>PVKZ01000193.1:0-735000 GCA_004027375.1 Macroglossus sobrinus
TTTTTTTTTTTTTTTTTTTTACTATTTATTCCTTTGTTTATTCCATTTAATATACTTTTTGTCTTGGATAATGTGTTTTCATTTCAGACTGGTTCCCGTTTATAGTTTCCATTTCTATTTTTATGTTTTTTATCTCTTTGTTCAAGTTCTCACTGATGTTATCTATAGTTCCCAAAAGTTCATTGAGCATCTTTATAACCAATATTTTGAACTCTGTATCTGTTACATTACTTGACTCCATTATATTTGGATCTCTGTTCTGTTCTTGCATATGGTTTCTGCTTCTTTGTCTTTCCATTTTGGCTGTCTTTCTGTGTCTGTTTCTATGTACTAAGCAAAGCTCCTAAGTCTCCTGGTCTTATTAGTGTGGATTTTGAAGTAGGTGTCCAATGGCACAGTTCTGAGAGGGGTTCAGCTGCAAGCCAAGTTTAACTCAAGCCTTTACCCCTTCAGAGCCACCTTTTAAGAATCAGCAAGCAATCCACAGATGCTGTGCTTATAGTTGCCTCAAAGGACACATCAGAAACTGAGACCAGATGCCTCCAGTGTGAATCTAGGCACTGCTCTGCAAGGAGCACCTGACTCATTGAGGATATACCTGGATTGGCTTGGGTAGGGCAGCAAGTTGGGAGAGGCAGAGTTTCAAGAAATCTGGGCAGAGTAACCTCTGTTATTTAGTTTGATGACATCAGGGTTATGGTAGTGCAGTGTTTGAGCACTGGTAAGGGGTAGGGCTCAACAGGGAACAATGGATACCACCAGCTCTTCTATACAGAGTCAGTCTTGCCTTGGCCCTCACTCCCACAATGTCTCCCTATAAGTCACAGGTGCCCCCTGCGTGCAGCCAAATCAGCACTGGTGCTCACAGTGAGCAGGTCTGTCATCGTAAAAATCTCACAATGTGGTCCCTTTACTTTTAAAAAAGGTGTCTGCCACTGCTGCTGCCGTGCCACAGCCTCTGTCTCACTCAGCTGTGGGAGACCGGGCAGCCCCATGTCTTTGCTTCGTCCTCCCTTCTGCCATTGCAGGATCTCTTGGATTTCTCTCTAGTTGTATGACTTGTTCGTCTAGATCCCAGGCAATTTTTCCTCACTGCTTTGTCCTTGTTTCCATCACAACTTTGATTTGGTCACAAGAGGAATGAATAGAGCCTCTATCATCTATGCCATTTTTTCCCCTCCTCTCAGAACCACATCTATAAAGTCTTAATGATGCTTTTTTTTTCTTATTGATATTCAGTCATGCTCGCTGCCCTCAGTTTCAGTCCCTGTCACTGTTAGTGACAGTTTCTGTAACATTAGCACAGATTCTCCTGGGGCTCTGTGGTGTTCAGTTTTGGAGGAAATGCAGGGAGGGCCCCTCTCAGTTGGGGGATGAGAGCTACAGCTCAGCCTTGGTTTTCCAACCCCGACTGGTAAAAGTCAACTGTTGTTTCTCCACTATTCCCGCTTCTTTGCTTTCTGTCCTGATGCCTGGGCACTGTTGCTGGCTGTGTGGAGCTCACAGCTCTCTCAGGCAGGGCTGTTCAGAAAACTCACTGCACCTTCTCCCCTTTCCCTCTTTTTACAAGGAGCTTGGCTGCGAGAGGTACCTTCTTTGTTTCTCTCATTTCCCCACCTGACACCCAGGGTTCTGTCCTGTGGTAGTTCTTATGTACAGATCCTATGCTGAGTTGTGCTAGTGTGCAGTTTGGGTGTTTTTTGTTGTTTTATATGTTCAATTTATTTTTGTTTCAAGGGGAGAGATCTGGGGATGTCCCTCACTCTGCCACATTTCTGACGTCACACTGACTGCTTTTTAAGATTGTTCTTTTATTACTGATTTTTAGTAATTTTGGGTTTACCTTCGTGCACATGACGCATGCACGTGTAATTGTGCTTGCGGTTTGCTGAACTGCTTAGATCAGAGTATAATTTTTATCAGATTGGATACATTTTTAGTTTTTATTTTTTCAAATACTTTTCTACCTTTACCCTCTTTCTGGGATTCCAATTTCATATATGTTAGACATTTTGATATATCCCATAGGTTACTTAGACTTTGTTCATTATGATGTTTAGTCTACTTAATTTTTGTGTTTCATTTGGGTAGATACTATTGCCTTGTGTATTAGTTTTTTATTGCTGTGGAAAAGTTACAACACAATTGGCAGCTTAAAACAATATAAATTTATCACCTCATAGTTTTATGAACTATGGTCCAGGGATGGATTAGCTGGGTCCTCTGCTAAGAGTCTTACCAGGCTAAAATCAAGGTGCTGGCCTGGGCTACAATCTCATCTGAATCTTAGCGTCTCTTCCAAGCTCACATATTGTTGACAGAATTTATTTTTTTATAATGTGGGACTGAAGTTGTCCCTGTTTTCTTGATCACTGTTAGCAGGGTTTTGCTCTGAGCAACTAGTGTTCACCTTCAGGTCCTAGCCATATGGCCCTCTCACAACATGACAGCTTACTTCTTCAAGGCCAGCAGGATAATCTCTCTTATAGCCAATGGATTCAGGAAAGGGAGAACAAAAGAAGCAAAATAACAGAAAAAAACAAAATATGGTAGTCATGAATCCAACCAATTTATTAATTACATTAAATATAAATGCACCAAATACTCAAAAATAGATTATCAGATTAGATAGAAAAAAGGAAGACTCAACCATATGATGTCTAAAAAAGAATGTTTAAAATACAAAACTACAAATAGATTAAGATGAACATTGGGAAAATGATATGCCATGTAAACAATCAACATAGAAATAACATCTGAAAATATGGATTTCAAAGCATGTAGTATTACTGGAAACAAAGATTTCATAATGATGAAAAGGAAGATAAGATGTTATAATTATAACTGTGTATGTACTTTAATAACAGCTTCAAGACTCATTAAATACCAATGAAAGAGAGACTATAGCTGAAAATTTTAACATTCCTCTCTCAGTACCTTAAAGAGCAACTAAACACAAAAAATATATAATCAGAAAGGATGTCGGGGTCTGAACAACCACCTTGACTTGACTGACATAAAACAGTATGCCCAACAACTGCAGTATATACAATATTTTCAAATGTATGTGACATGGCATATTTACCAAAATAGGCTACATGACAAGCCATAAAACAAGTTTCAGTAAATTTCAAATGACCAAAATCTTACAGAGTATGTCCTGTGATGACAAAATTAAATAAGGAATAAACATTAATAAAATAAAAGTAAATTTTTCCCAAGGAAAAGGAAGGAAATAATAAAGATAGCAGCAATCAATGAAATGGAAAAAACATAAACAATAGAGAATGAAAAAAAAAGTTGTTTCTTTGAAAAAAATAAATTGATAAGTTCTTAGCAAGATGGGACAGACAGGGAGCGAGGCTGGGAGAAAAGGAAAGGGAGAGAGAGAAATTGCCAATATGATGAATAATGAATGAAACAGGGAATGTCTCCATATCCTAGATGTAAAAATGAAAATTATGAACATTTTTATGCCATTAAATTTGACAAATGAAGTAGACAAATTCCTTAAAGTACACAACTTACCAGAACAGAGAGAAGAAATAGAAAATTTTAATAGCCCACTATCATAATCAATTTGTATATCAAAAAACATCACCACGAGAAAAGTCCAAGCCCAAAGAGTTTCATTGGTTAACCAAATATTTAAGAATAATATTAATCTTATGCCAACTCAAAAAAAAGAGGAAGAAGACTTCCCAGCTGGTTTTTGAGACCAGCAATAACCTCAAATAAAACCTGATGACATTATGAGAAGTACATTTACAGATTAATATCATTCACAAACTGAGACATAAAAATCCTTAACAAAATATTAGCAAATTTAATCTATCAGTGTAAGTAGGATAATTATCATGAGTAAGTGGGGTTTATCTCAGTAAAATGGATATATTATTTGAAAATTAATCAGTATAATACACCATATTAACAAAGTAGAAAAAACATTTAACAAAAGTCAACACCCTTTTATGATAAAAGCTCTAGGCAAACTAGGAATAGGTATGAAACTTCCTCAATTTGATCAAAGATATTTACCAAAAAAACCTACAAATGATATATTTTTAGTAATGAAGCAATGAATATTTTCCTTGTATGATCAGAGAAAAGGCAAATATATCTGCTCTTACCACTTCTATTCAGCATTGTACCAGTGATCCTAGCCAGTTTAATAAGTAACATGCATAAAGGAAGAAATAAAACTACTGATTTACAGATACAATTATTTACATTAAAAAAATTATAAGGAATGAAATAACTAACCTGGAACTATTAAGTGAGTTAAGGAATGTCTCAGGATACAAGGTACAGAAAAATATACAGAAAAATCAATTGTATGTCTATATTAGCAATGAATAATTGGAAACTTAAAAAATTGTAAGTAGCATCATTTATATCAACATAAAAACATAAAAGAGAAAGAAATTTAAGGAATATGTTGTAAGACCCCACACAGAAGATTCATGACTGATACTGAAAACTACAAGTTTACCAAAAGAAGACCCAAATAAATGGAGTAATATACCATATTCATGAATTAGAAAAACAATTATAGATAATAGTTAGGAAATTGATCTACAAATTCAGTTCAGGTGCAATAAAAAAAAAAAAATCCCCTCCTGTGAAGCTGACAAAAGATGAAGCTTGTATGTTCAGCTGTTTCTTTAAGATTGAAATTGAATTTAGGGTAAAAATAACTGAGTTTTGGGCTGCCTGCTTTGAATTCTCATTCTCCTCAAGATTTTAGCCCCATAGTAACTCCCCACGTTGTAAATTCTTAGACAATTTAAGGTGTTTTCTTGGCTTTGTATGTTATCCAGTCTTTAATTTGTCTTCAGTAAGAGTCAAGCTCCATTACTAGAAGTATCCATCATCTGTTTTTTTCTATCAGTCAGAAAAAATTAATTTTTGCACACTTACTGTTTGATAGACATTTCTGAGCACTTTTATGTAGTAGTAAGCAAGACAAAATCTCTGACCTTAAAAATCCCCCATTCTAATAGAGGATGTGTTCATTTCCTATTTAAACTGATTTGGAAGCAATAGTTGTGAAATGCATAAACTTTAAGTAAATGTTAGTCACTGTCTTTTGAAGGTTTTCATGGGGAGCTAGAACCTCACACAATAGGCTCTTAGTCTCTGAATTGAAGGACCATGATAAAGTCTGCACAAAGTTTGGGGCAGGGCAAGAACTAGAGGGAAAGAACATGAGACAATAAGTGAGGGACTAACATTTTAAAGATGACTAAGTTTTCACCACATGAATGGTTAAGATGGGAAAAGTGACATTTGAGGCATCTGCATTTTTATCTTTTCTGTCCCACAGATACTGAGAGTATAAGCCTCGAAAAGGG
The DNA here is from genome assembly GCA_004027375.1 of Macroglossus sobrinus. Lineage (NCBI taxonomy): Eukaryota > Metazoa > Chordata > Mammalia > Chiroptera > Pteropodidae > Macroglossus > Macroglossus sobrinus. The sequence goes on from PVKZ01000193.1 coordinate 5,355, forward strand.
AAAAAGTGAGAATCAAAAATCTTCAAAATTATCCATCAAGCCTCCCCCCAGAATTTTGGATAGCCCTTGGACTCTGAAAGCCACCTACCCATTTTTATCCAACAGCATTAGCAACTACCCAGGCCCTCGCCAATTTTTAGTAGCCCCTAAGAAGATAGACAGTAAACCAGAGTCAGACAATGAACCCCTAAAATCACCGATGCCTGTGAAGGATGATGTTAGACAACTAATACCCTCCGAGGCCTTGGAACCCACCCTAGCACCCACCTGGGAGGCCACCAGAGAACCCACCCTTCAAACTGCATTGCCTGCTTTGACTGCAGATGAACCAACAATTTCCTCCATAGAGGTCCTTCATCCTGAAACACAACACCAAAGTACTTTCACTGTTGAATCCGTCCCAAGAAACATAGTTTCTACCACATCTGACACGTCCTTATCCTCTGGGTTTTCCTCAAAGAAATATTAATTGCAAGTTGCCCCCTTAATCTTCTTTCTCTCTGTGCTTAAGGTTGGTGATGGTGGGAAGTGATCAAGAATGGAGTACAGAAGATCTGTTGAGGTTCTCAGGAGAACCATTCTGGTCTAGTCTCCCTGTTATAAAGAATGTACCTCCAGGGGATGGGCAAGGGGGAAACAATTGTGGTCCTAGACCTGAAGCTGGTGGTTCTCTGGGTGACACAGGGTTTGTCTCTTCCTAACCATTTGTAGTATTCCCTGCTAATGGAATGGCTGTGGTGAACATCAGCATGTAAATAAAGGCAACCTTTCAGGAATGCAGAAAGTAAATGTTGTCTTCTTTGGACCACTATGTGATCACTTGGGCTGACAAAGACTAGGGGATGAGTGCAAAAATGATGCCATCATGAGTAAGAAAATGAGAGGTGTCATGGGCACAAGTCAGGGGCAAAGATCTCACCCACATGCACATTCTAGGATCTGGTGTGCAGTTGGATGCTTTTCCATAGGTTTCCAATGGCTGATTCCCCAACAGAGTGATGGGCATAATCCCATGCCCACACAATGGCCTTAAGCCTTGAAGGGACACTATTGCTTAGAACAAGCATCTGGAGCCCCTTCTGTCTGGGAGCCCAGTGTTAGAAGCAGTGAATTTAGTTCCAACAGGTGGCCTTCACCTATTCACACTCTTTCTCTGGGTTTCAGTATCCCCATCTATATGATGATGGTGTAGAGGTAGGCCACTGCAGCACCTTTCTTCTGGCTCAGATATACCTTGCCGACTGAAGTCATATGACCATTGGTGGGACAGGGCTGTCTTGGACAGCCACATGGTCATTCCAGAAAGCAGGGCTACCTGGTTTGGGGCCTCCTGTTCACAACCAGCCCCTCCCTGTCCCACACAGCCAGCTGGGGAGAATAGCATTCCCCATGGGCACCTTGTCATTGGGCACCTAAATGCAAATGACCTAAGACACTTGAGTGTAAAGGCAACCAGGATTTGCTTGCTCTGCTTAAGTATTGGAGACCCCGAGGCAGATGACAAACATGCCCACTTCAGGGGGATTCTCCAGTTACTTCTCTTGACACTCATCCCAGCCAAAGCCCCAAATCACACCTTCCTGTCTGATGCCCCCACCCCAGACCTCCTAAGGTCATGTTTAAACTTGGTTGTTCCATCTGGTCACAAACATTTTACAAGCACCCACATGGATGTAAGGATTTAAGCCAAAGCAGCATTGTTCTTGGGGTTCCTGATGGTCTCTTGATGAGCCAACGAGACATTTCTGGCAGGATGCAAGGGCCACTCTAGCTCCACTGGCCCTAGTTAAGGCTTTGAAGGCAGTCCCTCTAGATCCCCAGTCCATGCACATTTACATCCTTACCTCCCAAGCTGATGTCCAACATTTCTCCGCAACTGGTCCCTTTCAAGAACACCTTGGTTTCAGGCACCCCTACCCCCAAACCTGAACCAGCTTGGCCCTGTACACATAGACCAGGGAGATTGTTATACAGGCTACCTGCACACACACAGGGCCCTGCCTTGGCCTTACACTCTCTTCCCCTCCTTCTGCCCTCCCCACAACAAATACACTCTAGGGCCAGAAGGTGAAACATACAGTTTATGCCCAAGATCATCAGGGAACAGGGCCTCAGCACTCACACTTGGATATATAAAAGTGGTCTGTCTCCCTTACCCCAGCTAAGGATCCTGGAGTTTAGGAAAGTAAACCAGTTCCTTAGGTGTCAGATATTATTTGCTTGGTTGGTTAGATTTTGCTCCCAGTATGGAGATCTAGGTTGTCCTTTTGATTCCTGTCTCAGTGGTACAGAGAAAGTCTAAGGAGGTCACGTGGTTGGGCTGGTCTGAGATGAAAAAAGCACCCAAGGAGAACTGGGTCTAACAATTGGGAAGGCCACAGCAAGCCAGGACCAGATCCAACCCCAGGTCCTCAAGGGCAGCTGGAGGGAAGTTCTGTATTCCAGCTGGAACTCCTCACTGGAAGAAGGGCTGGAGGCCACACTGGTGCAATCACTGGTAGCCAGGCGGTCCTTCCTCCTTGCCTGGATGGCATAGGTCTTCCCCCAGCTGCAGAGGTAGCTGATGGACCTGAGCCAGCTGCTGCCCAGGGAGCAGGCGCAGAGCCAGTGCCACCTCTCCACTGTTCACTTGCCACTCCTGGAACCCCGCTGTTTGCTCATAGCCGTGAGCATCTGGCTAATATAGGAAGTCAGGAGGTCATCCATCTTGTAACCCTGGAAACAGTGGTAAGAAGATAAACAGAGCACAAACTGGGACAGGAACAGACCACTCTGACTCAGAACACAGCTCTCAGGAAGCCCTGCAGTGGGCAGAACCCAGGGCAAAGGCAAATCTTGTCCTACTTTAGACTCTGTCTCCCCAGCTGCACAGCTGAAGGGTCGGATTCATCCAGCCAAGTGTCTAAGGTTCTAAGCTGTTATGACCCCCACTTAAAGGCCATATCCTCTTGGGTCCTTCAAATCCTGGATGCCTGCCTCTAAGAGTGAGTTACGCCTTGGAAGTTGAGCTCAGTCCAGGAGACCTCATTGATACTGGTTCTGCTGTTGAACTCGGGGGCTGAAAGCTCAATTCCCAGATATTGAAGGCACTCAAAACAACAGCTACTGAATGAAGGGTCTGCTCCTCAGCCCCAGATTAAGCCCCTCCTCCAAGACCTAGGCTGAGCCTTAAACTGACATGACCTTGGCCCCAACCTAACCCTTGATCCTGATCCAGGCCAAGCAACCCACTCCTCATGTTTGTTCCAAGGGCTGGGAGAATGGATGAAGCTGCAAGTGAAGCAGGGGAGCCCACCAGGCCCAGAAGGAAGAGCTCTCACCAGTGACGTCTCACAGAGAAGTTTGCTCCCACGCACCAGGTTCCCAATGGTGATGTGGAAGTAGGTGTTGCCGCTGCTCCAGTTAGAGATTTTGGTGAAGGGGTGAGTGGTCAAGATGTCCTAGAGAAACAGAAAGTCTGAAGCTGCACAGCCTAGGCCCACCCTCTGGCCTCACTCTGCTTGGCTCCAGCCCACAGACACCACCCATATGACAGGCCTCGGCCCTCAGATGAGAGAAGGGACAAAGGAGTAGAGGACAGCTCTGCCATGGAGCTGCTGTGGGAGGCAGGTGCCTTCCCCTCCATGCCTTGGTTGCACCAGCTTGCAGGATACCCAGGGACGTCCAAGAGGCTGTTGGGCATGTGGCACTGGGATTGGAAATGTAAGAGTCCTGAAAGAACTGAGATGGACTTGAATGAGCTGGTCCAGGGGAAGTTTGAGGAAAGAGACAGAAAGACAGGATAGAACCTTGGAGAACAAAGTAAAGAAGCAGCCCACGGAAGTGTCTGAGAAGGATGACCAAGAGAGAAAACTGGGCACATGAAGCCAAGGGAAGATGGCGGTCATTGGCACTTATTGCCAACAATGCAGGTGTATCCCTCCTATGCACATGGTAGAACTGTGCTTCCCGGCCCCTTCGGTGAGGACTGCTCTGGCCCATAAATGTGAGCAGCAGTTACCATAGTACAGCCGGCCATCCTGACCAAGACAGGCAGAGAGCATTTTGGAAGGATCAAGTGGATGGCAGCGTCCAATGATGCTGCGTCTTTAGTAACAAGGTATTTGTTAGTAACTCCAGGAAAGCTATTTTGACAGAGCAGTAAGGAAGGAGACAGAACAAACACAGGCAGCCTCTCAAGATGTGTGGCCACGAGGGCAGATGAAGTGAAGATGTTGGCTGGCAGGGGCTTTTGTCAGAACGCAGACAGAGCAGCCTGCCCCAGCCTGCTCTTCCCTGTCAACGCTCACCTTGGTTCTGGGATCAATGAGGCTGACCCCATACTTGTTGATAGCAATTAAGAGGATCTCAGGGAAGTTTGGCTCCGTAGTTTGCTAGTAAAGAAAGCGATAAATCATCAGATGGGGGACCCAGAAGAGGAAAAGCTATGTGCATTTGGGATAAAGATGAAGATGTCCCCAGCTAGCATTAAGTCGACCTCTCCTGCTACCTACTTGGTGCCAAAGGTGTAACGGTGCTGGCAGCCCTGCCACAATCTCACGGTTTCCACCTATGCTGGGCCCTCGGTGCTACCGAAAATCTCTTAATGGGTCCCCAAATGAGCCCCTTTTCCACCTCCCTAGCAGCAGTTTCATCCCTTCTTTCCTCCTCCTCTAGGAGTCTCTTCTATTTCCTCTCATCAAACATCGCTCGTCTTTAAAAATCCTCCTTGAACCTTACACCTGCCTCCAGCTATCTACCTCTCTGTTTTCTGCACAGCCAGGCTTCTCTAAAGGCCTCCTTAGGTGTATAACAAGCCTGTCCTCTCCTCTTCATCCGGACCTATCCCCTCATCCTCTCAGAGCAGCCTCCTCACCTTTCTTCTGCTTCTGGTCTTGCCCCTCAGATCCACCCCCTACCCTGCAGTCAGAATGGGCTTCTGTCCATTATACTTATTCAGAACCCTCCAAGGCTGGCCACCACCAGCAGGAGGAAACCCAACCCTCTTGCCTGCTTGCCAACCTGCTTTTCATCACAATCTGCTCACCTCACACGCTGGGCCTGTCCACACTTAGCCACTTGCTCTTCCTGCCCAGGCTTGAGCTCTCACACCTCTGGGTCTTTGCTCATGCTAGGCCCCCTGCCAGGAAAACTCTCCCCACGGTCTTCCGAGAAATCTCTGATATTGCCTCCTCCAGGAAACCTCTTCAGCTTTTACAGTCTGGGTGGGCCTCCCTGGCTCTGCCACCTTGACCAAAGCTCCCCACAGTTTATCCTCCATGATTCTGACCTGTTTACACATCTGCCAGGCTGAGCTGCTGGCCCCTCTCTTTCTCAGGACTGAGTCCAGGACTCAGTATTTAGCCGAGACCCTTGGCTGAGACAAGGTTGAGGGGCTTCCCTCATTTCCTTGCTAGGGCAGACAGCAGAGGCCATCGCTGTTTCCCATAGTCCTGGAGAGGAGTCTCTGTGCCTTCTCATCCCAGCTCCTCACCCGCTTCCTCCTCTCTCAGAAGCTACCCACAGCGTACCTTCACCTCAAAGAAGGCTGAGCCAAAGGTGGGCCACTTGAAGATGAGCTTCAGGAAGGCCAGCTTGGCCTCCTCCTTGGACTTCCCTGCGTGCTTGTTGAAGTAGGCTACAATGGACTGCAGGGAGAGGGTGGGTTAGAGCCCCCTCCCCTGCCACTCCTGTCCCATCCACACTGTCAACTGTTGTCATTGGCCTTGGAGAGGGGTCCTGGAGGCAATGAGGGGCTCCCCACTTTATCCCAGTTAATGGATACCTGGCCTCCCTTTCCTCCCCCAAGCAAGCGGCCAAAGAGTATCAAGTCAAGTCACCATGGTAACCAAGACAGGGCAAATCACTGACAAGTAGCCAGCTGAATCCTCTGCCTGAAAGACTGGAGATAAAAGCAGGTGGGGGGAAGAATGTGACAGAGACCTTATCAAATACAGGGCCACAGGAGACACTTCCCTGGGCTGCTGGCCAGTACCTGCCCCCTTGACCCCTGGGATACCCACAGAGCCACTGCAGGCAGGTCCTATTCCCACTGCCTCCTCCATACTCACCCGCTTCCAGTCGTCAGGTGAGACTTGCCGGATGAGATCCTGGGGCACCAGCTCCCGTAGCAGCTTGGGTATACTGGGGAAGTAAGACTTGTCTTCCTCAAACTTGACCCTATAGATCAGTGCTCCCAACTGCAGCACCTCCTCCCGCGTGCACTTGTGGTAGCCTCGGAGGTACTTGGGCAACTCCTGCCAGAGACAGAGCAGTTCACAGTTGGGGAGGGACCTGGAGGAAGTAGGCTCCTTCCCTCCCACTTCAAGGCAGGGTCTACTGCCTTATCCCACAGTGAGGCCCACTCACTTCTCCAGCCTCAGCTGACGCTGCTCCTTAAGAGGAGATGGCATAGGGAAGTAGCAATTATATCTACACAGATTCAGCACATTGCAGTTTGAAAACAGCCCACCTACCCACCACCTATCTCCCTGTTCATAACCATCTATCCATCTACCTGTCTAACCATATCAGTCTATCCACTCACATCCATTTCCTATCCATTTCCCCATTTGTCCACCCATCCACTCACCCATCCTCCTATCCACCTACTAATTTACTCACCCATCCATAAATTCATTCATCATCCATCCTTCCAGCCATCCATTCACAGAGTCACCTGTTCACCTATTCACCCGTCCATCAAGCCAATATTTATTGAGCATCTACTATAAGCCAAGCACTTTAAGCAACATGTACCCTCCCTATTCTCATGGGACTTATAGTCAAGGCAAGAACAGATATTATCACACCAAATCAATGTATAATTCCAGGCTTTGAAGGAATTGTTCTCAGTGCTGTGAGGACATAAAACAAGGTAACCTGATCCACTCTTCAGGACAGGAAGATAAGATAAAATGATTTATCCGTAAGATAAAATGAATGCAAAAAACAACAAGTGTTGGCAAGGATGCGGAGAAAGGGAACTTTCATACATTACTGGTGGGATTGCAAATTGGTACAGCAGCTATGAAAAACAATATGGAGTTTCCTCAAAAAATTAAAAATGTATATAACCTTTGGACCCAACAATTGCACTTCTGGGTACTTATCCAAAGAAAACCAATAATTTGTAAAGATCTGTACTTCCCAATATTCACGGCATCACAATTTACAATAGCTAAGATATGGAAGCAACCTAAATGCCCATCAACAAATGATGGGATAAATTATGGTTCATATATATAATAGAATATTACTCAACCATTAAAAAAAGTAAATCCTACCATTTGCAATGACATGGATGGACCTAGAGATTATTATGCTGAGTGAAATAAGTCAGACAGAGAAAGATAAATACCATATAATTTCTGTTATATGGGGAATCTAAGGAACAAAAAGAACAAACTAATCAAAAACAGACTCACAAATATAGTGGACAATTTGGTGACCGATAGAGGGGAGGGGGTTGGGGGGCTGGGAGAATAGGGTGAAGGGTTAAAGAAGTACAAATTGGTAGTTGATAGTTGGGCATGGGGATGGGGAGCACGGCACAGGGAATGCAGTTAGCATTAATATGATGGCTAAGTGGAGGGCCAGGGGAGGGAGGGAGAAGATGAGGGGCTTGTTTTATGAGCTATATAGATATCTAACCAATGTACTGTATACTTGAAACTAATTTCAATAAGTGAATATTTAAAGAAATTATTTAATTCATATCTGAGAGCTCTGTGGCTAAAGAGGGAAAGAACTGTGGGAAGAGCATCCCAGAAGAGAGAACATCACTGAAGCCCTGTGACAGACTTGAAGGTTTGGAAAAATGTACATGGAGTGAACTTTGCAAAGGGATGCTGGATACAAGACAAGGCAGCAGCGTAGAGAGTGGCACCCCGATGTAGGGCCACAGCCAGGATTTGGGGTTCAACAGAGCAATAGGAAGCCACTGAGAGGATCTAGAAAGTATGATGACCACCCTGTAGAGAATGGATTGAAGGGGGACAAAAAAAGAAGAGGGAAATCAGAGAAAAGGTTACTAGCTTCATTCAGATGGTAGGAGTGATGGAGACATGGATAGATTTTAGAGATATTCAGGAGATAAAGTTGTCAGGTAAATGATTTAGGATGTGGGAGGTGAGGGAGAGAGAGGCTGACTTGGGTTTCTTCCTTGTGTCAACTGGTAGTTGACCTTGCCATTCACTAAATGAGCGACACAGGGTGAGGGTGGGGAGAGGCATGGGGAGGAGGTAGATCCTAGGTTTGAATGAGGACAGCCCATCTGACTCCCATGCCAGGGTTCTCTCTACCATGGCCACCATTCCACCCTCCCCACCCTTCCCAACATCCTGGCTTATCGCTCCCACAGAATGGTAAACCAGCTAACCCAGAAAAGATCACTGAGTCTGCAGTCACAAAGACCTGGAATCAAACCCAAGTTCCATGAACCCTGTTATCCATATTACATCACTTGATTTCTCTGTTTCTCATTTTCTCCCTTGGTAAAATGGGAACAACACACCTACTTCTTGAGGTTTGTTGGGAGGAAAGAATGAGTGAAAAATATCAGACACATAATAGAGACATAACATGAGCCTTCCTCCTGCTTCCTGCAAGCACATGTCTGTGCTGGAAAATATTTACAGATTCATCTGAGGCCTCAGATATACCCAACTATAACCTTAAATTCAGAGGACGGCCCCTCACCAAGGGAAGGGCCTGAATAGATGGGGTTTGGGAGCTCAAAAGAAACAGTCAAGCTCCTGGGGGCTAGAAGGTTGAGAAGATCTGAGAGGTTGGGCCACCACCACCACCCACCCACCCCACCACTCACCCTCGAGGGTCCCAGCAGAAATCTCTTTAAGGATGTGCTGTTACTGGCCACTTTGCTGGCAAGGACAGCAGGCCTCTGCTTTCACAGTCACAGCATATAAGGCCGCCATGTGTGGGGGCAGCAACAGCAGAGAGCACTGGGCAGATCACCTGGTAATAGTGGAAGATGGAATCGGCCATGGGGTCCTTCCCTGGCACCGTGGTGGTCCACAGCTTCTTCATGAAGAACACTTGATAGGTGAGTGAGGGCACGATTCCTGTGGCAAAGAGCAGTCAAGTCAGTCACCGGAGGGTCCGAGTACAGAAAGGCACCCGTGTCCAGCACCAGCCCTTGGGTACCACCCAGGCAGGCCTCACAGTGTGGCTCTGAGCCAGCACCTGCCCTGCTCCAGGCCTCAGATGATCCCAGGACCCAGCCTCACGTTACCATCCTTGACCGGCCGTGCTTTCTTTATCCAGTCTGTCAAGTGTCGAACGAAGTCGAAGAAGAAATCGTTCTCAGGGACGCTGATGACCTAAGGACATGATCATTCTGGTCCACTCATTTTAGTTTGAGCAATACTGAGTTTTCTGACTTTCCCACCCAAGTCCCTCCTGGTGGCTCCTTCTCCATAAAGACGCCCACTGGCAACCAGTAGGGCATTAGAGGTGTCGCATATCGGCCCACCTTGCACCAACTGCACCTACTGAGTGTCTCCAGAACACAACCTACCTAGAGGGACAGCCATGGCGTTCAGTCCTTCAGCTAAAACCCACTGAACGGTACACTAGAGCCCAGGGCCGAGAACGAGGCCCGTGCCCTGTCTGAGACATCCTCTGGCATCCACATCCTGCTCTTCCTGCAGACTCTAAGTAACCCTGGTCATGGGCCTCACTGAGACCACCTCTGGGGCCCCAGTGTCCGGCACAAGGACAGCCATGAAGTGAGCAGGCATGGATACACAGGGAACTGGGAGCGAGCAGCAGAGAGAGATTTGGGGGCAGCTGCGACACATGAGGGGGCTATTGCAGGATGTAAGAGGGACATGGGCACATGTGGATGCTGCATGCAAGAATGCCTCTCTTCCTCTCTCCCTCCCTCCTTCCTTCCACCTCACTCCTCCCCGACTGCTGCCCCATGAGCTTCCATGGCTCCAGCAAATTTCCCAATAGACAGACCAACAGGGAGCGTATAGAAGGCAACGAACTTTCACTCACCTTGTCTGCAATTTTGACAAAGAGGCTGAATCCCTCGGAGGACTTGAGGAGCAGCCGAGCGGCAATGTTCTGACAGAAGTCCTTCGCCTTAGTGCTGGACTCCACCTCGAAGGCCTGGGGAGTTGGCAGGGTCATCACTTGGCTCTGGCAGGGCCTCTTGAGACCCTCTGGCTGTGACTCCAACTAGACTGAGTCCCCTCCCATGCAAGACAGCCCCCCACCCCAAGGGGGCTCCCTCTGGGTCCAGAACTGGGCACAGTGTTTAAGAAAAGGAAAAGGCAACTCCTGTGTGGGTCTTCCCAGAGTGTGTCCTGCCCAGTCCTCCAAACAGGACTCGGCCTTGGCCTTTAAGGTCCTGGCCCTGGCTGTACAAGCATGAGTGATGGCAGAGGCCAGGGAAGCACAGACAGCACCAGTGATTAGAAGGAGAGAGACTGGAGGAAGAGGAAAGCAAATTCCAGGGAAGAGAAGGAGAAAAGAGAGAGGGGAAGCAGCCCAGACTGGTCTGGGAGGAATCAGAGTCTGGGGAAGTTCCGATGGAGGGAGGAGTGCAACTGAGGGGAGTGGGGAGTGGGGAATGGGGGCACCTGCTCTATGGAACCTTCGCTGGAGGGGACAGGAAAGGATTTTAGAAAGTTTTTCTGTCCTTGTGACAGGAATTCTATCATGGCATTTCTGACTCTTGTCTCTAGACAAGTTTTAAAACTGCTTTTCGAACTAAAAATTTTAATGTTGGGCTCGTTTATCTGAATGAGATAGGAAGGAGTCTGCAAGAAACTGGGCTCAAGGCAACAAGGGAGGCCTGGGGCAGGGGGCAGGGGGCAGGTGGGCCTATGCCCAGGAACAGAGCTGGCATCAGAGAGGCGGCACAGGCGTAGAGCTCGGCTCAGAGGGAGGAAGCACTTCTCTCTAAGGAAGGGCTCCTCAGAGAGAGGGAGACATGACCTCAGGCTGCTCAAGGAGACTGGAGGTTGGACCAGGAAGCCAGGGGTTCCTGATCTGGGGAGTCTGTGGCCTCTTCACTGAGCCCTGACTCCACTGTGGGCAGGAGGATGGAGGCAAGTGTGGGAATGGTAGGGGAGAGTCATCGGGTCGGCTCCCTGTGTCTCTGAGAGAGCCTGGTCATTCAGGGGTGTCCACGGACCAAGAAGCCAGCAGCCCTCACCTCATCAGTGTCGTCAGGAAAGTAGACCTTGTGGAAAATCTGGGTGGTTTTATGCTGGATGGCCTCCACCTCCACCAGGTGTGGGGGGTACTTCCGGGACCCATTTCTAAAAACCGTGGCGCCAGGAAAGGAGGGAAGGACAAAGTCAGGAACCTGTGGGTTCCTGGGGCCATGGGTAGCAAGGAACAGAAGGAACTTTTGGAGACAGACCCACTTCTATTCTCTGTCCCTCACTTTCTACCAGGAGACAGTCATTTAACTTCTCAGAGCCTCCAGTTGCTCTTCTGTACAATGGAACGATACCAGCACCCACCACATAGGGCTGTGGAGGGGACCAAATGAAGCAAAGGATGCAAGTGAGCTTTGTGGAGAACAAAGTTCAGTCACGTGTCTGCCTCCCCAGCATTCTCGACGGTGTGAGCCAAGCCCTTCTGAGCAGCCAGACTCTGAAACTGTCCAGAATGGGCACTGAGCACTGCAACCTTTGGTTTAGCTGGCAGCTGTGGTATCCCAGGGATGGGCCCTGACTGCTGTGTGGGCATGCCCTTATCCCCAAGGGACTTGTCCCACAATCCCGTGTGGCCAGGAGCCCATCCCTGTGCCTGCCCACCCCCCATCCCCACCCCCCACACCCCGCAAGCTCTGCTGCCTCTGCCCCATGCAGGTGCAGGCATCCGTACCTTAGGGCTTTCTGGAGCCGCTGCAGGCAGTCAATGGCGAGTGGGCAGTGCTTGCGGGACTGCAGGAAGCGCTGTACGTGGGGCAGGAGGATGTTGCTGGGCGGGAAGAGGCCTGTGCACAGCCAGAGCAGCTCCCAGCCCCGTTCCTCACTATACCTGCAGGGGGAGGTGTGGTGTCCAGCAAGGGTACCACAAGGGTCTGAGCACCCCCAGTAGCCACACACCCCTCGGCTCCTCACCATGGTAGCATATGGTAGCACATGCCCTGATCCTCACCCATCCGTCTGCGGACAAACATGGGCCCAGTTTCCTGACCATTACTGCTGGTCAGCCAACCAATGCAGGGCCACATGGCTGTGTAGTTGTCAGCCACATGGAGATGACGTGCTCATGCCAGAACGAAAGTCAGCTATGTCGCCAAGCACTTTGTTTGGTTCAGCTAAGATTTTTTTTCTTAGCAAGACTTTCCTTTGAAAGAAGCAGTATGTGACTTATATTCTGGCAGAAGCTCTTCAGCTCATCTATTCCTTGAGTAGGACTAAGTTTGACCAGCCCCTGGGCTCCCTCAGGCACCACTGGGAGCTCTTTGGGACAGATACGGGGAAAGCTTGGAGGGTTTTTAGAAGGAGGTGGCATTTGGGGTTTGAAGGATGAGACAAATTCTGATATGCAAAGGAGATGAAAGGTTTTCCTGGCTGTGGGTGCAGCATGTACGAAGGTTCATCAGTATGAAAAGATCTGATGTATGGCTCGATGGTGGATTTGAGTAAGATATATAGAAAGTGACAAGGCTGGCAAGGGGTTGGGAGTCTAGGCCAAAGGGGAGATGGTGGGGCATCTCTCAGGCTCTGAGTCTAGCTCAAGCCTGACTTCTCAAGGAGGAGAAGGTGATTCCCTCTAGGCCCAACACCTTCAGGCCATAAGATTTCAGCCAGAGCTTCCAAATTATAGCCAGCCCAGCACAGGGCAGGGATGAGACATTTGCTCAAGAGCTAAACCTGCAGGCAGCTGGTGTAGTCTGGAGTGGGGGTCGGGGGGTGGAGGTCCACAGGAGGCCCAGGCAGGGAGTGACAGGAAATTAGAAGGAGCTGGGGCTGTTAAACTTTGAGGACAGACTCAGAAGGTACAGCCACCACCTCTTGGTTCTTGACCCCCTGAGACAGAGCTAAGACGTGAGGGGGCCTGAGTGAGTGAGGACCGCTGCCAGGGAGAGCCAGCTGCTGCTTTGGGAGGGAGGGAGCTCCCCATCACAAAGGGTGCATGACCCTTAAGATTCTCTTCAGCTGGGAGCACTAGGGGTGGGGGGCCATACCCCTCACCCACCCATGATCCCCGGCTCACCTGATGTGGTTGTCGGTCAGCTGCTTCAGGATCTGCACATACACCTCGTCCTTGAGGGGTTCGGCCTTCAGAGCGCCCTCAAAGATCTGGTCAGTGAGCTCGTTGACGGAGCGCGTCCTCTTGGATGGGTAGTCGCCCATGTACTTGAGCATGGGTGGGGAGCCGTCAAGGAAGGGCTCGTGGCTGAGGGGAAGCACTGGCCTGGGAGGCAGGAGGCTGCCTCTCCCACAGGGCCTGCCTCCTGATCATGTGGCCCTGGGCTCAGGCTACTCACTCAGGAAATAGGCATGATCTGCCCACCTTGCTGTCTATGCCCACCACCCACCTTCTCTCCTCAACTCCTCTGGCCGCCTCCTCAGGCTCCCAACCCCCTATCCAAAGTCCTCACAGCAACCAGGATGCACTGTCCAAATCCCTAATCTGACCGTGCCATCCCTTGTTCAGTGGCTCCCCATGGCCTTGGGACACAACCCAAGCTTCTTAACAGGACTTAAGGACCCTACATGAGTCAGCCCATGTCTTTGGGTTCCCTTCTTGAATCTGCCCTTCAGCAGGTAGAATTATTTTGTGCCCTCAAAACAGCCCTGCTCTGTTTTGCCCCAGGGGCTTTGCACATGCTGCTCCCTCTGTCTGGAACTCCCCCACTCTCTTCCCTTTGGCTGGCTAAGGCCTACTCAGTTTTCAGGTCTCAGCCTGGATACCACTTCCTTCTGGAGGCCCTCCTCTAAGGCTGAGTCACATCACTGTGCTGCTGGCCTTATCAGAGCACTGACCCCAGTCAGCATGTCTCCCCTCTTAAACATAAGCACTATGAGGCCAGAGATGAAGTCTGGTCACCTCCATGTCTCCACACTTGGTTCAGCTCATGGCACGTTACACACTTGTCAATGAATGATAGGGTCAGAAGAGATAAAGAATAAGGTGACCACTTATACACTGTAAGATACCAGGCACATGGGTGCAGCTAGTCCATCAGCATCCCTCCCTCCACATCTCCCCAGAACCTAGCTGGGTCCTCAGAAGGAAATAGGTATGTAGATGAAAACTCTAGAGGCAGGGTCCTGACACCATCCCACCCTGAGGTCCTCTCCCCGTGGCCTCTTGCCGACCCTTTGTGTCGCCCATCCTCATGGGGTCGGATATCGATGAAGGCCATGCAGGCCTCCTGCGAGAGCTCCTCACTGCCCAGGATTTTCTTGAGCAGCGCCTGCTTGAGCGGTTCCCGCGTGTGGCTCCACAGCCGGTCCTTGCCTCGGGCCTTGGACACCATCACACGGCTCAGTGTGTGCTTGGGTGGGGGCCTGACACCACAAAGGGACAACGAATTAGCACTGATGCCCAGGTCGTAAGACTTCATCCCCATCCCTCCCTGTGCCTGGAGGCCAAGAACAGGGCCCTACTTCACCCCGTGGACCTGGGGTAAGTCACAAGCCCTTTCTGGGCCTTAATTTCTCAGCTGGAAAATGGAAATACAAAGATGCTGGCAGTGCCCCAGCCACTGTTGCCCCCTCCCCAGCCTCCTCGCCCACGTTCCTCTCTGCTCCCGCCTTGGCATGTCCTGCCTGCAGCACTCCTCCACCCCAGGTCACCCCCTGCACAGCTCAGCTTAGATTCCACCTCGTCCAGAAAGCCTCCCCTCTGTCCCCAGCAGTCCCATCACAATACTGGGCACACAGAATCACAGCTGCCTGGTTTCGTGCCCGCCTCCCCACCAGGACTGAGAGTTGTGTGTGCCTAAGATCCCACCTAAGACTGCAGTCACAATCTCTTAAATGAAGGATGGATAAGAAGACACAACATGAGAAGGGTCATCTCAATGGATAAAAACTGCCCTTTGGCTCCCTCTGACCTCACAAATGGGGGCATCACCCCACCTCCCTGACCAGAGTCACAGAAGCCTGCAGCTGGCCATCCCGGGGCCCCCTCTCCCCTTTCCCTCTCACCTGAAGTAGTCGTAGGAAAATTCCTCCAGCGTGTAAGGTTTGGTGCGCACCTCGGGCTCTGGTGTTCGCAGCTGCAAGAGCCGGATGACATCCTGCCTCTGGTCGGGGGTCATGGTGACCAGGGCCTAGAGACCGAGGGACAGGAAGCTGAGGTTAGCTCTCCACTGGGGGCCCGTGGAATCAACGTGGTAGAGCCTGGAGCCTTCTGGACTAGGACTGAGGAGACTGTGGCTGTGGGGGTGCACCCTGTGCCCTATTCTGACCCTGAGAGTCCCTCTGCTCTTTTTGATTTCTGAAGTTATTGCTGCCTTCATCGTGCTGGGCTCAGAACCCTTCCCTTGGTGCTCTGTGTCTGAACCAGGTTGGGTCAGTCAGAAAGCCAAGACAAGGCAGGGGACACAGTGTGAGACCTGCCCAGTGAACAGAGCTTGGCTCAGGAGCTGCCTGGGAAGCTGGACTCTGGCCTCAGTGTTGCACTGGAGGGGGCTGAAGGAGCACCAGGGCCTCCCTTCCCAGCTCTCTGCTCTCACTGTCCTTTCAGACAGAGCAAGGAGATGCCCCTGCCCCACTCTCCTCCCATCCCCACCCCAAGCAGTTCCTCATCTCATGCAGTTTTAGCCCTTCTCCATCTCCTATAGTTTTGATAGTTGCCCTAGCTTTAAGTTTGCGGTCCCATAAGACCCCCAGATCATCTTCACAGAAGCTGCAGACCACAAATCTATTGTGATCCCTCACCCCATTTTATAGATATGGGAAGAAGACAAAGAGGTGTCCAGGGGAGCGCCCCATCCACCTGCCACCTCCAGGCACATACCACAATCTCCCGCGGTGGCATGGTGACAGTGGGCATGACATACACACAGTCAGTGGGGAAGTCCCCACGCTGCTTGGTCCGCTCATTGATGCCATTGGCCCAGCCCGAGTTCATGACCTGCTCGCCTGTGTCGTGGTCCAGGATGATGAGGTCTCCCTTGGCAAAGCTGAGGAAGCCTGACTCCTCGCCCGCTGGGAGGCAGAGGTGAATGAGACCACATGGGGGCAGAGAGGGAGGCTGGGTTGGCACATCTTCATTTAGGTTGATGACCTATAAGCTGTTCCTCCCCACTGAACAACTGACGCCCTGTCCTACTCATGTGTGCCTCCACCTTGCCCTCCACACAGAGATGGCCATCATAATGGGCCATTCCTCTGCTCAGAAAGCCTTCTGCGGTTCCCCATTGCCCCAAGGATAAGGCCCGTGCTCCTTGACATGCTCGGAAGGCCTGCTGTGGGCTGGCCTTCCTGACTCCCTGACCTCACTTCTTGCCCCTCCTCCCTCGCCTCACGCATTCCAGCCAAACCAAACTGCAGTTCTCAGACACACCTGCTTTCTCCAGCCTCTGTGCTCAGTCCTGCTCTCCTCTCTGCCTCGCTCACTCACACACATTCCTCCCTGAACCCCAGGCTGCGTGGAGCCTGTCCTTGGGGCTCCCCCAGTCTCTGGGTTTCCCTGGCACTGTGCTGTCGCAGGGACTGTCACTGTCTGTCCCCACCCCCTCTCTCCACTGAGGGCAGGGCTAAGGTCTGTTTCCTCTCTGCCCAGGGCCCAGAAGGGAGCTGTAATTGCTGTCATCATCTGAAGATGGTGGGTATTCGAGAACACAGGAGGAACCCCTGATCTCACCTGAAGAAGGTGACAGATGGTAAGTATTGAAGATGAAGGAAGTATTAAATATGAAAAAAGGAAAAGAGGGGAAGATTGCCCAGAGCACAGAAGGCAGGCACAGAGTTTAGGTATTTGGTCCAGTTGGAACCAAGGGTGTCTGGGGAAGGATGGGTAACAGGCACTAGCAGCTTAAATGCCAGGCCAAGGCTAAAGTGTGTGATCTGACTGATACCCCTGACCCCCAGTACCCAGCAGCCCATGCCAGGAGCCACTCACCAGGGTTGGGGTTGTCCTGCAAGGCCACCACATATTTGGACCTCTTTCGGAGCCCCTCCAGAAAGGTGACCACTAGGTCACGGATATCTTCGGCATTGCTGGAGGTGAAGGTGTACTCATCCCCCTTGATGGTGGCCAGCGTGAAGCTGGGGGCTGTCAGTTTGGCACCCCTGCAGGACCAACATGGAGAACAGGGCCCAGCCGGGGTCAGTCCTGCCCAGCCCGAGTGAGGCGCAGCACAGCCCAAGTCAGAGCAGCCCAGCGAGAGCAAGACACGACACTCCCTGAAGGAGACCAAGGCCAGCTCAGTCAGACATGGTCTGGCCAGAGAGAAGCTGGCCCAGCCAGGGTGAGACTTGGCTCAGCTCAGCCTGTCAGACATGGCCTGGCCAAAGTCACACATAGTCAGACCACTTTCCCTTTGCTGTCTAATTCTTACTCACCCTTTAGGTCTTAGCTTAGATGCCCCTTCCTCCAGAAAGCCTTCCTTGCCTCCCCACAGCTCTTATCACATGGGTTTTACTTTCACATGTCCTGTTCAATATCCATCTTCCCTCTCGACATAAACTTCAACAGGGTAAGGACTCTCTTGTCACCACTGCATTCCTTGTGCCTGGCACTTGCCTGCTCAGAGGGGGTCATGGCCCAATGCTGGCCCACATCAGACACAACCCCAGATGGGGAAGGCCCTGCTGGGAATGCCAGTGTGTTCCAGAAACCCACCCCCAACCTTGTTCCCATGTGCACTGTACTTTGCAGTGTGCAAAGAACTCTCCCACTAAGTGTTGTGCGCATTCTTCACCATGTTACTAAGGAAAGTATTAAGACCTCATTTTAGGGATGAGGACGTAGAGATGAGTCCACCCAGGCTCCTGAACCCAGGCCAGGCTCCCGACTGCCCCTGACTGTCCTAACTACTCTCGCCCATCCTGGAACAACACTAATGCACAGTAGAGACCCTCCTCCATCCCGTTAGGAGGGGCCAAGGGTCTGCATAGTGCAGTACGGACTGCTCAGTTATACATGACCAGGACAAGCCACTGTGTGCCTCTGCACCTCAGTGACGTCCTCTGTGACGCGGAGACTCCCCTCAAGGGCCCGTGACAGACAGGAAGGCTCCAGGAGCCCTCCCCTTCCCCTTCTGTGCCTCCACCTGCCCCTCACTTCAGACAGTACTGAGTCAGGGCCCCACGCTTGAGTCCTGCCTCCTCCATGGTCTTTGTGCAGCTTTGACAACTCCCTGCTCTGCACTGAAGTGGGGTGTGCGAGGGTGGGACTAACCTACTGCTGGACACGGCCATGATCTCGGGGAAGGACAGCTCCAGAAGCACCTGCTCCTGCTCATCCACGAAGTAGACGCCTGTCCAGTTGACGGCCACAATGACGTCATTCTTGGGGAGGCTGGGGCCTGGGGTAGAGACCGAGGCACTGAGAGGGAGCTCCTTGCCCCCAGGGCCCAGCCCTTGCCATCCTCACAACTGCCAGGGTGAGGAGTATATGGATTTCCATTTTACAGATGGGGAAACTGAGGCTCAGAGAGCACAACCTCCCTGGAAGCAAAAACCCAGAGTGTGGTGGGAAGAGCGTGCTAAAACCAGGGCACTGGGTGTGAGTCCCGTCCCTGCCACTGGTCTTTGTACAAGTCCTCGCCCTGCAGTGATGTAGAGTGTGGGGAGGGCTTGGACTCACGGAGACCCAAGGTTCCCGCAAGCCTGGTATTTGGTGATTCCATAAAGCCTGGCACCAGTTACGGGGCGTGGCACTGAGCAGGTGCACCAAATGACAGCCCGAGGAAGGCTAAGCTAATGACTCGTGTCAGCTTCATCCACTGTCAGCTTCACGGAGTCAGCCCAGCCCATACTCTGGGCTACCTTCCTCTATAGGTGTTTTAATGATCTCAATACTCATTCAGTGACTCAACCCAATGCGCTGCTGAGCACCTACTATGTGTCACAGACCCTGACTGGACTGAGAAAGATAGGTCCACTGGCCTGGAGAGACCAAGTGGCCCTGCAGGCAGAAGCCTGGCTGACTGGGGCAACTGGCTCAGGCCATCTCCTCCCCCTGCCGGGGGCTGCAGCCATGGAGTGAGAGAGGGAGCAGGGCATGGAGGCAGGAGGGCTAGGGGTACCTGAGAATTTGTAGGCTTCATAAAACCTGGAGAAAAGCAAGGGCCACTTGAAGCGGGCATAATTGACCACGTCCTCTTTGACCTTCTGGGAATCAGTTCTCCTCTGGGCATAAATCCCCTGGAGGGGCACAGACAGGGACAGGGAACAAAAAGACATTATACACTCTCTATCTGGAAATCAAATGTCCCTGCCCCCAGGCCAGGGCTTGGACGCATGGAGCCCCAGGTCTGTGGTGCCCTCCTGTGCATCGTGTGCCTCACCCCATTCCATCAGCCCCCAGCCACCCCGTCACTTGTCTTTCTCTTACTCCATCGACATCAGTGAGCACTTACTAGGGAAGCATGGGTGCCCCCCACAACAGGGAGCTCCCAACTCAGCAGAGTGACTGAAAAGCCCACAATTCTAACCAGTGCAGGCTCAAGGAAGGGATGGGCTTTAGCAGCTGACCAGGTGTGATGGAGAGACTGCCAAGGATAGCAATGGAGGGGTGAAAAGGGAGAACTCACATCTCTTCTGGAGGGAAGGCGAGGGCCTTAGGGGTGAGCCAGGCCTAGATGTAGAGGGGGTGCAGAGAGCCTTCAGGGAGGGGTGGAGGCTTATGGGCAGCTCACTAGAGAAGGCAAAGAGCTGGGTGGGAAGAGGCTGTGTGGTAAGGGGTTAGAGACTGCTGATCTGTGAGGTCCTCCGGCAGCCTGTGTGCAAAGATGATTCTGCTCTTACACAACCAGGGTCTGGAGAACTACGGCTCCAGCCTCACCAGGCCACCCTTGCTCTGCTTGGGCGGCTTCTTAGCCTGGAAGGGAGCTACATAGGGCGGGTTATAGGCCTGGGGTCACAAGCAAAGGGGTCAAGGGGACCTATACCTAAAGTCCCCAAGGCAAGAAGTTGGGCAGAAAAAAGGTTGCCCTGCCTAGAAGCTCCCCTAGTATGCACCAACACTCCTGAGCTGTAGCTTTAGTAAGTGCCAGTGCAAAGCCAGGAGTGGGGACACCCAGCTCTCCTGGACCATGGCTTCCCCCATGAGGCCGCAGGGCTGGATGCGATCCATCTCTGTGTCCCTAGCAGCCAGCCCAGAGCAGATGACAGAGGACATGAGAGAACTGATGTCCACGGTGGAGAAAGTATGCTGGGAAAGACCACAGTGCCACCCTGTCCCCCAGCAGCCCATAGAAAGACAAGTCAGGTGAGAGCTGTGATTGCCCAGATCACCAGAGAGCACCTCCCACAAGACCCCTCCCAGCTCTCCTGCCTTCTTGTGGGCAGCGATGGCCAGCTGGGCCCACTTCTCCAGCGTCTTCAGGGGTGTGATCTCACGGTCAGGGATGTATGTGGGCACGAGGTTCAGAAGGCGCTCCAGAATCATCTCGGAGCCATAGTCCACGAAGTACTGCTGGGAGGCCAGCTCAGCCAGGTCATCCTCCTAGGGGAGATGGGGGGTGTCACCCTCCTAGCTGGGTGGGTGTGTGTGGACAGCTCGTTCACACATCCTCTGGGAAGCCCTTCCCAACCACTGAAACCCCCAGGGCCCTGCCTCCTGTGCCTCCCAGACCCTGGTCTGTGCTCTCACTCATTCACCAGGAGCTCTTGTCTGCTTAGTGAAACCATGAGCTCCCTAAGGGCAGGGCCATACTCTTGCCTCCTCATGGGTCCCCTAAGCAAGCGCCAGGGATACCAGAGCTGATCCAGAGAGACCAGCAGGCCCACTGGTGAGGGAAGTGTATCACTGTTACCTACTCTATCACCATCACTACACCCACGCTGGACAGGCCAAGTGTTGAACAACTCATAGGCTATAATGCAGAAGCTTCAGAATCAGGTGGGCACTGGGCATTTGCTCCTTCTCTGCCTGAGGTTGGTGCATGGCAGCCCCAGTGATGCCTGCCTGGGGCTCCCCGGGCTCTGACAGCAGGGGCAATAGAGAAACGCTCTTGGGTGCTTTGAAAGCAATAGATATATCCGATTAATTCAAAGTTATTTCAGAATTTTAGCAGCTGATATGGCTGTACTAATGAATTCTGCCTGAATATCAGCTCACCACCACCAGCACCATCATGAGCATCCCCAACAACACCACTGTCACTACTACCACTGTCACCACTACCACTGTCACCAGCATCAACATCGTCATCACTACTCTCACCTCCACCTCCACCAGCGCCACCACCACCACCATCCCTTTCATTTCCATCACCCTCATCCTCATTCCTCCATCATAATCACTCAAATAATCATAAGCATCATGATAACCATCATCACCACCATCGAAAACAAAACAGCTACATTGTTCCTGTTCTCGGAAGGAAATAAAAGAATACACATTTGCAAACTCTGGTCTAATGAGTGAATCTCTTACTCCTTTAGGGCAGAGTTTTCCAGACTAACACAGAACAATACAGCAAGTTATGAAGCATGTCTGCTGTACCAGGCACAATCACCGTAGCAACGTGAGAATGCCTTCCTCTGGCAGGATGCAGGCTGTCCTTCAAAGCCCTCGCTCCTGTAGGGAGTCTTAAATCCAGGAGGGTCCTGGATCATGCCTGGCCTCAGCCGGGCTAACCTCCACATTGGCTAATGGTGGGTCACAGACAACAACACTCAGCCCAAAGGGGGCTGTGAGCCAGGCAAACTCAGCCAGATCAGCTTACACTCACCTTCTCACACCTGTATTCCCCGAACTTGACCCCTCGCACCACCTGCTGGTAGATGAGGTTGGTGGCCACGTTGTCTTCTGAGGGGCTGTGCCAGGGTGTGAAGACCTCTTTGCGGAAGAAGAGCCGCCACGGGGCATTGCGCTCCTGGGCACCCTGCTCCTTGGCATACTGCTCACACTGGGAGATGGCGTCCATGACGTGGTCACTGCCACTGCCCAGGGAGGACACCTGTGAGCACAAGGCTGGCGGTCAACCAGGGGAAGGGTGAGCGAGCAGGGAAGAACTACGTAGAGCCAGCAACTGTGCCAGCGCTTCCCATTTGGATGCAAAGCTGAGGCTCAGAGAGAGGCAGGGCGGTACCCAGGCTGCTGAGGAGGCGGACCACCATAAGGCCCCTGGACTCCAGCCATGGGCTCCGAACCGGCACAGCTGCACGGGAGTTCTCATTTCCTAGCGTAAGCCTTTTGTAAAACGAATGGACAAATGGTCCTTGAAAACACAAAAGGTATCTATCTGCAGGGGAGAAAAAATCCAGGCCAACTGTGTTGGACAACATGGTTCTGTCCCTGGACCACCAGGGTGGGGGGCACCTCTGCTGTGGGTGATGTTGCTGGGTGTAGACACAAACTCACCCAGCCCCGGCCCAGATCCACAGAGAAGGCTCCAAGCCTGGATGTGCTGCGATGTGCACACTCCAGGTGGTCACTGAGGAGTGAAAAGAAACTACCATATCAACCTGATGAGGCATTACATCCCTCTCTGCAAATGAGAGCCAAGTGAGAATTACATCCCTATCTGCAAATGAGAAAACGGAATCTCAGAGAGCCAAGTGGCTGCATGCCCCTCTGGCCTGTCTCTGCCGAGTTCTTTCTCTTGCAGCAGGGGAGGACTGACTCAGCCTCCCTACATACCACTGAAGTGAGCTTTGGGTTTCAATCTACACTGTACTGCTGGATTTTTCTTTAGGGGCTCAAGAGCTCTCCACGATCCTAATGGGTTGGCCAGAACCAGGGTTGCCACCCGCTCACAGAAGAAACAAAGGCCCTGAAGGTAAAAAAAAGTGCGATGCCTTCAGAGCCAATAGGGGGCAGCACTGAGCTGGGCGCTGGCTGGTAGCCCTGGGTGGCGCCAGGGGGAGGTGCTGCAGAGGGGGCCGCACCTTATCGAACAGGGCAATGTAGAGGGAGAACCCGAAGCGGTCCTTGAGCGAGATCTTGTCGGCCAGCGCGTTGCAGAGCTCCTTGGCCGTGGTGGCTGAGTCCGTCAGCAAGGTCTTGGTGGTCCCATCCATGAATGTCACGGGCAACATAATGGGCTTCTTGGACTTGGTGGCCTGAAAGTGACCAAAAAGGGTTTGCGGAAATCCTTTCACTTCAGACCAGCTCACCCACTCTGTTCCCCCGGCTTTCTGCTCCCTATGGGGTTGAAGCTTCCCCAGAGCCCCGGGGCCCCAGCATTCCACCAAGGCGTTGGCTGTCCCTGGTCACAGGTCCCCAGGGAGCCCTACTGTGCTACCCGCCCCAATAGGACTTCCATGGTTCCTGAGCCAGGGCATTGGGACTGGAAGGTGGGCAATGCCACATGCCAGGGCCTCCTGCTGTCATGTCACTAAACCACAAGACCCTGTGAAGTGAGTATGTTATTGCCATGTTTCAGATGAAGCAATGGAAACATAGAGGGAACCCCCTGCCCAAATCACTCTGATCACAAAGCCAGCAGATGAGAGTCAATCGTCCCCTGGGGGCTTTCCTAATGCAAGAGGCCTGAGGTTCCAGAACTTGAGGTTGGGTGCTTGAAGAACCACAGAATCCCGAGGCAGGGAATGTTTCTGAGGCACTGGAGTGCACTGGAGACGCCTGCGTGCACACACTGAGCATACGCAAGCACGCACACACGCACGGGGCTGGGGCCACACCTGCAACTCCAGCCAGCTGGGCGGTTGTGTCCGCGTCCCATTGACAAAGGTCCTCCTGAGCCGCTCCTCACAGTACGGGGCGTAGCCAGGCGGTCCCCCATGGATGAAGTTCCGCAGGTACTGCAGACAGGGGACCAGATGAGGGGACCTGTACACTGGCCTCCCCGACCTGGACCACCAGAGCAGTCATAGAACTGACCAGCCAGTTTGGTCCTCCTGTCACCTGCTCTGCCTCTGCGTCCATAGCACCCAGAGACTGGCACTGAGAGCTGTCAAGAAAGTGACCTGAGATGAACTAAAGTGCCCGCTCTAACATGGTATGTAGAGGGTTCAGAAGACCTTGCAGTCAAACTCAGTCTCCTCATAAATAAAATGGGCTGAGGGGAGAAGAGCATGAAATGCTGGTGCCTAGGAGGAGGGGCCAGAGAGATAGGCCTGGTGGGAGACTGAGGCCTGAGAGGAGATGACCTGGGCAGGGCCTCATTACCGAGTCCCTCTGAGCTTCTTCCCCTTGTTCTCTCCCCGCTCCGCTATGCTGGGGACAGGGCCCCGCTCCCCTTCCCACCCCAGGAGGCCAGGCCCTACCTTAACAAACTTCTCGGAGGGGGCGAAGCAACCCACACAGAGAGACACAAGGATCCAGCCCCGAGCATAGCTGCTCTTGGAGGGGTTGTGGGTGAGCTGCTTGCTGATCTGGCAGTAGATCTCATCCCTAGGCAGGCGGGGAGGCATGGAAGGAAGACTGCCTCAGAAGAAAAGCCCCTGCCCCAATCCCAGCAACAGGGGACACACATGTCCTCTCCTACTTGCCTAAGATCACCCAGGAAGAGTAGAGTGGGGCAAAGTAGGGAAGCCTGGGCCAGTGTCTGCTAAAGACTGGCTCATTAGGCATGAAGCACCTTCCTGACTCCTATCCAGATCTATGGCTGGGACCCCAGGATCCAGAGGGTGGGGCATATCCTGCTCTGAGGCACAGTGCACAGAGAAACACCGATTCCACCTCTGCCTCTTCCCTCACCAGCTGAGTGGCCTGGGCAGGTGAGTTCACCTCTCTGAGCCCAAAGCACAGTCATGGCAGCAGGTGCAATTTCTACTAATGGCAGCTGGCAAAGCAGAAAGAGCACAAACATCTGGGGAGTTTTTCTGGAACGACTAGGGACTTTGACTTTCTCTTTATACATGCCTGTAATGTTTGAATATTTAAGTGGCCATGTATTACCTTTGTAATCAAATTAAAGCAATGAAGGTAGGTTTTTGCTTTCATTTTTAAGAGAAACTTTAGTACTTTCCTTAAGGATTGCTGTGAAGAAAAACGAGCCAAGGCTTATAAAGCACCTAGCACAGTAAACCCTCAGTAAATGCTAGCTGCAGTTAGGACGTGCCTGCCTGTTCAGGGCCAAGGACAGGAGCCACGATGAAATGACCACCAGGGGGCACTCACTGCTGCTGCTCCTCCCTCTCAGAAGGGCAGGCCTGGGTAAGCAGGGGGTGCTAATTCAGTGGCTCCCTAGTTTGAGAGTTTGCCAACAGTGCAACTTCAAAATAAACTCTGTTTATCATGACAAATAAAGACATTTAAAACACACCAAACATGCAACCAGTCCACTTTCTATATCACAATCATTTTGTTAAAAAAAAAGTAATTTTAGTATTCAAAAAGTAAAAAGGTTGATATCTCAGAACAAAGAACCATCCTTTAAATAAATCAAATTTAGCTTTAGAAACACTCATTCTCCCCATCTTGTCACAGACATGTGAAAATTTTATCACCCTGACCCTCATCACTTTATGGAGGGAAGACCCAGACCAAGAGAAAGGAGGGGTCAGCAGTGGTCCCTCGGGGAGTCAATACCCCAGCCTTCTGCCTCCTAGTCCAGGGCTCCTGGCACCATGTTCTTTATAAGTGACCATTTTAGGTCTAACGGTGAGCAAAGTGAGAGGCAGAGTCTTACCCCTTAGTGGCTACCTTTTTTTTCCTGGAGGTGAGTGATCCTGGGTACTGTGACCATCTCTGAGAGGTAGTAAGTGACCTCAGGGAGCCTGGCAGCAAGGCAGGTCTGGTGACCCCTGAGCAAGTCTCTCCCCTCTTAGGACTTCCATTTTCCCGTTGGTGAAATGGGGTTCAACTCCTAATCCACCCATCCATCCGGCTGTCCTTCCAGCCAGCACACACAAGTTCGCAGGGTCAGCTCTCATAACTGACTGTCTTGTGTAGATAGAGTTCTCAGAAAATCTTATCTGTTTTCCCTTCACTGACTCAGCTAAGTGGATTCTTTAATTGCTCCTGGATCATCCCAGCTCCCCCACAAACACCCAGAGACGAGAGGTGAGCCTCTCCTGGGCCTGGGTAGGAAAGGATGCAACTGTCAGGATTCTAGGCATGCTGACCATAGGAACCCTGCTCACAGCCTTGGGTCAGGGGCAGTGACCATGAGCGGGCAGGGTGGGAGTTAAAGCAGAAAATGCATGCCAGATAATAACAATAGCTATCACTGTGCCTCCAGTATAAGAAGCTTTCCACAGTTTTAGCTTCCCTCGAGCCTTTGAGGCAGGTACTATTATTGTTTCCCCTTTACAGATAAAGAAACAGAGACAGAGATGAAATAACTCTACCAAGGTCATATGACTAGTGAGCAGAACCAAGGGACTAAACTTAGTCCTGTCTGGCTTAATTTGCTGTTAAGGTGACAAAGCCACAACTCAGCCACCAAAAACCTTCCAGAGCTACATCACGGGGAGTTCAGAGCACCTCCCCAGACAGCTGCCCCTCCCTGCATCCCTGCCCCTCAGGCACTGACCGGAGAGCTGGCCGCAGAATGCCATTGCCAATGATGAAGTGCAGCTTCTCCAGGTTGGAGGTGGGCCGGTCCTCCAGCATGCTGTTGCCCTGCACTGTGGACTCCCCATCGTGCAGTCTCTTGGTCACCTGGGCCACAGGGAAGGAACATGGCTCAAGCTGGGCTGGGTGAAGTGAGGGGCCCTGCCTCATGCCTGGGTCTGGCCACTTCCCCAGAGAGCATAATCCTGAGAGTGGCCGAAAGAGCTGGCTCCCACCACTGTCATACCCCCCGCCTGTCATACCCCACCCTGTGCAGAACATTCGTTGGATCAATGACCAACCAACAGAGCCGGGAGCACTGGCCTGATGGCACCCACTTCTGAGGATAAGGCTCCTTGACTGCACCTTCATCCTCTACCCCAGGAAAGCCCTTTCAGCCAGGACAAAGCCTGCTGCTCCAACTCCTGGCGGGACCCCTATTTTTCTAGGGTAAGTCCTTACACACACATGATTCTGACACCCAGAGTGCTCCCCAGTCACCACCACCTATCACCAGTGCCCCAACCCCCATGTGAACAGCTCCCAGCCTCAGTTCCTACAGATGCGTTTCTCCTCTCTGGTCCCACTCAGCCCACAATACCAGCTCTGCGCCCTGCCCAGAAATGTAGAGTGAGTGAGAGGGTAAGCAAAAGTAGCATGCCCCTGCAGATGCCTCAGGGAGAGGTATGGGAGGGTTTTCAGATGGAAAACAAGATAGGAGCAAAGGCAAAGCAGGTTGTGGAAGCCCCGAGTAGAAGCCTGATGGCTATAGAGGGGTCCTAAGAGGCTTCCTGGAGATGACACCCAGGAAGAGAAGAGAGAAGAGAAAGGAGGAATTTTAGGCAGAGAGACTGGTGTGTGCAAATGCAGAGTATGGGGAGCCAGCCCCTTGTGCTGTAAATGCCTTGGTTTCTGTTCGTCTGCCCTCCCAGTTTGGACAATCCTGGAGCCCAGAGACGGCGCTCAGAAAAGGCAAGGGGACTAAACCAATGAATTCAAACAAATCAATAGTGTGGCACTCATACCATAAAAATGTCCTTGGATCAAATGCAATGGGTCCATGCTCTGGCAGAAGATGCCCTCCCTCTCACCATCTGCCAGTCCAGTCTTCCCCAGCTCTCGGGTCCCCTGCTCTGAGAAGCCCGCCCTGACCTGGCCCCAGCCTAAGCTCACTGTCCTCTTCTTGTCTTCCTGTTCACCCCATGCTGATCTGCTGCCAGCCATCCCAGAGCCCTGTGGACAGGCGATGTTGACTTCTGCTCCCATCCCCGTGGATCCCAAGACCATCCTTGTCCCCGCCTGGACCACCTAAGGCAGCTCATGGTCTGCTCTAACCTCCTCTGTCAGTTTCGACTTCTTCTTCAGGGTCAAATGCACCAGCTTGTGCCTTATGCTGCTCTTCTTCTGTCCTTCGGGGAGCTGGGCCTAAAGGGCCAAAGGGGTTCAGGGTTAACAGATTGGTCCTGAAGTAATGACAAGAGCAGTTGACAATAGGGCTAAGGCTGAAGGGGTGTCTCACCTCCATGCTAATGTTTAAGAGGTAAACCCCACATTGCCACCCCCACCCTTCATCCCTCACAGTTCCCCCAACTAGCCAAATGACGAAGGGAAGACTGAGACTCAGAAAAGTCAATGCTGGCCCAGGCTCTGACTGCAAAGTCCATCTGCTCTGCCATGTGACTTCGCTCACTTAGGGTCAGCACTTTACGAAACACTCAGACAATTGTTTCCACAAGTAGACAGAAGAGAGTGGGGGTTGGGGAGGTGAGGTAGAGGCAAATTTGACACTCCTTCTTCTGAGGACCCTGAAGCTAGGTTGTGGAGCAGCCTTGCCCTCTGGCCTGGGAGGGACGTTGGCTGGGAGGTGCCTGGGTCTCACCTCACCCTCGCCCTGTAGGGCCTGCAGCTCCCTCTTGTACGTCTTCTTGCCCAGGGTCTCGTAAATCTTGGTCATCACAGGGATCTTCTCGCTGCCGTCACTCATGGCCGTGTGGTACTTGGGCTCAGGGAGGTCCCCCATGAATCGGAGGATGGTGATCCAGACCGCCAGGGCCGCCTGGGGACAGAGCCACGTGAGTCAAAGCCTGAGCACAGGACCCAGCTAAAACTGGCAGAGTAAGCTCAGGTTCGGGAAAGGACTAGGGAGGCCTGTGGGAGGGTGCTGTGCCAGTGCTCCGGGTGTTCCTTGGGATCTTGCCCACGTGGCCTGGCCCCAGGCCAGGGGCTGGGTCGGGTGCACCACACACCTGCCCACCGGGGACCCGCCACCTCAGCACCCACACTACCCGCACAGCCCCAGCCCTCACCAGCTGGTCGCCCTCGTCGTCGTGGTACAGCAGCGGCTGCTTGAGCGGCCGCCGGGTGTAGGTATGCGTGGTCGTGCCCTGAAAGTAGGTTGCTGCAAACTTGGCGAATTTGTACTCAGAGAGGTCCTCCTCATCCTCATCAGGCAGGGGCAGGGCTGCGTCCAGGTCCTCCTCCACCATCTCCCTCCGCCCACGCTCCAGGTCCTGAGCAGATGAGAGGGGTTCCCTGCCATGGGGGCAGATTCGAGCTGGGCTGTGGTCCCCCACCCTGTCCTGTGGGCAGCTCTCCCTCCACAAGGGTGAGCCGTGTTCATCCTGTTTGCTACCCAGACAGAGCCTGGCCCATGGCAGGTCCTCCATATACCAACTAATTAGAGTTTGTGAGTGGCCCTGGAGAAAGAGAGAGATTGATGGGCCTCCAGTCACGTGACAGGCTGGTGGTGGCACAGAGCCTGGGACCTGCAGGCCCCCACCCAGGTCATCACTGCTGCCCTCTGCTCAGGGGAGACCAGGTGGACTTTAATGCAAAGGGGCACAAGAGAATGGAGGGCCATTACACTGGGGTCTATCCCCAGTCTCTGTCCCCAGACCGGTACCTCAAAGCCACTGGGTGCCTGGCCCTCCTGGCCTGGCAGGCCACCTGAAGTCCCCAGGAAGCCAAACATCTTGTCCACCATATCCGAGTGATTGATGGGCTCATGGCGGGCTCTCTCCATCTGCTCCAGCAGCTCCTTCTTCCGCCGAGCCTCCTCCTTTTCTTTCAGCTCCCGTTCTGCATCCTCACGTGCCAGCTGGGCCAGGCGCTCCTGGAAGGTAGGGGTGATGCAGAGGAGACAGCCTCAGGAAGCAAGCCCTTTCTGGGGAGCTCATGAGAGCCTCTGCAGCAACCAGGCTGCAGTCCCAAGCTCCCCCTGGGCCTCCTTACTGCTGGGAAGGACTGAGCCTCAGGCTTCCCCACCTTGGGCCATGCCCCACTCAGTCTTCAGAGCCCACTGCAGATAGATGCACAGACAGAAATGCTGCCTGCCCATCAAGGCTCAGCTGGAACACTTCCTCCAGGAAGCCTGCTCATGCCTTCCCAGCTGGAAGGGAACACCCAACCAGAAATCCAGCTTCTGACCATCACTGTCCAATGGAAACATAAGGTGAGCCCATGTATATAGTGGCTACACTTAAAATAGTGAAAAGAAAAAGGTGAGATCAATTTTAATAATATATTTTAACCCAGTATTTCCAAAACATTATCTCAACATGTAATTAATCGTTTTTAAAAAAATACTGGGGTACAAAACTGTACTCTTTCCTTACTGCCTTCAAAATCTAGCATGTATTTCACACGTAGATCACTTTGTCATCTCAAGTACTCAGTAGCCACACGTGGCTGGTGGCTCCATACTCTCACCCAGGCTCAAGTGTTGTCTCTAGATGGAAAAGGTGTTCCCGTGGGTATGGATCCTCTCACTCTGGAGCCACAGCCCTCTGTCCTAGGTCCTGGCCCAGGCCCGGGCACCCAGTGCACCAATGAAAGGAAGTTGCACGGACAGAGGATAGACAGCCAGTGTTAGGTGGAGGCTGCTGAACCAGCGAATGGACATCAGAGGGCTGGGGCATTCCCGGTTCACCTGATGCTTGCGTTCAGCTTCCTCTTTGGCCTTCTTGGCACTCATCTCTTTCCGGAGCTTCTCCTCCTCCGCCAGCCGCATTTTCTCAGCCTCCAGGCGCCGCCGGTACTGAGGGAAGGGGCAGCCAGGTGGGCACCGAGCCCCGTGCTTCCTGCCACCTCTACCCCACCCTACCCTGACTGAGCTCTGGGACCAGGAGCAACATGCCCAATAATTTGGCAGATAGGGAAATTGAGGCATCTGAGAAATTCTCCAGGTTACACAGTGGCCTGGGGACAACACTGATCTCCAAACCAAACTGGGTTCACCTCAGCCTCCCAAAGATTCATGAGAGTGACTGGAGTCCCCAGCCAAGATGGAAATGAGGGGTCTGGCCCCAGTTTTGTCATTCCTCAGAAGAGGCACAGCCCTAGATACCCTCCGTAGGCCTCAGCCAGCAAGTGGGGGCGATTTGTCCTCTGGAGGTAGAGCAGCAGCAGCTCTCAGAGGACACATCCCTCATGGGGCTGGGGGTGGAGGATGCCGTGGACTTAAGACCTCTCACCTCAGCCCTGAGGCGCCGGTGCAGCCGGCGGGCGATCATGCCCCGGGCGTAGGCCTGCACGGTGAGCACGGCCCAGAGGCGGTGGCGGAAGGCCTTGCGCACCAGGTAGGCACGGCAGCGAGCCTGGAACTCGATGATACGCTTTCGGGCCAGGCGGTACTGCAGGTGCAGCTTCCGGGAGCGGTGCAGGGCCTGGAGCCGCAGGAAGCCCAGCCTCATCTGCAAGGATGCAGCCCCCTCAGAGCCTCGCTCCAGACCCACCCTGCCTGCAACAGTGTCACTACACTGGGCCCACTCCCCGACTGGCTTGCCCCAAAAGCATGGCTTATCACCCTCATGCTAGGGCTCCCCAAAGGTAAGCTCCACCTCCTCTCACAACACAAGTTCCCTGGGGAGTAGCTTTGGCTTCCTCTGATAGGGGCTCCTGAGGGACCCCGTCTCAGACCAGGAGCCGGTCCTTTTCCTGTGCACCACCCCAGCCCTAAGTCCAGGCTACAGCCCAGCTGCTCCACCAAGGTCCATGGGACACACCTGCTCCTGGCCCCACCGAAGTCTCTAATGATCCAGTGCTCACACCAACAAAATATGCCAGAAGAAAAGCCCAAACATTGCTGACCAGATGGGAAAAGCTGAAAGAATCGGACTTGGACTTTGGGCTGGAGGAATGGTAGGGGGAGGCCGAGGCAGTGGCAGGAGGCCACCCAGTCTGGGAGCACAGGTACGGTCTTGCTGCTATGGCAACGGAGCCAGGTTCAAAGGCCTTGAGGGGCCAGAAGCAGCCCCCTGGGGGAGGCTCACCAGCTCGTAGTTTCTCCTGCAGTTGTAGCCCCGCCAGTGCCGCTGGATCAGGGTGGCAGCATTCTTCAGCTTCAGAAAGTTAGACCTGAAACAGCAGCATGATGCAGGAGACCCCCAGAGCAGAAACTTGGCACCCAGAGACACTCAAGGTGCAGGCAGGGTGTGGAATAGGAGAGCAGGGGTAGTCCCAGAGACATGACCTGGGTCAGTGTCACCACTCTTTGTCTCAACTTCCTCATCTGTAAAGTGGGTAGAATGATGCCTGCCCCACCTGCCTCACAGGCTTGTGACATGAGCCCAACAGGGAGGCTTTCCAAGGTATTTATTAAATGAATAAATGTATAAATAATAAGTAAATAATATAATATAAAAAATTTAAAAAGCTTTGAACACTATGAACATCACTTATTACTGTCTAACTTCCCTCATTTTATAGATAAACAACTGAGGCTCAGTGTGCTTGGGACTAGAACCCACATTGTCTGACTGACTCTGAGTGCAGTAGTGTTCCCCTGCACACTGAGCAGCTTCTACAGGTTGACAGTCACCTACTACCTGATGGAGGACAAAGATACCACACATCAAACAGCAGATATCTGCTGAATGTAGAAATAAATATAGGAAGAGTTAATGATGAATACATCAGTGTGTGAGTGAGCCAGCAAGCCAAAGCCTAGATGTATACAAGAGCACTTCTGGGAGGGGATGATAAATGGACAGACAGACATACAGATAAAAGACAGGTGGGTGGGTGGATGGATGGATGGATGGAGAGAGGAAGGGCATGACCAGATGAAATGCAAGAGGAGAAGACTGTGAGATGTTTGTGGGGCCAGAATCACAATCCAGAGTTAGTCCTAACCATTTGTGAATTGTCACAGCTATACACACATCTCCTACATTGATTATGGGACACACTTTGTGATTTATAAAATCTCGAATTTCCTCTTTGAGAAATTTCATCATGAAGCCGAGACTACAGAGTGTCCACATGTGCATGCCCCATGCAGCTGTGTGTGTGCTTGTTTATGGGTAAGTGAGTGTACTGTGTTACTGGGCACACATGGCACTGATGGGTGTGTGTAAATACTGTGTCTTTGTGTTCAACCATGTGAATGCAGGAGTGTGTGTGTTTATTCTTAGTGTTCAAGCAGGGGAGCAGAGGAGAGCCAAGCTTATGCACATGTACCTGTGTGTGGGCTGAGGTGGGGCGGAGCCTGTCCCCACACGTACCTGTCTTTGAACCCTCGGATGACCTTCTGGAGGAGAACGACTCTGTCGGTGATGGCCTTGTCCCGCTCCATCTCGAGCAGCGTGTCGTGGCGGTCCTGGGGGGACAGAGCTCCTGAACCACGCCCATCACAGTCTCCAGCCCCTAGCCGAGGCTACCAGGTGGGCTCTCCCTTCTGTCACTTGGACTTCAGCCCCAAGGCTTAACTGGGCCTCACAGGCTCCCAGCCCTGCTCTGGCCCCACAGCCATAAGTACAGAGAGAGGTGATGGTAGCTGTTTCCCAGAGGCCTAGGTGGAACAGATGGAGCAGGGGGAGCCTAATTTGAATGGATGGGGTCTGAGAGCACAGTAGACACACACACACTCGCTTCATTCTTGTGGCCTTTCCTGCTGAGTCCCTGCCTTTCCAGATGTCTCTGTCACATCAGCCCCTGACCTGGGCCAGGCCACCATCATATCCCTTCAGGATCTTGGCAGCAGCCTCCTAATCAGTTTCCTGGCCTCTGTCGCTCCCACCTGGCCCTCCCTAAGGGGCGACCTTCCTAAAACAAATCCAATGGTGACGTTACAGTGACGCCCTATGGTTCCCAAGGTCAAGCTCTGCCCCTGGTCTCCCCTACCCCTGCACTCAGACCTTCCATGATACAGGCCCTGCTGACTTCGCCAGGCCTCTCTCCTCCTCACTCGAGCCCCAACCCACTCCCCAGTTAGACAAAACTTAATCATTCAGTACATATGAATCGAATGTCTCCACTGCCAGCGCTGGGCGAGGTGCTGGAGTGGAGCCTCAGGGAACCAGGCAGACTGGGCCCTGCCCTGGGGAAGTTGAGTCTCATGTGGGTGCCACATCCACCAGATAGTCACAGACCATGCTCTTGTGGGCAGGGCTCAGCACAGAGGAGCTGATCAGCCAAGTCTTTCTGAGTGAATGAATGAACGAAAGTAGACCCTGAGGCTCTGGAAACCACTGCCCATTTCTGGAGAGGTGAGGAGGGGTCAGTATGACCCTCAGGGCCATCTGGCACTGGGCGCCATCGTGCTGCACACCTCCTCTCCCTCACCCACACAGGCTGGGCTTCAGACCAACCCAGGCTGATAGCCCAGCACTTAACCTTGGATGACTTGCCACTTCCCTCTGAGCCCCTGAAATGGGCTTAACAATCCTACCTCACTGGGCTGCTGTGACAGCTAAACAGGAAGATGGACAAAAAGCCCATACCAGGGTCTGGGCAGGTGTGAGACACACAGGCAGGGAACAGTGGACACATTTGTCCAATAAGGAAATGAAGACTCAGGGAGATGAAGGGACTAGCCCAGGACTCCGCAGCCAGGAAGGAGTTAGACTGGACCTTAGGGCTCCCTCCAGCTCAGGGCTGGCTCCTTCTTTCCCTCCGCCCTGCGCTGCCTGGGCCCCACCCAGTACCAGAGAAAGGAGCCCTGCCCCACCACCCAGGACAGCCAGAAATCTAGTACATCGGAAATGGAAATGGGGAAGCCGGCATGCTGGGAGCGTGCACTGCCTGCTGCAGCTGCCCTGCCACCATCAAACCGCAGCGAGCTCTGCTCTAAGGCCGGGACCCTCGTGACACAGTTTCCTGCTCCCGGCCCTTCCAGGCTCCAATGTCCTGCCCAGGCTGCCAGGTGGAAGCCAGAGAGCTCCAGGTTTGTGCTGGCGAGGGCAGGAACAGGTCGGGGAACACTAGAGTCCCACCACAGCCCCCGGTGAACCCTGCCTGGCAGGAAACCACAGGAGGGGACCTAAAGATTCACTCAAGAGCCCACTCCTCCCAGGCACATTCCAGTTTACAGACGGGGAAACGATGCTCAGAAAGGGCTGGTGACCTGCACAAAGTCCCAGAGAAGACAGGCACAGGGTCAGGATTGAATACAGTCCTTCCTTGTGAGCCCACCTTGGTCTTCTATTTTCTCACCCACCATCACTGCTCTGACCCCACCCTCAGGTCACAGATGGGCTCCCCCACCATGGAGGCCTCAATCCCCACCTGCTCCTCCTATCACGGGCTGCAGGACAAGAGGATCCAAAAGCTCAGCGCTGACCCCATCTGATGCTGCAGCTGCTCTAGAGCTGCCACGATGGGGAGGTCGCAGATGCCAAGGCAGCCAGAGTTAGAGAAGCTGTCTCACCTTCAGAAAGATCTTGGTTTTGCCGATCTGCCAGTCATCGTGGGTACCCAGCACAGCCTCAGCCATGCGCTGGCACGTCCCCCGAAGGTCGTCCTGAGGGAAGCGGTGAACAAGGGGATGGGCAGCCCTGCCAGTGTCAGGCCACCTGACTGTTTCTCCCGAGGCTGTGTGACCCCTGACCAGGTCCAGCCTGCTCTGATGCTCACTTTTCTCCTTAGCTCCACAGCGTGACTGCAAAACCCTCATCCATATCTGACATCTGGGGCCCACTCACCAGCCCTGGTCTCGTCCATTACACCACATGTGTGACATCCAAGACCACCAAGCATGGCCACTGGAGTCTTCAGATGCACTCCACTGCCTGACCTTCAGTTTTCCCAGCCGTACCTGAGGCGGCTGAGCCGATGTCATGCCTAGCGCATTATATCAGTGAGAAAACTGGGGCCCTTGCCTGGCCCAGAGCCGGGACCCTCCCTCCTGCCATCGAGGCCCCGGCTCTGTACCTGCTTGTAGGCCGGCTTCACACCGGGCAGCAGCACTCGGTACCGCTCCACGAACTCCACGAAGCTATAGCGGATGGGGTAGCCGGCTCGGCGGATTCGGATGGTCTCCATCATCCCGGAGTACCTCAGCTGGCGCACACACAAGTGCCGGTCAAACAGCTGCAGGGCACAGAGATGAGGGTCAGCACTGGGCTCTGCTGGGAGGTCATCCCTGCTCTGCATTTCCCAGCCCCAGGTAAAGCCTGAGAGAGGCCGAGGCCACACAGAGGATGAAGAAGGAGCAAAGGCAGGACTGGCCCTGGATCTGCAGTTCAAACCCACACAACAGCAGAGACCCTTATACATAGTGAGCTAGTGCTTTGGGGGCACAGAGGAGAGAAGGTTTAATTCCCCTTGGCACATCTGGAGGGGGCTTCATGGAGGAGGTGGTCTTTACTGTAACCCTGACAGGAGAGAGGACACCGGGGGTTGGGTGAGAGAGCATGTGCAAAGGCGTGGAAGCCTGAACTTGCAGGGCATGTTGGGGTCTTTATAGGAACTGAGGAGGCTCCTTCACCCCAAGATTACAGTTGTATAGCTGGCCGATGTCTCGCACAACCCCAGGGGGCACCTTTCATGTTACAGCCATTGTGCATTTGTAATTATTCAGATAACTTTCTGGCTGTTGACAGTAAAGTGTCTTAAGAAAGAGAGACATTTATCTAATTGGCATGAAGTCATTTTTGTGATGGCAGCAGGGCAGGGCCACTCGGGGTTCCTGGAGGGGCTGGGAAGGCCCCATGGGACAGGCTAGGGAGGTAGCAGAGAGTGATCAATTCAATTTGCGTCTGAGTCTCTTGTCTCTCGCTGTGGTCAGAAGCGGGCCTGGACAGGGAGGGCAGAGGCAAAAAGGCAGGATAGTAGTGAGGATGTCCTGCTGCCAAGGTCCAGGCCACAGATGCTGTGGTCTGGGCCCGGAGATGGTTCCAGTGCATCTGAAAGTGGGGGACATGGTACCCACTGCCTTGGCAGGGCCCTGGCCTCAGTCTCCCAGGACCTCCTGCATTAGCTGGAGAGCTGGCTGGAGCCCTCTGTGACCCTCACACCCCTGCAGGGGCACTGGTCAGCCCACTCTGGGGAATGTTTCCAGGCAGGGGGCAGGGCTGGCTTCCGCCACCTGTTTCCTCTCCTTCCAGGCACTTTCCCTGGCCCAGCACTGGCCTCCTGACTTCCGTCCCTCCCCAGACCCCCAGGCTCCAGCTTCCCCCGCCCCCCAGGCCTCTGGAAAGAGCCTTGTGGTAAACAACACCCTCTTGAACCCTGGAAGGAGAGGAAGCCCAGCGAGGGGCGGCACAGAGTCCTGCTCTGCAGCCTCAAGCCCCTTAGCCGCCCTGAGCCTCCGGTCCCACATCTTAAATGTGTGGGCTATCAACCACCCTGCCCCTCATGGCCCAGCCCCTCCATCACCCCAGGCTGGTACTGGACTGGCCCCTGGCCGGGGCCACTCACCATGGGCTTCTTGAACTCGTTGGGCTTGATACAGCGCACAAAGAAGGGCTGGCAGGCACCCAGTGTGCGCATCAGCAGCTCCAGTGACCGCTTGAACTGGCTGCTGAGTGTGGGCGAGCGCTTCCTGGTCTCCGCGCCCTGGGGGGACGGACCACAGAGATGGGAGGGGCTGACCTGCGCCCCTCCAGCACTCCCGGAAGGGAAGCTGGAGGGGAGGTTAGTGGGGTCAGGGCCTAAAGGAGAACTGCCCAGGGAAGCAGGCTGGCCCAGCAATTGGGGTTATCCTGTGACCCTCCTCGTCTGGGCTTGGAGCTTGGACCTCAGGTGCACACCCTCTGGGGAGCCTCCTGGGACCTGAGCCAGGAGGAGCATGAGTGGGGGGTTGGGGAACCCTGGGTTCCACCCTGTGTGCTGGACGGCTCTGGGCAAGGCACAGCTCCTCTCTGAGTCTCCATCCTCCCTTTCCAGGAATAAACAAGTGGCCAAACTTGGTCTCCTCAGTGCACTGGGGTTGTCCCTAGAGACAGGTTAGACAGACCTAAATCCCAACCCTGGCCTCACCACCTCCTAGCTGTGTGATCTTGGGCAAGTCACTAAACAGCACTGAGCCTCCCTTTCCTAGGTGGGATAGTGTCATCTATCTAGCTGACAGGGCTGTGACAAGGTGGGCCCAGAGTATATAAACAGCAGCTTGGGAACCTGGGATGTAGACAGGAAGGGTGCCGCCTGTGCCCACTCCTCCCTGTGCCATCAGCTGGTCAGCAGCAGGCTGGGTGGGGCA
This sequence comes from Macroglossus sobrinus, assembly GCA_004027375.1. Lineage (NCBI taxonomy): Eukaryota > Metazoa > Chordata > Mammalia > Chiroptera > Pteropodidae > Macroglossus > Macroglossus sobrinus. Next base: position 43,342 of record PVKZ01000193.1, read on the forward strand.
GGCCCCAGTCAGCCTCCTAGGAAGGCCCACAGCTGGTCCCCACTCCTTGGCCCCAAGGCCCAAGGCTCAGTGCTCCATCAGCCTGTCTCTGGGAGAGCAGGCCAGCAACCCCTGCACCTCCCTACTCTGGTGGGGTCCCCTCTCCGAATATTGAGAAATGAGGGGCATGTTGCGGGGCGGGGGAGGGGCAGGAACCTGAGCAGCAAACAAACAGGAAGCAGATCATCTCAGACTGATACTGAGAAACTAGACGTGGAGACTACATTTGATTCCAAAGCATTTTGATGTTATTGTTTTCCTGGAGATTTCATTTGGGTGAGGATTTCTTAGGAATGAATTTGATTATCATTGTAAATTAGACATAATTTTATCTGATCTCCTATAGCACCAAAAACCAGGGGTGCAGATATAGATGCGTGAGGCATGCTGGGGAGGCAGGGGCATTTAACGCATAGACGATATGCCCCCAGATTGAAATGGAACTAGTCAAGAACAGCAAACACTTGATATTCTGAGATTTGCTGTGTTTTCCATTTTAGTTATATTTGGAACATGACTAGGGTTTGCCAAGGAAAGCTGGGAGTAGGGTGACTGTCAGGTCTGCGGCCCCCACAGCTGCCCCTGAACCTAACCCAGCAGTAGCACTGGGTGACCCAGACTTGGAGGGGGAGCTGCACAGGTTGGGCTGTGCCCAGTCTGCATTAGAGCCCCTGCCTTCAGCACACACACAGCACAGACAGACATACACTCATACAACACACACAGACACGCACAACACACACAGTGCACACACATATACAACACAAAGCACATACAGAGCACACCTGCATGGACATAGCACATTCATACCTACATGGCATGCACAAACACAACACAAGACACAACATACACACAGCAACACATACAACACACATAGCACACAACTTATACAACACACACAACACACATACACATAATACACACAGCACACACAGAGCACACCTGTACACACCAAGCACACACACAGAGTGCACACTCTTCTTTGGTTTTGATCACTCTGGAACCACTTCCTGCCTTCCCTGCTGGACAGCGAGTCCTATGAGGACAGGAGGGTCTGCCTTGCTTACTGCTATGCCCAGGGCCTGGCACAGTAACAGTCAACCACACTGCTGACCTAAGGAGGTACTGAACTCATTCCAAGTGTCTATGGGCACCCAGAAATTGTCCACTTTCCTACTGCTCAGGCCAAAAATCTAGGAATTGCCCCCTTCTCTCACATCCAATATGCTAGCAAATCTTCTTGGTTTCTCCCACAAAGTGGATCCAGGGTCCGACCCCTTCTTCTCACCTCCTTCACCATCGCCCTGGTCCAAGCCACCAGCATGGCTCTCAGACAGCTCTCGGATTATTGCAGTAACCTCCAAACTGATCACCCTTCTTCTGTCTCCCATACTCCACACCACCCTCCACTCCGCTGTCGACACAACAGCCTAAGTGAGGCTGTTAAAACACAAACTTGGTCATGTCTGCACCTGTTCAAAGCCTTCCAATGCCTCCCCCATTTGCTCAGCATGAATACCAAGATCCTCATAAGGACCAACGAGACCCACAGGATCTGGCCCCCCTGACTGCTACTCTCTCCACCACCTACTGCTCTTCCCACAATGCATCAGGCAGGTTTTGAGCTTAAGAAGCAATTTAGAGCTCTGCACTTGCTGTTTCCTCTCCCTGCAATGCTTTCCCTCCAGAATGCACGTGGCTGGTTTCTTCGCCTTCTTATCAGCATTTCAGTATGGCCTTCCCTGATTCCCCTATTTAAAATTGCAAAGCTCCCCACCAGCATTCCCCACTCCATAATTTTTCTCCATATCATATGCCACCACCTCACATATTATATATTTTACATATTTATTTGCTTATTAATTATTTCCCCTGCTGCTAGAATGCAAGTTTCATGTGGACAGAGATTTTTTTGCTTTGATACTGCTACTAAGTTCCCCCGGAGTAGGACAATGTCTGGCATGTAATGCGCACTCAGCAAGTATTTGTGACGGAATGAATGAATAAGAGGGGCTATGCAACTTGCACGGTCTGGTCTCGCTTCCCTAGCTACCTGGGTTCCTGATTCAGCTTTATCTCATTAAGGAGAAAAGTGGTTCTTCTGATATTCCTTGTTTCCCAGGGTAAACTGAAGTTATTTGGGGATGGGGGACAGGCGGAAGTAAGGGAAAAGTCCAAAAGTCAATGTTAAATGACTCCATGGAGGGGATCTGAGGGGCAGACACGTGAGCATGATGTGAAAGGGGCTGGGAAGTCACAGGCAAGAAAAGCCACCTGCACAAAGAGTGAACAAAGATCCTGTGGACTCAAGGACCCGAGGACATGTGACTGGAATGAGACATTAATGGGGGGAGGGGCTCAATGCCTTCAAGAACTACTGTCTTCATGCTTGGCTGATCCCTCCAGCAGCAATGGCTGGGGTGAGGCTGCCCAGGGTGGCCTGGGGAGACAGACACAGAGTGGAAGGATGGGAAGTCAGGGGTTAGGAGCCTGCACAGGATGTGAGTTTGGATCACTGGCTGGAGGCATCTAGGCTTCCACCCTGAAGAAAGCATTGCAGCTGGTAAACAGTATCGAATAAACCGTGACTTCACACTTCACCAAGTTGACTTCCATGTCCCTTCAACAGAGCTATCATGTTTCCAGCAGTTACAAAGCATTTTTCCCCCAAGGGTGACGCTTACAGAGACAGCATGGTATAGTGAAAAAGAGCAGGGGTCTTGAAAAGTCTCACTTTAGCCCTCCCTTGAAGGTGACCTTGGATGAGTCTCAGCACTTTCCTGAGACAGATCTGGATCAAATCCCTGTGTGTCACAAAAGCTGAATGACCTTGAGCAAGCGCCTTGGCCTCTCTGGGCCCCAGCTTCTTTGGCTGTAACATAGGAGCAACAGTAATTCCTCACAGGGTCTCTGTGGGGAGTGAATCAGGTACAAAATGTAAATGGAGAGCTCACATCCTGGCCCAAAAAAGTAGATGTAACTGGTGTCAAATTTGTCACCACTGTATCTAATAATTCTGTGCTCTAGAAACTCCCTCAGGAGTGGATCATTTCTGGAGACCTCAGGGTCTTATGCTTGAACCTCTCCATGGTGCCTCAGCAAGTAGATTCTAGTCCCAGGGTCCAGGAGAAGGAGGCTTAGAGCAGGAAACTTCATGGGGAGGTCTCCAGATGCTTCCAGATGCTTTGGAATGAGAGAAGAGGAAGGAGAAGATGGGGTTCGATGGTCTCCCAGGACTGTCAAAGACCAGGAGCAATGGGTGGGCCTGGCAGGGAGTGGGCTGGGGACTAGAGGAGGAGAGAAGAGAGTGGGCCCAGACCACACCTGTCTCATCAGTGCTGTGACCCTGTGCCAGGAGGGTTCACGGTCGGGGCTGCTGGATGCTGGTGCTTCAGATTCCTGGGGCCCCTCTCTATCGGTGGCTCTACATTCACCCCAGCAGCCATATGGGCCACAGCGTTGGCCTTGGGAGTGGAATACCAGGGCAAATCCATGGGCAGAGGACAGAGGCCACTGTCCAGACAAGAGCCCTGCTCTGCTGCCATGGCTTTCATGAACTGTCTCAGAATTCTGTGAGGCACTGGGAGGCAGGGGGATGCCAGATGTGTAGGAAGAAAGAGAGACTCTGCATTAAGACTAAATGTGGAGGATGTCAGTATTAGGCAGGGAGGAAATTGAGAGTTGAGAAGAGAAAAAGGAGGCAAAGGGGATGGCAGAGATACGTAGCTGCAAAAAAGTCTCCAGCACTTTTGGAACCTGAAGTGCCTTGGGAGCCACAGCCTGAAGGTGGTGGTCTTCATGAACAACATGGGATGCTGTTCTAGGACTTAAGGAGGTCTGGGGATGATGACTTCCACTGCCAGCTCCCCAGGATGCTGAGACTTGGGGTGAGTCACATCTCATTTCTGAGCTTCAGTCCTCCATTTGCAAAATGCAGAAAATAACACCTGCCTCTCCTGTTCCACAGGATTATCAGAGGATCTGACCAAGTCGCAGACGTGGGCACACTTAGCAGGGCCTGGCTGAGTCAAAGAGACTTGATTCGAGAGAGGCCTTGGGAGACACAGGCTTCATCCCAGCTCTTCCCTGACGCACGGGGCAGCTGAGCAAGTCTTGCCTCTTTTTCTAGGACTCAGTTTCCTCCTTTAAGAAACTGAGATGCCTGCAGTACACACAACTCAAAAAACAAAACCACTTCACAAACCACTCCACAAAAAACACACTCCAAAAAGAAAAAAAGAAAAAGCCAGTCCTTTTCCCAAGCCTCAGTGCCACTGGGGCCAAGGACATAGCCCAGCCCCAGGGGCCACTGAGGCCTCTCCCACCATCCTCTAGCCCCAGGTGGGGTCTGGGTCTTTTACCTTAGCAGAAGCTGCTGACTGGCGGAGAGTGCCCGATGAATAACCACAGAGAAACTATAACAGGAACCACAGTGCAGGGTGAGATGTAGGGAGGAGGGCAAGGAGAACATGGTAGGTCAGAAAACAGGGCAAAACCCACAGGGGCAGAGGTCGGGGCTCCTGGGGCAGCATGAGCACCAGGATGGGCCCTGCCTGAGGGGGCAGCAGCTCTGCCCCTCCCCGTGAGCCCTTCTGTGCATCCTTCAGGAAGCCATGGGACAGGAGGAAAATATGAAATAAAAAGGCATTCAACACATTCGTGAAGAAAAACTCCACCAGACTACCACCCTAGGGAAAGGAAATACAGACGGCGAGAAATTCTGTCTCCTGTATGGGATCCAGGACTCACACAAATACACCTTTTGTGTCATTTCTCTGAACACCCACACCTATTCATGTCGTTGGGGCTGGATGTGCTCCTTTCACCTGATCTCCCTGCTAGCACTAGGGGTCCAGGCGGGAGGACCCCCACAGTAAACTGAGTCCTGATTAGGCTCTAATCTGTAACCTCTCATGTGACCCTTCTCTGGGCCTTGAACCCCACCTGCACCCCGCAATCAGTACAACAGGACCAGAAGGGAGAGTCTTAAAGACCCTTCAGGGCCCCTCCTGGAACTACAGCGAAGTGCTGCTACCAAAGGGGCTCAGCTGAAGCTACTGGACAAGGAAGAGGGGGGTGCTAGACACTAGCCATGCTTTTGGGGGCCCTTCCTGCCCATGGAAGCCCAGCCCTGACATTACCATGGCGACATCAGCCTGGAAGATCTGCTTGATGAACTTGTTCCTGGAGGAGTGGACCAGCTGGATGATGTCTCCATGGAGGGTATCTCGGTTCTTCTCCAGGAAGCCTAGGCAGCAGCAAAGGGAGGTCACACCTCACCAGCTCTGGCAGACAAGACTCAGCCCCTCCCCACATCCTCCTCAATGACCAGGAGGAGCTTCAAAATTCATCTAGTTCAACCACATCTGTATTACAGTGGGGGACACTGAGGCCTGGAAATGACAACATCTTGCTCCTGATCACAGAGAAAGTGAGTGACAGAGCCAAAACTGGAACTCTGTCTTGTCAACCACACAGCCCTCCTCTTCCAGGCCCGGTCAGAGAGGAGGGCAGGAGGTCTCCGTCCCCATGAGGGAGCAGGACCACCTTCCTGACTGAAATGCCCCAGTGCCTGCAGTGCTAGCCTTAGGCTTGTGAATGACGGTGTCAAAAACCCTTGTTAAGTAAGTGTGTCATGTGGGAAAAGATACATGTTGATCTGGTAAAGGAATAGTAAAGGAATCAGTTAAAAATAGCTTGTATTTGGACCATGTCTTATGTTTTACAAAGTGCCCTCATAGTTCTAATGCTCACAACGCCCCCTGAAGATGCAAGACAGGCAGGAATTTATCTTCTCAGGAGGTAAGCAATGCTCAGACATGCTAAGACCACACAGCAAGCCACAGGCAGATTAAGACAAGATCCCAGGACCCCTAGCACAGCCTAGGGAGGCTCCCCTGCACCACACAGACCCCAGAGCAGGCTTCCATTTCTACGGACTGAAGAGTCAAGAACTGGTGAATGGGGGCCTTTGCTAGGGTGAGGCAGGAGAAGGGGTGCCCAAGGGCTGGGGATGCCTGAGGAGGAATGACACTGCAGAGAAGCAGCACCCTCCCCACATAGGACTCAGGCTGCCTGGCTGGTAGATGACACAGTCCCAGTGCTGGTCTGTCTGCCCAGTGTCTGAGGAGGAGAGAGCTGCAGGAGGCGCTCAGAAGCGGGAGAGTGGGCTCTGGTGTTGGGACAGAATTGTTTGTAGGGCTCTAATTAAAGCTCTATGACAGACTCACCATGGGACCTTGGGAAGGTTCCCTCTGGGCTTCAGCTTCCTCATTGGTCAGATGGGAATGACATTACCCATAAGCTCGTGCTTCTCTTCATATCACCTACTACTACCCATGTCATAAATGAAGCGCTAGCTTAAAACAGTACTTTTTGAACCAGACAGTGCTAGTAGAATTGTTTAAAGCAGCTCAAAAATGATTAGTGGCCTCAGGCAAGTTGTTTTCCTCTCTGGGCTTCAGTTTGCAAAACAATTAAAATAAATGACCCTTATGTTCCCTCCAGATCCAACATGCTATAATTTTATAAGGACATAGAGTTTACTCATTTTCATTTCTGTATCCTCAGCAACAGTGTGAAGCTTCATATATAACAGATGGTCAGTGAATGTTGGTTGAACTGAACTGAAAGATACAGTCTTTTATTACCCCAAACAACAGACCCATTGGTTTGCCCAACAGTCCTTCAACCTTAATGTTGGCTTCCTTCTTTCTAACAGAGGGATCAGATCTCACACTCCATATTTTAAGAGAGGGCTGATCCCCTCCTGCAGCATGGCTCACTGAAAACACTCTCTGCCTTCTGGACCAACTCAGCAAAGAAGTATGAACCTGATGGCTTTTTGTTTGTTTTGAATTTCCCTGGCTTGGGCTGTGGGTGGGACCCTTTGAGACTGAATGGCAGAAAAGCAATGTAGACACATCCCACAACTGATGTCCATTCAAAGCCAGCCCTTTACACCAGGTTGAGAGGTGTGGGTTGGCAAGGGCAGTCTTCAGGCTCTTGATGGACCCTATAAAAATTTCAAGTGGGGTAAACTTGACTGTGTTCTGATCCCCTTCTTCAGTTCTAGCTTTAAAATGAACCCAATTACATATTCTAGAAAGAAAGAAGTGCATCCCCTTCAAAGCTCATTCTTGGTCTTGTCACTGAAAGAGTCTTGATGAGTAACTGAGCTAGTTCTAGGCTTGGCTTTGCACTCAATAGACAATATTGTGTAAGGACAGTTAACGCCCCTCTGAGCCTCTGTTTCTTATATGTGCAAAAGAGCATTGAGCTCACACACAAGGATTGAAATCAGGGACTCAAATAGATACTTGTATACCCATGTTTGTGACAGCAAAAAGGTGGAGATAACTCAAATGTCCATCAACAAATACATATAATAGAACATTAATCAGTCATGAAAAGAAAAGAAAATCCTGTCACATGCTACAACATGAATGAACCACAAGGACTTTGTGCTAAGTGAAATAAGTCAGACACAAAAGGACAAATATTGTGTAATTCCACTTACATGAGGTATTTAAAATAGTCAAGTACATAAAGACAGGAAGTAGACTAGAAGTTATCAAGATCAGGGGCTAGGATGGGGGAGGGTGAGGAGTTGTTTAATGGGTACAGAGCTTTTATTTGGGGTGATGAACAGGCTCTGGAAATAGGTAATAATGAAGGCTGTACTATATTGTTAATGTACTGAATGCCACTGAACTGTAGACTTAAAAATTGTTAAAACAGTAAATTTTATACTATATATTTTATTAAGATTAAAAAAAATCTCTCTTAAGAAAAAGGAGCACTGAGCCCAATATTTTCTATGGCCCCTTCTCTCTCCATGTTCCTGGTGTCTCTGTCCTGAGCTGGAGAGGAGAAGGGGAAGAAGGTGCACTAGGAGACAGCCGCCCCGGCCACCCCGCCTGTACCTTGGCTCTCATAGTAGACGACGCCGGCAAAGTGGTTGATCCCAAACTGGGTCTCGTGGTTGTTCTTGGGAGGAATGTAGTTCAAGTTGAGCTTGTGTTGGGAGTTCAACTTATGCAACATGGTGGTGTCTGTGCCCTGTGGAGATGGCGGAGCAGCTGTCAAACCCACCCTCTCTCCATTCTCCACTCTCTCTACTATCCACCGGGCCCCACCACCTGTCCTGCCCATGTCTTTACACTCCCTCTTCTTTCTTTCTTGAGAGCTTACTCTCCCTCTGTACCCCACACAGGAGCTCTCTGAACCTCCATTTCCCATCCATTAAGTGGATGAAATGGAACAACACAACCTTGATAGTACATTTTGGTTTAGAAAATCTGTTCCCATGAGTGAAATCACGGGAGGAGCCCTTCCCCCACTGCAAGACATATTCCTTGTCTGGAGCAACTAATAAGGGCCAGCTGCATGCTTAGAGCTTCACTGTTTGGTCAAGGACCCAGTGGACTGTAGGTGATTCTCAAATGTCAGATGAGTGCACTTGAATTGGCCCCAGAACCACCCTGAGAGGCAGGTGTCAGTCCCATTTTGCAGATGAGGAAAGCTGAGGCTCAATGTTGAGGGGAGTTGTGTGTCCCTGGCCAGTGGGCAGCAGTGGAGGACCCCTCCTCGCCCCAGGCCCACCTTGGGGAACTTGCTCTCCTCATCAATGAGGGAGATGATGTTCATGGGCTTGTTGGCGATCATGTCCAGGGCATCCTGGTTGTCGGTGAACTCGATGTGCAGCCAGTCGATGGTCTCCAGGTCATACTCCTCCTGCTCCAGCTTGAATACATGCCGCACGAAGAACTGCTGCAGGTGCTCATTGGCGAAGTTGATGCAGAGCTGCTCGAAGCTGCGGGGGTGGGGTTGGGAGGCAGGGGACATGGGACAAGTGGGGTGTCGCTCAGGCCTTGCTCCGCCACTCAGGGGTCCAGCTCTGCCTGTATGTGCAGTGTGCCCTTGGGCATTTGTTCCCATAGTGGACTCTTTAAGCTCTGAGGTGGGGTGGGATTGTCAAGCCCAGCTCTCTCGATGTGCAGAAGAGGACGAGAGAGGGCAAAGCACTTACCCAAGGTCACTCAGTGAGCCAGAGGGAGAGTTAAGGCTAGGGCTTGGGCTCAGGACCCCCAAGTTCAGGACCCTTTTCCCCTGCATGACAAGGCCCTGTGGGGAGTGCTGGCAGGTGGGCCCCAGCCCCCTGATGGAGCACCTAGGAAGGGAAGAGCCAAGAGGCTGGGAGGTGGACATAAAGAGAGATCCAAGTGTCAGCAGAACCTGGGAAGGTGGAGGATGAGAGTTGGAATTAGAGCCTTGATGGCTGATGTCTTTGAGCCACCAACTCAATGCTCTCCCATGTGACTTGACACTCTGGGTACTCAATGTGGGTATTCTCGTGGAGGGGGAGGGCTTTGAGACATCCAAACTTTACAGGAATTGAAATGATTTGCTAGGGGTCATGCCGCTAGGAAATGGAGCAGGGCCAGCTGCCTCCCACCTCAGGATCCACCTGGGTCTGCTCCATCTGTCTCGTCTTCTCCTCTCATGGCCCCAAACAGTGTGGGACACCAAGCACGGCCAAGACCCCTATATTAAGCTCAGTTCAGGCCCGGCCTCACCTGCTTCAAGGCACCTTGCAACTGGGACATGGACAGATCAGCAGTAGGACCTGGAGTGTCCGTGATGGTATAACAGCCTCCCACCACCCCCAGCTGGCCTCAGCTGACCCTGGGGACTGGATGAAATGGGAAGGAAGGGGAGAAGGCCTGCCAGGATGACTGGAGTCAAATTTTCTAACAGCCTGGAAGAGTATGTTTGGCGACAACTAAATGTAGTTTAAAGAGAGAAATGTGACATTTTTTATATCCATGTTGTGGAAGAAAATTCCCACGGGGCAGAGCCCCATGTGGTACCTGTTGACAGCAAAGTTCTCAAACCCGAAGATGTCCAGGAGGCCGATGGAACGGCGAGAGTTCTTCACTTCCTGGGAGGAGGGCTTGTAAATCGCAGCGTTGATCTTGTCCACAATCCAGACGAAGAGCCGCCCATAGATTCCCTGAGAGGCGGAGCAGGCCCATCAGCCACTGGGCCCAGCTGTACACTCACAGTGAGACAGGCCAGGCTCGTGGGCCCTTGTGGCCTCGCTTCAACCCCCTCCATGGAACAGCAATGCTCTGAAACCCCCAGGCCTTAACTCAAGCTGTCCCCTCTGCCTGGAGGACCCTTTTCTGCTTGAACAATTCCTACTTACTTTTCAAATATCTGCCAAGAAACCTTCCCTGACCTGGTAGTTTGGGAAGAAGCCCTTCTTTGGGCTCCCATCTCTCCACCCACTTCTGTCTCCCCATCAGTTCTAATATCTTGAGGGTCCCAGGCCCAGCACAGGGCCTGGAGCAGGAAGGGGCTCAATGCATAGCAAACATGTGACTGTGGAAACAGGTAGGACTTGGCGCCCTCCCCACCCAACCCAGTCCTTCTTCAGTGTCTTTTTTGAAAAGACCAGAAAAGATGTCCTCTGGGATGAGAACAGCATAGCAGACCAAGTACCCAAAGAATATGAAGCAGCATGAGGCCCAAGGGGCTGGGGATCAAAGCAGGCCAGGGTGGAGGGCCTGAGGGGGCCAGAGCTGGCAGGGCTGCTGGAGGGCATCAGGCCCAGCCTCTATGTAATGAATGGGGCTCAGGGTAAGACAGATCTAAGGGCAAGCCAGGGGCAAGGCCTTCTGCCAGCAGTGTGGACTCCTTGGCTCCTGCGCATCAACACCCCAAACTCCGCAGGTAGCCCACCTTGACGAAGGCGTCTCGCACGTCCAGCGCTTGCTCCCTGCTGAGTGGCGTGGACACTGTCTCCCCACGGGTGATGAGGGTGCGGCTGGTCAGGCAGTTCATCAGGTCCGGAGGGTTCACCTTGTGGGGCAGCACCTAGGCACTGACGCAGCCAGTGCCTGCCAGGCCCCTCTGCCACACCTGGAATCCCCTCCCACTTTCCAACCAGGCCTCTCTCAGACTGTTCCCTCCACTAAGCACACTCTTCCCTGTGGCCCCACAGCCATATCCTCTCCAGCCATCAAATAAATCCCACTCACAATTTTTTCTCCTTGACAGGCCCTTCCTGGTCCCCCAGCCTGTTACCTGTCCCTCCCAGGACCAGCTCTGACTCTGGCTTTATTCATCCCAGTTTTCCAACCCAGGGCAGAGCCTAGTGTTTACTAAAAGACACACAGACTGACTCACTCAGAGCCCCAGGCCCAGGGGTCACTCTCCCCAGGGGCAGCTGGACTAAGATCGGCAGTGGGTGGTGCTCCTGGGCTCTGGCCTCTTCCCTTCTGGGGCCCAGGCCCAGCTCAGAGCCTGCAGTCACTTGGTTCTCACTGTTAAACTTCTAGGACTCTCCAAGCTCAGGACTGAGCTCCTTGGTCCCTGCCCACCCAGTCCCCTGAGTCTAGAATTCAAAACTGTCCCTTTGAGAGAAATAGAAGCCACTGTGGAGATAGAAGGCCAGGCACTGACCTCGAGCAGGGATGCAGCTGTGGCCAAGGATGGGGAGAAGAGGACTTCGCAGGCATCCAGGTTTTCAAACGTACGGGCTGTCAGCAGCAAGAGGGCACAGTGTCAGGCGAGGGAGGGTGGGCATGGGGGCAAGGAAGTCATCTAGGAGGGCCAGGCGCTACACTGAGCCACCAATACTCAGGTGTCGTGCAGCCCTTGGATTCACGCAGGGCTGGGAGGCTGTGTACCATTCAGGCCCCTCACCCTCATACTGCAGGTTGCCCAGGTGCAGGATGGAGGCCAAGAGCTTCGAAATCTCCCAGTTCTCAGTGTCGGTGAACATGAGCACCTTCATGGCGGAGCGGATGTTGGCGTACTCTTGGCTGTCCTCCCTGCCCTCACACGTTATGCAGTTACCCTGGTGGGCAGGTGAGGGAGAGTGGGTACAGGAGAGCATCAGGGAGGCTATGGTATCCCCGGAGAGGCACTGCATGGGCCTCTGGAAAGTCTAGAAAGCTCCTGCCTGGGCTTCTCAAGAACATGTTTCCCACATCTGGTGACCCTGGATGTCCCTTCTTCTCATGAATGAGAGGAGCGGAGTCACTGATGTCAGGCCTGGTCTGTTACCCTGCCTGGCAGTCACAACATTGAGGCCCTGCCATGCTCCCCTCCCCTCATGGACACCGAGCCTCAGATTTGACCCTCTCACCTGGTATAGCCTGGGCTGAAAGGGTGAGGGGTAACTGCAGATGGGTGGAGCATGGACAGTCTGCCCTATTATGTGTCTTTATGAGAACTGTAAAATGCACATGTATGTGTGAAAGTGTGCCAGCCAACTACAGAAAGTGTCCAGGAAGGCTTGTTATACCTACCCACCCCCCACACACAACTTTGTTGTCTCACATCCTTCAGGTACCATAGCCCACACTTGTGTCTAGCCCAGCCCAGCTCCAGGCAACCAGTCATAGGCTCTCCTAGGAGCTAAGGAAGCTGGTGCCCCCAAGCCAGCCTGCTCTGTACATGGCCCCCCACCTGGTATTGGGTGGAAGCAATGGCCCCAAGGCTCACTCGTTGGTGGCCTGACAGGAGCAGAGACGGCAGCACCTGAGTACTGCAACCAGCGAGACTTTGAGGTGAGGCCACAGCAGGCTGCACCCTGCAATGCTGGGAGCCTGGCAGATGTTTCAGCCTTCATGTCCTCAAAGGCTAAACCAACACAGCATATGTGTGCATGCAGGTCTGTGTACGTGTACACGGGGGCATGTGCATGTCTGTGTCCCTGGGTCTGGGACATCTACGCATATTAAGGAATGTGTCTGTGATGAGAATTTGTCTATATGTGTGTGCAGGTGGGCATGTAGCCAACTAGGGAACAGGCTTTAGGGTATATGCAAGCCCAGGGTGAGCTGGGCAGGTCAGGGGACAGGAGAAAGCCCACATGGAAGTTCTCACCCACCAAGCCTATAGCTGAGGAGTGGCTGGGTGGGCTGCTCCCGACCTCACTGCGATGGGTGTCCCCCTCCATGAGTGCCCCACCTGGGCCTCACCATAGCCAAGTAGTTATAGTCTGTGGCCTGGCCCAGACCCAGCTTCTTCTTCTGGTCCTCGCTCATACCCTCCAGCATGCAGTAGAACACATGGTAATTCCTTTCATCAGGGGCCTAAACATGTGGGCACAAGATGTTGGGGGACAGGGACAAGAAGGCAAGAGGAAGCCATCAGCAATGAGACAATCAAGAAGACTGGAAACAGTTTGCTATTTTAACAACTGGTTTTCGTGAAAAAGCCCCATGGTGCTTTCACGGTGGGACTTCAGGCACAGGCAGGCAGCAGCCGAGGGACAGCAGAGGCAGTGCAGACAAAGTATATCACACACAGCCCTGGGGCTGGGGGTCCTGGGCAGGGACAACTCTGCCCCCAGGCTCGGGCCCACCTGGCGACAGACGCGTGACTTCTCCAGCAGGTATTGCTCGATCTTGGCACCCTCAATGGCACCTCGCTTGTTGAAGTGGATGTCGATGTACTTCCCAAAGCGGCTCGAGTTGTCGTTCCGGATGGTCTTGGCATTCCCGAATGCTTCAGGGTGGGTAGCAGGTCATGGGCAAGGTCAGCTCCCACCCAGCCACCCACCTGCCCTGAGAACCCTTGCCCTACCTTCCAGGATGGGGGTGGCCTCCAGCACCTGCTGTTCTATCCATGAGTGCTGACCACTGATGGCCGCTAGGAACTGCAGAATCAGCTTCGTGCTCTCTGTCTTCCCTGCCCCAGACTCCCCACTGCAGGGGAGACACAGAGAGAGGCAGGGCCTATCAGTCTGCATTGCCCGCCTCCCCACGGGGCTTCAACCCAAGTTACTTCCCTCATTCCACCCTCTCCCATCTGTAATACGGGCTGACAATATAGACCTTCTGGGGCTGGAGGAAGGCTAAAGAAGCTCAGTGCTCTGCCACAGCTGAAGGTTACTTTCCTACTCCTTCATTCACGCATGCACACCCCTGTATCCATACTTGCCATAGAGCATGGCACATATTAGATGTTTGATCAATGCTTTGTCCTTTTACCCTCTGCTCAAGAGAGAACAGGAGCCTGAGATTTCAAAGAGCCAGCAGTAAATAAAGTTGGCCTCAAAAGCTAATATAAGCTTTGGTCACATTAATAGAGATATAAGGCCTGGGAAAGGGGAGATGATTTTCTACATTATAAGACATCAGCAAGAGCAAAGAGCTGGAGCTCTAGGGGTTAAGCCTGGTGCGCCATACTGGTGCTGAGCCGCTCACCTGATGATGCAGCACTGGTCACGGCTGTTGCGTTTCATGTTGAAGTAGCAATTGTCAGCAATGGCAAAGATGTGGGGGGGCATCTCCCCAATCTTCTTGTTGGTATACTGGCGAATGTGCTCTGGTGAGTAGATGGAGAGCAGCTGGTAGGGGTTCACAGCCACCAGGATGGAGCCCGTGTATGTCTGTGGGAACAGGAACAGGGAGCTCACCTCTTCCCATGGGGGAGGCTCTGACTCCAGAAAGATCTCAGGCTCTGCCTTGCTCCATCCCTCTGGAAAGGAGAGGGATGGAGTAACATGGCTCATGGGTCAGAACCCTGCCTCCCTATTAGTTGGGGCAGGGCCTTCAGATTAGCACTGGGTCAGGGTAGGTGCTCAGACACATCTGATGAAGGGAAGGGGGAAGTGGAGAGGGAGGGAGGGTCTCTAAGATTCGATATCCTCATCTTTATTTATAAAATAGGCATAAAATAACTGTTTATGAAGATTAAAGAAGACTGAAATTTATAGCACACAGTAGGTACTCCTCAAATACTAACTCTCACCTTTGCTTCCAAGCCCTGCAGCCCAAACTTTTGGAGCAAAATTCATAAACTGGACCTTTCCAGAGCAGAGCCTGGGTTTGTGATGGGAGAATAGAACCAAGCCAAAAAGAGCTGAAGGGGCTGGAGTATGTGGTTTGGGGGCTGAGTGGGCCCCGATCTCTGCAGCACTGCCCCTATGCTCTGGGGACAGGGTGCCTCCAGTCATCTCAGGCAGCGTAGGCTCAGGGTCAAGATGCAACTCAGAAAGCCTTGTGGGGGCTCTTCTCCATGGGCTCCTCTCTTAGTGCACAGAATGGTCACTTGTGTGCAAAATTTTCCACTGTAGGTCTAGGCTCTAACACACAGGGGTCAACAAGGCCTGGCCCACCAAGGCACAGTGAAACACTTAGGAGTTACTTCTCCCTCCTCTCATCCCTCCCTACCCCAACTTGAAAAGGTCAGACCCAGCCTGTAATTGGTAATGAATGTATTGACATCTAGACCTGGAGAGGCTAAAGAAAAATGTGACCCCACAGGGGAGGAGACAGCCCACCCCTCCCCTACCACACAGGGTACAGAGCCTCCCACCAGAACCACTGCCATGCCGCAGCCTGAGGTGGCCATGCAGGGAAGGCATGGCTGCCTGGCACCGCATGCCAGGGGAAACGCCCACCCCAGGGCCAGGCATGGCTCTGCAAAGCAGCCCTGGACTAGGGGCCCAACACCCAGGCTCCTCCAGTCCTGGTTCTGCCCACCCTGGGCCTGGAGACCTGGCCAGGCACCACCCTTCTCTGGGCTCCAGAGGACTCTCCTCTCCAACCCAGGACCTTCCTTCAAGCAGCCCATGCCAGAAGCAGCTGAGGCTCACCATGCTGACTGATCATATGCAAGAGTCCAAGCAGGAAGAAATGGGGTGGGGTGGGGTAGGGGAGGGGCTGGAGGGCAGCGGCCAAGCCAGGCACAAGTGGAGAGCTGGGGCCGACTCTATGCCACACTCACCTGCCTGCCACAGCTGGTCTGAGGTTGGGAAGTGGGGAGCAGGAGAAAAGGAGAGTGGTCAGTGGGGAACATGGAAATAAGGGCTTTCTCCACCAACAATACTCCACACAGCCTAGAGCTGGGATAACTTCTCAGAGCAGAACCTGCTGACCTCCAGCCTGGGAACGCCTCTGCCACTGTCCCCTACAGCCCAGCCCTGTCCAGCTGTGGGAACCAGCTAGACTCTGATCCGGGCTTGGGGAGTGACCACAAGGAACTTCCCTTTGTCAGATGACTTCACTTCTCTGAGCTTCAGTTTGATCATCTGTAAAATGATCTCCTCTCTGTAAAAGGGGATGGTTAACATCCACCTCCCAAGCTGTTGGAAAGACCAAGCACCTAATCTTTGACAGAAACCTGGTACAGACTGGCTATCCATAAGTGCTAATTTCTTTTCTTCTTAATAACGTGACACTCAATCGCCTGGCCATGGTCACCACGTGGCATGCAGCTGGCTCCACTCGACCATTCTAGAACCCTTCACTGAGACAAGCAAGGAGGCTGACAGCAGCCCCTCCTCCCTCAGAGCCCGGGAGGGAAAGCCTGGGGCTGCGGGAGCTCAGATGAAGCCAGGGACTCCTGAAAGGGCGAGTTGTGGGGAGAGGGGAGTGGAGGGCTCTCAGTGGGAATCAAGCACTGAGGCATGAAAGGGTGTGACATGTGGGAGGTCTGCTGGAGGAAGGTCACCCTGGCAGCCATGAAAGGATGAACAGTGGCTACAGAAGCTGAAGGTGGAGACACTCTATTTCAGACCCAATGAACCAGTCAAGGAAGGGAGGGGGGTGGTCAGGACCAGACAAAGGTGGCCCTGAGAGCAGGCTCGGCCACCAAGTGTGTGGCAGGGGCCACACCTGAGAGGGCCAGGGATGCCCTGGAACATGGAAGGGAGACTTCTTGGACTAGGCCTGGACCCTCTTCTCTCACCCACATCTCCCACAGCCCTCTCCACTCTGTCCACAGCACAGGGATCTCTCCAGAGTACCAGGCCCCTCAGCACCCTGTCTCCTGGATATCCCCACTTGATGTCCACCTGCCTGTCCAGACTGGAACTTGTCCACGCCTTCAGCTTCCCAACAGTACCACCAACAGTACCACCACCATGCTTCACCCAGGGTGGGACCTGGGAGGCCCCTCGACACCTCCCTCTCCTTAACACCAGCCCACATGTCTCCATCGGCACAGCCACCCCTCTGGCCATGGCCACCACTGGCTCTCAGCAGATCACTGCAGGAACCTCCCCACTTCCATAATGTCCCCTATAATCTATCCTTCATTGGGAGCCAGGGTCAGCTTATAAAATATCTGACCATGTCATCTCCCTGCTGAAAACCCTAATGCGCTTCCCATGGTCTCAGGATAAAGTCCATATCCTTTCCCTTCCCACAGGACCCCTGAGCCCCAGCCTTCACAAGCAGCATCCCACACAGCCAGAGGCTTCCCTATATTAATCCTTCAGTTAAAAGCCCCAGACGCCATCCTCTGCCCGCTCATCCTGCTAATTTCTGCTCATCCTTTGGGTCCAAGCTGAGATGATCACCCCTGCAGGAAGTTGGGCACCCTCCAGTGTAATCCGTCACATCCCACATGGTCCCTGAACTTGGCCCACCTGACTCCTCCATAATTCTGGTTCAAGGTCTGTGCCCTCCAGCACTGCTCTCCTCTATACCCAGGGCTGGCACCCTGCACAGCACGTAGGACACTCAGCAAATTGTTGCTGATTTGACCGAAAGAGTAACTGCATTAAAGAATAGAGAAGAAATTAACTGCTGCCCACAGGAAATAGCAGGGAAGGGAGCTGCAGGGACAGGCCTGTCCACAACATGGAGGCAGCCCTATCTATGCAGACAGGAAGGATGGCCCAGGCATGTGGCTAGTGGAAAACCACAAAATGATGTTGGGGAGCAATGCTACCATACCACTTCTGTACAAAAAAAATCCTTTTCATTGTCTCTACATATAATTTTATATTATGTATATGTATAGGTACATATATTGTTGGCCTTCTTTATTTGTAGGTTCTGCATCTACAGATTTAACCAACCAGGAATCTAAAATATTTGGAGAAAAATGTTACATTGCTGCTGATGTGTTCTGTGTGGTTAGGCTACCATGGCTGCATCTGTACTGAACATGTAGATCTTTCTTCCTTGTCATTTTCCCTAAACAACACAGTATGATAACTTTTTACATATCGTTTACATTGTATTGGGTATTACAAGTAATCTAGAGATATTTTAAAGTATACAGGAGGATGTGCGTAGGTTATACGCAGATACTATGCCATTTTATATAAAGGTCTTGAGCATCTGAGGATTTTGGTATCCCCGGGGGGTCCTGGAACCAATCTCCCACCCATACCAAGAGACGACTGTATGTATATATATCATATGTGATAAATATATATAGTTGTTATTTTGTTGGATAGATTAGAAATTAGTAGCCGTGGTTCTCTGTAGCAGAAAGAAACCTTTCCAATTTGTAACACATATACCCATTTCAAAATAAATAATAAAAGCAAGGCTACTTCCTTCAGCGAGAGAAACCTCCCCAGCAGGAGGGCAAGAACACACCAGGAACTGCTAGGAAGAACACCGCCCTCTACCCTCTGACCCCCTCCCCCACCCCCTGGCAGGGCAGGACTTTGCAGCTGCCACTCTATCTCCCCCTTACTTCTTCTGAAGGGAATGTGAGGTATGGTCACACCCTCTTCTCAGATGAGAACTGAGCCTCCAAGAAGGGGAAGGACTTCAAGCTCACACACCAGATAAGCAGGGAGAGGGATGAGCAAGGGGGCCTGGCATCTGGACTTCCCCAGTTCCCAGGACTGCACCTGTGGGACTGTGGAACTGGCAGTTGGGTTGGGGGTGGGGCACTTGGCCACTGCCAGCAATGAGACTGAGGCGCACCTGCCCTCTCTGGGCTCCAGCACCCATCCATCCCCTCAGACTCAGCATTACTTCCTGAGCCCTCTGGCCCTCTCCCTCCAAGAGTCACAGTCAGCAGAGGGTTAATACCCAGCTGCCTAGCACAGGCCTCTTGCTCAAGTCTCCAGTAATAAACCTGCCCTGTGGGGCCATGGCTTGGGGTTGGGGAGAGATAAGGACTATTCCAAGCCCTGGACATAGCTCACAAGGTCCCCAGGGGCTTCCAAGTGCCCAGGGGGAGATCGGGGGCCTCTCTGGGGCCAGAGACGCATCCCAGGAAACCTGGCAGGAATCCATTTTACCTCAAGCTCCACCTCCTCCAGGAAGCCCCCAGTCCTATCTGCCTAGGGCTTCTACTTTAGCAGGCCATGGAGACCAAGACACATATCCTGGGACACATACCTTCCCAGAGTCACAGAGGTACCCACCCAAAAAGTCTCCCATTGTGCCACAGGGAAGGCTGAGACCAGATAGTAGCATGGACTCCCCAAAAGCCAAATGCCAAGACCTGGACTCAGGCTTCCTCGACCAGAGGCCCAGCCTCTGTACAGCATCAGGGAGTCCTAGGTCCCTGTCAGCCCTGCCACTTGTTCCCTGTAGGACCCCAGGAAGGCCCCTGGCCTCTGGGTCAACCTGATGAGAGGTTGCTACGTGTCCTCTGAGGTCCCTCTCCCATGTGAGGTGCCTGAGGATGATTTGTGGCCCTGGGGTGCTGTCAGGCTCCTGGGGGCAGGCCAGCTGGAGCAGGCAGCCGCAGGGCAGAGAGTCAGGGACAGAGTGTCCGCCTGGCTTGTGGCTGTGAGCAGAATGGTAATCTGAGGAATTCCTGGGTGTGTGGGGCTGTGCCCGGGGTAACCCGAGCCATGAAGTAACCAAGGGTGTCATGGTTAGGGACAGGTACGATTTCTGGGTGGGACGATGGCCCTGTTGCTTCTTTAAAGTTCTGCTCTAATCTTACCTCCTCTGCCCAGTCACAGAATCATGGAGTCAGCAAGTCGAGGACACCTCCATGAACCCTCCAATTCTCGAGCATGACTCCCCAGGCCAACAGACACCCAGTATCTTAGGTCCATGGATTATTGGAGCTGGGGAACTTCTAGATGCCATGGCTTGGTTTTCTGACCATAAGCCTCTGAATAAGAAGGCAGCGAACATACCTCCTCCAAGCTTCATCCCATGTCCCCTCCCCACCTCCTCTCCCTTACCCAGAAAAGTGGGCAGAAAGGCTACAAGTAACACTTCTAATGAAGTAAATGGTGCACTTGTACAGGTGCAGATCTCAGGGTTTTCTGGACAATCTATAAACCTCTGGAATTCTTTTCTTTGACCCTCTAGTCAGCCTATTCAAGGATACAATATCCAGGCTGATTTCTCTGCTAGCTGCCTACTAATCAGTCTATCCCTCAAATTTTCACAAACAAGATTCACCGATTCCAAACCATCTGAAGTTTTTACTCCCCTCACTATATAAATAATATTTTTTGCCTTTGTTCCTTGATTCAGTCAACTAACCGACAACCTCCCACGTGAGGAATGAGTTTGCCTGCAAAATCACAAAACTATGTGTAAAATAACAAGTACTTGCCTCTGCATTATTCTTGGACTGCGGGGTCCTTGATGGACACAATACCCACTCCCCAGCTCTTCCCTGTGAAGAGGCCCCCAGCGTCCTCCTGATAGGAGAATGCAGGGGATGTCAGCTCTGGCAGTGGCCTCCCTGGCAAGCAGGTGGGAGGCTCCCTGTTTACCTCCAGATCCAAGTGTCAGCAGGGACTGACAGCCATGGAGGGACCAGGGATCCCCTCCACTCCATTGTCCAGGGAGAAGGGCAAAGAGGCTACTGCCAAGAACTGGACTGCAGACACCAGTGGGTCCTCATGGGTATCTCCAGCCTGGGCTTGAGTTCTAGTCACACACCCCAGCTGGGTGACACTGCTCATGCCTGGAGGTGTCTTTAGTGCCCTGTCCTACTCTGTGTGAGGGAAGAAGAGAGAAGGGCTTTGTCAGTGCGAAGAGCTCCCTGTGAAAGCCGCTTGCTGTGCCTATGCAGTGGACCAACATCAAGGGCCCAGGCACAGCCTCTCCTCTAGATCCAGAAGTCACAGACAGCCCCAGAGTGGAGAGGGAGGTGAGGGGCCTGGCTGGCTGCTCAGGGATCACAAGGCCAGATCTTCCCAGGGGATGCATCCCTGGCCCTGAGCGCTCCTTGCCTCGGGAACAGCCCCCAGGCTCCCTCAGACTCTTCCAGTCCTTCCCACTCCCGGCAACCTGAGTGACTGTGCTGCTCACTCTCCTGGCATGGTCTTGCCTTAGGCCTTCTATTCATGTGGTGCCCCTTCCTGGATGCCACCTCTACCAGCCAACCTCACTCACCTCCAGGAGCCCCACCACTCTCCCGGAGCTGGGAGTGACACCTCACCCCTACAGATCCCTAGCAACCTATGCTGCACTTCTCTCAGGCACTTGCCACCCACCCCTCACCCCTACCCTCATCCCCACGCCCCACCTAGCATGCCGGCCTTCCCTGGGGCCTGGAGACCGGCCTCAGGGATTCCCTTGCTGTTGCACATCCATAATTTCTTTTGCCCCTGAGCTGCTTGAGGGAGGAACTGGGTCAGAGGGGTGCAGTGACCCCAGCACACAGCTGTGGGCCAGGCTAAACCTTGTGGGGCCTGTCTTCCTGTCTGTAAAATGGGACTGTTGGGCTAACTCAGAAATTCTGAGTATAGTCCAAAGACCCCTGAGGGTCCCCAAGACCCTTTTAGGAAGTCTGCCAGGTCTTTTCCACCGACATAATCAGTGAGGCCAAATTTTCTTTATACAGTCAACCAAAACGACATCACATTGGACTGGATGCGAAGCAGGTATGAGAATCCAGTTGTCTGCTATTAAGCCAGACATTTAAAATATTTGATAATATTGTATTGTCACTCTTCTCACTAATTTTTTTTTGGAAAATATAGTCCTTTTTCACAAAAAAATATGTTATCTTATAATGGACTTCATGGTTATTTTTCAGTGAATTAATATGGTTTTTAAAGTTTCTCAGTTTTGATTTACAAAATGGTAAATATTAATACATTATCAACATAAATGCTCCTTGGGGT
The DNA here is from genome assembly GCA_004027375.1 of Macroglossus sobrinus. NCBI lineage: Eukaryota > Metazoa > Chordata > Mammalia > Chiroptera > Pteropodidae > Macroglossus > Macroglossus sobrinus. The sequence continues at coordinate 65,201 of PVKZ01000193.1, forward strand.
CCTCAATAATTTTTAAGAACATAAAGGGTTCCTGAAACCCAATGTGTGAGAACCTCTAGACTAAATGATCTCTGATGGTCCTTGCTCTGATGGTTCCTGAGCCCATCTCGGGATCAGCTCAGTCCTGGCTCAGTGAGACTGCATTTGTCCTCCTGAGTTTCAATGTGGAGAAGCATGGGGTGTGTATAACTGGTTGCAATATCAAGGTTTCGGGGTGTCATTCTTCATCCCCTTCCTGAGGATACAGACTCCCAACCCATCCTTTCTTGACCTTGAAATCACAATGGCAGACCTCAGCCCTACAGCAAACCAAGAGAAGGCAGCAGTTCCCATCTCTGGACATAGAACTGAGCCCCTCACTGACCTTGCTCTGGCCTCCCAGTGGTTTCAAGGCCTAAGGAGGCACATGCACCTGTGGTGGTACAAACGGTCTCCTTCCCCAACCACAGATGACACAGGCCTTGGCCCAAAAGCGAGGATGAGCCAGATGAAGGAATATGATAGGCAGATGAGTCCCTGTCCCCTGGTGGCCAGCATCAGACCTGGCAGTCTCAGGAGGCTGGGCCCCTGGGCAGCGCTGGCAGAGCTGTGGGCAGGCAGGTCAGAGAGGCACTCACGTAGATGAGGTGGTCCCGGTAGCGGATGAGCAGGTTGCGCAGGATGCCAGCTTCATTGAGGTCCCCCAGGCGGATCATGTCCTCCACGCCGTGGACTGACGTGGGGTGCATGGGCTTGATGTGCGTGGCATTCTGCGGGGAGATCCAGTGTTCCTGCAGGAGGTACAGTGGCTAATGTCAGGTTGTTCTCCTGGAGCTAAGAAATGCACACTGCTGGGGAAGGGGCTCAGGAAAAAAGGGAACCTCCAGTCTGTGAGGCCCTGTAAGGGTCTTGTTCTGTTCTATAGCCAAATGCCATCAGTTATAACAGGTTTGCATCTACGGTGCTGCCCAGTCCCAACCCCCATGGACAACTCCTTCTCTCCTCAGGAAATTCTCTCTGCAGACCTAAGAGGTGGGCAGGCGAGGAACTTTGGCCCCATCTTACAGTTGTCATTGAGTGGACTAGAGTCCCCCAGTCACTTTGAAGTATGGAATAGAAAGTGTAATAACTGGAGTTAGACTTGGCTTCAAATCTAGGCTCTGGTAACAAATGCGCAGAAAGTAATTTCAGATAACGCCAAGAATAAGGCAACAGGCAAATGGGATGGAGAATCATTGGGGGAACTACTTTAAATAGGGTGATCAGAGGCCACCTTTGAGGAGACAATGTTTAAGTTGAAACCTGAACGATGAGAAAGAGACCCCTGTACGATGCGGAATTCCCTGGGAGAGGGAACGCCAAGTCCAGGGAACAGCAAAGCAAAGACTCTGAGGCTTGTGAAGGCAGCCAGTAGCAGAAGAGAGTGGACACACTCGGGATATATTTCATAGGGCTTGTTGATGTATGTGCAGCTTGGGTGACTTTTCAGTACTTGTGAGCTGAAGGGAAACTAGGACAGAGGTAGCCCTCTGGCTCCCCTTACGCTCTCGGGCAATATTTCCTGCTGCCAGGGGGTGGCAGATGGTGGAGCATCCAGCTGATAGCGTTGACTCTTACAGCGAGAGGTGCAGCCCTGGTTTCCTTCTGATGTTCGAAGCTCCCGTCCTCCAGTGGGTCTCCAACATATTCTCCTCACCATCCCAGCCGCTCAGGGAAGCGAGAGTCTGACCTATACTGAGGTGTGGCCGCAGGCTGGGTTAAGCTCCCATAACCCTGTGGGCCTCCTCCCTCTTCCCAAATGTCAAATGCTGGGAGCCTCAAGACCAGGCAGGAACCTGAGTTTTGGGTAGGGGGTTAAAGAGGACCCCTCCACCACCTTCCAGCTCAAGCCCTCAGACTCACACCTGTTCCTCCTCTGGGTGCCCTCTGGGATAACCAACCCCAACAGCTAGACACCAGCAGGAACCTGGGCATTAGCCCCCATCCCATCCCACACCCAATCCAGCTGGTAACGCATTCCTTCCCTCTAAAGAGCTGCTGCACGAACAGTGTCCTCTTCACCAACCTCGAGCCCCTACCCTGATCCAGACCATCATCTCTCAGCTGGCCCTGCCCCTTGCTGTCCCTTCCCCACCCCAATTCCTCATCTCCTGTGAGTTTCCTCAAGCACCTGTATAATCCCACCTCCTTGGGGCTTTGAGTGCTTCCCTGGCTCCCCGCCCCCAGCCCCCAACTCTTCAGCTTGGAATACAAGGACCAGCATGAACTGGATGCAGGGACTGCTGGCCTTTGATCCAGTTACCCCTGTACTTCCAACAACAGAAGGTTGGTCTCCACTCCCCCAAAAATCTCTCTGACCCTGCTCATATTGTTCTCTCTACTTTCTTTCCACCCAGACTTTGGGCTCAGCTCAGATACTCCCCACTTGTAAAGCCTTCTGTGACAACACTAACCGTTCTCGCATGTTCTACTTGTGTCATCCCCTCACCTCTGCTACAGGCCAGGCCAGGGCCTACTCTGGGTCTCTGCATTGCCTGGGTCTCCCATTGCAAGGCAGTGGTCACCCTGGGTTGCCATTGTCTGAGTGCAGTTCTGTCCCTGACCTTCTAACTCGCCCCAAAGCTGGGAGCTCCTAAAGGCCAGATTCCATGTCTGCTATACCCCTTCCACAGTGCCTCAAACAGGGATGGGGCACAAATGATGTGGCAGAAAATCTCTAATGGGACTTATGGCCAGCTAACAACTACTGCGAACCAGGTCTGAATTAGAAGCAGAAGTCCTAATCATGGGGAGAAGGGCTTGAGATTCCCTGTTCCAACTCCTTCACTAGGATCAGAGTAAGGTAGTGGCCCTTGCGGGGATCAGGGCCAGTCACTGCCCACAGCTCCATTTTCCCTGCATTTCACAGCACATCCTGGGCCAGGAGCATTTCAGTCCAGGTCAGACCCTCACACAGCTCTCCCCAAGGTATGAATAGGCCAGGTGGTGAGATCAAAGAACCTGCCTACACTTTCCAATCCCAAGTGGAACATTCCTCTCTCCTGGGCACCCTATTACTTGATAAAAGTTGATCCAGTTGGAAAATTCCCTCTGCTTGGTGCCTGTTCAGTCTTAGGCCCTGGCGTGGCCCAGAGGGAGAGGATTTCTGGGCAGGCCATCTGCCTTCCCCATTTGACCCCAACTCTGGTGCCATAATCCCCCCACACACAGCTTGGCACAGAGGTCAAAGGAGGCTCAGCCACTGCATGACCCTGTAACCCTGTGCATGTCACTTTTCCTTCCTGAGCCTCCACGACCTCAGCTATGAAATGGGAATTACAACAACAGTCCCTTCTTCTTGAGATGTTGGGTAAATTAATTGATAAATAAAGGCCAACCCTTCTTTTATTCCTACCAGGTCTAAAAGACACTGGTGCCTGGTAATTGCTCAACCAGTGCTGGATATTATGATTCTAATGCTTTCTGGTTTTACAAAGGAGATGAATGTTCTCATTTGTTCCTCAACAGAATCACCAGCCCATTTCATAGTGAGGAGTCACACTCAAGAGGTAAAGTGGCTTGCCCAGTTAAATGGCAGAGCTGAGCCTCTCCCCACCCTTTCCTGCATGGCAGGTCTTCCAGCTCAGGTCAGCACCCCTCGGGTCAATGTCCACAGGTATCTACAGCACGGACCAAACTGTAATAAGGGCAGAAACCAAGGCCTGGCCCTGAAGGGATGCCAGAGAGAGAGGGGAGGAAGGAGGGAGGAAGCGAGAGAGAACATGGCCAGTTCCAAGGACTGGGGACACTTTGAAGAAGGAACTGGACTGGAGAGACAGGGACCACGTGCTCTATAGAGAAAGGAAAGGTAGGGTGCATATGGCAACAGGAATGGCTTGGGAAAGGCAGAGTGAGGACTAGAACCATAACCTTTCATTCATTCATTCATTCACTCATTCAGCAAGTCTTTATGGAGAACATTCTCTGGGAAGACTCTGGGGAACCAGATGTGATTTGCCTGGTTCCTGCCCTCAAGCTGAGGGTGTCTGTGGGAAGACAAAGGAATAAAGGAGATGGCCTGAAGAGGGGAAGAAGGCATGAAAGGGAGGGAGAAAGCCTTGTGGAAAAGAAGGCCAGGAGCTCCAATGTCTCCGTTCCACTAAGGCAAACCCAGCCTCCCTAGCCTGCTCTAGGCCAGCCAGTCATGGCCCTCCCTACTCTGCAGCCCTCACTCTTAGGGCCTCAGTCAGAGAGGAACTCTGGGATCTGGTGACACAGTTAGGGGACACCATCTGACATGCAACATGACCCAGGTGAAACTCAAGCCTGCAGGCAGAGTCCCTAGGCCCCACGTTGGGTTTGCAGGCAATTTCGGGGGCTGGTTTATGCTGCCAACCCCCCTCCTGTGGCTGCAACCTCACAGTGGCTCTCTAGAGAGTCCTCAACCTGGAACTGACATTGCAGACATTCCAAAGTGCAGAAGTGTGGTTAACAGAACCTGAGCCCCCAAGGTGCCATGAAGGTGTTGGGAGGGGAAATGTAAGCACCGAAGCCATATCCCAGATCCTAATCCCAGCACCACACTTGCAGCTGTGTGGCTAGTCCTAGTGTGGTCCTCTCTGTGCCCCAGTTTCCCCTGGGACAACAGTTTCTGCCCTCCATGCTTTCACAGATGCTGTCAGGATCCGAAGACAGAACTGGGTAAAAGGATTGTACAGACCCTGAAGGGGGTGTCCTTGCCTCCAGCAGAACCTTATGCTCCAAGTTGCTGCATCTTCCTCTTCCTCTAAGAATCCTAGAGGCTAAGAAAAGGACTCAGTCCCATCTCTATGTCCCCAGCACTAATGGAACTGAATCTTGCTGGGTCCCTCAAGTCCCTGCTAAGCTGAAACCATGTTCTCTGTACCACATCCATGTGTCCCCATACCACATACACACATGCAATACACATACACACATGTTTGGAGGCCCCAGGCTTACTCTCTGGACCCTCATCCAGACCACTCACCTTCCCCAGAGCAGGACCCTGACCTCAGGTCTTTCCTTTCTCTCCAAGGCCCCACTCTGACTACCTACCAACTCATACTTCCTGTGTCCCTTTTGCTCAGGGCCACAAGAAATAAAAGGTTAATCTGTTAGGCTGATTCCAAAGGCAGCACCAGGGTGGACGATGAATTCACATGATGCGTTAACCCAATGGAGCGAGACTGAGGGCATTTTCAGACCAACTCTTGCTTTATGGAGGTGTTCTCCATGTGTGACCTCACTTGTTAATAGTTCCTATTAACCCCATCTTACAGAAGAGGAAACTGAAGCTTGGAAGAGAAAGAGGCTTGGCGAAGCTTGCACAGATAGCATGTGGGAAGGATGGGATTTGAATCTAGTCTGACCCTGAAGCATCCCTGTGCCTTTGGAGCTCCCAGCTTGGGGCCACCCTATGCCCATAATACACACACACGTGACCACACAGATACAGGCCTCTAATACTAAGCAGAATGGACTGAAGTGCTTTTGGAAGTAGAACATGTAAACTGGGGCAGAAGTGGAGGCTCCCTCTCACAGGGGTACTGGAGAAAGCTCCACGGAGGACAGAGTGTGAGAGACAGAAGCAGGGGCACAGGCACCATCTCTACCCCCTTCACTGCCTGGCCCCCTCCAGCCTATGTCCTCCCCAAGGCATGGGGGTGGGGACGGAAGGGGGCTACTCACATTGCCTTCATCATCCACCACCTGGATCTGCCCAGAGTCGCAAAGCTTCACCACTGCCCCGATGGGCACATCAAACTCCTGCCCGGATCTCAGGTCCATCCAGACATAGTCCCCCTGTGGGAGAGAGAGAGTCCCAGGACAGATGATCAGGGACAGGGCTCGGCATCCCTTCTAGGCAGTCCTGTGCCCCAACCCTACCACTACAGAGGCTCTTGTGCCAACCACAGGAGAGAAAGGAAAATGGTATTCAAACTAGCTGGGAGCCATCTGGTGCCAAGCCCTGGCCTGGGCACTTATGCAATGTCATCTACCTCTCCTATGGTAGCCATATTGTCCCCATTTTACAGATAAGCAAGCAGAGGCTCAGAGAGAGTAATTGAGACCACATAGCTGGGCAGCTTCAAACCCAGGCCCGTCCAAAGCCCAGCTCTCCCCACGACTCCACATCCCACACATATACAGCAGATTCATCGAAGTTTAAGTAGAAATATTGAGACACCCACACTACTTCCCCTCCATCCTAAAGAGCCCCCTGCCCAGAACACCCAAATAGCTCCAATCGCCTCTAAGGCTGACTCTTACAATCATAGTCAAGGGTTCCTCACAGTGACACCACTCTGTACTGGGCCCTGTGACACAAGTTTGGCCTCACTGCCTCCTGGCTTGCGGGGAGAGCCTTGACCTTGAGGGGGAAGGGTGTCACATTTGCATTCCCCACAATGTCTGGCACAGGGCCTGGTTCTTACTACTTGCTCAATAAGAGCTCATGGAAGCCAAATCTAAAACCCAAAGTCCGAGAAATGGACTTAGAACAACCACGTTCAGCAATGATGCATTCCACAAACATACACTGAGCACCTACTAAGTACAAGGCACTGATTGATCTCAATGCTGGGGATTGAGCGGTAACCATAGAGTTTACATTCTAGCTGGGAGGAGTCAGAAAAGAAACATCTGAGCAACTACGTTAACATGACTACGTTGGACAGTGGTGGGTGCTATGATGGAAATGAGCATCCCAGTGGTGGAGAATGACTGAGTGCATGGCCAACCACAGTCGCAGTGGCCAGGGAAGCCACTCTGTGGGGGAAATCTCTGAGTCAAGACCTGAATGGCAAGAAGCAGCCAGCCGAGGAAAGATTAGGGGTAGAAATCTGGGCAGAGGGAATGACAAGTGCAAAGCCCCTGAAGCAGGAAGAAACAGCAAGCAGGCTGTTGTGGCAGGACCTGACGAGAGAGAGGGAAGACACAGAGGTGGCCAAGATCCAGGACACAAAGGCTCTTGTTGGCCTGGAAGTAAGTTTGGATTTTATTTTTTGTGGGTAGTTCCCAAATTCTCCAGGAAGGTAAAAGAATGGTAGGCATCCTAATAAAACTATAACTTACTATCAAGCAGCAGTTAGAAATAGCAGCTGATAAAACTAATTCACAATGAATCGAGCTCATGGGAATGGCCCAGTGACAGCTCTGGGCTATGAGTCCAGGACCCGCTTGGCCTTGGACAAGTCACTGACCGCTCTGAGCCTCAGTTTCCACATGTCTCTGTGAGGGATGGGCTCAGTGGGTCCCAAGGCCAACTCATCGTTATTTCAGGCCCCTCTCGTTCCCACTGGAACCAGCTATTTTCTCACTATTTGCCACTATAGGCCTTCACTCCATAGGAGTTTAGCACACGTTAGAGACAGGCTTGCTCCAAACCCAAGCTTTCTCCCAGAAAAAGTAAAAAAAACTGGAAAGCCTCTGGAAAGGGAGAACTCACATGATTACTGAACATCTACTGTGCCTGGGCTGCATAACTGCTTCCATAAACTGTCCCATGTAATCCTAACAACTTCTTTAGTCCCAAGCCCAAGCTGCACTTTCTACTACACTCCTCACCAACTCTAAGTGCCAGCCCTTGGACCACCTGACACATCCCTGCTTGGGCTCTTCTCCATCTGCCCCCTACCCCATCTTTCTATTGACCGAACACCCACCATTCTGTCCAGACCCAGAGCAAATAGCAACTCTTCCCTGGCCCCTCCCCCTTCCCACCTTCCTCCTCCTCTTCCCCAGTTCCTGAAGAGTTCATTCATTCACTCAGCACATATTCGTGAAGAGCCCCCTGTGAGTAGATCCTGTTCCAGATTCTGCGGACAGAGCAGTGAACGGGCAGCATGCCTGGAGCAGTGAGGCAGGCCCAGCTGGAGCCAGATGAGCACAGACGTGGGCAAGCACCAGGTCACACAGGCCCTGTAAAGCCATGGACAGGAACTGGACTTTCTTTTAAGTATGACAAGAAGCCTTTGGGGGTTTTTAAGCAGGAGAATCACGTAACAGATACACATTTTCAAAATTTTACCCTGGCTGCTCTGTGGAGAATGGAGGTACCCCTTCTTACAGCTGGCACCACTCTGGGTCATCACCATCTACATCCATTCCCACTAGCCTGCAGCCCCCTGAGGACAGGGCTGGGTCTGAGTCTTTCATCTGTGACTCTCCAGAATCAAACACAGAAAAACAGAATTTATCTCTCAGTGAGTTAGGCGCGGAGGTAGGGGGGTGGCGGGGGGTGGGGCGTGAGCCAGCTGTGCAGGGCCACGGCACCAGTACACTGCTCTGCACTAGCTCACAATTACCCCCACAAGGAGCCAGGTTGTGAGTTAGATGCTTCCCTATAATTAACTCTCTCACTGATCCTCACAATAATCCTTAGGCAGAAGATTCTATTTCCACTTCATCTCCTCAAGGAAGCAGAAGTCCTCCAAGTTCACATAGCCGTTTTGTGGTAGAGCCAGAAGTAAAGCCCAAGCCTGATAAACTCCAAACCTAGCACTCTCCCAACATACCCTGGGTCCCCCCCTGAACCCAGCTCTGTGAGCAGAATGGGAAGCACTGATAGGGTCTCTGGTCGTAGATGACTTGTGGGCCCAAAAGGCAAGCTGGAAGCTTCAGCTGAGGGCAGCAGGAGAGCAAGGGTCTTTTCGAGTCACCTGTCTACCCAGACCCTAGCACAAAACCTGGCACATAGAAAATGCATCCCACTCAGGGAACAGAAAATAACCAAAATAAAAGACCTCTTGTCAGCAGGAAACAGAGGCTCAGGGAGGCTCAGAGGAGCTCAGGACTACATAGCCAACAGATGTGACTAGAACTCTCCCTAACTGAGGACTGACATCAGGAGCGCAGTAAGTTAACTATCTGCTCTAGGTCAGAACTTGAGGAAAGAAGCTAAAAGGACAGCTAAGAAGCTTCAGAGAGTTTCGCCCTGAGGGGGAAAGTTACCATGGTCCCAGGGAAAGTCCTTGGGATATCAGAATGCAGCCAGAGTGTAAAGGTCTTCATTTCACAGATGAGGAAACTGAGACCCAGAGTGAGAGAGGAACTTGGCCACAGTGGCCAATAAAACAGTGAGTATCTTCAGGGCAGAGCCTAAACCAAAACAGCACAGGTCAGAAGTCACTGGTCGGATGAGGGAAGGGAGGGAGGGAGGAAGGAAGATGTAAAAGAACATGACACATTTTTAGGGGCAGGAAGAGGGAAGAGAGGAAAAGGACACTAGCCCCTCACATCCCTATGGCCAGATTCCAGACAGTTTGTGACTGCTTCTGGCTCCATTTCTACCACCCCACTGGGAGGGGCACTCACCTAGGGACTTCAACTTAAATAAAAAATCCATGTGTGATATGACACATGCTTCAGCGTGGCTGTTTATCTTGGGGCAAGTTCCAGCTTCTCTGCTGTCACATAAGTGGCTGGAGCAGAGGGTCTCCCAGGCCAAGAGTGGTGATTTCCTAGAATGGGTCTGTCTAAAAATTCTCAAGGGTAGCCTAAAACCCTGGTGCGCACCCCCCCATACACACACACACAGGGAAGCTGGCACACATCTATGGTGAACCCATAGTTAAGAGATCACACCAGTTCTGCCACTAACTGTGTGACTTTGGGTGTCTCGGTCTCTCTGGGTCTCAGTGTTTACTAGCCTTAAAATGGAAGAGGTCCATGCCTGGAAAGATGAGAGAGTCATGCAAATGCAAGTTGTCCTGCGTGTCTCCACCTTCCCTCCCAGGTATAAGCCCAGCATCCAGCCAATATTAACTCCTCAAGGGGCCTCAGCCTTTGTGCCTCTCCCTTCCTCTAGAGCAGGGCCTGGGGCTCCGTCCCTGTTTGTGGAAGGCAAAGGAGTCTGTTTCAGGGCAGCTTTCCTCTCTAACTTATCCTCACAATCACTCTGGAACACTGGTTTTATTAGCCCCATTCTCACAGGTGAGCCAACCAACTTACAGGTGGTTCCTGTGAGCAATAAAGTGCCCAGTTGCTAATCTAGAGGAGGGGACCCTTGGGCCATGCTTTCCTTCTGCCAGTCACAGGCCAGTCCACAAACATCTACCGAAATCCCTATCCCTGGGGCATCGGAGAGCTCCCTGCTCAGGATAGAAGCGCATGCAGGGAAGCCCTTTCTGGGCCCAGGCCTGTGCACCTTGGACGAATACAAAAGCTTCCCGCCCAGGGAGCGACAGCCAAGGACACGAAGGGAATCAGGGACCACAGTCTGCGCATACACTGGGGCTTCTGGACCGAGGTCCCACCAACGGTCTCAGGCTCTGCTGGCCGAAGTCCAAGGCCAAGGTTCAAAGCAAGGCCCCTGGCTGCGGTTGCAGCTTCTCCTCCAGCTCAGGCTCCGGCTCCCCAAAGTGCCCAGTTCCCCAAGAAGGCTCCAGAGTAGAGGCCTCTGCGGAAAGACTGAGGCCTTGGCGCAGTCCGCAGGGCGCGCCCTCCCCTTCCCGGCCCGGGCCTCACCGGCATGACCGCGTAGGTCTTCAACGCCTGGTTCAGGCTGCGCACCAGCGCCCACTTGCCGGGCTGCTTGGCGCGTTCCTCAGCTGGGGCCTCAGGGTTCGCGGGGTCGGCGGGGTCCGCGGGGTCTGAGAGGTGGGCGGGGGTCTCCATGGCGCGAGGGTCTGGCGGCGGCTCCTGCGGCGGCGCAGTTCCGGCTCCCTAATTCACTTAATCTGGTGCGCGCGGCCCGCGGGCAACCCTAAACCCGGCCATCTGCCGCGGGGCCATGGCAACGGCGGCTTAGGTGACGCCCGAGGGCGGGAACGGGGAGGGGATGCCCGCGCCGCCCCGGCCCCCTCGCCTTTCGGTGGGACCCCCCAACACCCCAACACCGTGGTCCTGGCGGGCTTCTCCGGGACCGCAGCAGGTGGCAACCGAGCTGCGGGCCTCAGTGTAAATTAGACACCTGAAACCTCACCTTGATTGCACTTTTGGAGAAAATCGGTATATTTTCTATGAAAAGAAACGTGGGGGATGTTACGGAGTAAAACACAATAAACTCTGCGAACTTTTAAGACCGAAGGGAAAGTTCCTCAAAGATCTTTTTAGCTCACTGGCTGGTTCTGGGGAGTGAAGGCAGATAAAAATCTTGGATGGGGCTGTGGCGGCGGGAGGTGGGGGGTGGCCCTTGAAAAGTCTGTCTCTAGTCCTCCCCAGAGGTCCTCCTCAGCCTCTGAGGTCAGCCAGTCTATCATCTCCAGCCTGCAGAGGAGGCCCTGAGTCCTGGGGGAAGGGGGTCTGCAGGTTCTTGAGTACATCAAGCAACACTTAATGTCTCAGAGCTCACCCCACAGTAGGCGCCAAGCTATGCTCCTGTGTGTGTTGGAGGCCACACAGGACTGGGCGGGCTCCTGGCTCACATCTGCGCTGGGCAGGCAGCCACAGTGGCCACTGTCACACTCAAAGGTGTGGAATGCTCAGGCCCTGTGACTGTCCTCCCACCCCCACCTTCTCTCTTCTCCCTGTTTGTTTTTATCTTCCTTCCTTCTTTCCTCCTCCCTTCTCTTCTCTCTTCAAAGCCTCTTGTTCCCATTTTCGGTCCTTGGCATTGTCTAGAATCCTGAAAGCCCACTTCTCCCATCACAAACAAGCAAACTGCTGCAGGGAGTAGGGGGAATGGCCGAGGAGACAGTGATGCCTCACGCAGAACTCAGAGCTATCCCCTTGGACCTAGCTTCCTTCCACTCCAACACATATTCCAGCCTTGAGGACCCAGTGCTTTGCCACCCAGCACAAAATGAGCTGACTGCAGTGATTCTCACCCACTTCCTGTGCCCTTTCAGGGACCCTGCTCTTAGGAGGGGTCCTTCTCCCCTGTCAAGCCCAGATCAAGCATACAACCGACCTCAGCCCACCCACCCACAGGAGTCCATGGGAACAGGAATCAGACACAGGGAAGTGCTTGCTGCTGGTGGCCTTCCAGCCATCCTTCCACCTGTCCATTTAACCAACTTCCGCAGGCTCAGAATAAAGCCTAGCTAACACTGTTCTCAGAGCTCCCAGCCTGGGGGTGGACAGACCCAGAAACAGATAAGGAAGGCACTACTAAATAAGGGACACATTAGCTCTGCGGAGACAGAAAAGCATGCCACTAAGAGGTTGAACTCTGGAGCCAGATGGTTTAGGTTCAATCCAGGCTAGGCCACTCACAAGCTGTGTGACCTCAGGCAAGTTCCTCAACCTCTATATGCCTTTGTTTTCTCATCTATCAAATGACTGGATTAAACAGGCTAATGTATATAACTCACTCAGATTGGTGCCTGTTAGAGCAAATGCTGTGTGAGTGTTGGTTAACTGAGCAAGTCATGTTAAGGGCAGAACTTGGGTATTGTGAATTTTTAGGTAGACATGAGGGGTAAGGGCCTTCCAGAAAAGGGAATAGCAAAGCATAGAGAAGCAGAAAGAATAAGGAAGAGATGGTAAAACAAGTCTAGTAGATAGAGAGAGGTTCCCTGGGGGAGACCCAGTAGAGGGTTGAGAGCCTCTTCTGCTAGTATGTTAACAGACATACTGCTAACCCCCTGAACCCATGTGCCCAGGCCACCTTGAGCTGAAGCTTGGGAATAGGCCCTCTGCTTGCAGGTGGCCTGTGTACCAGGTCTGGGAAGCAAATCTAATGCCCCTGTGACCCACACTGGCATCACACCAGATCCTCTCCCAGGACCAGGGCTCGCTGCTGTTCCAGCCTCATCTCCTGCTGCCCTGAACACACAGAGGGCCTTTGCTTATCCTATGTTCTTTGCCAGGAATGCTTCACCCCACTACCCTGCTCATGCCCCCTCCCAGCCTCCAAGGTTCCAATGAACCACGTGCCCCTGGGTCTCCACATCCCCTTCACTCCCTTGGTGCCTCTCACAGATCCATGGTGCTGTCCTCACTGTACCACCATCCAGTCCAAGTTTGGCCACCCATTTTACAGATGAGGAGATTGAGGTTCAGAGAAGATGACGGGCCCTACCCAAAGATACATAGTAAGTTGAGATAAAAGCTTTTAGAAAATAACTGTGCCAACTGTCATCAGTAAGTAGTATCAGTGAAGCTGGCAGAATAGGAAACTCCAAGAACCTATTACTCTACAGAAACACCAAAAAAAATTTTTTTTTACTTTACTAGAACTCTAGAAAATATTCAAAGGTTTCAGTAACTAACTGAACATTTAATGAAGAGAAAGGTGCTGAAACCCAGCAGGAAAGCTTTGTGGTATTTTAAGCTACCCAACCCTCTTCCCCCTGCCTTGGTGGCAATCTTGAAAATGGTAGCCTGCATTCCTAGTGTGGGTTCTTGGGGTCAGAGGGAGCAGAACAGACCTTGCTATCAAAGGATTATGGTTATTTTAACCTGTCTAGGGGTTCCATGATGGAATAAGGCAAAGGGCTTGACTTTATTTCCTTAACATGGATCTCCCCTAGGGCAGAGAAATAACTATGGAAGGCATTGGTCAAAAACATCCAAAGGCAAATGAATTATCCACTGCTGCCTGGGAGAAAAAAATCAGATGAAACAAACAACAGGCACTTCAAAAAGCCTGGAGGAAAGGCAGGGGAGTGAGATGTTTTGGGGAACAATGGTTTTGAAAAGCTCCTGCATATGCTGGGGAATCTAGAAGACCATATACATGCCCAGGGTTGGAAAAATGTTCAGAAAAGGTCTGAGAAGACCCTAAGTACTTATTTTCAACTGACCTTCAAGCTGCATGCAGACAGGAAGTGAAGGCTAGGGCAGAGTTCCTTGACTGAGTATGGAAAGCGCGCACCAACACACACACAGAGCCCATTTGCAAAGGCCTATAGTTTTGTTTTGTTTTGGTTCTAAATGTTTTAGAGACTTCAGTGAACACACACAACAAAAAATATAGCCTTCATGAAAATAGTTTAGAAAAGTCACTAAACAAAACTACAACTCACAACAAGCAGCAACAAGAAACCTTAGGGAGAGGGGAGAATCTGACTTCCAAAGTTGTCACATTATAATATTCAAAATGTCCAGTTTACAAAAAAAAAATTATGAGGCATGCAAAGAAAAAAGAAAATATGGCCCATTCACAGAAAAGGGGAAATTAACAGAAACTTTCCCTGAGGAAGCACAAACTTTGGACTTATTAGACAAATACTTTAATCAATTGTTTTAAATATGCTCAAAGAACTGAAGGAAACCAGAACAACATCTCACCAAAAAGACAGAAAAGACAATAGACAGAAAGACAATAGACAGAAATTATATAAAGGGACCAAATAGAAATTCAAGAATTGAAAAGTACAATAACTGATATAAAAAATTCACTAGAAGGGTTCGATATCAGATTGAAAGAGAAGAAGGAAGAATCAGCAAATGTGAAGATAAGTTAATTGAGTTTATCTGGTCTGAGGAGAAAGGAAAAAATTTCAGAAAAATGGGCAGAGCCTAAGATACCTATGAGACTGTATGTGCATAATGGGAATCCCAAAAGGAGAAGAGAAATAGAAAAGGGAAGAAAGATTATTTGAAGAAATACTGGCCAAAAACTTCCCAAACTTGACAAAAGATATGAATCCATACATCAAAAGCTCAATATATTCCAAGTAGGATAAACTCAAAAAGATCTACACTGAGATACATTATAATCAAATTGTCAAAAAACAAAGAGAGAGTCTTAAAAGCAGTGAGAAAGAATGACTCGTTATATACCAAGGATCTTCAATATGATTAATATATAACCAATTTCTCATCAGAAATCATGGAGGACAGAAGGCAAGAGTGCTGAAAGAAAAAAAAAACAACTATCAAACAAGAATTCTATATCTGGCAAAATAATCTTTCAAACGTAAAAGAAACTAAGACATTTCCAGATAAAAGCTAAGGGAGTTTGTCACTAGTAGGCTTGCCTTACAAGAAATGCTAAAAGTAGTCAGCTAAAATTAAAGGACACTAGACAGTAATGCAAAGCCATACAAAAAATAAAAGCCTTAGTAAAGGTAACTACATAGGTAAATATAAAACAGATTATTGTTATTTTTAGGTTGTAACTCCTTCCCCTCCCCCATGTTATTTAAAAGACAAATGAAAAAAAATTTACAAATCTATGTCAATGGGCACACAGTGTATAAAGATATAATTTCTTATAAAAAGGGAGATATGGAGCTGTATAGGAGCAGAGTTTTTATAGACCATTGAAGCTAAGTTGGTATCAGCTCCCACTGGATTGTTATAAATGTAAGATGTTAATTGCAAACCCCAGGATAATGGAGGGGCAGTGGCGAGGGGAGGTGGAGGGCATCTGTATATATATATATATATATATATATATATATATATATATATAGGAACCAAAACAGTACACTGGGGAGAAAATCAATTAAATACAAAAGAAGGGCACTTAATATTAGAGGAATTGAGGGGGGGAAAGATGTGACATTAAAAATAGCAAAATGGCAGAAGTAAGTCTTTAAATGGAAATGAATTAAACTTTCCAATTAAAAGGTGGAGGTTCACAGAATAGGTTTAAAAAGAAGATCTAACTATGTGCTATTGATAGGAGACTCGCTTTAGATCCAAAGATACAGATATGTCAAAAGTGAAAGGATAGAACAATATATTTTATGCAAGTAATAATGGAAAAAAGCTGGGCTGGTTCTACTAATAACAGACAAAATGGACTTTAAGCCAAAAATTGTTACAAGAGACTAGGAAGGATATCATATTTTAATAAAAGGGTCACTTCAACTGTCATCAACAGCCCACAAATTTATCCTAAAAATTCTCTTCACTTGTGAATTCAGGCAAAGTACATCCAGTCTCTACTCTGGCCCTACTATGGGTCTGGATATCATATCATGTCATACTAAAGAACAGCTGCTCTCACTGTGGGCCCTAAAGGAGCAGGCCATGTACAGCACATATCTCTGGGTTCTTGCAAGCACTAAATGGCCTTGCAACCAAGTCCCTCTTCCTGAGACCTCAGTCCCCTATCTCTGCCTGAGGAACCAAGGGAAAAGTCTCAGGGACTTTCCTGACTCCACCCACCCTTGCCACCACAGGCAGAGCAGAAAGTTTCTCCCATCTGTAGGCTCCCTCCCACCCCACTCCACCACCAGGGCTCCTGCTATCACAGGGCACCCTTGCTGTGTCAATGAGCCTCCTCTCACTTTCATCTGGTAACTCCTCTAGGACCAGGAGAAGTAGATTTATCTCTGCATCCTTTGCGCCCAGCCTGGTACAGAGAAGGGGCTCAGTGCCGCTTTGCTGGGTGGGTGAGTAACAACGTGGCTACCAGGAGGTAGCTTTTGGCACACCAGGAACCTCCAGGCATCACCATCCCACTCCTGAAGCCATCGGCACAATAGGTCTCCCCAGACCACTGTGACGCCCCTAAGAAAGAGCACAAGTTCCGCAAACGCCACCCAGCAGGAGCAGTCTGATTTCTCCTCCCTCAAGCCCTGTGCCTGTTCCAGTGTCACACCCCTGTGCCCTGCACCGCTGCCCCCTCCCAAGGTCTCCTCTCCCTGCCTGCTGTTCCCTGCACCATCATGGCTCCCTATCCCATGTCTAAAGTACCCTATTTGGGCTTCTGTCTCTTCACCTGTGATATGGTCATGGAGATCCCTACCTCATAGCCCCATGCTGATAAAAAGGGATCATGGATAGAAAGTGCCTAAGGACCAATGTGCATGTTACTTTTGAAGAATTAGAACTCTCAACAAATGAATAAAGTTCTCTCAGACTGAAGAGTTTTGGATCCTGTGTCCATCTTTGTGAAGGTGTCTCCTGTGTCTGGTACGTCATGGGGGCTCAGAAGGGGAAGGAGCAAGGATCTCTGTTACTGATATGTCCCACATGGGGATATTCTATACATTGGAAAAAACCATCGTATCCTTTGAGGTTTCCTGAGACTTTTATCTCAAATAAAGTGAGAGAGAAAAGAATAGGAATTCTCATACACAGGAACACTACTAATATGATTTTATTAGTAATATTCATCATGGCAGCTAACCTGTAGTGAGCTGGGTCTAGCATTGGCTTAAGTAGTGTTTGTGCCTTTGACATTTCATTCTCAAATATCCCTTTGAAGTAGATACCATTGTCCGCCCTAGCCCCTCGGAGTAAATAAGGGTGTAATGACATTCATTCAGTGCAGAGCTCCATCGCTGAGTGGACTGGTGCCGGGCCTAAGGAGACAGTGGGGAGCAGGATGAAGTCTGTCCCCATTTCCAGGCTCATCAGGAGGCCCCAGGTAAGCAGGGGAAGAAGGTGGAGTGATTGGGACTCTAATGTGGGCAGAGCAAGAAGGGTCCCAAAGGGAGCAGTGACCATGGTGAGACCTGAAAAGGAGTCAGCTGGGAAAAGGAGAGACAGAGCGCTCTGGGCAGAAAGACCAGGTGTGAAAGGGCAGGAAGGAGTGGCAGGAGGAGGGGAGGAGGAAGGTCAACTCGGGAGGAGGAAGGCAGACCTGAGAGGCAGGTGAAAGAAGCAGAACTTTGAATCCTTCATGGCATTTTGTCTTTACAACTGTCCTGGGAAAGGAGGGTTTTGTCCTCATTTTACAGATGAGGAAACAGGTTTAGGAAGGCTGAAGAAACTCCGCAAAGTCTGCCCACTCATCAACAGCGGAGCCCAAGGGAGCCCAGGTGTCTGGGCTCTGCCTACAGGGTCATGTGTGTAGCTGGCCAGCTCCCCAAAGCTGGGACTGTTAGAGGAACAAAGCAGTAACAGAAATGTACTTTCTGTGTGAGGGTTGGGCAGAGCCTAGTCCACTTGCAGACAGCCCCTCCCAGCAGAGACCACCTGCAGGGGGAGGTGGGCCAGTATTCAGAAAGGGTTATAGGGGGAGAAGGGACAGCCTCAGAGGCCCCCTGAGGGAAAGTACCCTTGAAGGGCTGTACATGACCCAGGCCCTCCCTCTATGGGCCCTCCCAGCCCCACTAGCAGCGCAGGCCCTGGCACGCAGCAAACGCTCTGTGACAGTAACTTTCCTTCTCTTATTGGTCCTGGCCGTCCCTGATGGGCCTTTAAACAGACTCTCAGGCCAAGGGGTCGAGGGCCTCTAGAAGTGTTCCGCAGTCCCAGGGTGGAAGACCGTCCATCCCAATCCTGTGCTTATGCCTGCCTGCTCACGTGCATGACACACACGTTCACACGCAAACACAGCCACACGGCAGGCTGCCCGCTGGCCTCTGATGGTCCCAGAGGACCGAAGCCACTGGCTGAGCCCCCACAGCGTACACCCCCACCAGCTGCAGGGCCTGGTTCCAGGCCAACCTGGCACAGGATCCACATTCCTGGCTCTAGAAATCAGGAGCTCATTAGAGCCTCAGACTGATCACGGGGAAGGGCTGAGGGTCAGGAACCATCGTGACCCTGGAAAGGAAGGAGGGCTGGGGGACTCCGCCAGGCAGAACCTCTGCTTTCTCCATATTACCCCATGGGGCTCCAGCTCTGGCCATGTCATCCACCACTCACTGCTCCCGGTCAGGCTCAAGGCCCTTCCTGGTCTGGCTTTGGCAGACCAGTTGTAAAGCCTTCATCCCTTTCCCCAAGGGCTTTCTTGCATTTGGGACTTTGCACATGTTTTTCCACTGCCTGAAATGCTTAGGGATTCAGAGACATATGTTAATAAATAATTTCTACACAGTGGAGTGAGTGCGGTGAGAAAGGAAGCTCCAGCAGGCACATGAGAGAGAGCAGTTCTAGACTGGGCCTGGGACAGTCAGGGAAAGTTTCACAGCTGGGTTCCACAGTCCAGCATATGAATGAGAGAATATGGTATGGGGCAGGATGAGTCACCCAACAGGGTTATTCCTAGCATGGAGAGATGAAGGCCCATGTGGAGGAGGAAGGACTCACCTGCTGAAGAATCACCATTGTCCTTTGTCAGATGCTCCTGTTTCCCAGTTGGCCAGACACGGTTCTGCAGGGGAAAGACCATGTCAAGCCTCTGAGTGCCTGTACCAGTCAAGGGTCGCCTGGGCTCCTCCCAAAGGCCCAGCCCCTCCTCCCTCCAGGGAGTCCTCCCTGGCTTCACTCCCTCTGGCCACAGATCAGCCTGTGTGACCTGAGACTCAGCTGCCATCACTGGCTTCATTGCCCAGAGCAGTTGAGCTCTTCTTTCGGTCACTCTATCCAGAAATTCCCAAAGGACTCCTAGAAAGTAACAAGTCTGTCCCCGCTCCAAGACATATGGGCAAAGAGGCCCAGAGAGGGACCAAGACTTGCCCAAGGTCACACAGCAGGGCAGGCAAGTTCAGGACCAAGACTTGGTCTCAGGCTTCCCAGCTCAGAGCTGTCCCAGGAATGTGGTGGCAGGGGCAGCCTGGCCTAAAGGGAGAGTTATGGGTTAAGCATGCCTAAACCCTTCCAGAACATCCTCTGCCCTCAGGATGGGGGCTCTAAGTCTGGCTTTTAAGCCCCAGCACTATGAGGCTCCTGTGGATTTCCCAGTCTTGCCTCTCAGGGCTTTTTTCCTTCTTCTCTCCTGCACTGGGGCCATCCTCAGTACTCACTGATCCTGAAATGTGCCAGGTCTTTTCATACACCCTGGCCTTTGCATACACTGGCCTCTCTGCCTAAATTTATGGCTAGTAAACTCCCACTTGTGCTTTGCAGCTCAGTTCAGATGGTACCTCCTCCTGACCATCCCCAGGCTGCCAAAAGTCCAGATGTATCTCTCTTTCCAGCCCTGACTACATGCATTATGCTGTCTGATCAGGGAGCTGACCCAGGACAGGGTGTGGGGTTCAGCCGTCACCTCACTCAGCACAGGGCTAAGCCCAGAGATGGTTCAGGAAGGACTTGCGGGACTGAGTGTGGTGCTCCAAAGCAGCCCCAGCCCAGGGGCCCTGCCTGAGGCCCCTCTGGCCTCCCTCCTGCCCTCCAGGATGAGCATCAATTATTCACATGGTCCATTCAGAGGCACTGGGGCATTTGATCCTCTGCCCATGACACTGCCTGACACCTGAGCCCTGACCCCTGCCCTGGGGCTCTGGGACACAGTAGGCACACAGTCCTTCTGGAGACCTGCACCCAAGTTGAGAGCCTGGCAGGGAAGGGAATTCAACAAGGGCCAGCAGGCAGCGGCCCCAGGGAGCTATGTCTGAAGAGGATGTCTGGCCATCATGCTGGCATCCTGTACCAGCATGAGCCACAAGAGCCAGGGGGCAGAACCAGGGTTTTCATTAAGAGTCAGAGCTTTGGGGAGGAGGAAGGAGGTGGTAAGGGCATAAAATTTCAGGCCACACATAAGGGAAAAACTGCAAGATCACAGTTTTTTCTAAGAATAAGAACTAGCCCATGTTCAAGTTAACTGCTTTTCAAACTGACAACAGGGAACACAGAACTGCATTTATATTTTTAGGCCTTGCCTGATTTACTTTGTCCCCATAGCAATGCTGCTGGTGAGGGTTCATATTCCCATCGTGCAGATGGAAATTTTGAGGCACAGAGGAAGGAAGTGACTTATCCAAGGAGATAGATAAAGACTGAGTGTGTCAGAGAAAGACCAAAGGAGACGGAGACATAGAAGACCCTTTCTCTTTCTCTCTCTTTCTTTGCCACCCCCAGCAGGTCTGCTCTCCTGCTCCAGCCCTGTCAGACACAATTCCATGGACACCATGACCCTTGGCTTTTCCCTTCTCCAGTGTACAAGCCTTCATCTTTCCGGGTTCAGGAGTTTCATTTGATGGTTGCTGGGGCTGAGTCCCCAAAGGTGGCAAGAGGCTCAGACCAGGAGCAAGTGGCTGTGGGATCAGAGGCTCCAGGGCGGCACAAGCCCATGTCTCCCCTGGAAGTCCAGGAAAAACCTTCTCCCAGTGCCCAGGACATGCTTACCTGGGTCCCAGCTGCCCACTCTCAGAGGCCCACCACCTGGGTGCAGCTGCCACCTGCACGAAGAGCTCTGGAAGCTGGGGTCAAGGGTCTGGGGCAATCTGTAGACATACAACTCCTCTTCCTCTGACTTGCTCGGGGGTCTCTCTGGGTCTTTTCAGTTTTTCACTGAGTGATTCTCTCTCCCTCTCAGTCTCTCCCTCTCTTTCCTGCCCAGGTTGGCTGTCCAGCCTGCACTGCTGCCCTCTCTTCCCGACTCCAGAGCCTTCCCCCAGGAGGCGGAGTCAGAGTCGGAGGGGCCTCCAAGGTCTGGGTGCCATGACATCAGTGTGGGGGATGGGTTGTGCTGCCCAGGGCTCTGAGCAGAGCACTGGCCACCAGCGGGAGGCGGGGCACCAGGATCTCTCTCAGCTGTGCTGTGACCAGCATGGGACGCAGGCCGGGGCCACCCTCCCCAGCCTCATCTGCCTCCTGTCACTTACAGTGACAACACCTGCTCTCTCAACACCTGGCTGAGAACCTCGTCCTGATCCTGATTTGGTCACTGATTAGCTGAGTCTTGGCCCCAGCCTCCCCTCTGCCAAGCCTGTTTTCTCCTCCGTAAATGGCTGTCAAAGACTCTGAGAGGCAAGGACCAGGCAGGGAGCTGCAAGCCCCCACCTTCCAGCCCTTTTTCCACCCTTCGTGCACACACACCACCCACACCCGACCACTCCCTGAGGGCTCCCCTCAGATGTGTCCTCCCTGAAGCTCGAAGCTTGTCACTTCACCACTGCTCCACAACCTGTACTGGGTGGAGGGCGGGGAGGAGATGCGTGTTGTCTATAATCATCCAGAAAACTTTCTCAAACCAGCCGAATTGGAGCAACACTGCATGTACCAGGGAAACACACACATTGAAGTGAAATGTGTGATTTTTTTTAAGGGGAGGGAGATAAACAAGGAGTTATAAACAAGATGTCTGTTATTAGTGTTGGCAAAGACAGTACCATTGGGGACTCCTGGCTGAGACCTGGTACTTTGTCACCACCCTTTGCCTACAGCCGCCCTGGCAGCTGCCCAGTCGTGCGGGCTTCTCCGGAGGCAACTCTAGGTTGGACAGAGGGAGGCGCTCTTTTGGATCCCCAGCCTCTGTAACAGGTGTAGGTCTGCAGGGATGGGACCACCCTAAAGAATGGAGTGCCCCCCCCCGCCCCCGCATACACGCGCCTGTGGGACCCAGAAGTCCAAGTGCGCCACCTGCTGGGCACAGGCATGGTAGCCAATGGCGCCTCCTGGGGAGCAAGCCTGGACATCCAACCTCTGCCTAGAGCAGCAGGTGGGAAGTGGGCGACAGCCTCTGCAGGAGCCAGGGCTCCCTCTGACCCAACAAGTCTGACCCTTGAGGACCTTTGGTCAGGTGGCCCCGACGGGAGTTGCTCTGAAACACCGTCCCCACTTCTGGACAGGTACCTACCGCTCCTCCAGTCACCTCTCTCACTGAGTCTCCCAGACTAACAGGCAAGCAGTGTCAGCCCTACACAGCCGGGAAAACTGGGTTCCCGTGAGTAAGACACCTGGGGCCATAGGCAGAATGCAAGTCTGAGCTGTGAGGGATAGGCGTGGAACAGTGTGGCGTTTGGATCTCCAGGTGTCTAAGCAGCCACCACTTACTCAGCACACACTAAGGGCTAGGCTTTATGCTAAGTTGGGCACAGAATTCATAGTGTCCTTTCCACATAGTTCTATGGGAAAATCTAGGAACTGGCCTTAATTCGTTTTTCTCTCACTCCTCAATCCAACCCAGTCATCATTGAGTTCTGTCCACTCTATCATCAAAATATATCTAGTGCCATCTCTCCCCACTGCTACCTCTGGCAGGCTTTCCAGTTCGAGCTGCCCACTCTGGTCTCCCCACATCCACCTGTGCCCGCCACAAGCTCACCTCTTCTGTCCGAAGCCCTTCGTGCGCTTCCTGCCTTCATCTCACAATGAGATTGGTGCTAGGCCTTCCTTCCCAGCAGGCTCAAAGAGCCCCAGCAACTCCCTTGCTGCTTGCCAGTAATTCTCTGCATGGCGTTTGTCCGGATCAGAGTATTTCTGTTGGTCTTCTCCACCACTTTGTAAACTGCCCCAGGGCAGGGGCTGTGGCAGGTTCCCTGCATCCCTAGTGCCTGACATGGGGGTTGGGATAAGGCCAGCTGAGGGAATGACTAAATGATCCCAATGACCTCAGTTCATGGATGCACTAGGCAGGCAGTGGGGTCCACCCTCAGTTGTAATGCCCTAGTCTTCCCTCCCATGTCTCTCTGACAGTGCCCCTGATCTGGGAAATATTCTCTCCATTGTCCCTTATCCCCAGAGGGACAGACAGACACCGGAAGATCTTTCTGGCATATGGTTAACATTTATTCTGAGAACAGAACAGGTCTCCACTCCTCAACCCCACAGTGGGCCCTGAGGGAAGTGAAGATCAGGTGGTATGGACCAGGGGCCTTGCCCATCTGCAAATGGGGACTTGGAGGCCCCTGTGAGCTGAAGAGTGCATCAGAGGAACAGAGCGATTATTCTCCCCACCTACCATCCAGTCTCCGCCTGGAAGAACTCCTACCTTGCCTGCCCCATCCCCAGGACCTCCTGGGGACCAGGGGTCTCTACACAGCCAGGAACCAGCCTGGCCCACCCAAAGTGGCAGGAGGTAGGGCTGCTGAACAAGTTCTCCTGGTGGTGGTGAGGGTGGGGGTGGCAGGGCCCAGCACCCAGGCTGAAGCCCACACAAGTCTGCCAGGTGGTCCTGGTTCACCACCCCCCATAGCCCAGGTAGACAAGGCTGAGCAAAGGCCCACATGTCTGCCCCAGAGGCCTCAAGCTGGCTTATCCAGCTCTTGCCCTTCCACCCTGACTCAGGTGTGTTCATTTGAAATAGACATTGAGAAATGATTACATGAGTGGGTATAATGTGCACGCATACAGAGATACATGGAGAAAGGGTATGTTTTTGCCCTTAATCAGCACTTGTTAGTAAGAGTGCTGACAAGAATCATTGGCCCCACTTTGCAGAAAAGGAAATCGAGGCACAGGAGGTTTAAGTGATTTGCTCCTGGTCATGGGCAGAGTCCTGGTCCCAGGCCCAGGTTCTCGGGGAGAAGTCTTGGCTTTATCAGAAGGAGTCTTCTTGTCCTCCTTGTCATTCAGGTCCTGGCCCTCACATGGCCCCTCAGGGCCAAGACCTAGGAGTGGAGCTGGCCACGAAGTGAGGAGGAAAAGTCAAAATCCAGCACCTCCAACCAGGGCACTGGACCAAACAGGCAGATCTGGAGCCGAAAATTCAGATTCCCAAAGGAATTCTCAGCAAGGCCACAGGAATTCCTGTTCTTGAACCAGCCAAACTTTATCATTTACATCCCTGGTCTGGAGCCTGAGAAGGGCACAGAAGAGACCCTAGGCCCATCATGGTACCGACGCTTGCCAAGAACACAGTTGCTCCAGCTTGCAAATCACCCAAGCACAGAACACTCTCTTCATCCACCTCCAAACCTCCTCTGAGAAGGTGCGACTTCTCCTCATCCCTCCCCAAGCGGAATCAAAATAAAATCAGAGGACCACAAGAACTGGAGCTTAAGAAGAAAAAAAGGTTTCAAGCTTTCAGTTTTCCTTTAAACCCCCCCCCCCCCAGTTAAAATTGATAGTTTAAAAGAGATAGAATATAAAACACTGAGACTAAAAGGAACATTTTGGTTCAGGCAGCAAGGAGAGAGCTGTGGCCTCCTTGGTTGCATCTTTGGGGGAATGTTGGTGGAGGGGCCTCTCTGGTCAGGCGATGAATTTACTTATCTCTTGCTAAGTCCAGTGGGTGACCTGACCCCGCCAGGCCTGACACCACCAGCCCAGAGTCCCTTCTCCCAGGAAAGTCCAGGTCTTGCAAGGAAGCGGGGCCTGGGAGCATATGTCTTCCTCTCGGGTCCCCATGCCCAATCCCAGGGCCCTGGCCACTAAACCAGGAACATTGCTTCTTGCATCAGGACAGTGAAGACAGACACCCTTCCTCTCCACCACCACCACCACCTCTCTAGGGGTGGGGATGAAATCAGAGGCTGGGGATGAAATCAGAACCTAGAATAAAAAGGTAGCTACAGCTCTTCTGGGCATCTGGACATCTGCCTGTGAGGACCTGAGAGCAGAGGTGAGGCTCAGGACAGATGCTGGGTTTTCCAGAGCTGCAGCAGGGGCCCAGCTCCACTGGGGCCTCATGGGTATCGTTTATTCACTCGGCAAACCTCTGCTGAATAAATAAATGGATGGGTGGGTGGACAGGATTGGAGAATGAACAAATGTCAGCACACATTTCCCAAATTCCAGCCTGAGCAGGAACCCAGCAAGAACCAAGAATCCTTTCTAGGTAGCTAGAAAACCAGGTATCAGTGACAGAGAAAGCAAGGTCTGGGACACTTGGGCAGGCTCAGGACAGGAGGGGCAAGAGTGGGGCTTGGGGATGTGGCAGTTTGTGTGTAAACAAGTGACATCTTATTGGCACTCCGTCGGCAGACAGCATGGCCTTGGGAAAACGTTTTCAACAGACAGAATTCCCTAGCAGTGTGACAGCTGAAGTAAAGAGGGACTATAGAAATCTCAGGCAAGAAGACTCCTCCATGAGGAAGGAATGCTTTGGGGTCCTCAGGACACTGAGGCCCAGAGAGGGGCAGAGACCTCCCAAGGTCACACAGCAAGTCAATGGAAAATCTGGGAAAAGGACCCCAGCATCCTTGCTCTCAGGTTAGTCCTTGGCCTGGTTGGGGACATGCAGATGATGGTGAGAACTGTGTGGGCCAGGAGGGTGGGCAGGTATCAGACAGCCGTGAGGGAGGCACTGCTGAGGATGTGCACAGCAATGGTGCCTGGCAGGTCGCTGGGCTGCCGGCTACTTCGGTCTTGGAGGTGGAGGGTGTGCAGGGCCTGGAGGTCATCTGAGTCAGCCTTCAGGCATACCTGGCCCAGGAACTCGTCCTTCAGGACTCGGTGGTTCCAGACCTGGAAAGAGACAGAGGATCGTGGCAGGTCATCTCCAAGACCAGGAGTATAGGTCTATGGGGAGTGCTGGTGGGGTCCCAGGGCCTTGAATCTCCTTCCTGCAGTGCCAGCCTGGCTGAGCTAAAGGAGCCCTGCATTGCCTCTGCTCCACCATGAATCTCGAGCATAGCCCTGTCCCTTGGGGAGCCTCAGGCTTTCTCCCCTCTGTCAAAGCTCCCTTCCACGTATGAAGTTAAGTCTTACTACTAGCTCTGCAGTTGACCTTGGGTGACCTTGAAAAGTGAAAGACCCCTGCCCTGGTTTCCCCATCTTTAATATGAGGGTATCAATGTACCCTAAGGGCCCTTCCAGCTCCAACATCTATGAGTCTGTGATTGGATCCAAAGGGAATCCATGTTAGGAAAACTTGGAAAACCTACAACACCTCCCCTGGGGCACCCGCATGTTTGTTTACAGATGGTTTCTCACCCAGAGAGATGGTGGCCTGGGCCCAGGGGACGGAGGGCTTCATATTAATGAGCTCAGAACTATCATCCACTGACCACCTTGGCCTGGGAGGGGAAGGGAGCCCAGGCACAGAGCCGGGCTTTCTGACTCTGCTCTCAGGAAGCAGCCACCCCACCACACACCACCAAGTGCAACTTTTCCAGGTGGGCCCAGTGACAGGGGTATTTAAGGAAAAACTCACAAGGCTTTGGAGCAAGGTCGGCAGAGATGACTACCGTCCCTGCCCAAGGAGAGACTAACTTTATTTGGTCTCAGACATGCCAGCTAAGCCAACTTGCCCACCCACCAAAGGGACTCTGGGGCACCAGAAAGGGCAGGCAAGAGAATTCCCAAGACCACACCTTGTGATAAACAGATAAACTGGAAAGGAGCATTCCTGGGTCCCCATCAAAGGCTCTGCCACCCTGGGTCCAGCTCCCTAAACGGGGAAACATCAAGCTGGGGGCACAAGAGCGGCCCCAGGATAAGTAGGTTCACCTGGACAGTGATGGGCTGGCCTGGCTTCTTGCGGTAGAAGATGCCTTTCACGTTGTACTCAGGTGTCGAGGTGCCCTTCTGCACAGCCGAACGGACTTTGTCTCCCTCACACTTGATGATCACATAAGAGTTAGCCCCTAGGGAGATGGAAGGATCATTGGGGTGAGGGTTGGGGCTAGGGCAGGGGCCTGGATGGGACAGATTTCTGGGAAGTCAGATCCCAGGGCGATCAGAACCTAACCCACTCTCTAACTTCCAGAGACAGGAGGGGACACTCTGGCAATCTCTGGCCTCCAGACCTTCACTCATGCTGCTTCCCCTTCCCAGAGCATCCCTCTGCCCTACTCCACTTCACCAGGCTTCATACCTCAATACCTGCTCAGCCTAGAGGAAGACCACCCCTTCCAGGAAGTCCTCCCTCAGTTCTCCCAGCTGCCTGGCCCTGTACCTGACTGCCCTACCTCACTGGAATGGCCAAAGAGCAGGGGGAAAAGCCTGTTCCTCTCTTTGTGTCCGGCTTCATCCCAGGGCTGGGCCCGAGTGGATGCCGGGGAAGGACTGCTCAGTGAGTGAGAGCAGGAGAGCTCTGGAGACTGGGTGTCTATAGCTGGGGAGAGGGAGAAGCCATGGGGCAAACTCCCTGGGGAGATGGGTGGGGGGATTTTTCCAGGTGAGCATACCTGTCGAGGAGTCCTTGAGACCAGCGGCCCCCAGGACATGCACCTGGGTCACCTGCTGGGGGTAGCCACAAAGGGAGCTCCAGCAGGAGCGAGGAGGCTCATCCAGGCACAGCTCCCTGGTACAGAGCAGAGAAAAGGGAGGTGTTCACGGAGGGGGACCAGGAAGATGGAAGGTGAGGGGGATTCAAGAGTGGGGAAGGGGAGAGGGGCAGTATTTAGACCAGACGTTGCTCGTCCTGGGCAAACCCTGTGGGCTTCCTGCTATTCTATCCCCACCCAAAGGTGCCCCATCCTTCCTCAAGGGAAAAGCAATTTACTGCGCACCCACTGAGCGTGCGCCAAGCCCTCTAGTGGGATGTTACAGAAATTACTTCTAATCCTCATAAAGCCCTGGAAGGTAGGTGATGACTATGCCCATTTTATAGATTAGGACGATCAGGCTCAGCAGGGGAAGGGTCCTGCCCACACAGCTGGTGGAGCTTAGGCTGGTGAGACCGAGGTCCACTGGTTCCACCATACGAGCCGCCTTCTGGTCTGGGATGTGGGCAGGCAGTACAGAATCTGGGCTGCCTGCCCACGTGGAAGAACTGTGTGGGGCCCATGGGATCTGCACCCCAGCAGGGACGGGATGGTTTCAGCAGCCCCCCTCACCCAGCTCTACTGCTAGTAGTTGCAAGACCCTGGGAAACATCCCCAACCTCGACCCCTAATTCTGATCCATAAAATGGAGGGGACAAGCTTCCCAGTCAGGATTCGGGAAGAGCAAATAAGATGAGTGAAAGCGTCATGGTAAACTGCGAAGTGCTGTGCACACATGAGCTGTTCCTTTATGTAGCCAAGAGGGGCTGGAACAAGAGAGCCAGGGAAGGGAGGAGATGGGCGCTGGCGTCAGCTCGGGGAGGCTGGAGCCTGGGCTCCACGCCTGGAGCAGACATTGCACATCTCTGGGCCTCAGGCGCCAGGCCAGCCTGGTGCGGACCTCAGCCCACCCACCCTGGCCCTGAGCCAGCCCCCGCGCACCGGCAGTTGGAGGGCACGTCGGTGAAGACTCGGAGCAGGAACTGCCCGGTGTGGCCTGGCTCGAAGGTGGTGGGGATGATGACGTAGCGGCCCTCGGGCTGGTCTGTACGCAGGAAGACGCTGCGGGAGTTGATGTAGATGGAGCTGGCAGCCCTGTGTTGCAGGCTGTGCATGCGGTACTGGCGGTTCTCCTCCACCTGCAGGCAGAAGAGGGGCAGGTCACACGGAGCCTCCCCACCTCCAACCCCCACCCCACCCCATATCCCACATCTCTCCCTCACTGCTGTGAAGAGTGATGAGACCTACTTATATGAAATACCACAAATAGGCAAATCTACAGAGACAAAAGTAGATGAGTAGATGAGATGCCTGGGACGAAGTGATAATGCCTAAAGGGTGTGGGGTTTCTTTCTGGGGTGATGAAAATGTACTAAAATTGATTGTAGTGACAGTTGCACAACTCTATGAATACACTAAAAGTCACGTACACTTTCAATGAGTGAATCATATTGTGAATTATATCTCAATTATATCTCAATAAAGCTAGTTAAGAGAGGGCATAGGAATCCTCTGATGACAATATCCGTGGGGTTTCTGATTATCACAACAGAACCAAGTATCACTATCTGCCCAGGTCACAGCATGTGTCCATAAAATGACAATGCCAGCTGGCAGGACATGCTAGACAATTCCTGGAACGAGTGCCATAATAAGCTATAGTTCTATCAGCGAAGGTCATAACACGTCAAAGTTTTGACCCATCAGCACACAATAAATATACCAACATGATAATATGAAAAAACAACTATCGTGACATGACTGAACATGTCCAATGCCAGGGACTCGAGCCAGACCATGTGCCTGGCATATCTGTGTGATTTCATTAGGTTCTTGATGTCTAGTACAGTGTCCCGCTATGCTGAGTGCCATCACATACACATGGAAGGTCTTGGGTGCCAGGCAAGGGGAAGCGGCCAGTGGCTCTACCTAGGACGCCTCCTCCCTGTGCCCAGCAAGTCCTCCAACTCAGGGGGACTCAGAGCCCTGACAAAGGGAGCAGCTGGGGGCTCCCAGAGCCTGGTCTCACCTACCAGCAATCCTTCCCTTCCCCACCCACTAAACAGTCCAGGCTCACGGGTCTGGGGCAAGAAGAAATCAGGCTGAGTGCTCCCATAGGAGCCAGGCCCTCTGTGTGTATGGCAAATAGGGCCCTGACACGGTATTGCCCATAGCGTCAGTTAATGTGGCCGGGATGGCAGGGGGGATGTCAGTGACTTGTCATTCAGGTACAGACAGCTCAAACTCCAGCTCCCTTGCTCTCCTCACCCAGTGTGGACCTCACCTTGTAGATGTCGAAACCAATTGCCAGATTTTCACCCTTGCCATCCCGGCGAGTGGACTGTTTCGGCCGCTGCTGGATGCAGATCAGCACTTCATCTTCTGGCTTCTTGACATCAAAGATGTACTGCAGGTATGGCCAAGGAAGAGAGACACCGCAGTGAGACCATGTTGAAGGTGGGCTCGCTGGCTCCTAGGAGCTCGGCTCAGAGCCAAGCCTCAGCTTAGCTGTGTGAGTTTGGGCAAGTCATATTACCTCTCTGAGCCTCAGTCCCTTGTCTGCAAAACGGGCCTACGATGCCCCCCTGCATGAGGGTGTGGGAGGACTTGATGTGACCATAGATGCTCAGCTCAGGGCCTGCATGCAGTGCTCAATGAAGGCACACCAAGTGTGAGGACCAAGCAGTCGGCAGAGTCATGACTTAGCAGGCTTTGGGGAAGAGGGCCCTGTAGGGGAGCCAGCCTGGCTAAGCTCCCCCGGAAGCACTGTGTTTGTGGAAACA
The DNA here is from genome assembly GCA_004027375.1 of Macroglossus sobrinus. Taxonomy (NCBI): domain Eukaryota; kingdom Metazoa; phylum Chordata; class Mammalia; order Chiroptera; family Pteropodidae; genus Macroglossus; species Macroglossus sobrinus. The sequence continues at coordinate 95,511 of PVKZ01000193.1, forward strand.
AGGGGTTTGAGGCCCTAGCTCAGTCTCTAAACGTTTCCTATAACTCTGGACAAGACACCCAGTCCTCAGAGTGAAGCAAGACACCTGCTTCTCAATTTCACCATGTGTGGTCAGATTGTGACGTTGGGGGCTAAATGACCACCAAGATGTGCCATCCAACCTCTGCTGTAGGGACAGGTGCGCTATGGTGCACAGAGGGACAGGGCTGTACCCGAGGACATGCAGGAGTCTGTGGCAGGACAGAGGCGAGGGGCTCCACAGAACACTGACCTGTGGATTCTGGAAGAAGGTGTCCTTGTGATTGATGCAGCCCCCGCTGCGGTTCTGCCATGGGTCCTCGTGTTGCGTCCAGGCCCCATGCAGCCGGGCCTCCTCCCATGTCTTGTGGACACTCAGGTAAGATGTATTGATCAGGCGGCACTTGATGATGTCGGTAAAGTATCGGCACAGGTCCTCGAAGGTCATCCTGGGCACAGCAAGGGGCTGAGCCGGACAGGTTCCTAGGGCAGGCCCACCACCCCCTTGCCTGCATGCTCTGAACCATGGCTCACACAATAGCAAGTGTGGACATGCTGTCACATGGACATTTCATCTCTCTTTTACCCTGTTTCCTGATTTGTAAGTTGGGAATGAATCTAAAAACAGCTGCTTATCACACAGAGTTGAGAATTAACTAATGCAATAAAAGCCATGTAATGCAACTTTTGGTAGACAGAAGCTTTGGCAAAGGCTGGCTGTTACAATTATTAATAGTATGAAGAACAAATTTGTACAGCCCTCTACAGTTTATACAGCCTGTTTCTATCCATTATCTTCCATGGCTGTTGTGAGGCCTGAATACACTGGTGGCAGGAACTCCTTCGTTAGGTGTGCTGTAGTGGCCAGGATATTGCTATGGTCACTGAGTGCTACGTACACCTCTAGGGCCTGGGCTGGGGAGAGGAAAGTGCCCATCCTCCTTCAAGTGTGCACACATATGAGAACATGCACATATGTGCACCAAATGTGAACATACATGAGAAAGGCCTTAGAAAGAAGCCCTTTCCACTGATGAGGGGTTTCTATTGCTATATTTTAATTCAAATGTGTCCTTAGCCAAATTGGGCACAGTACATCTCATCCACGGGAGCCCAGACTAGAGGACCTGGGAGCCTCCTACAGGGGCTCCCCTGACAAGAGGGGTCTTCACTGGGGTGCCAAGGTCACTGCCATCTACCTCAGGGTCTGCCTGGGGTCCTCACAGCATCTACTACACAGGGTGCCCAGTATCCCTCCCGGAAATAGCTGCGTCTCCCAATCAAACGTCCTGCTGAAGAATGACACTGAGCCTGACACACAGTTGGTACTACTGCTGGCTGAATGAATGCAGGAATGAGTGAATGCAGGAATGAGTGAATGCAGGAATGACTGGGCTCTTTAAGTGAGGTTGCTGCCATCTTAGCCCAGCCCGCACCCATGTGCCACCCTAAACTCACTCTTCTCAAACACAGTGTGCTCTCTTGCCTCTGCGCTGGGTCTCTCTCCCTTTCTATTAAGGAATCCTCTGTACCCCGAGTCTCAGCTTAGGAGGCAGGACCCCCGTGAGACCTTTCCTCTACCTGCTCTGGGCAATCAGGCTGCCAGCATGCCCCTGTGTTCCAGTTGATCTCCTACCTGCTGGCATCCTGGCCTAGTTGCTGAGGGCTCGGCCTGGGTGCTGGAGTAGCCTAGGGTCCCCGAGGTGGGCAGAGGGGACTGTAGAGATGAAAAGGCTGCCCAACTCATCTTACAGAGAAGAAAACTGGCTCAGAGAGACAGCATGACGTGTCCAAAGCCACACAGCAAGTTGATGGTGAGGCATTTGCTAGAGCCCTTGGTTCCTGCCTCCCCCTTGGTGCTTCCTGCCCAGCACACAGAGGTCCTCCTTCAGCCCTGGACACCCGCCTGGGGCAAGAGCACACTCACCAGAACTCGCCATCATCCTGCACGGTCACGCCCATCTTCTCCCGCTCACTCTTGCTCACCTTCTTCCATTCCTCTGAGCTGGGATGTGAGCACAGGGGATAGGGGAGGTGAATAAGTGGAGGGACCCCACCAGGGCCTCCCTGGCAAGGGCAAGGAGGATGAGGGATGCTTGGCATCAGGCCTTCATCAATGTGGGTGTGATTAGGGCATCCATGCAATGCCCAAACCCTCTCTAAGACTTCGCTATCTGCTCACTCCCACAGGGAACTGTGGGCTGCCACCATGCCAGGGCCCAGAGGTCTGGGAGCAAAGTTGCAGGCTGGGTGACAAGAGGGACAAGACTCTCAGTGGAGGGACTCCATTACTGGGGGCCTGGTCTCTGCTTACCAAGCACAGAGCAGTCACCTCTGATGGCCTCCCTCCCTGCTTTCCTTATCCCTCACTGGCCAAAGTAGTCTTTATGTCCCCTACAGGAATCAGCTTGTCCCCACCTCTAGGCTTTTGCCTAATGCTGAATCCATCCCCTATGCTCCCACTCCTCCTAATGTTAGGTCTCCTCCTAATGTCATCCTCTCCCGCAAGCACATCCCCATTCTTGCCCAAGCTCTCATACCAGGCCCCCCCTGCACCCCCCCTTGCCCAGCGCTGGGGCTGGGTCGGGCCACCCACACTCCCATCCTGGGACTCACGTGTCGCTCCAGGGTCCGTTCCACTCCCGCTCGCCCCAGGGGTTGCGCAGGCGGATCATGTCCAACTTCTCTGACTTGAAGAAGGCCAGCAGGCCGTGGCCCAGGCGCACCTTGCGTACATCGGTGATGGCGTATGCGTGGCCCTTCACCAGGCCACATGCCAGGCGGGCCTCCATGTCTGCCGCTGTCACTGCCTGTGGGAGGACACCACTGTTCAGAGAGGCTGTGCTGGTCAGGCTCCAGGGGAAACCAGAGGGCGTGAGGGATGGCTATACGCACTGCCCCCTACAGGACGAGGAGTGAATGGCAGTTCGGCACAAAAGGGAGACCTGTTTCTCTAAGGTTAGGGACTGAGCTAGGCATGACAGCCCTTTACACAGCCTCCGGGAGCAGCAGTGTGAAATAAAGGAAGGGATCTGCACTGGGGTGGGCACAAGGGTGTGTTAGAGTGGACAGCATTGGCTCAGTTTTGCAAGGTGAGTGCTTGAAAGCAACCATGGTGGGAGTATTTATACTACCGAAATAAGCGAATGCTACAGATCCAGGCTTTTTATTTTCCCAGACAGCCAGCTTATCAACACACCACTGGGTCAGCCAAACTCTGCCTTCACTGAGCCACAGCTTTCCCACCCAAAATATGAGCAGTCAATAAAATAAGACTCGAAGTGCTCAGGTCTGTGCCAGCAGGCAGTAGGGACTCTCCCCTCTTCTAGTCACCTCATGGCTTGTGATGCCTCAAACCTTGACTGAGGGCCCCTTAGATGCATAGACATCCATTGCCCCAATATGAGAGGGCAAGTAAAGGAGGATTTTGGTGAAACAGTATAGGAAAGGCATTTCATACTGTAGAGGGCTAGGACAGGGGACTTGTGGCTTGTGCTGTCCAGGACTGGAAAGGAGCTTGTACTTTCTAACTCCTCTTCTCCTCCCCCCACCCCCATGAGGCTGAGAGTCTGGATTTATGAGCCAGCCTGGGCAGGGGCTCTGCCTAGGATGCCACAGCCACCTCCATCCCTATTAGGGCTGATGAAGGGGAAGGGCCGCCTCTGGGGTCTGGCTCTGTGCTCTCACCTTGATGGAGGCGCTGATGAGGCCTCCCCGGCTGTGCACTTTCAACACCCGCTCAAATAGCTGGTTCCTCTTGCCTTCGTCATTAACGAAGTCACCCTCTGTCAGGTCGATGGGCTCAGAAACGCCACCTGTGAAGTCCACCAGAGCATCTGCTGTGTTGCCTCCATCCAGGGCCTGGTAACAGCCTGCCAGCCTGGGGAGCAATGTGAAAAGAGTTCCCAGGTCATGCTACCCTGCTGGTCTAAATCCTTCATATTATAGAAGAGGTTTTTGAGACTCAGCGAGGTCAAGCAAACTGCTAAGCTCACACAGCAGACCATAGCAGAGCCAACACTAGAACCCAGGTCTCCGACTCCCAGGCCAATGTTCGTCCCACTGAACTGCACCATTTTATTATTCAAATTCCCCTTAGCCTAGCAGCCCCGTCTGCAAAAGTTAGCCATTCAGAAATCTAGCAATTCTTTTCAAGAGCATAAAAAGCTCATATGTCTTTTGACAAACCAATTCTGGATGAGTGACATTATTTGTGACATTAACAATGTAAAACGAGAAGTCACCTAAATGTCTAATAGGGAATTGGTTTTAAAAACTAATGCTGCACCTCTCCTCTGGAACATTCAGCAACCACTGAACAAAGAAAGCATTGTGACAGACTTCCTACAGCCAGGACAATGCTAGTGCTTGCTTGTTACCTTTGAAAAAGTAATACAGCTGGGTTCCAATTATGTTTAAAATATATACAACAATCCATTTAAAATTATTAAGCATCTACTATATACAACATACCAGGTGCTAGGGACACTGCTGTGGCTCCTTATTTAAATGTTAAGAAAAAAATTGGGTTTGTAAAGGCAGAGCACTGAATGTGAATGTGAGAAGCAGAATGGGATATATAACACTAATACTATGGCATATTTATGTAAACTGAAAATATATGTCCACAAAACAGCAACACAAGTTTTGCAAGGTAACCTACAAACTAAAAGATGCATCAAAGATATTAAAAGAGCTGTCACTTGTGTGGGAGGGTGTGGAGAGAGCCAATGGAGACACCAATAGGGCGAAGGTGGCGCCTTGAGGAGACAGTGGCCATGGATGGTGTTCCTGAACAGAAGAGGAGCCCTATCTCAGGGAAGAGAAGAGGAGGCGGCTGGAAGAATACGCAGGCAGAAAGAAGACTCTGTTATCTTCTGTATGGTTTTCTGGATTTTCTGGATTTGTCATAGCAGACAAATCCATTTTACAATTTGAAAAGTAAGTAAATAAAAAAACAAGCAAACACAAATGGTGCAGCTACTGTGCAAAACAGTTTGATGGGTACTCACAAATATAAACATAGAACCATATAACTCAACAATTCATTACTGGTATTTATGTCCCAAAGAACTGAAAGCAGAGACTCAACTAGATACTTGTAGACCACTATTCACAGGGGCATTGTTTATAATAGCTGACAGGTGGAAATCACCCAGGTGTCCATTGACAGATGAGTAGATAAGCAAAATGTGGCATATACGTTCAGTGGAACACTATTCAGCCACCAAGAGTAATAAAGTTTTTATACATGCTACAACATGGCTGGAACTTAAGTGACATAAGCCGTATGATTGACATAAGGACAGTACCGTATGATTCCACTAACATGAGCTACTTGGAATAGGCAAATTCATAGAGACAAAACAGAGGTTCCCAGGGGCTGGGAGAAGAGAGAAAGGGGAAAGTACTATCCAGTGGGTACAGAGTTTAACTTGTGGATGATGAAAAGCATTGGGTGTAGATAGTGGCAATGGGTACACAGCATTGTGAATGTCATTAATGCCACTGAATCGAAGATGTACACATGGTTAGACGATAAATATTATGTTACAAAAACAGAAAACACTAGCAAGTCCATTGGGTGGATCTCCCAGAGAGGGGCCTGCACCGAGGACCTGCACTGAGGACCTGCACGGAGGATCATGAAGACTGAGTGACCACCAGGGGGCGAGTTTTGCTTTCTTAGGATTAAAAATGGAACCTCCCATTCTTCAAGGAGGCAGCTGAGCAGTCTCCCCTGCAGACGCGGAGATGCAAATCTTTGTGATAACCCTGACTGGCAAGCCCATCACACTAGAGGTCAAGCCCAGTGATGCCACTGAGAATGGTAAAGCTAAAATCCAAGACGAGGAGGGCATTCTACCTGACCAGCAGCGTCTGATTTTTGAGGGCAAACAGCTGGAGGATGGCCACACTCTCTCATACTACAATATCCAGAAAGAGTCCACCTGCACTTGGTGCTTGGTCTGGGGGTGGCATCACTGAGCCCTCCCTCCGCCAGCTCGCCCAGAAGTACAGCTACGACAAGATGATCCACCACGAGTGTACGCCCGCCTGCATCCCTGTGCTGTCAACTACCGCAAGAAGTACAGCCATGCCAACAACCTACACCCCAAGAAGGCCCCTTCTCCACCCGCAGGGCGGCTGTCTGCCCAAACCCCTTGGCCCTGGGGCCTCAATAAAATTTCCCTTTTATTGACTGGGGAGAAAAATGGAACTTGCCAACATTGTGTTTTCTTGGATTTATTTTTGGTGTTGGGAGTTTTTGTTTTTCCTTTTCCTTTCTCATTGTCCAGATGGAGACTAACAAATGGGCCAGAGAGGAAAAAACCAGACTCACACAGAGCTGGCTGCTGGTCTCTGACCCTCTGGCCCTCCTGCCCCAGGCCTCCTTTATCTTGCAGGGGCCTGGGTAGGTCACTCTGCCCCGATCCCCTCCACAGCTCAGCAAACCTTTGTTTGTGCCTGTGCTGGTGACCCAGGAGGAGAAGCAGAGAACGGACGAATGGACAGTCAGTCAAATGGATGGGTGGATGAGGGGCAAGCCTAACAAGCAGGCAAGGCTCTACAACCAGCCCAGGCTCAGAGATACCACCTCCCCAACAAGGCCTCCATGGAGGGCTCAGCAGCTTGGATCTTTGGAAAAGAAGCGTCGACCTGAATGAGAGTGCTGGCTCTGCTCACGGTTACCTGCAGGAAGCCTTCCTGGGCCTCAGTCTTCTCAGGTGTAAGTGGGAGTAACTATTCCTCTTTATGTGGTTGGTTATGGGGACTTGACAACCAAGTATCCAGAGGACCTTCAGTCCAAGCCTCCACCCCAGAGTAGGCTCATATGGCCATGCCCTGGGTGCCTTGGCTCTGAGCATGCTGTGTGACTTTGTACCAGCCTCTGACCTCTCTGTGCCTGGAGCTCTGCTACAGAAACACCCTTGTAGAGCCCATCAGTGGTGCTGCCCCAGCCTGGCCATCCACATGCCTGCCCACTGCCGGCACCTACTTGGCATAGGCCTTCTCCACCAGGGCACACCAGAACTCATTTCTGGAATTGGAGTGGCAGTAGATGAGCTGGTTGTTGATGGTGGGCAGCCGGTCGTCGATGACCACATCTACCCACTCCCCAAAGCGCCAGAAGTGGAAGTGGAAGATGCCCGCATAGGCATCAGGCTTCTCAGGATCCCATTCCTGCTCCTTCCAGTCTGGGATGACCTGGATGAGGGGAATAGGATGAGGATACATTGAGGGTCATATCTGGCTTCCTAAAGAAATGAGGTGCATGCCTCCAGGGAATCAAAATGGAAAGAAATACCAGGTTCAATTCCCACCTCTGCCATGAACCAATGTGGCACTTGGGTGAATTCTCATCTCTGTGCCTCAGTTTCCTTATCTCTGCAGTGGTTGGAGGCTTTCTACGGCTCCTTCCGGCTCTGTCATTCTGATTCTATGAGCTCCTCCTTCCCTTCCTTGTGTCTCCATCTGCATCCTCCTCGTTCAGAAATATATCATAGCCATCACTTCCCACCTGGTGAATGGTGCCACCATCCTCACCCTTCTTTATCCAGCCAGAGCCAGAACTTGGCTACCACGCTGGCCTCCTCCCCTTTCCCTCTCTTCATCCCATGAGGCCCATTTGAGATCTTATATTCTGCTAAAATCCATCTCCTCCTCTCCATCCCCCTGCATCCTTGGCCCCATCGCCCATCTTCTTGCCCTGGGTCACTGGGTAACAGCATCAGCAGCCACATCTGCCCCCACCTCATACAGCAGCAGAATTATATTTCCGATTATGTCACTTCCCTAGGAAATAAGGTCCAAACACTTAAGGTGCTCTGCCCCCACCACCACTTCCCAGGCTTGTTTCTTTAACCACTCCCCAGCCAACTCTCCATCCTTGCTTCAGTCTCTTTCTCTAGCCAGAGGTCTACACCTGCTCTTCCTCCAGCTGATTCTCATTGTCCTTTATGGTCTGCCCTTCTCCTTCAGGAAGCCCTTCTTGACTCTTCAAACCAGGCCAGGACCCCCATCCATCAGTCTCATGGTCTCTGAGACACTTACTCCAATTAGAATTAAACAAGTATGTGACCTTGTGTATAATTCTGATGTCACAGGAATGTCAGTTCCCTGAGAGCAGGTACACATTAGTCTTGGTCACTGCTATCCCCCAGTACCTAACCCAGAGCCTGGCCCAGTGAGGTAGCTTAATAAACATGTGTTAACTGAATAAACAAATTCATAGGCATTGACTGGGCCTCTTAATAATATTATTTATGGAGTATCTTGGAAATGTCACTTGCCAAGCATGTGACTGCCATGGGTTATTTCAGTTTAATTCACTTTATAACCCCATGAGTAGATACTATTATCCACCTCTACTTTGAGGCTCAGGGAGGGCCAGTAACTTGTTCAGGGTCACATAGCTGAAAATATGCACATTCTTTATCACTGTGGACCACTCTGTGCCTGGCCCCATGTTGGCACTGAGGAATCAGATGAATCAGACTTAGTCTCTGCCCTTGGGAGGCTCCCCAGTAGGGTGGGAGAGGCAAGCGTGCCAGCAAATGCTGAGGCCGACATGAGGTGCATGTGGGGCTGTGGAGAGAAAGGAATGGTGTGCCTGACCCTAGAATGCCAGCAGCAGCTTCTGAGCAGGTGTCCTGATAGCTGTCAGTGTGTATCTCCCAAGCGGATAAAGACAAATAGAGGCGATCTAGGCAGCAGGAGGTGGGCAGGGAAAGAAAAAGACCAGAGGGGCCAAGCCTACCAGGACCAAGGGTAGCTGTTTCTAGAAGAAAACCACTCCCAGGTATGGGGCGGGGGGTGGGGGCATACAGGCACCCAAGCTGAGGAGCCAGAGATGCATCAGGAGGCTGTAAATCCCAGAGCCTGGGCCAGCCTGAACACAGAGACTTCAGCCAAAAGTCATTCCCCAATGCCCAAACTCATTAAAGATGCTTTTGTTTATACTCCTTGGACCATCAACAGGGATGCTGGCAAAGAGAAATGTTCCCTAGTGGGACATTCAAAACCAAGAAAATGAAAATGCTAAGCACAGTGAGAGACGCCACAGCTTCTGAAAGAGCCTGTTAGGTGCCAGGCTCAAGGCTGGCTGTTTACTCCATAGCCCTGACCATCACTACTACCTTTTGGGGCAATATTATGGAAGTCGGCAGCTGAGGCTGCCCATGAGCACAGGTGAGGAAGGCAGGAGTCACACTCAGGGCTTCCAAGGCAGAAGTCACACTCAGGGCTTCCAAGCCTGGAGTAGTGTCTAGAGCCCAGCAGGGGCTCGATCCCATCTGGTCTCTTTCTCCCTGCACCCTTACCTCCTTTTCCAGTCAACCTCACATACTTTCTAAGTCAAAACTCCCAGACCGGCCTCTGCCCTGAACCTCTGCATGCTTTCCTGCTTTGCTCTCTGGATAGAAAATTGTGTCAAAAATAGGGCACATTTTTGTGGGGTAGGGGTATCATTCCCACTGCACATACAGGAATCCTGAGGTCCAGAGAGGAGCAAGGAGCTGCCCAAGGGCAGAGTGATGGGGAGTCCAAAGCTGAGAACACTGACCTGGCCACTACTTCTCCTCCACTCCTCTGGGCTCTGAAAGCTCTGGACTGCGTGCGGGGAGATGGGATGGAGGGAGGACAGGAGAAGGAGGCAGAGGAGCCCTCACAGGGCACTAGGAGGGCCTGCTGGGGCCGTGGGAGGATCATTAGCCAAACCCAGGGCTTGGCTCTGATCCTTCTGTGTCTCAAGAAGCAGCTAATGAGGCCCCAGGCCCTGGAGATCCAGTCAGGGATCCCCACGAGTCTCACCTTCCCCTCCTGCATCACATTGGACCTGGCAGGGGGTGGGACACAGGCCAACCTTTTTACCCTTTGGCCACTCTGCTGTCAGCTAAGGTACCAAGCAAGAGGGATAAGACTGTCCAGGGAAGAGAGCTCCATGGGCACACAAACTCAGCTTCCTTCCACACCACCTTCATTCACACTGGAAATCAAGGAAGCAACCAAAGTCCCTGGGGCACATTAAAGGATTGAGGACAAACCTGAAAAGGCTCCCACTGGCCAAAGACAGGCCAATTTGAGCAGCAATAAGGATAATAACTTCTGTGGATGGAAACACATCAAATACGTTCACATCCATGAGATCATGATGATATACACTTAGTCACTATTAGAGGATGGCAAGGAATCAACTCATTTTTTTGAAGAGAAAGAATAGAAGATTTACTCTGCCCTTTCTATACAAACTGTACTAGAGAGTAACTAATATCAGATGAAGAGAGGTTTGTATCTAGAGATGAATTCTAGCTAAGAAATGAGACTCCCACTTTTTAGAACCACTGATAAGTAATGAATTTATACAATCATGGCTTCTAACATCACAAAAAAGAGATATGACTAGACATTATGTGCCTCCTGAGAGAACATTACCTATGAAGCAGTTGTGCCAAATAAAATTTGTGCCTGAGCTTTATCAAGCCTCTAGAGCTGAGTCCTACCTTACAGAAAATGCAGGGCACAGAGAACATGTTAAATGACATCATGAAAACAAAGCCAGCAAAATCCAGATACAGCACTCCCGCCCTTGTCCTTGGATACATTCCAAGACCCCCAGTGGATGCCTGAACCCTATACATACTATGTTTTTTTCCTATACATACACACCTAAAAAAAGTTTACTTATAAATTAGGCACAGTAAGAAACAAGCACTGCACTACTATGACAGTTTTTGATCTGATAACTGAGATGGCCACAAAGTGAGTAACAGACGGGTGGCTTATACTTGTGGATACACTGGACAAAGGAATGATTCATGTCCAGGCGGGATGGAGTAGGACAGCACAAGATATCATCACACTACTCAGAACAGCTCACGATTTGAAACTTACGAATTGTTTATTTCTGGAATTTTCCATTTAATATTTCAAGACCACAGCTGACCATGGAAAGTGAAACTGCAGATAAGACGGGGGGTGAAGGGACTACCGTAGTTGGAAATTTCACAGGACAGTCAATTTCTTCAGCAAATAAATTGCAAAGAAAAAATTAAAAGACGAAATGGAACCAACTGATTGCAATTATAGACCTTTGCTTGGATCTCATTCAAACAAACTGTAAAACGCACACAGTTTTTGGCACAAATTGGAAACCAGAACATTCACTGGGTATTTCATGATATTAAGGAATTATTGAAAAATTATTTTAGTTGTGTTATGGTATTATGGTTAGGATTTTTCATTTTGTTTTGTTTTGAACAAGTCCTTATCATTCAGAAATGCATCCAGAAATATTTCCGAATGAATGATATGCCGCCTGGAGGAGAGAGAGGAAATGAGATTGCTGAAGCAGAGGGATGGGCACAGGCAGTTCATGAGGCCGTCTCTCTTCTCCTGTTGTCTACAGTTGAAATGCATCACTAGCGACACTGGCTCCTTGATCCAACACTCAAAGCCCTGTGGGCCAGCTCTGCCGACTCTCAGCCTCACTCACCCCTGAACACTGCTTCTCTCAGGACCCACAGGAATCTATATTCAATGATGCTCTGGGCCATCTCTTCAGGCATCCAACCCACACAGTCCTTGTCCCTCGGGGGGGGGGGGCAGCTGAGCAGCAGCTTGCAGGAGCTGCCTGACCCCATATTCCTCTTAGGCACCATTGGACAGCTGCTCAGCTGCTCCTGGCTCCTCCTGGCTCCTGGAGGGCAGAGCTGTGTCTCACTCACACTCAGATGCCCAGCACCCAGCATAGGGCCTGGCTCAGTTCCACAGCTGGCTTTCTGGAAGGACAACCCCCAATCACTGGCCACGAGGCCTGGCTGGCTGGTGACCTTGTACATACCACTGGACATCACATTACCAATTGTAGTGCATGGCAGGGACTTAAGTTTTGACTAGGCCAACTCTTTAAGTGTTGGTGTCTACATCCACCTACCATAACTCTAGGACTGTTGTGAGAACTAAGGTGGATCATGGCCTTGGAAGTACTGCATAACCTGTGGAGGGCTGTGCACACATGATGGGTCATCCCTACTGGTGTACTGAGTGTGTGATGCACTCACACAAAAATCACAAACCTCAGGGCTGGAAGGGAGCTGAAGTGACCTTCAACCTCCCTGCCAAGAGAAGAAAGAAAACCCTCAACAACAGCCCCCTGTGCAGGTGGGAAGAGCTAGACCTGAGGGGTTGAGGCCCTTACTTGGGCTGAGCAGGCTGGAGATAAGAATTGTGTGGGATTTGGAGCCCCTCCCCCTACCTAGGAGCCTTGTTAACTGACACTCACTGCAGAATCACCCAGAAAAATCCAAATCCCACTAATGGGCTCACCACAGAACCCCATGGCACCCCCAGCACCTGGAGTGCTCCTGGGATTTTCCCTGGGGGACTCCAGCCCAGATCCAAGTGGCTGGCTCAGATCCTGCTGGGGCAGGCCTGACCAGACTCTTCAAAGGTACGTGAGAGACAGGAGAGACGGGGAGGGTCGGGAGCCCACGGAGGGCAGCACTGCTCAAGACCCATGTGCCCACAGGCGCACGGGTACGAGTGCATTTGAGTGAATGTCTGTGTGTGAGATCGTGTGTGTATGCATGTGTATGTGTGTGCATGCACGGGCATGGCATAACAAGTGAGCTTTTCACAGATTTCTGCCTGGGACCCCAGAGTGCCAGTCTGAAACATTTCTGATAAAGGCCAGTAGGGGTGTGGGGAGGTTTCCTATGTCACCTAATATGGATGAGGTGAGCCACAAGGCCTCTACGAGCCCTCAAAGCTAGAGGTCCCTGGTTCTGAGCATCCGAAATTTCTCAGTGCTCAGCTTCTGATTCCAAGAGCCTCAAATTCCTGAGTCTCAGATGCCACGATTGGAAGAGGCCAGGAACATAGGGCGCCACTCCCTGTACCTAAGATGAGCAGAACCCCTGGCTCACCACCTGGAGAGCAGGACACTGAAGCACCTGCAGGGGGCCCCAGGGAGTCCTGTGCACAGGGCAAGGAATGAGCACAGCTGGATGCTCAGACCTAGGCAGGAACCCCAGTCCCAGGACAGAGACCCTCTCTCTGGGCTCCCCAGCTATACCGTGAGGGCTACAGGTCCTCTCAATTGGGCCTTCTGAGCCTGGCAGTGAGGAGAACCTACTCCCCGTGACCACTCCCTCCATCCACAGAACCAGGCCTGGCCCTACCTGTCACTAGGCTGCTGAGTTGTCTCAGGCAACTCACTTCACCTCTCTGAACCCTGCACTCCTGCTCAGTAAATAGGTTCTCCTAACACCCTCTTCTCAGAATAATCATGAAAAGTGAGACCATGTGTCTGCAGGGACTGGGAGAGTAACGATGAGCAAACTGAGACAGGGCGCCCATGTGCCAGCTCGTGAAGCTGGGAGCCTCACTAACATCGAGTCAGTTAATCTTCCACAACGCCCCTACAGGGGAGACACCATTATTACCCCACTGACAGATGCCCAGGATCACACAGGTGGTCAGTAGGTGGCAGAGCAGGGCGAGGTCCCTCACCACTCCACACACTGCCCCAGTGGGAGGCAGACATAGAGGTCTGTTCTATGGTTTCCAAGGAAAATGGGTAATTTCCCAGACCCTGCACTTCTCCCGACGCAGTCTTGGGAGTGGAACCAGGCCTGTACTGCTGTCGGGGGCTGGGAGGGCTGGTTCCTCCATCTCCGTTTCCCCCACCCTCCCAGAGGCATCTTCAGGAGTGGACAGAGGCTGTCGCTGGAAGGGCAAGGCTTGGGGAACAAAGTGGCAGCAGCTGCTCTGGAAGGGCTCTGGGCTGGAGGACGGGCATGTGAGATCTGGCTGGGGGAGACTTTCAAAGCAGGGGTTGTTCCCAAGCAAAACCCTGTGCGGCCTCTGAAGCAGAGTCTGACCTGGGTTTCTGGGAAGAAACTGGCCTCTCCTGGGCCTGGGCCTGTAGGTGGGGTGGGGGCTTAGCCCCTGCCCATCCCCGGGGACCAGTGTCATGGGGCCAAAGGTCCATGGACCTAGATCCTGGTCCACACACATCCTCGCTGGACCTTCCATACTCTGTGACTTTGGGCAGGCCACCACCTCTTCCGGGCATCTGTCATCTCTGTCCAAAAACCGAGTGAACTAGAGAAAGATGACAAGGGGACAGAGCTTGAAGGGTCAAGTGGAGCACAAGGTGATATAGCAATATCTGTCTTTTCTAGTCAGCATATAGGGTTTAAAAGGACTCACAGTACCAGGCTGCTCCTTCTAGAGAGTCTGAGACTGGGAGAGGGTCAGGGGCTGTCTGAGGACAGACAGCAAATTGGTGACCCAAGCCAGATGAAACCTGAGCACAGGCCTGACCCCCACCCCTACTCCCTGCCCTTGGCTACTCCTCTGTCCCATCTTGCCCCTGCCCAGCCACCCTGCAAGGCTGAGCATGGCTTGGTGTGTCCCCATCCATCTCCTCTGGGCCTGACTGGCAGAGGACCAGATGGAGCCTTCCCCTGGCCTCAGCACAACTCTCTCCATGCCCCCTACAGAGGCTGGTCTGGGGGCCACAGGGGAAAAACCTGTCCGGGTATTGGTTCCTGGCTGGATGTCAAGAGATCTGGTTCTAAACTCCAAACTGGTGTCTGACCTTGGGCCACCCACCTGACTGCTCTGGGCCTCATCCCTGAAAGCAGCGGGAGGAGGGGTTGGGAGTGTGGGAGAACCCCCGGAAGAGGTGCTGAGGGCTGTGAGGGAGTGGGGCTAAGTCAGAGCCCCTGAAGGCACGGGGGTGGGTACCAGCGAGAGACTACACACCATCCAAGGCAGGGGTGCAAGGCTTTATTGGGGAGACACAGAGAGCACAGCAGAGGCACTCACATGCACACACACGGCGAATGTGGTAGGGCAGGGTGGAGGTCCAGGCAGTCTGCACCAGGAGGGTCCTCCTGGCTGCAAGGAGAAGTCAAGCAAAGAGACAGAGGGCAGAGCCATCCCCGGGGGTCTGGCCTTCTCCAGTGGTCAGTGGGAAAGCAAGGCAGGCAGTGCCAGGACATTAAGCACATCCCAGCACAGGCCTGAGCTGCAAGTTAGAGAGGACCCAGCTCACACCACAGCCAGTCTCCCGCCTGCAGAACCCAGACTCCCACACCTGCTCCTGCGTGCACGCCTCGGAAGTGGGGGCCTGCCCTCCCTGCAGCCCTGGCCAGTGGGGATGCACTGACCCTCCATCTCTCAGTGCATCTGTTCCCAGCACCGCCCCCCGCACCGCCCCCCGGCCCCTGCTTCATGAGGGAAATGCCATGGGCACATCCCTGACATAAACCAGGACTGGTCTTGAGACAGGGTGTTGGTGGCACTTCCTGAGGTACCTTCAGCTGATGCCAGGCAGGTCACTCCACTCCCTCAATGGAGGCTCGCTGGGCCTAGGGTGCTCTGAAGAGCAGTGAGGCTTGGGAGTGCTGAAACTGAGTCTGCTGATAATCATTTCTCAGTTTCTTGTTAGGTGAGTGGGTTATGCCCAGTAGCCTCTAAGGCCAGTGTTCCACTGTCACTGCACACGGCCACCTCCAGCCCACTTCTGAGCATCAGCTGTCACAACTGCCCTACCAGGCCGCCCCCACTCCACCCCTAGGCTCCACTGAAGATGCCAGAAATGCCCCCAGATGAAACACTAACTTTCCCTGACTATTGAGTTAGAAAAAGCCTGACGTCCCAACAGGGGCCCTAGAGAACCTACTGTCCCCATCTCCATCTGCCATCAAGCTTTCATCTGGCAGAAAGAAACCCCTTTACTACACTGTTACCGCTTCACTGTATAAACTTCAGTCTTCCAGTTCAGGAAAGCCCCCCTCCACCAGTCAATCTGACCAAGCCCCTGAGCTACGGGCCACCCATGAACCAGCTGGGCAATTATATAGTAGATTATCTAAAATCAGATTTGTCTGTAGGGCAGGACAGCCTCTAGAATATATCCATATGAATATAGCATGCTCTCTCTCTCAACATATATGTATAGGTACAAATAGATACATTTCTATGTGACTTTTTGATGCCCCCCTTCACTTCTCCCCACCTGAGGTCATTGTCAGAAGAGTGAGAGTTGGACTGCACAGCCTCCAGCGTGCCAGGCACTCGCCACTGCTCAAACCAATACCCACCGCCACCCTGCCCGATGTCCTGAGGGCTCCTGAGGCATCGTGGGACCATGCCAGGCCCATGCCATGACCAGCACCTTCTTGGATCCCCAGGCTGGGTATTCACCTCCGGACAAAGGGCGCTGTGGCCGGGTGGGCAGCAAACAACTGTTTACTGGATTCCCCAAGGAGGCTATTCTGCTCTCTCCGTCTGCCTGTCTCCAGGGGAAGCCTGATGGCTGGTTCTTTGGATTTCTCTCTCTCTCTCTGTCCGTGTCTGTCTCTTTCCTGGTCTCCTTCAATCTCTCTCTCTCTCTTGCTGCTGCTGATGAGACAGATAGAAGGCAGGTGCCATGGCCCCTCCATCTTCCTGCACTAGCCCCAGCCTGTGGTCTATAGCAGAAGCAGCGGCAGCCAGTTCAGCTTCTAACTACAGAGCCTTGTATCTTTTTTCTTCATGAGCAGGAGTGCCAGCACCGGTGAAAGGAGACGAGGAAAGATGCAGGCTGAGCAGGTCCTGGCCAAGCTCAGTACAGGCCAACAACTAGAAAAATGTCCCCAAATACACACCTGGGGAAGGGGGCACAGGGCAGGTGGGCGAAAGGAAAAAGCAGCAAGGAGCAGCTGCTGTCAGAGCTGGTTAAAGACCACGGAGGCTTTGAGGTTGGCCGGTTCCACACCCTCGCCAAAGGTGATGAGGAAGTACATGACCTTGCGGATCTTGGCCAGCTCCGACAGGCGCTCCCCGAACTCCAGGGCATCAGCCTCGTTCCAATCCATGGCATCCGAGTCCTCCTTGCGCCAGAAGATGGCAGCGGGGTCCAGCAGCTGGCGTGTCATGAGGTTGGTGAGGTCAGGCGTCCAGTTCTGGGAGGTGCCCGTGATGGTGACCTTGCCCGGCTTGTCCAGCACGACGTCCCAGCGCTCGAACTGCAGCTTCTGCTGCTGGATGAAGTCGAGGCGGTACACGGACTCGGCCGGCCGCAGCAGCTTCTCGCCATCCTGGCGCTTCTCCCCGCGCTGCTTCAGGCTCTCCACGCGTAGCCGCATCTGCTTGGTCAGGTCCTCGTCCAGGGCCAGCGGCATGATGAGCTGTGGCTGCTTCGGCCCGTCCTCTGCCATGGCCAACTGCTGCTGCTGCCTCTGACGATGCCTGGGAGCCAAGTATGCTGGGGCCGCACAGCCTAGGCAAGAGGCCACCAAAGACGAGCCCCGCCTACGCTGACACCCTCCCCTTGTCCCCACCCCTCTTGGCCACCGGTCCTTTCCAGCCCCACCCAGTCCTCAAAGTGGGATGTGTATGAGGGTGGAAGTCCCCAAATGCCTCCTCTCCACTCTTCGCAGAAGCGCTAATGGAGGCACTGCAAGCAGGCAGGAGGGTGACAGGCTCCTCCGGGACTAGACTGCTGATGTCAATTGCTGTGGCAACCACCCTGACTACCACCTCCATGGATGGGCTCGGAGCTCACTTGTTTATGAAGAAGGGAGCACTGCATCCAGGCAGTAGAGGGGATGGAGATGGGGAGCAGGCACTCACTGGAGGCATGCAAGGAGAGCCTGGAAGATCCCCTGGCAGGAGGCTGAGGGGACCAGAGGGGCCTGCTGATTTGAAATCTAAAGTCACCCAAGCCAAACCTTGGAGATGGCTCAGCCTCTCCCTCACCTAGACTCAGCCTCTCCCTCACCCCACCACACCCAACTGCCAAGGCCTATGGATTCTGCCTCCCAGATACCATGAGAACCTCCCAACCACCACCAATACCACTGCCAGGGCCACAGCCTGGCCACCGTCCTCTCTCACCTAGACCCCTGTTCGCAAACTTTAGTGAGTGTCAAGATTACCGACAGGACGTAAAACACAGACAATTAGATCCCACCCCCAGAGTTTGTGATTTAATAGGTCTCTGATGAGGCCTGGGAATTTGCATTTCCCCTAGGTGATGCTGCTGCTGGTCCAGGGACTGTGTATGGAGAATCACTGGCCCAGATGATCCTTGTCTGCTAGCTCTGCCTCAGCTCGGCACCACATGGCAGCCACATGCTCAGGTTCCTTTGTTACTAAAACCCCACCTCCTATCCCACCTGTATCAATCCTCAGTTTCCTCAGGAGACTTGAGGCCAAGAAAGAATCTGACAAACGTCTATATCCTCAGTACCTCAGGCAGAACTAGGAGCTCAGCTGTGCTATGTGGGCAAATGGAAGAACTGGGGTATGTGAGTGTAGTGGGAGGTGGGGGTCGGGGGGGAAGTTGCCGTGACATGCTGCACACAGAAAAGAGGACAGAGGCCTGAGCAAAGTATAACACCTGAAAACGAGCTGATGGGTCTAGTGGACACAAGCAGTCACTTGCGAGATAAAGGCTAACTAAGTCATTGGGCTCTTGAACTATCTAAACAGCAGGGGGCATAGAGGGGAGCAGAACACCTGGTCCTGTTGAGCGCTGGGGTCAGTTTTGGGGGTTGTTGGCAGCAATTCCCCCCGAGTGTTTGCAAGAACCACAGAATAGAGATGTGAAACCACCTGACTCCCACAAAACTTTTTACTTTGTAGCAGGAGGGACAGAGGAGAGGGGAACAACATGGCTGAGGAGTTCCTGTTGGGGAAGCTTCTCTTTCCTTCACAAGGAGGAGTGTTTCTTTCCTTCCCAGAACTAAATTTTGCTTTTTATTTGTACATTTGCATAGTTTTTGTCTGTACTGTCTCCCCACTAGACTGTAAGCCCTGAGAGGGCAGAGACTATGTCTGCCTTGTTTTTCACTTTAAGCCAGAACCTAGAACAGAGCCAGCCACATGGGAGGCCCTCAGATACTACTTGTTGAATGAATGAACGAATGAATGAATGAATATCAATATTATGAGGTCCAAGGCCAAGGACAAGAGGAAGATGAGCAGATGGGGAGAGAGCACATTCCGTGACCAAGGTCAAAATGTGGTTTAGGGACAGCTGTGTGTCAGGGTGGAAGAGTGAGGGAGATGCCTGGAAGGTGAGGCCAGACAGACTGATCTGCCAATTGAAGACTTGTAGGGAGAACAGACCCAGGTGCAGGCTGTGGTTGCCATGGGAACGGGAGTTTAAGACAACCAAGGGTGACAGCTGATAGAGATGTTACCAAGAACTAAAGCTGGGGTGATGAGGGCAGGATGTGGTGATAAGGTGTGCAGGGGCTGGGGGTAGGGCAGAGGGCAGGAGCCTGTAGGGGTTTACACGGGGAGGGTGACATCTAGAAGAAGCACTGAGGGGAGAAAATGCCTGCCTCATCTCTGACCCTGCAGGACATGAGGGGAGGTGTTCAGCTTCTACTGATGGGGATCCAGGGGCCACATGACCCTAAGGAGACCCTGGTTTCAACCTGAGCAGGGGGTTACAGATCTGCTGGAGGAGGCTGAGGTGGAAGCTGTTACCAGAGCTGAGGCCTCACAGACAGGGCAGGAGAGGTGGGGGTTAGTGGGAACCAGGGACAGCTAGAGAGAAAAAGGAAGGGAAGAAGGGGGAGGCAGAAGGCTGCAGGTGCAGCTGGGTCCACTGCCATCCACGGGCCTCTGCTCAGCCACCAGATGCCTTGAGAGGATCCACCAAAGCTTGGATGTAGGAATGATAGAAAAGAAACTTGCATAAATGAATGCAACAATGTGTATCAAAAAACAAAACAAATAAGCAAACAGCTCTTTTAACCCTCCATGGAAAAAAGACTAGAAGGAAATACAGAAAACTCTCAACACTGGTTGTTTCTGGGTAAAGAAAACCTTCAATGGTGCTGGGGCATAGCTTGTGCTCAATTAACATGTGGTGAGTAAACTGCTATATAGCTAAAGGGCACAAACTGCTCACATAGAGGGGCGGAGGCCAGATGGGGAACACTTAAGGAGAACCAAAAGACAGCCAGCCCTACCACCAGGTGCCTCCCCCAGGCCCCGCCCCAGCACTGCCCACCCCCCAGCACTGACTCTCAGACACCTAGGCACTCCACTGGGACTCTGCTCTCACTTCTGCTTCTTATGGCCAGGGCACAGCTGACCACCACCCTCCCCGGGCCAGGCACCCCATGGCTGGAACCTTCCCTCATGCCCGGAGCTGCACCAGGCTCTGGGGGAGGTGAACTCCGTGGCTAGGGCCAGGCCAGGGCTAGGCAAAGGCTCCACCCTACTGTCACATTCTGATTTCTGGTCCAAACAAAGTCTACTGCCTTGCCCGCAGGGAATGCATAGTCAGTTGCGGGGAGGGGGTCTCCTGGGGAGTGGAGACCTGCTGCCAAGAGGTGTCTGGCAAAATAAAGAAATAGATGAGAACCCAGAGGGTGGGGAGGGGGGTTTAACGGGTATAAATTGCCCCTTATGCAGTGGGGTAGGGCGACTTTAATCCTCTCACAACTCTGTGAACCTGGAAACGTCAGGTTTGCACTGAGGCCAAGAGAAGGAACGTGACCTGCCCAAGGTAACACAGCTAGCAAGGGACCCAGGTCTGGATGGCTTCAAATTATCAGCCTCAGGATGCATCAAGAACTAGAGGTACAGGAGTAGCTTCCTGGAGGAGGAGGCATGTGTGTTGAGAGTGTGAGCCCCGCATCCGAGGCTCAGCATCCTCAGAGTGAGGTGGGGGAAAGAGCAGGGGTGCAGGTCAGCCCTAGCGCTCCTGTTCCACTGAGAAAAAAGGGTGGGGCAGGAGAGGCCCTGCAGGGCAACAAGCCCAGAGGTGAGGGGTGACAACAAACAGGGCCCAGTCAGCAGGGACTGAAGGGGAGGTAAGGCACAGTAATGAGCTCCCCAAGGCCTCGTGCCTCCTTTCGGGACCCAGGGGCTGTCACCACAGCAGCACCAGGAGGCAGAAAGTAATTAGTCCAGAGCACTCCACCCTGCTGAAGCCTCTGGAGGACACAAGCTCCTAGAGATCAGCCTCCTGGCCCTTGAAGCCTCCAGCCAAAAAAGGTGCCCTAGCACCCTGCAGGAGGAACCTTCAGCCCAGACACAAACACAGGGCTGCCAGTCACACTGCATCAATGACAGGCCTCCCCTGCAGGTTCTAGGTTCACTCACAAGATGAGGAGCTATACCAGGGGACCAGCTCGGGCCAGACCCGGGGCAGGAGAAAGCTGAGGCTCCTCCCTACAAATGACCAGACAGCCCATTCCCCAGGAGGGGACACAGCCAGAGGCCTACAGGAATGAGACTGCTGGCCAGTAGCTGGGTCTGACAATTTGAGGAGGGGCTCTGTTCCCAAAACTTTCTTGAGCCTTCTCTGTGCCAGGCTCCTACTGGGCTCAGCAGGAAGACGTAAGTTGGCCTAGTTCTGCCCATGGGAACTCAGGAGGGGAGACCACAGAAAACAGGCTATTATAAGGCAAGATGGGAGGTGTGGGGCCAGCACTATAGGATTCCCGTGTGCCACCTCCAGCCCTAGACTGAGCCCTGACCTAGCTGATGGTGGGACTCAGAGGCAGGGGACCTTGTTCTTGGCTCAGAGAAAGGGTTTGGAGTCTGGAGGCAGAAAGGTAAGGACAGCCCTACATCCGGAGAACAGCCCCTGGCCCCGATCCTCTCTGGGCCTTGAAGCCCACGAGTGAAACGATCCCACATGTGGCTCTCTGAGGCCCTCCTAGCTAGGATGCTCCATGACTACCTGCATCTACAGATGCAGCAGTGGCCTTTGCAAGGGCCCTACAGCCCGCAGTTACCCCAAAGCCACAGACCCATCAGGGTCCAGGCTCTGGGGATGAGGGTCACATTCCATTCAGAAGACATGACATCAGGGCTCCACCACAATCCTAGCCTCAGCCAATGGCACAGCTCCCTCTGATGGCTGAAGGATGTCTCAGAGGACAAGAAAGCACACACTCTGCTCCTTGTGTCCTGCTTACATAAGAGTACCCACTACTATCTATTAATATTAATTATCATAACACAGGTAACCCAGCCATCATTCACTGAGCACCTCACAGGGCAAGGTCCTTTGAGTACGGTGTCTCCTTTCACCCTGACAACTCTCTGAGAAGGGGGCCGCTCCTATATCCTGATCTTTTTGAATGAGTAACCTGAGGATATTTATAAAGCTACCAAATGGTGAGGCTGGGGCTTGTACCTAAGCTTGTAAGACTGAGATGCCCAGTTCTCTTAAGCTTGCCCTTACAGAAAGAGCAGGAAGGGCAGGGATGAGAAAGAGGCAATGACTTGTATTTGCTGGCATAGAAACCCAAGATGCAATCCCTGTCCATAATTCTTTAGAAAGCACAAGTCAAGCTTCCACTCCAGCCTTCCTTCCTCCACAGGAAGGGAGGCTGTTGGGGGTCTGGTTTAAGGGCTGCACTGCCAAGTACTGCCATAAGAGGGCAAAGTGTCAGGACCAGAACCTAGAGCCCAGCCTTCTCAATCTAAACTCTTTGGCACTGGTCTAGAACATCAGCAGCTTGGAACCAAGAATCATGGGTCACTCCCTCTGACCAAGTGAGAAAATCAGGGCCCAGAGGAGGACAAGAACTGGCCACATCACACAGCCAGTACTGGCAAGGTTCTCCTGCGGCCCAGTTAGTGATCTCGTCACATGGCACATGATTCAGGCAGCTTCCACATTTCTTAGGTACGTTGTACCAAACGGCTCCAGGAATACTATGGGCTCCCACAGTGGGGAGGGGACACATATAAATCCCCTTGGGAGTTACACAGATTCCCAGCACCCAGCCCAGGGATCCTAAGCTGGCAGGTGAGGGGAGGCCAATGCTGGGAGTCCCGGTTTCCCCCCACCCCACCCACAGTCTCATCTGCAAGGTCAGGCTGCATCTCCCCTGTCGGGTAGTGAGGGCTGCGGGCTGGGTTCACATTCCCCGGTGACCTCCCAGGCCTCACCTTCTGCCACAGCGACTCTCGGGAGGCGAGCGATGAGCAGGCCGCCACGAACCAGCAGTTGCCCACCTGGCCCTGGTGCAGGTCATGGGAGCTGATGCCATCCACAAAGAGGTGGGGGTCCTCGCAGATGTCCTGCGGAGAAGCCAAGAGAACCCGCTGTCAGCATGGACATTCACTTGTCTCTCCTTGCAAACTGGGGTCCCCTCACAGCCAATCAATTTCCCCAAAACCAGTTTCCCCCAGGTGCTGCCTGGAAGGCCCTTTTCCTTCCCCTGGCTGAGGAGCTCTGCTCTTCTGCCAAAGCTTCTGTGATGAACTAATGCTATGGAAGGACTTTAAGGGGTTGGATCCTGGGCCACTGCCCTCCCCTGCCCTGCACATCCTTCCCTGACCAACACATCCTTCTTCAGCACCAGCAGCCCTGCAGTGCCTACCCCAACCAGCCCCCAGGGGCCCACGGTCACAAAGCAGGGTGGGAGTGCAGGGCAGAAACAGACCAAAAGCCATGTGATGAGTGAAGAGGGCGAGGAGCATCAGGGAGCTGACGTGCCAGGCCCCGTGTGTGCACATCCTCAGGCTATCTCATCTGGCCCTCACCCACCTGAGGAACATGGCACTGCTATTCCATTTAATGAACAAGGAATGAGAGTTCAGAGAGGGACAGTGACTTGTCAAGAGCACACAGAAAGCAAATGCCAAGCCGAGCAGTCACCCACAGAGCTCCCAGAGGGCCCACCTCAGGACCCTCCTCCTTGCCAATCAGGATCTTCACCCCACAGAGCTGAGGGAGAGTGCCTGCTCCCCAAGGGTCTACAGTGGGAAGTGGGGGAAGTAAACACTGAGAGATGCCTTCCCAGTGCCAGGCATCCTGCTGGCACTATGCTCAGTCCTCATAATGGTCCTGAGAGGTGTGCACTGTGCTCACTTTAGAGCAAACCAAGGGCCAGAGAAGTGGAATAACATGCCCCAGCCACATAGTACAGGCTCGTCTCCACTTCAGCAGTGCTCCCAAGCTAGTTCAATCACAACAGAGCCACTGAAGTCCTACTGCAGGTGACCAGCAGAGGGTAGCAGAGTCAGGAAGACAGAATTCAAATTCCTGCTCCCCTTCACTGGCTGTGCAACTTTGGATCAGTGACTCAACCTCTCTGAGCCTCCGTTCCCTGCCCTGCACAAAGGAGGTAGATTACTATTCTTGCAGAACTATGTAAGGACTCCATAACTCATGGAGGCAAAGCACTTGCAGGGGAAAATAGCAAAAGGCTATCCGTTCTCACTTAGGTATTTGGGATCCCTGTTGCCACCTTTGCCTGGGAAAAACCAGTGTTTTGCAGGGCCACATCGAGAGCTATCACTCCCCTAAGGACATAAGCAGGTCTAGATGGGACTTCAGGGCCAAGCTGCAAGGCAGCTTCCCCAGAGCAGAGACTGCGGGAATATCATCCCAGGTCACAAACTCCTGCGAGGCCACTGTCAGGAAGCCTAACCCCCTCCCTACTGCTGCCCTTACCTTATCTTCCTCTCTGAGCCAGTCAGAGCCATGACTTAGCATCGGCCTCCCTTGGGTCCAGAAGGACAGGCAGGACAGGAGTGGAGGGGGGCTTCATATCTGGAGGACCCCAGCCACAGCCCACCATGGGAAGAAAAACAACTACTGCCTGGCGTCACCAGGGTCTGCAGCAGAGACCTCCGAGGCGCTCCTTCCCATCGGATCCCCCCAGCCAGGACTCTGGACAAAGACAAGACCGCCCATTCCACAGAGGAGGACACTGACACTCAGGAGGAGGCATGAGGCCCAAGGTCACGAGGCAATTAGGTGAACCGATAGGACAGAAGCGAGGTCTGCTGGCTCCCCGCCCAGATCTCTCTTCCCCACGGAGCAGCAACCGTCTCAGCCTTGCCCTGCCACTCCAGAACAGAGCTCTAGCCCCAGACACCAACCCTGACCCTGAGAAGCAGAGACCGAGCTCAAGAGTCAGGAGGCCCACCAGGTTCGAGGCCCAGCATTGCCCTGACTCACTGTGGCAGAACAGGGACCAGGGGCAAACCCACCCACCTGGGAGGAGCAGAGAGGAGGTGGCAGTCTGAGTGAATGAGTCCCCACTGCCAGGAGAGGTGCAGGTTCACCAGCTCTAACCTAGAGAAACTGCTTGAGGATGGTGGTACCTGGAGTCTGTCTTGGAGTCCAGAGGCCACCTTGTGGCATCATGAGTGGAACAATCACCTGGCACTGTGCAAAACAACCCAGCAAGACGGGTGCTGTCAGCATCCCCATTTTACAGATAAGAAAACCAAGGCACAGAGAGGTTAAGAAATTTGCCCAGGGCCACCTAGGAAGAGGTATACTGAGATTCCAATTCAGGCAGTCAGCTCCAGAGCGTCCAGGTGGACTAGGATTTATGAGTGATAAGTTACCATTCCTTCACTCAACCCCTGCACCTGTCCTCAGCCCCACTTAGGAAGTCTCACTACATAGAAACGAGACCAAGGGGTCAGGGACAACCCAGACCCTCACCCTCACCACCAAAGGGCCAGGGTTATCAAGACAGTGTTTGTCTCTCCAGCTCCCTTGGGCCACCAGCTAGGAACAGAGCACAGAGCGAGTCACGGAGGACCCCAGCCCACAGGCAGGGCCTTTGAGGAGGAAGTAGACTGTCATGCTCCATGAGAACACAGCTGTGACGACAGGAAGCCAGAGAGATCAGAGGAGGATGCCTGGAGGTGGTGACGCCAGCAGAGCCGACATGAGAGGCTCCAGAGAAAATGAGGACTCCACATCTATACAAGACAGAGCCGGCTCCCTCCTCGTCACCATCTTCCCCTGGGCTCCTAGCCACCTGTGCTCCTTTTCATCACTGTACAGGCTGAGTTTTGCCTTGGGGTCTCCCTGTCAGCTTGCAAGCTCCAGAGCAGGGCCTGGGCCTGACTCTGCCCTCCTCCAGTGTCAAGGGCAGGGCTTGGCAGGTTCCACTGGGGCCGCAGGCAGGAGCCCTGGGAGGGAGGAGGAAGTGGCATGCAGGACTGGACTGGACAGACACCTGCTGTGAGCCTGGGGCCAGGTTATCCCACAGGGCTGGGGGGTGAGGGGTGACTGCTCCTCTGGTCAACATACCTCTCTCTGGGGCACAGCCTCCTGGCCCTGCGGTGATCCCGCAGCCCCTCCCAGCCTGTTAGACCAGCACCACCAGACACAGGTCAGAGCTCATAACCACCTTCCTCAGCGGCATAACAAGAACTTCAGGTTTCCAGGCTGGGCGTGCAAACAGCAGTGTAGCAGGCAGCGGATCCAGGGCCCCTCTTGCCCATCCCCCCTCCCCATCCATCCACGTTCACCCCAGTCACCTTGCTCCTGCAATCTAAGGCCACAGCAGGAATCAGCCAGACAAGCAAGCGGGCAACAGGCTGAGGAAGGAAGCAAGACCTCTGCCTGGGACGGGAACCAGAACAGTGTTCTCAGGAGTTGTAGCTTGCTCCCCTGCTCCGACCCCACAACAGATTTGCCTCCCTAGCCCATGCTACCCCTCTCCCCCATGGCGATCCCATAAGCATATGCCATGGAGGGGATCATTCCTGGGGAGGGCAGAGGCCCAGGTGCTGGCCTCAGTGCAAACTGCCTGTTTGGTGGTATAAGTGGGCTATGGTGCAGCACAGCCAAGGAGTGGGACCTTCTCCGGGTGCTGGTATGAGGAGCATGAGCCCCAAGCATGGGGCTGGGGACCAGCAGGCCACTTTGGGAGAATTCTGGGAGGTTCCAGAACGGACCTCTGTTTGTAGGACTCCTACCTGTTCCCTTCTTTGTTGTACCAAGAAACCTGCAGGCTCACCTCCAGAGATGAGGCGAGGCAGAGTGCTGGCCGGGGGGTGGAGGGCCCTCTGCCCCTGCAGAGATGGGAAGGGACCCCACTAATGCGCTGGGCCTGAGAGGAGGGAGCTCCCCATCTCCTCGTCCCTTTATATCCATCCTGTGGGATTCCATGTGAATCACAAGTCTTGCTGACAGTCCCATTCTCTTATCTCCCTGGAGAGGCCTGTCTGGGAGGCCAGCATATGATTACTGAACCAGAAGGAAAAAACAAACAATGGGGGAGAGGAGGAGGGTGTGGGATTGAGGCAGGTGCCCTGGGTGGAGACTAAGGAAGATGAGGCCTGGCCCCAGCTGCAGAGTTCACAAGAGATGGGACTTCCCAGGCAGGGCTAGCTCTGGATCCCCAACATAGCATTGGCAGGTGGGATAGAAGGGAGCCAGTATGTCATCTGCCTGCCATGTATCTGACACCACAGATGCCTCAAGTCATTTCATCCTCCAGAACCATAATTGGCAAGAATTATTCTCTCCATTTATAGATGAGACAACTGAGGCCCAAAGGAGAAGAAATGACTTGTTCAAGGTCACACCTCCCATAAGGTAAGGCTAAGTACATCTGGCTCAACAAATAGCCTCCTCCTTCCACTTTGGGAGAAGAACAGAGGGAGGCTGGCAGGCAGTAAGGTTGGCTGAGGGGTTTCCCAACAACATAGACACTGCGACACTGACATCAACTGCCCTAAAGAGCAGGAGGTGAGTGGGAGAGAAGGGCCTCCCCTGGACTGTCGAGAAGGTTGGCTTTTTGCTCTATGTGTAAAGTCAGGTCACAGAACCCAGGAAGTGGGACTCCAAAGAAACACAGCTGCCTCAGGCCAAAGTTCCATCTGACTGGCCAAGGGCCAACCAGCTGGGAGTTAACAGTCACCCCACTGGGCCAGTTCCACCCCACCCACCTGAGGCAAGGCCTGACTTCCTGCTCCACCAACCACCCATCCTGTCAGTGGAGTGAGGGCCTGCCCATCACACTGGCCCTTCCGCCACCCAGCAGGCTTGCTGACACATGGACCACCCATCACACTCCAGTCCACAGGGTCTCACCTCCTCATCCAACACCACTCAGCCATGCCTGGCCTGGGGCTGCCTCCTCAACCTGGAACTGATCCCCCGCTGCTACCCCTGGGCCCCACTCAGACATCCCCATCTCAGCACCCATCACCACATGCTGTCTGTCACCGGCCTCCACATCCAGGGAAGGGGCAGCTCTGCTTCTCTTCTTTCAGTGTCGAAAGAGGACGAAGCACCAAGCCCAAGGAGGAAGGCAATGAAAGAGAGGACAGTGTGGCAGGACTCCTGAACTGGCAAGGAAAGAGGTCCAGAGAGGGCAGGTGACTCCACCAGGGTCACACAGCAGGGGGATGCTAGGCCCAGCCAGCTTGGCATTTCTTCCAAATGCCTTTTGGCAACAAGTCCAAACTTTCCCAGCCTGGCCTCACCGGCCTCTTTCAGAGCCAGGATCTAAAATGTCTGGGTGATGGCAGGAGGGCAGGAGGGCAGGAGAGGGTGAGGATGGGGCAGCGAGGGCGTGGAGTGAGAGGAGGGCAGAGAGCTCAAGTGTCTGCCCTCCACCCACTTGAACCCAAGGTCTCACAAAGGGCCTTAGAGAGTGGCCTCCTTCTCCACCCACCAGACAAAAGAGAGAAAGGAAGGCGTGGGAGTGGGGGACCCAAGAGGCAGGAATCTTGTGGCCTGGCCAGGAGGCTCCTGGGAGTTCCAGAGAACTGAAGCAGGGGACAGAAATTCTACTGCAGCTCATGGGGATAAGGGACTCTTTATCTGGTGTCAGGGAGGGGGGCCAGGGTGGCAGGCCTCCTGGGTCACAGCCCAGATCCGCTGCCAGCTCCCTGGGCAATGGGGGCACCCTCCTTTCCCTCTCAGCCTCAGTTTCCCTTCCTTACCCAGCTAAGAAAATACACAGGATGCTTTCAGTTAGAAAAGATTTGAAATCATAGCCTAGGAGAGGAACAGGAAAGCTAAATTTCATTTTCCCAAAATGTCCAGGGGGGTGGAGGGAACTTTGTAAATGCTAATCTGATTCTGTGACACCCTGCTGGCTCCTGCAGCCTCAGAGCCCATCAGCAGGGCCCACCCTGGCTTCCTCTTTCCAGCACTCCCTCCATATGTCCTGTGCTTGGTGGCACTGCCATGTCCCAAACAAACCTGAGGGTTACAAGCCTTGGTGCCTTCTTCACACTGTGTCTTCTGCCTGTACAGCTCTTCCTGGCAAACTTCTTCTCCAATTATTGGGCAGAGTCTCCTCCCAGCCCAAACACTTGGGCACAGCACAGTCTCCTGAACTAAAAAAGTCCCTTCTGTGTGACCAACTCCCATGTGTCACCAGCACAGTGGAAACTGGGGAAGGGCCTGAGGCAGTGACCTCCAGCAGCCTCCCTAGTGGTCACCCATGCCCCAAGGAGCACTCACTCCCACACTCAGGAATCAAGATTAAAAAGAATGAAATCACGCCACAAGGCCCAGCATTTCCAGTAAACACATTCTGGCCTCAGCGACCAGGGCCCAGGCAGGGGGAGCAGCCAGCCGGATGCTGCATAATTCACCATTCTCAATAGTGAAGGTAACAGCTGCCCGTACTGGGCAGCAGGCTCCACGCCAGACTTCTGCATGCATCATCTCTTTTACTGTTCACAACAACCCTATGAGGTACTATTATTTTTTACTACTATTATTATTGATTAATCATCATTACGAATACTTTTCATTTATAGCCAACAACTATTTCAAAATCATTATGATAATAATCAGCAGAGTGACTTCCTTACACTTGAACGTTACTTGACATTTCCTTAGAAAAAATAAAATCACATCCATGCCACCTCATTTTTATCTCAATGGGTCCTGGGACTAAGGCCCATTCTCCTGGCTCTGGGTCCAGATCAGTTCCACAGCAGGAAGGCCCAGCATCAGTTCTTCCACGCTCCCGGCCACCTGGGGCCTTCAGGATGAGGCCTCCCGGCGCCGCCATCACCTGCAGACTGGGTAGGTCTGGGCCTGCTCGCCTCAGCTCCAGCCCGGGGCAGACACTGACCTTAGGCCGCTGCCACCTGACGGCAGGCCCCGGGGTGCCTTTGTAGTACAGCGAGTCGTCAGTGGCTGGGAAGCTGGGGTCCTCGAAGAGCACCTTCTTGCGCAGACAGGCCCGCTTCAGGGCTGAGTAGTTCTGGTCTCCATAGGGCTTCACGCACGAGAACATGGCGGCCACTGCCCTGGTTGCCAAGGCCCAGACAGGGCGGTGGAGGGCTGGGCGGATGAGTGGGCGGTTCCGGGGGCACCTGGGAGGACAGAAGGCAAGCAGATCATCATTTTCGGAAGACTGGAGGCCCTGAGTGCTCTCTTCTAGCAGCCCTGTGAAGTGGGCTTCCTCATCACCATCGTACAGGACAGGCATGGAGGCTCGGTGGGGCGAGGGGCGACCTGCCCAGGGTCACACAGCTGTTCCACACAGAGCAGGAACAGGAACCAACTGGTCTGACTCCACAGCCTGAATTCCCTCATTTCTGATGCTCAGAGGTGACACCAGGCCCACAAGCCGACAAGCCAAAGGCACGACCACGTGGTGCTCAGGACTGTCAGTCGGTACCCAAAGCGCACTTCCCTTGTTTTACCAGCCTTCCCTAAACCTTCCTGGGCTGAATCTGGACAAGTGGCCGACCCACAGCTCCCTGGCTGGTGTCACACCCAGAGGAAAGCAGTGGCATTGTCGTCAAGTCCCTCCTCTGGACCATTACCCCTTAGCCAGGAGCGGCACGATTCTGCCCTGTGTGGAAAAACCTTGCCCTGGGCTCCCTCCAGCCATCACTCACATTCATTCTCTCTTGCCCCCTCCCTCCAGCATTTCTGGAATAAATGTCTCCAGTCCGCAAGCAGCATTCTCATACCTCCTTAATCCCAATGACCTAATTCCCCAGAGGATCTGCGACCCTGCCCCCAGCCTCCAGGTCCTCCCAATCTCCAAAGCCACTCTCCCAGGACAGTCTCCCAGATGCAGCTGCTGTGTCTCACCCTCCTGAGCAGCCTCCTCCTCCTGGGCTCCGGGGGCATCTGGCACTGGTTCTGACCCCTCCCTTATCCCAGATTTTCCCTCCTCCACTGGGGTCCCCAGTGGTCTATCTGCTCACCTGCCCCCTGCTGATGACCCCTGTGTTTAACCTGGACCCCAAACTGGCACACCTCCTATCAGGACCACGGGCCCCTCATAGACACAAACCCCAAACTTAGCAACTCATCGTCCCCACACCTCCCCCAGATTCCCCAGCCCAGGGAATAGGACCATAAGTACCGCATGAGACCAGAAGCCCCAGAGGACTTGGTTTGGTCCTCCTGGTTGTGTAGTCCCAGGCACAGACCCTGACATAGGAAGTGGCCGTTCATGCCAGCATTCTCCTTCAACCCCTGAAGATCCAGGTGAGCCCAGCACCCTGAACCTTGTAGCCAGCCACTTGCCAACCAAACACAAGGGACATGGACAGAATTGACATGGCCAAGAAAACCTCCAGGAGGGGAGGGCAGAGTGAGGAGCAACAGCCAGCAGGGCCTGACACATTAGATGACCTGACAGCCAGTCAGGTAACTGACAGCCCCATCTATGACCCCATATCTCAGACTCCATCTGGGCTGCTGGCAGAGCTCCACACGCCCCGAGGTGAACCCTTCTGGAGCCTGCCAAGGGCAACACTGCAACCCTGCCAAACACAGGTCCCAACTGCCCAGCCCAGCTGAGGGAAACTGAGGCAAGGTAGTTTGAGAGCAAGACTGATGTGCATGCCAGTTCAAGCTGCACCTCTCACCTGCTGTGTGGTCTTAAACGAGGCACTCAACCTCTCTGAGTCCCCATTTTCTCATTTCCACCATGGGAACAATGTTGGCTCAGTAACTGGAAGATACTATTACTACTAGGCAAGGGCCAAGGAGACTGCTCAGCAGGCCAGAGGGAAGAGGACAGAGAAGTAGACAAGCAACCTCTCATTCCTGGGAGAGAGCCTCCATTCCTCTGACGCCTACCATGTGCAAACCACCTGGCTAGAGGTTTGTGTATAGTACTTGCAAACAGTGTTGGGTAGCTCATTCCTCTGCCCAGGAAGGCCAGCAACCCCGGCCTCTCCCACCCACCCTGCTGCCTTGGGGACCAGGGGAAAAAGCAGCGGAGAGCCCGGGGAGCCAACCCCTGGGCTTCTAGAGCACAGCCACCCAGGAGAGTCATTAGCATCACGGTTTCCGGTTTCTGCAGGGCCTCTCAGGAAGCAATTTAAGTTGTAAGAATTAGATCAAAGAAGCTGAAAGCAGGAGCCCAGAAATCAGCTCTAGAAATTCCAGTATTCAGAGCCCAAAGGGCCCAGAGAGGCAGAGCAAGCTAGCTGAGGTCATACAGCCAGGCTGCTAGAGAATGAGGGTTTTGGCGGCCCTCCAGGCCACAAAGCAGCCAACACTGCTGGGAAGGTTTGTTCCTGGGGAGGTGGGTGTCGGAGAGGGGAAAGCTTAGCTGGGCCAGGGCTTGGAAGAACCCGGGCCTGTCCTGGCCAGCTGAGGGTCTGACCCAGTTCATCCATCTCCGCTATCTCACTCCTGCCAGCCAGGCTGATCCTGGCCTCCTTAACGCCCGGCTCTTTTGGCTCTGGCCTTTGCACAGGCTGCCCCTCATGCCGACTACCCTCCTGCGCCCTCCATCTGCTCCAAGGTCACCTCCTACGTTATCCATTGGGTCAATATCCCCATGGGGTCGCAGAGTCACCAGCCTCTGAGCTTTGCTCTCTCCCTGTAGTTCTAGGCACAACCATGGAAGGCCACGGATACACCCGGAGTCAGGAAAACCGGGCCTCTTCTCTCTGGGCCTGAACTTAGGGCAGTGGCACTGCTCATCTTCTGAACTTTTTTACTCTGTGTTTGAGCTGGGCACGAATAGGACGGTCCGAGCTTCCCAGAGGCCCTTCAGCCTGCCCTCATCCCTCCACCCCTGTCAGTCTCACCCTGCCCCTTATCCCACCCCCGTTCTCCACCCTGGGCCTAAGTTCCAGCTCCTTACAGTTCCCTAAAGCTGTTTACTCAAGGGTTTCACACACACTGTTCCTGCCCCATGTGCATACTCGGAGAACCCCTGGCCACCTTCAAGACTCAGTACAAATACCTCCCACCTGCCCCTGACATCGCTCCTCCCTCAGCCCCCGACATCGCATTGCCCCCTATCTTTGTATGACTTGTCCACCTCCCCAGTCCAGCCTATGCCCTCTAGGGCAGGACCCCTGTCTAGTCTAACATGGAGGAAGGGGGCCAATTAAGTGAATTTGTATTGAATGAACCAACACAGGTGATACAGCCATAATTCCTTCATGGGTGGGAAAAACAGGCTCAAAGAGTGGCAGCAACTCCCAGGAGAATCAGTTTTCCATATCAGACGCTCACCTACTCTCAGATCTCCTGCAGGCCATGGCCTGCCCCTTTCCAGGAGACCAAGCCTCTCTCCTTTCCCCATCCTAAAGGCTGGGTACCAGCTGGTGCCCACACCCCTATTGTCCAGGGGGAGGCGCTGCTGCAGCCCTGGAGCTCTGTGCTGCAGCCTAGCCCTTCTCCAGCTTGGCTTTAGTTCCCCAGTGTCCCCCTCAGCTGTGTGACCCTGAGCAGGCCGCGGTGACTTTCTGGTCTGAATGGTCTTTTTCTGGAAGGGAGAGATGATATGCCAGGACCTCTGGGAGGAGCAAATGAGACACTGCCGCATTTGTACACTGTAAGGCACTGTGCCCCTGGGGGATGTCAATATCAACACCTGGGCACATCTACAAGGTCTCCAGACCCCATCCAGGAGGGTTACAACAATTCAGGCCCCCAAAAAACTTCATGATGTAATGTGGTTGACAGACACAAAGCAAAATAAAGAATGTGCCATTTCAGAGGTTCCAGCAAGACAAATGCAAAGAAGCTGTCACAGAGGGCTGGCCCCAGAAGCTGGCTGTCCATTAGGTGAGAGAGAGAGAGAGAAAGAGGCCTTTCCAGGAAGGGGGAACAGCTCAAGCAAAGCTCACGGCGGGAAAGTACAAGGCGATTCAAACTCAGCCTGGCACAGTGGGGACCTATGGCATGAGCATGGGGTGCTGAGCTGGATCAGAATGAGGAATTGCCAGAATGCTCAGAGAATCCAGTCTTCCTGCAGGTCAGTCAGACCTGAGTTCAAGTCCTAGCTGCACCACTTAGTGATGTGTGTCCTTGGGCAAGTCCCTAACCCCTATCAGCTCTACCTGGTTCTAGCCTCTAAGTGGCAGAGTAAGAAAGGAGCATCTGCCATGGGCCTGCCCTACCAGTCTCTGTCCTTGCTTCGGAAATGGTGTGTACCCACTTCCAGGAGGCTGTTCCCTCGATCTACCAGAGGTAGTGCAGACAGGCTGGCTGTGCCAGGAGCAGAGAGGGCTCTTTGTGCAGCAGGCCATGCTGAGCCAGCTGCAGGAGGGAGCTGACACCTCCCTGGACACGGCAGCCATCACAGCCAGAAGAAAAGAGAAGAGTTTTAGTTCCATTTTGTAGATGAGAACATCAAGGAACATGTCCAAAATCTGTGGCGTATTAGTGGAATCCTGAGCTTCCAGACTCCGTATCACATCAGGGCTTTCCAAAGCAGGGCTCCCCAAAGCGGGGCTTCAGGTTAAAGCTGCTATCATTTTAGGGGGTACTCTGATGTGGCAATAAATAAGTCATAAAAAAAGTTACCTCCCAGCCATTTTTCTCTTGAGGAGAACTCAGTTTGATCCAGCGAGTCTTTAATCTGTCATGGCCTTTGCCCAACTACTTAACAAGGGGGGACCGGGCCTCAGGCTCAGGGCGAAGCACCTGGCTGGAGCTACATGAATTTTCCTGTTGTTTTTACTTGATCTTTAAGATGCTTCCAGTTACTTTGTAGTTATGGAGAGTAAACACTGACCTTCCATTTATAGTAGACACATAGTTTCTTCTAAAAAATAAGAAAAAAAGAAAGTTGATTTAAAGAAAATTATTAGTTCCTAGTGGTGTTGGCGGGAACCTTTAGTGTACACCAATCCACGGAGGGCAGAGTGCTGAGGAGGAAGAGCTGTGTGGCAGGGACAAATCATCTGACCTCGCTGAGCTTGGGGGCTCTCCTCTGAGAGGTGGGGCAATGAAGCCAGCAGACAAAGGGCAATGAGTAGCCAAGGCCATGTGAAGAACAGCTGGAGGACTTGCACTAGCAGTTAACAAGACCCACTGCAAAGCTCCGGTAACTGACACAGTGTGAGATTGGAATAGGGTAGAAAAACAGACCAATGGCACAGAACAGAAAACCCAGAAAAAAGCCGTAAGTAGAAGGACACCTGGTTTATGACAAAGGAGACGCCATAGTGCATTGGGGAAGAGATGGTCTTTTCAATGAATAGTGCTTGGTCAACTAGCTATCTGTATGGAAAAAGCTTCATCTTGACCCCTACCTCCCACTATACACAAAAACAAGTCCACATAGATTGTAAATCTAACTGAAAAATAGAACAATAAAGCTTTTTGAAGAAAACATAAGAAAAAGAGCACGCCCAAATAGCCAATAAAAACAAGTGCTTGACTTCATTAATCATCAAGGAAATGCAAATTAAAACCACAATGACATACCAACCCCCAGAATGGCTAAAGTGAAACCCGCTGCCCCACCATTCACCCAAATTGGTACAACCACTTTGCAAAATCATCTGACCATGTCTACTAAAGCTGAATAAACACATTCTATCAGTCAGTGATTCTACTCCTAGGTATATACTAAACAGAAACCATGCACATATTCACCAAAAACATGCATGAGAATTTTATCACAGTGCTCCTTATAGCTAAAAACGAGAAACAACCCAAATATGCAACAACAAAAAGGACAAAATATGTTGTTGTAATGGAATTATTATACAGTAATGAAAATGAACAAATTATTGTTGCTTAAAACTCTATGGATGGATCTCACAAGCATAATATTAAACAAGAAAAGCAAAACAGCAATTCCATTTACATAAAGAAGCAGGCATAATCCATCTATGGTGACTAGAAGGCAGGAGAGGGGTTGCCTTTACGGGGAGTGACCAAAAGGGGCATGACAACCTTTCTGGTAATACTGCTCCTTGATCTGGGTGGCGGCTACATGGATGTGTGTGGTCACAGAGCTATGCACCTATGACTTATGCATTGTTCTATAGCTGAGTTATGCTTCAATAAAAAGTTTTTAAAAGCCAGTGAAGAAGGCAGAAGGGTTGGCTGAATCTAATGACCCCAATCCCACTGGTTCTGGGCTCCTCACAGCTCTGGCCCCATCTGGCTGGACACTACATACTTTCAAGGAAGGAGCTCCGAGCTGGGTCAGAGCATTATTTTGGCCTGGCCTTGTCATACACAGGCTGTGTGACCTTCTGGGAGCCTCCTCCATCTCTCAGAACACTGTGGCTTTTACACTTGGAGTGCTCAAGTCCAAGAGAGCGTCCCACAGGTGAAGGTGATGCCCCCATACCCCAACCAAGCATACCTCCAAGGTTTCCTCTGCATCTGAGGAGGGGATGGCATCCACCCAGGGACCAGCCCCAGGAGACATTCTCAGCCCTGAGGCAAGCACAGTACTCAGGGAGAGAAACTGAGAGGACACAGAAGGGAGGTGGGATGGGGAGATGCACAGGACCCCAGTCAGAGGTCCTGGAGTGCCAGGTGCAAGAAGCAGATCTTGTCCTGAGGGGATGGAGAAGGGTGCTGAGCGGCAGGGGCGGGACTTGAGATCCATTTGGCCGCCACATGAAGAATACACTAGAAGAGGGCAAGACTAGAGCAGAAAGGACAGAAGGAAGGTCGTAGAACTTGAACTGGTAGGCTCGTGTGTGACTAGAGAGCAGTGGGGTCTAGCGCTGTGTGGGTAGAGATTCAACTCTGTTTGTGGCCAGCAGTTACGGGGTGAAAGGGAAGACAAAGAAAGGCCTGCTAGGGGTCCCTCCTCTGTGTCCCAAGTCCCCATACCCCATGGCAGGGGCCCATTGTGCAGCACAGGACCAGGAGAGTGGGTATCACCCAGATGTCGTGGAAGAAGCGAGTGATGCCCCACACCCATAGCCTGGCGACAAAGCCCCCCATCTCCCTCCCCTCCCTTCCTCGACCTCCCACTACACCCCACTCCAGGGAACCTAGATAAAAAAAGGGCCAATGAGCTGTGTCTTATAATTCGGGGGACACAGTCTATTAACATGCACTTCTTCACTGACACCCATTCTGGGCTGGCCCTCAGCTGACAAGGACAGGGTCAGACAGTCCCAAGGGAAAAGAGGCACAGGGTCACAGGCATGGAGCAAGAATTAAACCAGAAACAGTGGTCAGTGCTCCCAGGAGTAAGGCGTGTTGCAGGTAGGGTTATAGAGGCGGGAAGAATGGTGGTGGCTCTTCAAGAAGGAACCTAAGCAGGGCTTGAGGGCTGGGTGGGAATCAGCAGGGAGGGGAGAGCAGGCAGGATGCACTCCTGGCACAGGGAGAGCACCAAGTAACAGCTGGAAGGCCAGGCTGCAGAGCTTTGAGTGGAGAAAGCGGACAAGATACTCTGCAGGGCTCTTACTGAGGACAGAGGGGAGCCAGGGCTGGGGTGGAGGAGCAAGACGAAGGGTCAGACACTGAGGAAAGGGGCGGAGACAGTGACCTGGGCCCTGGAAAGGGCAGAGCCTGAGTCTGGTAACTTCTGGTTATTTGGGGCTTTTGTTTCTGTCAAGGTACTCATTCTCTTTTTGTCACATTCTCATCTTGCCCCAGAAGTCAGCATTTCAATAACATGTTTAACAGGTATTCTCTGTCCTATTGGGGGGTATTATCTTGGCTTCCCAGGACCCATCTCCCCCATATACTGTGTACTGAGGACTGGATGGCAGGGCCGGGGAGGAGCATGTGGAGGAAGAGCTGGGCCGGAGACACAGCGTTTCGGGTTCTGGGCTCCAGCAGCAAGGCCAGGGGCCAGGCCCAGTGAGTCAGTCCAGCCAACGCCGGGCAGGCTGGCACCAGGGCTGGGAAATCCTGTCTTTCTTCTCCCTTCCCCTTATCATTTCTGTCTCGTGTCCAACCCAGTCTCCACCCAGCTGCGGTGATCTTTCTAGCACATAAACCTGACAAGTCACTCCCCCTATAGAAGACACAAAGGGCCTGGAGGGCAGGGCCAGGGGTGTGGGGTACAGGTCCTCTCACTGGTCCTGGGGGACACTGGTCCTAAGGCATTGACATCCTCACTGCAGCGTTTTGAGGGAAAATCCAGCATCCAGGCCAAGCTCGCTGTGCGGCCTGGCTGAGTGCCAAGGCCTCTGCCCCCACAGCTGTTCTTCATTGGGATTTGGGTCCCACCACAGGCTGTTGGGGGAAGGGAGTACAGAAAGCCTGGGTAGGCAAGGCATACTTAGGAGAGAACCTCCAAAAGTGCACTCCAGTGAGGGCTCCAATGAGGGCAGGGACAGGAAAAAGCTGAAAATCTGGTCAAACTCCTAGAGGCTGTGGCTTCCCGGGGCGGGGGCGGGGGGGGGGGGGCGCAGGCGCGGGCAGGGGTCAGACTCAGCCTCTGGCAGGAGCAGCAGCGCTGGCTGGTGTGGGTACTGAAAGTTCTATGTCCCCAGAGACCCAAGGCAGTGGTCACCCTACCCCGGGGCTCCCAGCTGCCTAGAAAATGCCGAGAAAGGAGCAGATACAGCTGACAGCCAGAAGCAGGAGCTATTCTTTGTCCTACTGGTAGGGTGTGGGCGGGGCAGGGGGGCAGGGAGTGGACACCTGGAGCTTCAGGTTACAGTTGCTGCCACTCTCCACAGCAAAAACAACCTGACAAAATGAGACTTGACAGGTCACTGAAGTAATCTCTGCTGCGCTGAGCTGTGACCCCAGGCAAGTCCCTGCCCATGCTGGCCTGTAGGCTATCACCAATGAACTGTGGGAAGGGGGACACTTCTTGCTCTTTTCCATCTGGGGGCTTTGTCACCAGGCAGCCTCTTTTCATGCTTCCTGCATGGGCAGCGTCTCTGGCCCTAGCACTACCTGCCTCTAAGACTCAAGGTTGAAAAACTGGTGAAATGGTGCCTGTTTCCCAGACTGGGAAACTGAGGCTCAATTCCTAGCCCTTGCACAACCTCAGAAATAAGTTGTACTGTTTTCACTGTACAGATGAGGTCCAAAGGCTTGGAGAGGGAAGAGGCACACTCAGGGCAGAGCCAGGAACCTATCTCACGGCTAAATTCTGATCTAACTGGCACACCACTCAAGCAAAGACAGTGACACATTTATTAGCCCCTGGGAGCCCCCTCCTTCATTCATGCCTGCTCTGTGCCTGTACAAGGGGCAGCCAGGGGTCAGAAAGGGCTCTGCCCTGAAGTTCAGCCTAATGGAGGAGAGAGACAGCCACAATAGTACCAGGCTGAATGATCGGCTCTAAAAGGAGAGTGATTCATTCAATCAAGGCAGGAGAGCCTGCATGGAGGAGGTGGCATCTAAGCAGGACTTCAAATGGTAGACTGTGACTTCGAGAGATGGCAGTGGAAGATTTAAAGGAGGATGGAACATTCTGGAGGAAGAAACCATTTCGGCAAAGCTGGGGGGGGCAGGGTGCAAGGGAGAGGAAAGAAAGAGGAAGGGGCTAGCATGGAAACACTGCTACCGCTGGTTATGGCAGCCCTGAGCGCCAAGCTAAGAACTTGAGAGTGTGTGGGGTTGGAAGCTGGGCCACTGGATGATCCACAAGAAGGTAGGATAGAGAGAGGCTAGGATGCAGGCAGAGAGACCAGGCTGTAGAAACTGCCCCTGAGAGAGAAGCAGGACCCCAGATAGCATGGCCTTGGCCGTGGGGTATAACAGAGACCCACACTGGGCAGGGTCTGCAGGATGCAGTCCAGGGGTTCTCTAGGGGTTTGGCTGTGTTCTTCTCTAAAGGCCTAACATACTGTCAAATGCAGGACTGCGTCCGGTTACTGAGACAAGCCGTGAAGATGGGCCAGCACATTCTCTCTTCCAAATATCCCTGCACTCTGGCTGCCATCGTCTCAGGCTGGGCTCTGGGCCCAGAGGTGCAGCAGGCCCAGGACCTGCCCACAACAGTTCCCAGACTGGGGGGAGACAGACACTGAGGATGGCCTCATAGGGGAAGCCAGCAGCCGTGGGTGCCAGGGAGGGGGGGGTCTTTGAGGATGGTGCCTGCAAAAACACTGCAGTTGGTTCCTGAAGTAGGCAGAATAATGGCCCCCAAAGTTATCAACATGCTAATCCCTGAAACCTGTGACCGTTATATGTATGGCAAAGGGAGTCTGCAGACGTTGTTACGGATTTTGAGATGGGGTGATTAGCCTGGATTATCCAGGTGGGCCCTAAATGTAATCACAAATGTCCTTATAAGAAGGAGGCAGAGGGAGATTTGACTCCACAAGAGGAAAAAGCAATGCTATGATGAAAGTAGAGATTGGGAAGATGAGGTGGAAAGAAGAAATGGGAAGAACAGGAATGCCAGTTCCCATCAGAAGCTGGAAGAAACAAAGAACGGATTCTCCCCTGGAGCCTCCGGAAGGAACCAGCTTGCCCACACCTTGATTTTAACCCCATAAGATTCACTTTAGATTTGTGACCTCCAAAACTGTAAGAGAATAAATTTGTGTTGTTTTAAGCCACTTAGTTGTGTTAATTATCACAGCAGCAATAGAAAACTACTACTGTTCGTGAAGAACAGAGTGGGCAGGTGTGTGGCCTCACTCCTCTCTTCCACTCAAAGAAGTGAGTGAGTGAGGATGAAGTTATTACACCTCAACTTGCTCTAATGTCAAATGAAGTCGCCCCAAAATTCAGTGTTTTGGTTACTATTCTTAGTAACAAACTAGTTGGGTTGTGCCTTATCTGCCTGGCAAGAGGTTACACAGTGGGGAATGGTACACAGGCAGAGGCTGGCTGGGCAGGCCCTCCATCTTTCGTCCTCCAGGCATCAAGATCCTGTAGCCATCACTGGGAACACCCAACAGTGATAGTCGACTGGGTACCAATGGATGGGCTTTGTCTGCTCTGGCCACCAGCCCCTTTTCCCACA
Organism: Macroglossus sobrinus; assembly: GCA_004027375.1. Lineage (NCBI taxonomy): Eukaryota > Metazoa > Chordata > Mammalia > Chiroptera > Pteropodidae > Macroglossus > Macroglossus sobrinus. The sequence goes on from PVKZ01000193.1 coordinate 136,363, forward strand.
ACTGCCCACATGCCCTGTTGTGGCAGAAAACCACAGCCCACATACACACTCCGCCACAGCCTCAGCCACCCTCACACATCTAGCCCCAGGAAAGCTGAGTCCCCTAGAAAATGGGGAGCAGCAACTCAAGCCACTATAGCAAGCAAATGCTCATCCTACAACTTCCTGTGTCCAAGCCTGAGTCTGGCTTCCTAAAACATCCTGGATTAGAACACCAAAGGGACATGGCCCATTTTGCCTTTAGTGAGCAGGGAAAGGCAAGGCCTCAGGCCAAAGGGAAGTTGGCAGCTTGGCCCGAACTGAAGCAAGACAAGCCCAGGATGGAAGAGAAGCTGCGGGAAGGAGGAGGCAGAGGGGAAGCTTGAAGGAGAGGCTGGGGAGACTACTGCCAGCCAAGAAATGTTTTGAGCAGGAAGGGCATAGGTCTCTGGAAGAGCTTGAAGGGTAGCGGAGAGGGGCCTCTAAAGGCACTCACAACACTTGAAGGCATAGGGGCAGAAAAAGGCAGGGAAAGAAGTAAAAAGACCAGTTACAGACAGGCAGACTTCCACTTCTGCTTAGGTCCCAGACATTGGGGGAGCTGCAAAGGGCTGAGAGGTTTGCAGACTTACCATTTGAAGCTGGGGGAGCCTAAGGCCCACTGAGCTTTTTGTTATGACATTTAGAGGCTAGGAGTCTTTGGGAGGCCCCGGAACTTGATCAGGCAAATAGTGAGACCATCCACTCGAGGGGTCTGAGAAGGTCACAACCACTGATACCAAGAGGATTTTCCACTTCACTGGGAGACCCTGTTTCCTTTCACCCCTCTTCTCTGAAAGTTCAGGGACCAGGGTTTCAGAGCTGTCCTGAGAGCCCATGAGGAAAGCAGGGGCAGAAGCAGCCAGAGACAGCACTGCCCTGGCAGCAGCATCCTGGATGTCATCCCAAAAGCCCACAGGCCTCTTGCAACCACCATGTCCAACTCCCATCTTGTCAACTTCTCCCAGATCTCATCCACCCCCAGCGGTGGCCCTATCTCAGAGAGGGCTCTCCCTCCCCACTATTCCTCAAGCTGGAGCCTTGTGAACCCCTTAGCACCTCCCATTCACCCCCACCTGTTATGGAAACCCCAGTGGGGGAGGTGGAGAGTTGGGGAGGGGAGAGAGGAAGAGGGCTCCGGGCTCAGGCCTCCTCCTACTGCTCTCCATAAAGACCCAACCACTACAGCAGCCAAAGATGACCAGTCTCAAGTGCAGATTTATTTAATGCCCCTCCCCATGGACTCACTCAGTTTCACACTTCCGGGCCTTTACTCATCTATTCCCTGGACCTGCAGTACCCTGCCCTTTCCTTTCTGCTTGGTGAACTTTTCATCCTTGGAGACCCAGCACCCGTGTATCTGCAGTGAAACCTCCCCCAGCTACCAGGCAGGGACTGGCTCACATCTTGGCTTTCGGCAAGGGGTGTAACCCTGAGCAAGGGCTTATCTGTTGACCCATCCACCTCAACAGTCAGTAGAGCGGCTCCTCAAGGCATGCCCTGCCTAAGCACCTCTTTGTCCTGGCACCAGACGGGGCTTGAAGCAGCAGCAGCTGGGCCTACCCTAGCTCATCCCCTACCTCATCCATGGAAGGCAGCCATGTCTCCCACTGCCCCAGGACTTTGGGGACTGGAGCAGGGCCAGGCCCAAAGACTCTGGGGGATGTCAGCCCTTGAACCTGAACTCAGAGTTTCCACCAGAAGGCCTCACACTCAAGGCTAGGCTGAACCCCACCCTTAAACCCCCTCTCTTTCAGGAAGTCTGCTCAGATTCCTCCTCCCTAGAATCCAAGGAGCAGTTGGCCTTGACACTTCTCTCTCCATTGCAGGTGCAGGGGGAAGATTCTGGTTTGAGAGCCTGGCTCACCAGGTTCAAATTCTGGCTCAACAGCCATGAAAATAGCACTTCACCTCTCTGTGCCTCACCCCTGTGAGTTGAGGGTGAGGGGCGAATCCCACCACAGAAAATGAAGTCTGGAAAGAACTTGACACCTGTTAATGATCTATCCTACTTCACCTCTGGACCCTAGGACTGTCATCCTCAGACTCCCAACTCTGAAGGGCGGAAGAGGATCAGAAAAATCCAAGATCCACTCTCTCCCAGATCCCCCCGCCCCCTCCTCCACCCCTCACACCACACCCAAGCCCAGGAGTCCAGGGAAAAGGCCCCTATTCAATCTAGGAGGAGGGTCAGGAAAGGAACCTGCTTTGCCCCATTCCCAAGCCACCAGGGACAGGGATGGGAGTGGTGCGGAAGGGCATCCAGGAGAGGTTATGGAATTGATGGGTGGAGGGCTGGAAAAGGAACGAGAAAGGAAAATTGTGAGGAAGAGGCGGTCGAACATCGGGGGTTAAATCCGGGAGTCTGAACTAGGAAACCACCAGAACTCCTGGAGGCGTGGCGGAGGGGCAGGGGAGGCCCCTTGCAGCGGAGTGGGGGTTGGGTGGGGACGAACCCCGGGAGCCCGGGCGGATCCTCCGGGCCCCCGCCCCCCGGGGCTGAAGGCCAGCATTCAGCCCCTTCTCCCTGGCCTGCGGGATGTGTATCCCCCACATCGATGCTCACAATGGCCCGCGCTGCACCCGCACACACACCCCCGAAACACACACATGAACACGCGCGCCCTCGCACACGCCTCCCTCTGCGCAGCGCCTCCTACCTGCCGCGCCGCCGCGGGCCGAGCCGGACTCCGGGGTGCAGGCCCGGAGCGGGCACTGGGTCCGAGGACGGGACCGGGGCAGCCTCCGCCGGCTCCGGCTGCAGACAGAGCTGCCGCTGAGGCTGGGGCTGGCCTGGGGCGGGGGCTCGAGCTGGGACTCGCGGGCTGCTGCCCGCCGGGCCCCGCCCCGCGGCCTCCGCCCATTTGGGGACAGAGGCGTGGTCTCCAGTGGGGCGGGAGGGCCAGGACTGCTGCGCATGCGAACTGGCCCCGCGCTGTGGGGCGAAAACGCGGGGAAGTGGCTGCAGACAGAGCTCCCGCTGAGGAATAGGAGGGGGACTCGGGGATCCGCGCGCCTCAGCTTGACCCTTTTTGTTCTCCCTCCCACCCTTTCGACCTCGCTCTGTCCGCGTGGGACATCTCCTGGATTCCCCGGGGCTAAGTCCAGGTCGGCAGGTGCGGGAGAGTTCGGTGTAAGCCCCGCGGAAGGAGGGAGGGCCCCCGAACTTTGGGCATGCACCGGGTGCAGTGAGCTCGGCAAAGGCCAAAGCAGTGGGCTGGGAAAAGGGGCTTGAAGCGGCGCGCGCTTGTCTCTTCCCCGTCACCATGTCCATCTCCATGTCCATCTCCATATTCAAGGTTCTAGGTGGAGGCGCAAAGTGGGCCCTTGTCAGGTGGGGAAAGCTGGCTCCAGGCTCATATTGAGCCTTTACTAGTTCTGCGCTAGGACGGCAGCAGGAGAGGCGTGTTTGGGGAATAAGACTGAGAAGGTTTGTGAATGACCAGTCCTGGGGCACAGTAGGGGCTCAGGGACTGCGGACTTCCTCTCCACCACTCTGGGACCGCAAGGCAGCCACGCTCTGATCTGTTCACCTCTCAGATCTGCTCATCAGAGACCTGTATCAGCCCACTTTGCAAATGGAGAAACTCGGGCCCACTCATCTCCCCCTCCAGGGCTCCCAGTCTCCATTAATGAGTTCATCCACCTCTCAGTCACTCAGACTAATTGAGTCTCTCCCACCACCTCGTAGTCTCTTGTCGCCACCCGCGCAACAAAAGCCGTTCAGGGTAGAGGTGGCGTGGGATGAAAGAATCACAGACACGGGGTTGGGAGGACTGGCACAAAGCACCAACAATTATATTGTAAAATAACATTCTCATATAGTTTTAGCAAGAAGAGCTATGTTATCACAGGTGCGCTGATAGATCTCTGGCAGCCAGAAATATCTCAAGGCCGCTTCTCAAGCAAGGGCTGCCAGGGTACAACTTGCTTTCCCAGGCTAATCATGCAATATGAAATAAACAGTAAAAGTAGAAGCAGGCTTTGCCAGTGCTTCCGTTCATCTTAAAGCAGAAGCAGGCTTTGCCAGTGCTTCTGTTCATCTTCAGGCCATGCCTGTCTGACGTTTGTTCCCAACAGTCTCTGTCCAGATGTTTCTCCCCTGGGTGTAGCTCCAGGCTCCTCAGGAGCCTCTTACCCAACCAGAGAAGACTCAAATAGGCAGTCATGACCACACCCCTAAGAACCATGTTCCAAGTCTGTGCCCCCTGCCTGACTCCCCACTGATCCTTACCCCATTCCATTGCCCGTGCCCTGGGCTGTAGCCTCTCCAGGCCCTCAGTTCTCCTCTCACTTGAGACCCCCACCCTCAGGTAGTTTGTATCTCTTCCAGAGCCCTAAACTCATGCTGCCTCTCTTGGAATTACTGGTGCAGTCTCCTTGGGGCTGAGGCTCATTCTGGGGAAGACAAGTGCTTGGTGAAGCCAGTCAGCTCTGGCATTAGTTCTCACTTTGCCCAGTGGGATCCCAGTAAGTCCTCTACCCTTTCCAAGCCTCATTTTCCTGTCTGTAAAATGGGCTTTTTAGCAGAAATGTGTGGTGATCAGGTACAGGCAAGTTATGGGGCCCAGTAAGGCCCTATCATGTAGGGAGTTTAGCAGCACTGCTCTGGGCAACTCCCATGTTTTCAAGGTGTAGCTGGGGCCATGTCTGAGGAAACGCATCTGCCTCAGTCCCCAGAAGGTAGAGTTCGGAGGATGCTCAGGCCTCCTTTTATATTTTAGAGTGTTGGAGCCACAGGTGGGGTGTTGTGTAGTAGTTGCGAATATGGACTCTGGACTCACTACCTGGGCTCATTCATATTAGCTGTGTGACCTTGGGCAAACAACCCAGCCTCTCTGTGCCCCAGTCGCCTCACCTGTAAAATCAATATACAGCACTCACACTGTGGAGTTGTTGGGATTATATGGCCCTATTGAATAAAGACCTAGAGTGGCCCCTGGCTTGGAGTAAGTGCTCTCAGCATGGCTTAGCTGATGTTATTTTCATCTAGTCCAAACACTTCATTTTGCAAAGTCACTGGGTCCCTGGAAGCAGAGACGCATACACACGGCTGGTTAGATGCTGCAGCATTCTAGAATGTTGGCACTGGAAGGGCCCACCTCAGAGCCCATCTCTAGCAGCTCTCACCTTCTCTGACAGGTGAAGAAAGGAGCCTAGAGAGAGAGAGTGGCCTGTGCAGGGCACCCAGCCTGGCAGGGTAGGAGACACATTGGTTCTAGTCTTCTTGGAGCGGGGAGGGGGAGGTTTCCAGACAAGTCATGAAGATCCTGGCCTCCTGACAAGTTTGGGGGCAGGGGTGGGGCTCTGGTGTTGCTTTGGGCCCAGGATCCTGCTGGTCATTTTAATAACTGAGTCATCAAATGGTGCTATCATGGGGCCTGCTGTGTAGGGGCTTTTCTCATTTAATTCTCACAACCACCCTCTTGAGGAGCCCTCATTAGTCCAATTTTGCAGATGATAAAACCGAGCCTCAGGTGGATGTTCTAGTCATACAATTAGGACATGGCAGAACTGGGATCCAAACCTGCCCTGTCTGACCCCATACTTGTGCTCTTCCCCTCCTCCTCCTCTCCTCTCCCCCAGAAAAGACACTTTTATAGGCTCCTCAAATGGCTGTCCAACTTCTGCTTATATCTATCTCCCTGTAACTGGGAGCTCATTGCCCTTTCCATACTACTTGGGAGAGCCTTTTGTCACCCAGAGCTGATCCACCTCCCTCTTCCTAGTTCTGCGGGATGCCATACCCCCGACGCCACCAGAGCTCTGGAGACAGAACCTTCTCTGCAGGTGAAACTCATATAATAATGATTTCTTCTAAAACCTCAGCAGATCAAATTGCCTAGCTCTTGTTTGAGAACCCTAAAGGAAGCCCTTTGGCTTGGGGAATGGCTCAAAAATAGTGGCTCCGAAGGCCTGGTGTTTTGGGGTGCAATATTCAAGTGACCATGTGAACCAGTCCCCCCACTGCCATGCAGAGAAGCTGAGTCAGTCGGTCACAGCACTTTCGGGTCGGAAGTGGCTGCCTGTGGTTTTTTCCTGAGGGTTCAGACGTGGGAGGGTCACGTTGGACGCCTGGACTTTCTTTTCTTTGTAAGTGCAGTTTTCTCATTATTTTCACTTGGTCTTTGTTGTGATCATTAATAATCCTCATGCGCTGTTACATTTCTGAGTTTCCCTTTCTGAACAAGAATGCTGCCTCCTTTGCCCACTTTTCTGTTTTGGTTCATATATTCTGGTTGTTAATCTGTTGCTGCCTTGAGATCATGCAAATGTCTCTCTCACTGTCAACCTCTATTATCTTTGTTCTTCATTGAACAGAAATCTTTAATCTAATACATTCAATTCTAGCTTTGTGAAACTAACATAATATTGAATGTCAACTGTAATTGAAAAATTTTTTTAATTAAAAAAATACAAATTCAAGCTTCTAAAAATCCTCCATTTATGAGCTTAAAATTTGTCTAAAGAGTCCTTCCCCACCCCTAGGTTACAAAGATGTTCTCCTATACTCCCTTCTGTTATTTTTATAGTTGTACCCTTCAAATGTAGGGCCAGGATCCAGTGAGAGTTCATTCTCAAATGCAGCGTTAGATAAGGCCCCAGTGGTACTTCCTTCGCAGAGTGAGCGCACCATGGACTGCAGATCTACATCCGTCCTGCGTGTTAGTTTCCCACTTACACAGGCTGCCTCTGAGCTCGCCTCTTTTTGGGGGTCTGTGCCAGCATTAGCACCACATTGTTTGTATTGCCACGGCTTTGTGGTCCTATCCTATAAGGCAAATGTCACCTCTAACTCTTAATTTTTAACAGTGACTTAGCTATTTGTTTATGTTTTAGAGTAAGCTTATTGAGTGCCTAAAAAAAAAAAAATCATAATGGCATTTTGATGAGGGCTATGTTGAATTTAAAGATTAATTTGGGAAGAATGGACATCTTTACAATATTATATAGTTCCATCCAAGAACATGAATTATCTTTCTATTCAGATCATTGTCTCGGCCCTTTATTAGAACTTAATATTTTTTCTCCATGGAGGCCTTGTACGTTCACTTAATTTAGAGATACTTTATATTTTTATTGCTATTGTAAGTGATATTTTCTCCCAAATTATTTTTTTTAAATGTCAAACCAAGAGAAAAGTGGAAAGAACGATGAATACCCTTTATCTTTTACTTGAATTCAATTGTTAATATTTGCTACATTCATTTCATCTCCCTCTTTCACATACAGTCACACGTTCATACTTCTTTCTGAATCATTAAAAAGAAAGTTCCAGACATCATATGCCCAGGCCCAGCAGACTTGTGTGGCCTTGGGCAGGTCACTCTCTTCCTTGGGCCTCAGTCTCCACATCTGGCCAATGGAGATGATCATAACCCCTGTTACCTGGTTGAGTATCCAAGGAAATCAGGTGCTTTGTAACATGATATTGCTCTACCTTAATTTATATGTTTAAAATAATATCTGAAAATATTTTTAAAATTATTTTCTTGCATATTTTAGATTCAGTCCTAAGGTTTTGTTTTTTTTTCTATTATAAATGCTGCTTTAAAAAATGACTTTTCATGACTACTTGTTACCGCTATATAGACATTAAATTGATTTTAGTACATTGATTTTGTATCTGGATACTTTTTCATTAATTTAATCAATCACACACACACACACACACACACACACACACACACACACACATATATATATATATATATATATATATATATATATAAAAAATGTTTTTTGGAGGGTTTTCTATGTAAACTAATGGTTCTCAGTGAGGTGTATTGACCCCTAATAGGGAGATTTAGAAATTTATAATGGATTTTTTTGTGGTGTCCAAGAATTTACACATCAAAATTCATATTATTTTATTTTAAAGTATTTTTCTTTACTAATATTTTATATTTAAATTAAAGAATTATATTGATTTTTTAAAACTATATATATGTGGACATATTATATTATCTAAGTATTTCACTTCAGGATAGGAAATATGACAGTATTTTGTCAGAGAAAGGGGAAGTTGGATCTGACAGAGTTGCAAACCTCTGAGGTTTTGATAGTTTTTTTCTTATTTCAAGTCATTATGTTTTTTAATCTTTATCTTTCTTTGCTGTGCTCTCAAGTATTCAACATTGTTGAACAGAAGATGGGCACATCCAGTCTTTTTCCAAATCTTAAAGGAAATTCTTTCAATGCTTTTTACTAAGATTTCTTTAAAATCATGAATGGATATTGAATTTTATATAAAAAAAATTTTCCCTCATCTGAGATACTCAAATTTCTCTTTATGTGATGTACCACATTGACAGATTTCCCTTTTTTATTCATATATTCTGATTGCTTATCTAATGCTAAACCCACCTTGAATTTCTGGGATAAACCCATCAAGGTGCTGATGTGCATTATTCTTTTTACATACTGCCACATTCTCTTGCTAGCATTTCGTGTAGGATTTTGCATCTTTGTTTGAGTGAGACAAGCCCATCATTTTCCTTGCTCACGAGATCAGTTACGCTGGCGGAGTAAAGTGAGGTAGCAGCACAGGCTCTCCAGGGCCCAGAAATCTTGAGCCCACAGACACGCCGCCCGCTTCCTCACAGAAACCGTGTGCGGGGCGCGCCCCCTGGCGGCCACGGGGAGCAAGAGCCTGATGAGCTGGGCAGGGCGAAGGTGGGGCCTGGTGACAAGTGCAGCCCAGGTTTAGAGACCCACAGTGACACAGCAGGCCTCTAACTGCGGTGTTCTGACCCTTCTGAGCTGTGAAGTTTCGTATCTTAATTATTTTACCTGTAAACTGAGGATAATCCACCTGCCTGTCAAGGAAATGGGAGGAAGTTGTCAAAGCACAAAATTCACTTTCCAGAGGATTCTGAGGTGACCTCTCCTGACCTCAGCATTCTTGCTTTCTTGACTGTTATAGCACTTGAGAAATGGCAGCTATGGGAATGGGAATTCAGGATTAATGATAATTGCCCAGAATGAGAGTCCACATCAGGGAGGTCTGAGTGAAGGAACACATTTGTTCTTTTATCAATTTTTGTTCATTATTGCTCATTTATTCAACAAATATTCATTGGACACTGTGGTAGGCAGAATAATGGTCCCCAAAAGATGTCCACGCCCTATTCCCTGGAACCTCTGAACACATTAGGTTACATGGGAAAGGGGAATTAAGATTATAGATGGAATGAAGGTTGTTGATCAGCTGACTTTAAGAAGGAAGCTAATCGTGGATTATGTTGGTGGGCCCCATGTGATCACATGGGTCCTTAAAAGTGTGGCTATATTCAGCTCATGCATAAGCTGGGAGCCGCTCAGCTGGGATGGTGGACCTTGCTTTCCTTGTGCTCTTTGATCCCGGTCTGCTTCATGCCATGGTGGTCTCAGGGTTCCAAGATGGTAAAACGCGGAGGCTGCAAGACCTCTTGTGACCTGGACTTTGGACCTCGCATCATGTCACTTCTACCACATTCTGTTGGCCAAAGCCAAATCACAAGACCTCAAGATACAAGAGGTGAGGAGGAATTCCCAAAACTTGTAACCTACTAATGGGTTTTAAGGAGGTAAGTTGTCCCAGAAGGAGTGGTGTAAAGATGGACAGGGCACTCAGGACAGAGATGCAGAGGTCTTTCTGGGAATGAAAAGGACATATCTGGGACACGTTCTAGGTTTAACGTGGTTGGAGGAGAAAATATTGAGAGTTGAAGGTGCAGAGATAAATTACAGGTACCCTGAGAAGGGCCTTAAATGCCATACCTGCAGTTTTAACTTGATTATTTGAAAGTTTTGACAAGTCCATATCTGTTTTGAATTCAAGAGTCTGTTATAGCAGCCCACACGGTAGTATAGATGCTGGAGAGGGCAAGACTGGAGACAGGGAACCCAAGGGGCTGGTACAGTGGTCCTTTGCAGAGGGGAGGCCCAGGCCTGAACTGGGCAGGGGCTGTCAAAATGGCAGGGATGGTGTCCTTGAAACTTGGTGACTCATTGGGTATTCTGTAAGAATGTTCATCTCTCAGGCTGCTTGTATTTCTTGCTAATTTAGAGGGGCCTTGTGGTGGGGGGAGGAGTGAGTGGTAGCAGTATGAAGGACTGAAAGAGGATGGAAGCACCAATTAAATCTGGGGCAAATACTGTTAAAGTGCACAGCTGAAACTATAAATTTCATTAGTCAATGTCATCATAAAAAATAAATTTTAAAAAATAAAGAGATCATTGCAATTCCAAAACAATTGATCAATCAATCAATCTGGGGCAAATAAGGGCGAAGGTGCAGCCCCAGGGAGGGACCTGACCATATTCCTCTCCAGAGTGAGCAACTCGCGTCCCACTCATGGCTGAGACCTTGGCACTCAAGGCTTGGCACAGAGCAGGCATCCATCCAGGGTGGCTAATGACTTAATTTTGTTAACTCATTTTTGTCAATCCCCCTAAAAAGTCATCTTTTATCCTTAGCGGAAAGTGGAAAGAAAATTAAATGGGGTTTTTATTGGAGTAAAATGAACAGCCTTTAGGACAGGCAGCTGTGACATTTTAGAACGGTTCTGAAATGGCCAGGAAGGAACTTCGATGTATGTAGTGGGTGGGTGTGGCAAGATGTGTACTGTTCAGAAATGGCATTAACGCAATCCTAACTCATTTTCAGCAGCCCCTTTTACAACAGGCAGGTGTTTTAACCTAGTGTAAAAAATTTTGGTCAGGTCCAGTGCTCGTTCTGCCACCCACACCCTAGTCTGAAAAACTGTGTTGGCATAAGGCAGAAGAACCTGTCCCTACCCCAACACAAACAGTTTCTGTGGGCACAGGTAAGTACCCGATTACCAGGAAAGGGAGACAAATTGGATGGTCCCTGTTTCAGGTCAAATTGGTAGTGGAAGGATCTGGAAAGGGGTTGATTCCTCAGGTTTGTCCAGCATTTTTGAGGTACCCCTGGCAAGCCCAGACTATTCAGAAAACTCCTTAAATTAGATGGGAAGGATCCTATTCAGAAAACCCCTTATAATTACACCCTGGTGCTAAACCTTAAGACAATCTTACATTTTACAGATGCAGAATTCAGTGTTTAAATGGCCACAATCACACAGATTTTCAGTGGAGAACCAGGATCCTAAGTCAGGTCTTTAGACATATGTATGTAATAGCATCCTGTCAGAACTAATGCTAATGGGTTCCAAGTCAGAGCCTGCTGCCTCGGTGTAGTGTTGGTTTGGGGTTACTGCCCTCCACCCCTCATGCACATGAAGGGCTCTGCTCACAGCTGTCCCCAGCCCAGCTGCTGGCATCCACAGAACTAGAACTCAGGCTCTCACTCCAGGTGTCCTTTCCAAGTGACTGGTGATTCACTTGGTTGGGGGTACACTTGTCCTTCAAAATTCCTCTACCTAATCCTTAAATGGTTGGTTTCTAGGACTTAGTCTGAGACCCTCTTCTTTTCTTCCATGATCTCATCCACTCCAATAGCTTCAAATATGAATGCTTTTGATTCTCAAATGTATATCTTTAGCCCAGATCTCTCAGCTGAGCTCTAGATCCACATATTTATTCTCTCCTTAAGCTCTCTACCAAGATACAGTAAGCCCTCATGTAACAGCGTCAATAGGTTCTTGGAAACTGTGCCTTTAAGTGAAACAATGTATAATTGATATAAACAAGAGTCAAGTTCCTACAATATATTTCTAATATACTGTAATGAGTCTGGAGCAAAAGATAATGTGTGCAGAATTGCTGGGTCCTCTGCTCCAACACTCCTATAAGTAAATTACAAAATTTTGTTACAATCTATAGAGTTGCCTTCTTCATTTGTCAGTCTGAAGATACCTTCTTGTTACAGTGGCTGTTACATCTTTGCCTGACCATCAGGCAAGGAGGAAACCAGAGCACCCAGAGAAAACTCACATAGACATGGGGAGAACGTGTAGATGCCACACAGATAGTGGCCCAGGCCAGGAATCACTTTCCTCTCTCGTTATAATGAAACATTGAATGAAATGACATTATTCACCTGCTATACATATCTCAGACTTCAAACTCAACAAATTCCAAACTTAATAACTCATCTCAAATCTGCTTCTTCCCACATGACTCAGATGTATTTGATTTCCTATCTCCACTTTCAGTGCTACTCTCCATTCTCTCCTCGGACTACTGCAGTCTCGTTGTTTCTGGTATCCCTATATCCACACCTGCTACCTTTAACCCATTTCCCACCTTTTCAAGAGCTTCCAAATTCAAGTTCTTCCATGACTTTCTAAGCCCTCTGACTTAATTCCTGCCCAAATCTCCAGACACCGTCCTCTTGCTCTCTGCTAATTCCTTTCCTAATTCCTCTCATCTTCAGTTCTTAACATAATGTTCATCTTCAGGGAAGCCCTCCAGTTTCCTATGCACACTCCCAGAACTCTCAATACCCTTTCTCCATGACACTCATCCCAGATGGAACTGGCAGTGTCGTTAGACACTAGATTTTGAGTACCATAGACCGGGTGTCTGCCTTGTTCCACACTGTACCCCTAGCACCTAACCCTGACACAGCATTCCAAAATTTGTTGAATGAATGGCTTGGTGCCATATGGTCCTCACACAGTAGGGCTCAGGAAATTAATCCTCTCTTCTAACGCCTTCTCCACATTTTCCTTTGTGAATCAAGCCCTAGCAGTAGGCTATCTTGCCAAATGAGACAGGTCCTGCTTTCTCTCACCTAGGTAGACCCATTCTGCATTCCAGTCCAGGGCTGAAGCAGAGAAAAAAAAATGAAGAAAAAAAAAACTCCCAGACATACCAAAGCTGAGCCTGGAGTAAGATCAATAAAAATTCACTCAATCAAATGATGCATTTCCGTGTGTAGGGCATGTGACAAAGTGGTTTAGAAAGTTGTGTCTTGTTCACAGATGGAATTAAAGCAATCCTAACTTTTCTGTTGTCCCATTTGCAAAGCACTGTTCAAAATGCTTTGCAAATTCACTTGTGTTCTCTGTCAGGCAAGGGTTCCTGGTTTGCCTCTTGCCAGCATCTACCTGTTGATCTAGGTAAGGCTTCACCTCTCTGACACACAAAGGAAGGACTAGTTGAAGAATCTACCATATTGTCAGCAGTGATGGAAACTACCCATCTCAGCATGCTTGGCTAGGAAAGCTAATTGTTTAAAGTTGTGGTCTGGAAAACCCATTGAGATGTGGGAAATTCTTATTTGTTCTATACCTTGTGGCACTTTGGTCATTGCCAAAGCCAGAAATCATAGACATACGTGGCTTAAGTGGTACTTTTTGTTTCTGATCCACCCCCATTCACTGTGTGAAGCTGGAGGGTTCACGAATGTACTTCAGAGCTCCTGAAGTTGAGAACGCTGTGTATTTATAGAGCATACATGTTTAATTGAAAAGTTATTAGTTTTTAGCCTTGTAAATTACCCAGGCTTGAAGTAGAAAAGTTCTGTAGTATAGTTTAATGACAAAAAGAATTCTAACTTAATTAGTAAACATGAACAGGATCACTGCTGGCCTATATGGCCCCTTTCTCTTGGAAATTGTAATAAGGTGTGTCCTGAGATGTAACTCTACCAAGGCACACATCTTGATATCAGCTTCACTACCTCCACCCCACAACTGAGTGCCTTTGTGTAGTGCACAACTGTTCAACTAACCAGGGATAAAACATTACCAGAAGTCTTATATAATCTTTCACCTATAGAGGGGCGATTGATGCTGAAATATATAGCCTGGATTATGGCAGATTAGAAAAAATTACATAATTCTGTCTTCTAGAAAAATGACTGTAGCATTGGCAAATCAAATGAAAAAAATAAGCAGATCTGAGATCACCTGAAAATGGTTATTTCCTCTATAGAACAACCTATGTTCATTAGATAATTGCTATCAGAACAAATATCTATACTGAAATGAAACTAGGAAACCATAAATTAACTTGAACAATTTATCTGTTGGTGACATTGATAAATGACTCAGAAATGTTACAAGTATGGAAATGCCTAACATTAAACAGAAATTGATGATAATATCTATTTGTTAAAATAGACTCATGTATTAATTGGTATTAAACAATTTAGCTCTAAAAGAGCCAAAAAGAAACAATGACTGTGAAAAGGACTTTGAACTTTTCCCTTTGAAAGTTAAAAAAAAAAAATGTACATGACTATGATAGCTTATTAGTTCCTTTATATGGCATGAGAAAAATGGTCTAAAGATCTCAACTTTCTGAAAGTCAGCTCAAAAGCTAAATGAAACTAGGGTTTTTGGATTTTAAAGTATGTAATGGAATTTCCTTTATAATGAAAACAAATCATGTAATTGTTTCAAAGGTTTAGGTACTTTGCAGCTGTTTCCAGTCTAGTAAAACTAATATGGAGAAATGATTTTATAGTGTAAATATTTGAACAAATCCCATGATTACATTCAACAAAAAAGTGAGAGATGTTTTATGTGAAATATTTCATTCTGACAAATACACACTGGAATCACCACCCTGCAGTGAAGGGCAGTGGGAGGTATGCCGGAGCTTCATTATGGAGCTCACTTGCTGAAGGTCTAGAGAAGGGAGGCAAACTCCCAGAACCAGAGGTTTTGCAGGACACATGCATCTATGTTGCATATGCTTTTTGTATGTTTAAATGACATCTTTAAAATATAAAAAGCATTCCTACCTTCCAGGCCATACACCTGCAGACTGGAGTTGGTCTGTGGGCTATAGTTTGCCTACCCCTCGTCAGGAGCCATTTGATGACAGAATATTTTATCATTTCCTTTTAGGTTCATATGGTGTCAGAATGAGTATTTGTATGTACTTAAAGATTTCTCTAGTAAATGTGTCCTGCTGCAACCTTTGTTACCTCTGCAAATTCAATTTAAAAGTGATGATCTGCAGATCTGACATTGCCAGAAATTTTGGACTTACAATTTTGTGAGTATTTGACTTAATTCAGGTATCAACATTGTGCTCTTTAAAGAAATGAAGCAGGTCTTGTTAAATGAAGGTTGAAAGGAACTGTGAGCGAAGTGTGACCTGCCATTGGGGCTGTAATATTGCCAGCTGCTGAGCTAACCAGAGCGGGGCAGTTTTAGGTCATTCGTATGCCTGTAATTGAATTTCTTGTTAGGTTTTAGGGTTTTCTAGCAGGAAATATTCTTATGATCGACTATTTTCCACACTAGTTGCCAATCAAAACAGGTAATTTACTGAATTTAATGATAAATGAAGGTCTCATGAAACAGTACTAGATATTTAAAGCATACTGAAATGGGGGACAGTACTGCTTATTCCAAGTGGCTGAATGTACATAAACAGACATTCTGCAGCTAATAATTCCGTTTAAATGCTTTAGTAAGCTGTCTTCTCCTTAGCTGCTCTGATTGCCTATCAAAGAGAGAAATGATATTTGATGAAACTTGTTATTATCCCTTATATTTTCCACATTTCCTTCAATGATGTCAGGATTTCATTACTTAATGTCCAAAGCCAGAGTTTTATCTTCAGTTTGAATTTTAAGTGGGTCTAGATCATTTCCAAATAAGATAAAAATAATGAATCATTCATTACTAAACATAAATTTATCTACTTTTGACTTATTTTTACAGAGACTAAAGGTATTTGGGTCTATTTATGAACATGTTTTCACCACATTGTACTATTAAGAAACATATACCTCTAGAAATTGAGGTGGTGTATTTATAAATCTGCTCACCTACAGAATGCTGACATGTGACAGACAGTTCACAATTGTCTGTTTCATTTACACTGGAAATTAAGGTTACTAAGAGTTAAGAATTCTAATTAATATAACGTAAATGAAAATACTAGAAACAAAAACAAGGGACGCAATCTTGAACAGTCTCAAAGAAATAAAAGATGTTTTTGTTAAGAAAGAAAAGGAGAGTAATTTTGACCTAAAGCAGTTGCTTAGAGGTTAAAGGTTGTTCCAGAATGGGAAAGTGGAAAGTGCAGTACAAAACATGAATGGGTACAGAAAGTTGTAAACGGTCTGAAGACAGGAGTAGAGGTGGGAGGAGGG
Source organism: Macroglossus sobrinus (assembly GCA_004027375.1). NCBI lineage: Eukaryota > Metazoa > Chordata > Mammalia > Chiroptera > Pteropodidae > Macroglossus > Macroglossus sobrinus. Next base: position 152,408 of record PVKZ01000193.1, read on the forward strand.
GGAAGAAGAGAAGGAAGGGGTGGTAGGAGAATATCTTATTCATTCAAGTGGTCAAGCTGGCTAAGAATGAATGCACTTATTTATAATTTTAAAAATTGAGCTCAATAGTGTACACATGTAGAATGAGAGGGTGAAATTCCCTCTGTTAAAAGGACAGTTTCTTGGATTATTGGTCTGTTCTAAATGAGACTAATTATTGTCACTTTGGTTACCTGGGTAACTAAAGTATTGTTCACAGTGACCTTATCTAATTGAGTGTTCAAACATTTCGACAACTTCTGAAAATCAAATTCTAAATAAAGTCTTCTTGACCTCAGATTTCCCAGAGGGCCCCTGGAAAATCTCAAGGTATTTGTTCTTTCTGCCTTGTAAAGAGTGATGCTAAACTAATTAGTTTTATTTGATACATTAAATTGCACAGCAAGCATTGTCAAATAAGAAGTGAAACTTAACCTTCTATAGCTTATATTTGTATGGGTAGGTATTGTTAATATTAGTTCAGAAATTGTAGAAAGTTTCTAGAAACTTGTCAGTGTCATAGCTGTTCACAGTATGTCCTGGAATAACGTGATCAGCCATAACTCCAGTTATCTTAAAATGCTGAATGTTACAGGCAACCAAATTTCCCTGTCAATTGTGTTATAATGAACTTTCATCAGATCTTAACCATGGGCATTTTAAGTCTTTTGTCATTTGCAGATATTGTCTTACACTGATGTTTTCCTGAAAATATGTGTGTAATCAGTTATAGCCTTCATCTTCCAAAAAACAGACTGTCTCAGACCCATGGAAAGGACTATAGCAGGTACTCCAGGGTACAGGCTTCTGATGTCTTTGCTTATGTAACTTTAAGATCTTACTACTAGACTAATTATTTCCAGAACTAATGAAGCAACTCATAGATTCATAAAACTGCTAACCCCAAATTAATAAAGACATGAATTTATCAGACAGGACTGAGCAGACTGATAAAGAATAATTATGATTTCTTCCATGACTTTTGCTCAGAGTTGCTTGTTCTTTAATGTTTTATTTTCAAAATTTAGGGAAACCTCTTTCTCTTAAGTTGTCTATAACTTACAGCAATTTAGCAGATTATACCTTTGTAGATGAAAATAAAGTACTTTCTTTTTGCCTTATTCCTCCAAGATTTGGAAACTATTCTTGAATATTCTTATTTTCATGGCAACATAGTTATGTGAATAAGTTCAGTAAGAATTTGTTCTCCTTGTAAGAGGACACAATTGGAAACTCTGGTTGTATTACCTACGCTTTAACTGGAATGTCATATTTGAGAATATGTGCATAGAATCAGATACGACCAGTTTAAAAGAACTAAATTTGACTTAAAGGAGCCGTGCTTACAAAGGTCTACTGGAAAACTGGCCTGGTACCCTTACGGGGTTCCCAGCCTTACAGGTAAGGAAGGCTACTTCCTGGCAGTCCCAGGAAGCTTAGACTGTTTTGGGGACTTTGAAAAGAAGGAATTCATCTAAATCTGTGGGTACTGAAAGTGAAGTCTGATGGTGAGTTCTCGGCTTGCATTCCTAGCTTGGAGGCTTTTAAAAGTTCAACCTGAGAGTCCTAATAAAGTTCCAGCAAAACAAACTTTAAAAGACCAGTTACTATTATTGCTGTACTTACATAAACAATCAGGCCTAGTTTGATGAGACTAGCCTTGTTTTGCAAACGGAAGTAGTCTTAACTTGATTATCTTTAATAAAAATGGAGGTGATTACAGAGGGAAATTTTATGTTTTAATGGAAGAGTATAACCCACCCTTGTGGATTAACATATTTCTAGTTCTGTTCATATTCTTTATTTTTGCCCCTTTATAAGCTGGATCCTGCCATCTTGTGTATTTTGGTCAGTAATTAACATTTCTAATTTTCTTCCACTCCTGACATCTCATCATTAAAAACTAAACCCACCCTTTTCCTAAAGCCCTGCAAGCTGAAGTCAGACCACTTGATATAACTTTAAAAGATTTATCACAACAGTTAATGGGCTCAGGAAGTTCACCAGAACATAGTCCTTTGAGATCTGGGAGATAATCTTAACTGAGACCACCACTACCATCCTTACTCCACCATGTAAAGATGCTTTGAGACTAACACTCAAAAATCATTTTGATTGACTGCCCTCTGGACTAAAAAAAAAGAAAAAAAATGAGTTTATAATCTGTTCCCACTATTAATTTTTGTTTTTCTTTTGTTTCTCCATAAATCTGTCTTCTGTTTGTAGATCCTAAAAGATCTCTCCACAGCTACCAAATCAGCTTCTGGTCTGTGACACTTACAAAGTTTTAGACGGGAAATAAAGGAGTCCAGAATACACCACTGTGGCATAAAAATTATTTTGAGCTGAAGGTTTTGGTAATCAACAGATGTAGAAAGAGGCCCTCCCCCCGCCCCCCACTCAACTCCTTTTATCTGCCTAAAAGCAGAACCTCCCAAAAGAACTCAACTGTCATAAATCCTCTCCCCTAGGAGTTTCAGTACCACACCTAAACAGACATTGTCACAAAACTATCATTATCTCCCATCTATTCTCCTAAGGGCCCATCATCTTTCCTAAAAGCCATGTTTTTCCATAGTGCCCATTCTTTACCTTTCCTTCCCTTATTAAGATTGTGTATAAGCCCCAAATTCTGACTTCTTCAGTCTTATTTTTCTCTGAACTCCTACATACATAAGTCAACAAAAATCTCACTTTTCCCTTTTTAATCAATCTGTCTTTTGTCAGGCCTCCAACTACTGAATGTAAGAGGGTAGAGAAAAAAGTTTTCCTCTCCAAAAGGAGAAGTTGTTAAGTCCAGTAGCATGCTCACATAAACCTCAGCGTTACTGGCAAGTTTTCTCTAGCAACTACAGTTAGACATTAAAATAAAAAATTTCCTAATTCTTAAAGGAAGTACAACAGTGTAAAAAGCAGTATTACATTTTCCTAGTCAGATAGGTCATGACCATTCTTGTTTTTTGTTTTACAGCCTTCCCCCATAGAAGCTTTAACTACTTTTGGCCAAATTTTTGTCATTATTTCCAAATACTTACAGCATATTGAATAAGCTGTAATTTTTAGACACTGAAAAACGAGACAAAGTGATCAAACTAATTATATTATGGCACTGATATGATGCAAAATGTAAGACAGAGGTAGATCTGCAAATCACCACATAGTTGCAAATTCCAATTATAACTAGTTCTCTCTGAAACACCTGTTTTACACAAATGCTTATCCAACAGCACATCATAAACCACAGGATTAAAAGAATTTCTTGTCATGTAATGTGGAATTGAGAGCTAAAACTGTTAAACTTAGCAACAAATGGTTTTCTTCAACAGCAAAGTAAGACAGAACCCACAGTACTCTCAAGAAAACCTTAAACTAAATTATTAGATACTTTTGGTGGCACTGGCTAAATTCTGCATTAAAACAGAACTTAGTTTTTTCAGGCATTTAAAGATTTTCATGCATTTTGTACCTGGTATTTTTGGTCTCTTATTTTCTTTGACTCACACTCCCTCTCCTTAGTATAAGAAATATACTCTTTGTGTAAGAAAAGCCCAGATTTCAACAGTCCTGGAAATTTTGCAGTAAGGTTAAACCATAGTATCTGATCAAATTCTGCTAAACCAAATATCACTATTTGGGGTTCTCATTCGTATATTACATTTCTCCTGTTAAGCATCAATTTATAAAATATCACAAGGATAAAAGAGATCACGTCAGGTGGTGGCAATGTTTTACAAAAGCACCAAGATAGGGCGGAGTAGATAGAGTGATCAGTCAGATCAACACATCCTTATAAAGTATTAATGTTTTCTAAAATATAATTTGTTATAAGGCTTTCACATCAAGTGATATGCAAACAAACCATTATTTACTCAGCAGGAAACAGGTTTTTTGTACATTCTAGTTAACAGCAAGTCTTCCAAGAAAATAAAATAAAGGGAGGTGGGTAGTAGTAATCCAACTCTGTAATGCCCACCCAGAATCCTAGAAGGAAAACAAAACAAAACAAAACAAAGCCATTGAAATAAAGATGATTTAGCAATGTCCTGAAGGTCAGCAGCATTTCCATAATACTTGATATGGCACAAGTACAAAGTCTTGAGTGTGCTTATACAAGGGTTGCTGAAAAGAGATCCACCTCTAAGGCACAAACTAACTTGGAAAATTAAAGAGCCCAGACTTAGTCTTTGCTTTTTGCTCAAAACTTTTAAAATGTTTTATGCTGAGCTTTCACGCTGTTCTCAGAACAGAAACAAGGGTCTTTGAAGAATTGGCCATAGTGTTATAGTCACCCAATGGGGCCCATGCTTCCCCAATGAGGTGCTGGACAACTTTATTCAACAAGTGGTGTCTGAATCAGTCATTCAACAAACTGCTCTAAAGGGCCCGTGTCAGGGCATGCTCTCTATACCCTTAATTAGACTTTAATACTGTAGAACCTCAGTTTCCCAATGTTTAACAGAATTATCGTGAAGGATGTGCCTTTGTTCCTATATACGTATTCTTTATGCAGAAGTATATCTTGAGCGAAGAGTACAAAAGACAATGGTGTGAAACAAATGAACTCATTAAAAATAGAAGATGGCTGATAGCCTAGGTAAGCTGCACATAAAATGTAGCCAGAAGTCAGAATCTTGTAATAAATGAAAGAACAGTCTTATGGGCTGTGTGTTAGAACTGTTTAGTTTCATATTTTCCTAAGGCACAACCAATGTTCTTTTAGATTTATGTTTTGGCAAGTGCTTTTCTTGCTGGAGGATCATAAATGTAGTTGGAAGTATCTGCCTAAGTGCATATTGGTATGCTAAAGTAAGGGAAATAGAACTCGGACAAAAACTAAGGCCAGAAGGTGAAGAAAAACAACATTGTATTGGTTTTAAATTTGTGCTAAAGTTATTTACTAAATACTGGAAAAATGACTGAACTGTTTAATACCCTCGCTTGAGAAAAAAATGAGTTTCTTTTTGAAGCTGTAGCTCAGGATTGTATAAGGGTTAATGTCACTATGTGGTAAAAACCATCTGAATTTTATAATAATGTATAAGCAGAAAAAAGTCATAAAAGTGCTAAATGGTGCAGAACTACAAATATGATGATATATGAGCAAAGGGGTCAAATCAGGGTTTTAAATCTAGACAGGTGTTATGTTTGTGAAAAGTGATACAATTTGTTATACACTCAAATCCATATTAGAATTATCTGCCTTACAATGAGATTTCGCTGCCATTTTTTTAGCACTTTAATTTTTGGAAGTTCTGTTATGAGTTCAAGTAAGTTTAGAGCTGTTTTTAACCCTTATACCTATTTCCTTCAAAGAATTAAGGAGCAGGTATTCTAATAAGCTTTATGTAAATAGAATCCTGATCATTTAGCTCTAGTTAACCTAACACATTTCCCTAGGCATAACCATGGCCTCTGGAAACTGGAAAATATTGCATAATTTAAAAAGTCAGATAACATTCCGACTTTAACATTCACTGGTAACTTCAAATAAATTATGCTAGGAAGATAAAATGGGTAGGCTAGACCACTAATCTTGTTTGCCTAGCCATAAAAACAGTAACAATTTAAAGATATGCAAAGATCAAAGGAAAGAAAACAACCACCATTAACTGGCTGGAGATACAACATTCTACAGGTGTCTTGTAAAGGCTGTAATATGACCCACTTACTCTGACTGTCTGTGGCCACACACAGACATGACAGAGCTGGGATGTGACAAGTATAGAACACAGTGGCAGGTCTGAGCTGGCTGATGACACTTTGACTAAGTGCACAGGCAGACAGTGAAGAACTACCATCTTACTGATAGCTTTTTTTTTTTTAACCTTAGAAAACCATCCATGAGGTTACTATAACAAAAATATAAATCAAAGCTGATACAGCTAAGTGCTGACTCACAGCTGGCCATTTGGTTATGGGGTTTGGCCAGCCTAGCTGTTTTCATTAATCAAATATTAAGAAAAGTATAATTCACACGCAACTCTTGTCAGAGAAGAGGAAAAAGTTAATTTCCTATGATCGGCACAAACTGTTAGCCAGTTAAGAAAAGCTCAATTTTTCTAGCATTCAAGTATATACATACACATCATGTCTGTTTTTTTTTTAAACATGTCAGGGTGAGGGTTAGGAGGAGGACAAATGAGTTAAATATCCAACAAGCCCCATTTCTCATTCTGCGTGTGGCTGGCAGCGTTAGTCAGAAAGTCACTCCCTTGTTGTGAAGGTCATGCTATATTTAAACATGTAGGTCTTTAAGGATTTCCTTATTTATTTGGCCAGGTCTGTGAAAGGTGCTTTTTTTGTTTTCTGGGTGGAATAATTCATCAGTACTTCCTGAGAGGCTCAAACAGGATCATTGGCCAGATTCCGAAGATAAACTGTTTGGAAACAAGTTAGAACAAAATGAGAGAAGATAAAATTATTCCCTGAAAAAAGGAAAAAGAACCCATGTGTGAGCTATGACTATAATGCTTGGTAGGTTTGCTAGTGATTGTCTTGGTAGTAGTAACCTGAGCACAGCACATTTTTTTCCAGGCTTGTACCAGGTCACAGAAACTATTTTTAATTCATTTATTTAAATGTATTAAGCATCTGCAAGCATGGAACTGGACGTTTAAATCATCCTTAAAACAAATCTGCAGTATAGCTATTAACAGCTCCATCTTATTGTTGAAGAAACTAAGGCTTAAAGAGATCTGCCTAAGATCATAGAGCAGTTGGGTGCAAGATTAAGATTCAAGAGTATCTGGTTCCAAAGCCTGTACTCACTCCACTACCTACCTCCCCACCTCACCCACTTCGTCCACCTCCGTCTCATCCTCCCAACATCCCCCCTCTCCCAACACAGACAGACACACAGACACACACATACACGAAGCAGACTTACCTTCACTTTTGGCCTACATCTCAAGTAAAGTGTTCTTGTATATATACTGAAAGAAAAGAGGAAGGAAAGCGCTTCAGATTGACTTTTAATCCATGCACACTGCTTACTGACAAATTTAACCATAGTATTTCTGTATATATACAAGAACAAGTAACATTGGTAATATCCTTTTTTCTTTTAGCGACCATATTTTTGAGCACCTACTCTGTCCAGAACACTTGGCAAGATGCTAAGAAGAGAGAAATGATCAACTCAGACTGTGACCTCAGGATATTTGTAGTTTAGTAGGGAGTGATTACGTTCATGCTCAATAGGATTTATATCACAATTGCCAGTTTCAATTCTGAAGATATATTGTAGTAAGGATTAAAGTAGAGTATTCTTAGAATGCTTTGGAAATTATTATATTAGCTCTACAAGGATTACAATACAGGTATGAAATAACCAAGATGGTAACAGTCTTCTTAGTATCCTTTAAAATGAATCATCTCTGAAGATATCATATTCTAAAATTAGTGAATATAGCAAAAGCAAAGTAAAATTTGAATTCATTAAGCTATCCATAATATATAGCATATATAATTTTATGTATAGTACACTATTAAATTTATATATTAATATACAGTGTATCATGTACATATGCAAAATATAATTTTATAGTATGAAAAATTTTCTCTTTTAAACAAGGGAAGAAAAGGTGAAAGAGCATGTATAGTTGAATTTGTATAATTTAATGTGGCTATGATGCCACTCTACCCCAAACCAGAACTGTAAAAAGGAGCATTAAGTATTATGAAAAATATTCTACTATATTAAAATATAACCTCATTTGACAGTTTTTTAGATATTAATTTCTAAAACAAAGTTGCCACCTTTTCCTTTCTCTTTAGGAAAGAATCCTGGACTGGGGCAGAGAAGCCCTGTATTCCAACCCTTGCCGTTACCGCCACCACTCCCAACTGTTTATTGTGCACCTAGAATGGTGGGGAAGCACTGGACTCAGAGCTTTATACACATTTCATTCTTAAACTACACCTTACTAGGTAGGTATTATTCCTGTTTTGCATTTGAGAAATGGTCTCAGAAAGTTCAAATGTTCCATTCAAGGTGCCACAGCTATTAAATGCAAGAAGCAGAATTCAAATTCATGTTCTAATCGTTAACCAATATACCGTACTCTAACTAACCAGTGACATTGAGCAACTCACTTCTCTCTGGGCCCAGTTTCCTTTACCATCAAATGAATATGTTATATTAGGTGATTTCCAAGAATTACTAGATGGGTTTGGGGAGACAGAAAACTCTGGGCTCAACTCCAGGCGATAACACTAAGATCACGTGTGAGCTACTTGACTTCTCTGAACTTGTCTTTCCTCAAGGAAAATAATACCTGCCTTATAGGACTGTCTTGAAGATTAAATGAGGTAATACATATCAAATACCTAGTCTAGATGAAATTATAAGCTTAAAATTAAAACCTTTTATTATGAAAAATTTTAAACATAAACAAAAGTACCCATCACATAAAATGTTAAAAATATCTTCTCATATGTACAGAATCTGTAGTGATATTTCCTTTAAAAATCTCCTAAATTATGTCAGTACAACCCTTCTAACCAGAAAATTAGCAATACAATACTACTACCCAAGTCAAGACTTCATTCAAATTTTGCTGACTGTCCCAATAATTTCTTTTTTCTCTCTGATCCAGGTTACTAATCAGAAATAGGCATTACATTTAGCTTTCATGTAATGTCTTAACAGTTTATTTTCTAACTAGAGCTGTTTTTCAAATGTTTCTTTGTCTCTCATGTACTTGACAGTCTTAACAAGTACAAGACTTTCAATCTGTAGAAGAACCTTCAACCTGGGTCCATCAATGCTTCCTCACGACCAGACCTAGGCCATGTGTTTTTTGCAAGACCACCACAGAAATGATGTTTAGCTCGTCTCAGTGCATTACATCAGGAGATACTCTATACTGACCTGCTCCATCATGGGCAATGTTTAAACTTAGATGTATAGTCAAGTTGGTTGCTGACAGTTTTCTACACTGTAAAGTTGCCATTTACCCCGTGTATTGGTGTGTCATGGGAAGACATTCTGAAGTAAACCAATATGTGTTCCTCATTAAACTTCCACCTATCAGCCAGAGCATCCATTGGTAACTAAAGCCTATCGACTGCCCCTACGATAGTTACCAAATGCTGATTATGTTTCCATTGTTCTTTCTACATTTATTAGTTGGTATTCTTCTGTAAGAAACAGTTTTTGCTTCTCCTCATTTATTTATTCATTTATTTATATTAGTATACACTCACAGATTCTGCTTTTATTCAATAGCTTAAAACTCTTGCTATTTAATTTTGATACTCGTAATTATCATAGGGGATAGAACTAGGTAATATATGTATGTGCAAACATATGTATACATATATTTATAATTTATACAACACATTCCATATTTGTAAATCTCTTCTGAGACAGTGGAGAATTCAGGCTTGTGTTATCCTCAAGATATCTACTTTCTGTTTAATCAATTCATTTATTTCACAACTCAAGCCACCATCTCCATCTACCCACTCCATACCCCTTCCCCTCATCACCTTGCTTCCTTGCCCTGCACAGCAGCCCCTTCTCCAAGACAACCAGATTTTCTTGGAAGCTCAGCATGCTGTTACCACTGAACCCGCTTCTTCATTCCCTATTTCCCTCGGCACTGACCCCTCTTCTTCATTCTCTATTCCTGAGACACTGAATGCTACCCTTACACAACACTTCTTCCCCTTCAGTGCCCTTCTTGAAGGGTTTCCACACCAGGAGAGAAGAAGAAAGCGAAAGAAAGATGGAAAAGGGAAGGAGAAAGTGGGATACCCTAGCCTTTTAAAATAGAATATAAGTATAATTTCACCTCCTCTTGAGTATTAGAGAAATTCATTACTGTATTATATTACACCGAGATATTGTTCTTGGGACTTCTTGGGCAGTGTTAAGGTCTTATGTTTTTAATTCTTGGGTTAGCTTTATAATTATTCTTGTTTCTCTTTTTCTATCATTTATCAATTTCCCCAAGCATTTTCTCCATATTCCTTTCCTTTTAGATTAGATGTTTCTCATATGCTATGGGCCGAGAATCCAAATAATCAATGTAGTTAAGAAGTTGCAAAAAGTAAATAAACTTAGAGTCAGAGTTTAATAACCGAGAGCTTTTCACAGGATGAATTCAGTGATTCCTATTTAGTTGCCCAGAAGTTCTCTTTATATAATTCTCAGGTAGTTAAATTTTAGATAATTCAAGTTGCCTAAACAAGTTGATCTCCAGATAGGTGAGATACAAATGTTATTTTGGGGAGGTATTCTAAAAATTTCACTTAAGTAAAATTTCACTTAAGTAAATTGGTTCAAAGAAAAATTTTCTTCCCTTTTCTACAAATGTGTCAGCTCTCTCAATTCTTTTTTTATTTAAAAAATTATAGGGGTGACATTAATAAAATCAAATATGTTTCAAGTGTACAATTCAAAAGTACGTCGTATATATACTGAATTATGTGTTCACCACCCAAAGTTAGATTTCTACTCTCTCAATTCTTGAGAAGAATCTGCGATTAAACATAGCTTGATCCCCTGGTAAAGAGATCAATATCTACACATCATTCAGTAAATCATTTAACAATATATACTGAGTGTATACTATGTGACAGGGCATTCATTCTTCTAAGCATTTGGGAGACTAGCAGTGAATAAGATAAAGTCCCAGCTACTCTCAAGGAACTTATAGTCTAGTTGGGAGAGATAAACAAGTAAATAAATATATAACTGGTTATAAATGCTTTGAAGAAAAATAAAGCCTGATAAGGGGAGAGAGTGATATGGAAGTATCATATGAATAGGGTGATCAGAAAGAATTCTGATTTAATTTTTGCTATTAATGGCTGATGTCCAACAGATTCTTTACTAGGGAAGCAGGGGAAGAGTGGCAACTGATTTCACAGGGAAAGAGACTACTTATGCTGCAGACTTCAGACTCATGCTTTTCCACTCCCCTACTCAGGGGGTCTAGCTGCTTTTCTTCCCCCCTTACATTTGTTCACTATAAAATAATATATACTGATCAACTAGAAATGGAGATATTTCATTCTATTCCTAAAAAATTTATATCCTACTTGCATTAAATAGACCATGTGTCAGAGGTCAGTTAGTACAACTGTCTTACTTTAAGGATGAGAAAACCAGCCTTCAGAGAGAGGAAGGGACTTGCTTAAGGTCATGCAATGGCAGAGGCAAAGCTGGAACATAAGTTTCAGATTCTGTCTCTGACATTTTATATTTACATCATCCTATTTGAAGAGTATAAAAAAAAAAAAAACAATATTAGGTTTAAAAAGCCTCTATTTCCTACCTGAAAAGGATGTGAAGATAAGACCCAAGGCCAGTTAAAATATGCCACCATGCATGAAATTGTGTGGTAACACCTATGACAGGTGGTACCTTCTTTCGAAAGTTTCTGTATGGAAAAGAGGGGAAAAAAATCACCGTTTAATTTTTTAAATATTTAGCAACTAACGCTGATAGTCTCAGAAAACTCTGAAATGCCATTTCTCAAATATGGCAATTATTTCACTTTTAAGCCTGTTTAGTCTGCTGTATTGTTTTCCAAAGTGTACTCTGAAGAACAGTATTCCTAGCAAAACATAACCATAATGCCAGTTTTATATCTAAATATTAATAATCCCTTAATATCATAAAATATTCAGTTACTAATCATCAAAGTTCTAATCATCTCATTAACTTTCTTTTTATAGTTGGTTTGAATCAAAATCCAAAAAAGGTCAATACATCACATTTGGTTGATACATCTCTTAAGTCTCTTTTAATCTATATGTTCCTTCTCCCCTACTTCTGCTTCCCCCTCCCCCCATTTTCCCCTCCCCGCAATTGCTGAAGAGATCAGGTCATTCATCTTACAGATTTCCCCCAGTCTGAATTTTGCTGATTGCCTCTCTGTGGTACTCTTCAATATATTCTTCTGTCCTCTATGTTTACACAAAACTGTTTAGGTCACAGAATTTTGAGTTGGAAGGGCCCACTATTTTAACCTATTTAATTTGTTCATCTTATGAAAATTGAGACACAGAAAGAGAGTGCCTTAGTGACAGACAAAGGTCCAGAAACCAAAGAATAAAACTCCAGTCAATGCACAACTGCTGACAAGATAGTAAAAAGAACACTTGCCTTTTTTAGAAAACAATATTAAGCATATTCAAGTACAAAATTATATACAAATATTTCAAATGCTTATTACAAATCATTTTTACTTCTTCAGTAAAGCAAATTAGGCAGATTTCAAAGACTTAGTCAACATTTGATTAAAAATCCCTACAGATGTTACAAAATATTCTTAGGCCTAAATTTTGAGGTAATTTAAGTAAGTCCTCCCAGAATTTAACTTTATTGTGTTGTACAAATCTTTTTAATTTCAACAATGGCAAAAATTCACTTCAGGGCACTAATAATTCTATATGCCTATAAAACTCTGCTTAGTTGATTGCTTCCAAAATTTTTTCTCAAAGATTAAAAATATATCTTACCTCAGTGAGACACAAAATATGTTATCTATGTTCCATAATAAAAATCCCAATAAAAATAAACCCAAGGATGTATAACCCAGTCCTCTAAGCCAAGGATAAACCCTGTGGGGGAAAATAAAAAGCAAAGCAAAATAAAATTTTGTCAAATCATGTCATAATCAGAACTTGAAGTCATCATTTTCATGAGAAAAAAAGGTTTTCAATAGTTTTAAAAACAAACCCATCTATTAAATTCTCTAATACATTTGCCTATTACAGTTAGCCATTAAAAGATACTGAAAGAGAATGTGCTAAATGTATCAAGAAGGTAATTGGAAAGTCCTCAACAATTTGGCAGTCCCATGGAAGTGCAAGGGGAGTGGTAGAACAGAATTAACATGGACTGAGTCACTTGCTCTGTTTCGGACACTGTAGTCAATCATATACACACTATACACACTACACTACAGACACATACATACACACACACACACAAATAAAATCTTCAAATAAAACCTATGAGGCAGATATTATTTTTTTCATTTCACTGATGAGAAAATGAAGCTTGGTGAGTGACTCAAAATACTAACAGTAGCTTATATATTTTTGATAGCTTCAATGAGGTATCATGAACTTAAACTGGATACATTTAAAGTGTACATCTGATGAGTACATTTGTATATATCCATGAAACCAACATGACATTCTAGATAACATATCCATCACTTCCAAAAGCTGAGTTTGCATTTTTTAGAATGTTATATAAATGGAATAATACAGTATAACCTCTTTATTGTTTTTTTCACTTAGCATAATTATTTCGAAATTCATTTTATTTTATTGCTGAGTAGTACTCTACTGTATGGATATATCACAATTTATCTGTCCAAATGTTGGTGGACATTTGTGCTGTTTCCAGTTTTTTGCTATAACAAATAAAGCAGCTATGAACATTCGTAACTCTTTGTATGGACATATGCTTTCATTTCTCTTGGGTAAAAAGCTAGGAGAAGAATGGCTGAATTGTATGGCAGGTGAATGTTAAGCTTTTATAAGACACGGCTAAATTTTTCCTAAGCGATTGTATTATTTTACATTCCCACCAGCAGTGTATGAGTTTTTTGTTCTACATCCTCACTTATTGTTCCAGTAGGTGTGTAGTAGCATCACATTGTGGTTTTAATATGCATTTCCCTGATGACTAATGTTATAGAGTATCTTTTCACTTGCTTATTTGCCATCTATATATCTTCTCCGATACAATTTGTTGAGCCTTTGCCCATTTAAAAATTGTTGTTTGTCCTATTATCATAAATTCTTTATATATTCTAAATCTTGTTGGATATATTTTGCAAATATTTTCTGAGTCTGTAACTTGTCTTTCAATTTCTTGAAGAACAAAAGTTTGCTATTTGATGAAGTTCAATTTATCAATATTTTCATAGTCTGTACTTTTGTTTCCTATTTAATAACTCTTTGCTTAACTAAAGGCTGCAAAGACTTCTACGTTTTCCTTCCAGAAGTTTTATAATTTTAGCTTATACATTTAGGGATATGATTCACTTCTAGTAAATTTTTGTACTGTGAGTTTAAGTTCACTTTTAAAATAAGAATATTAAGCTTTTCAGCACAATTTGTTGAAAAGATTATCTTTTCCCCACACAATTACCTTAGAAAGTTTATGGATGTGTGAGTCTTTTTTTAGAAGTTCCATTGATCTATATTTCATTCTTACCATCAATATCACATTGTCTTAATTACTGTAGCACAGAGTAAATCAAGTAGTGTAAGTCCTCTAACTTTACTGTTGAAAACGATGTTTTGGCTATTTGAGGTCTTTGCCTTCCCATGTAAATTTCAAAATCAGTTTCTCAATTTTTACCAAAAAGCCTGCAGAGATTTTGAGATTGTACTGAATCTACAGATCAGTTTGGGAAGACCTCACATCTTAATAATACTGAGTTTTCTATCCATAAAAATGGTACATATCTCCATTTATTTAGGTCTTTTTTAATTTCTCTCGCAAAAAAACTGTTCATCATAGTTTCCAATGTACAGGTCTTGCATATATTTGCTAAATTTAACCCCTCAACATTTGTTGCTTATTGATGCTATTTTCAATTGTTTGCACTAGTACATAAAAATGATTTATGAATATTGATTTGAATCTGGTGGCCCTGCTGAATTCCACTTATTGCTTCTGGTGCATGTCCTGTGATATTTTCTTTATATGATCATGTCATTGCAAATACCACATTGGATAAGACTTCTACCAGTATAATGTTGAAGAGAAATGGTGATAATGTATAACCTTGCTTTAGTCTTGATTTTAAAGATAATTTTTTAAAACATTTCATGACTAAATGTGTTGAGTTTATAGCTTAAGAAAGTTCTCTTCTACTACTAGTTTGTAAAGAACTATTTTTTTAGATCATGAATAGCTGTTGAATTTTATAGAATGCTTTCCCTAAATCTATTGTTATTGTCATGTAGTTTTTCTCCTATTTTTTAATATTGTGAATGACAAGATTTTCTGAAGTTTTTCCTTATTTTAACAATAGGTATTTGCATATAAATGAAAGGAAAGGTGATTAGTTTAAAAGTCATCAGAAAAGCATAAACCTGGCTGTGTATTGAAAGGGCATTATTGCCACTGTTTGATGAAGGTTCTCAGAGAAGATGAGATTAAGAGAATCGTAATCTGTCTTCAGCTTTTGAGAGTTTATCATAGCTCCATTTGGGGGAGGCAAGAATGATTCCCAAAAAACACAGGGCTCAACATAGTGAAGGCATTTGGTAGAGTTGTAGTGTGGGCTGGGTGCTGAGATGTTACAGGAATATGATCAGTGGGTGCAGGACACTATTTTCTGCTTCTAGACTTACTTACCAAGGACCAATCTTCAGCTTTCAGCAGTAGTTAGTTCAAAGCAAAATTCTTCTGTTAAGGTGAAATGCATGTCTGTTATCCAGGTAGCAGGGTACACAGGAGAGAGCAAGAACTTCATCAGCACATGGTCCATGTAAGCTAAGTACAGATATACTTCTGGGGACAAACTACCCATATATTGTCAGGTATAAGAGTGAACAAAAGTCCCTCAACATATCTGTGTCTAGAGTCACACTGCTTTATTTTCAACTGGCTGCCTGCCTAGTGTATATAGCTATCATCTGAGAAATCCTTTCCTTTCACTTTGGGAAATGCCTTTACCTTTCTCTGTATTGGATTTCCTATGTCTTGTATCCCATGTCTTCATTTTTTCTGGTTTATTCTCACTTTGTTCAAACACATCCAACAACAGGTTTCTGAGCAACAGTTCATGGTATATAAGTTTTTTGAGAACTAGAATGTATGAAAATATATTTTGTCTCCATGCTTTATTGATAGTTGGCTGCCTATAGAATTCTAGGTTAAAGTTCTACCTTCCAGTTTTGCTTTGGTAGGTCCAAAGATATTCTGATTTCTGACCTTTTATATGTATATCTGCCTTGCTAAATCTTCCTTGTCTAGAATTCTGAAACTGGCATGGGTCTATTTCTGCCTATTGTGCTGAAGAGCCAATGGGTCCCTTTTATCTAATAACTTGTGTCTTTCAATTATAGAATATTTTCTTGAATTATTTTGTGGATAACTGCATCCCATTTTCTCTGAAGCCCCATCCTCTTTATTATGTTGGTACTTCTGTTCTGGCCCAGTAATATTTCTACTGAGTCTCTTCTATTCTCCATTTTCCCCTCATTATCCTGATGGCCCCCAGGGTGTGTGTCTGTCTATCTTTGCTTCTGCCCTTTCTGCTATGAAGCACATGGAGTTGAGGAAACACCTTGCTGCTTCTCCACAGCAGTGGTGGTGAGTAAGTCTAAGGGTCCTGAGGCCTTGCAATGTCCTGTTTACTCAGCCATACCATGGGTTTCACACCTCTTTGGTGGTGGATTCCTGCTGGTGAATGGCGGAGTGGGGTGATGGACCATAATGGAATCACGGTGCATGTCGAGGAGGGATTCCAGTGGCTTCGTTTGATTTATCTTTCAAACCCTTCACTTCAGTTTTTCATTTTATTACATTTTTACATTTTTTTGTAGGGATTATCTGAATATTGCTTCTTTGTAGTATCCTACTCTTGATTCCTAGGTACAGTATATTTCTAGAAATATTAATAAATATTTGTTCTTGTTTTGTTTTTGAAGTTTTCCTCTTCACGCATAAGTTGTTTCCACTATGTTGACTTTTTCCTTTATTATTTGTTTTGGCCTCTGTCTTTCATATTGGATGCACTTATCATGTATCTGGTACTGTTTCCTCATTCTTACGAGTGGGAAACTAAAAAGGTGATGACAAACTCTAAGTGTATGGTTAAGGTCTTTAGATTAGTAATTTCACTATAGGGTATTTTGTTGGGCCAATATCAGTACCTTTAGTTCTTTTCAGGGTACTCGAATTCCCCAAAAGAAGATTCTTTCAATTTTCTGCCTATAGGTCTTTGCATTCAGCATTCAGAATGTATAAGGTCACCCAATTTCCCTGATTTCAGTATAGTATTCATGTGCTCAATTGTGCCTGGTAAAATCCAGTCTAGAGACATTGTTTACCCTTTCTAAAGAATAAACTTCCAAACTTTTGCAGTTGCTCGGTGGTATGGAGTAGGTAAGAGGATATAATAATTTAAGTTTTCTAAAAACTTTTAACCTATACTCTATTTTTTGAGCCCTCCTTCATCTCCTTGTCCAAAATGCCTGTTGCTGTTAATGCCTGATACTTGAGAAAATTTTCCGATATAGAGTGAAGGTTCTTGGCCTGCGACATGTTTTTTTGGGGTCAAGGCAATTAGCAGTAATCCATCTACTTTCCAGCTTCTGTTTTACTTAGTCTTTTCCTTGTGGATTTATGCTTTATAAACAGATTCCTTTGTTGTAGTCTTGGTAGGGTTTCAGAAGTGAGCAAAATTAGGTACTGTTGATCTTCCATATTGTACCTCTGTTTTCTATTTCATTAATTTTTGCCCTTTATTAGTTCCATTCTTCATTTTTCTTTGGGTTTATTCTATTAACCTATTTTCTAATTTCTGAAGTTGGACGCTTAGTTCAATATTCTTCAGCTTCTCTATTTCTAATGTAAACACATAAGGCTACATATTTCCCTTAAAACCATTCTTTAAATACAAGTGAAAAAGTCAGAATAGAAATTTTGAAATGCTTAAAATGGAACCATAATGAAAATACTACAAATCAAAGTAGAATGTAGCTAAAGTGGTCTTAAAGTTTCCAAATATATGGGATATTCTAACTAATCCTGTTTTAACTAATTGTACTATAGTCAGAGAACACATTGTGAATGATACCAATTCTTTAAAGTTTGTTAAACCTTGCTTTAAAGCTAGTATCTGATAGATTTAATAATCATTCAATGCATGCTTGAGAAGACCATGCCTTCTTTAATTGCTAAATGTATTAGATGGTTTTCTTATTATGTTACTCAAATTTTATCTATATTTTTGTTCACATTTTCTGGTCTGAGTTACTGTTAATATCTCAGCAGAATTGGAATAGTTATCTATTTCTCTTTGTAATTCTGTCACTTTTTGCTTAAAAATTTCTATACTAGTTAAAAACTGTCATTTTTTTCTATAAATTGCATCTTGATAATATAGTGAACATTTGTTTTAAATAATGCCTTAAAATTTGTCTGTTATTAAAATGGCTAGTCTAACTTTCTTGACCAGAGACAGAAAGAGAAGAACATTACATTATGACAAAGGATCAATCCACTAAAAGACATAACAATTATAAATGTCTATGCACCAAACAATAGAACTGCAAAATGGGGTGAATGACAAGATGAAACAAAAACTGATAGAATAAAGAAGAAATAGACAAGTCCACAATTTTATTTGGAGATTTCAACACTTTCCTCTCAACAACTGACAGAACAACTAGACAGACAATTAATAAAGATAGAAAAGAACTCAACACCACCATTGTGAAGTAAATGGCTAACTCAGTGAGCTTGGGTTGTGCAAACACTGCACATTCCAAAGAAAGGATTGGCCCTTGACTGGTTCCTAGAAAATAACCTCTGAGTTTTTGGAATATCTTGTGTTATAAGAGTGTCTCTGTATAGCTGACACCTTGGGTCATACCATATGCTAATAAAGTGATTAATGGTAAATGCCTGTTTTTGTTTGCCTGGGGCCCTGGGCCATACTATATCAGTTTGAAATATTACCATGAGTATAAAAGTTTTTCTGAGCTTTGTGAGTCCTTCTAGAAAATTATTGAACCTCAGGGTAGCCTTGGAGCCACTGACAACCATAAAACAACATAATCTAATAGATGCTAACAGAACATTTCACCAAACATCAGCAGAATACATATTCTTTTCAAGCACACATGGACCATATGTCAAGATAGACCATATCCTGGCTCATAAAACAAGCCTCGACTAATTTGAAAGAAATTAAATCATAGAGAATATGTTCTGTGACCACAACAGAATCAAACTAGAAGTCAATAAGAATGGTAACAGAAAAATATCCAAATACCTACATGTTAAACAACATACTTCTAAACAATCTATGGGTCAAAGAGGAAGTCTCAAGGTAATCTAAAAAACATGAATGAACATAAAAATTGAATTGAATGAACATAAAAATACAAAATATCAAAATTTGTGGAACACAACTAAAGTAGTGCCGAAAGGGAAATTTACTGCATGAAATGCTTACTAGAAAAGAGGAAAATCCTCAAATCAATAATCTAAGATCCTTGAAAAAGAACCTTGAACAAGAAAACCAAAGTAAGCCCACAACAAACTGACACATTTCTATCAAGCCTGACAGAGAGGAAAGAGACTCACATATTATCAATATCAGGAATAAAACAGGATATTGCTATAAACCCTGCATACGTCAAAAGGAAAACAAGGGAATATTATAAACAACTCTATATATACAACTTAGGTGAAATGAACTAATGCCTTGAAAAATACAAACTATCACAGCTCATTCAATAAATTGATAAATCTGAATAGCTTTGTAACTATTAAGGAAATTGAATTCATAGTTTAAAACTGCTGCCCTTCCACCAAAATTATAGACCCAGATGGTTTCACTGGAGAATTCTATCAAATATTTAAAAAAGAATTAACACCAATTCTACACAATTTCTTCTAGAATACAGAAGAGGAAGAAACATTTCTCTATTCATTTTATGTAGCTATTATTACCCTCATACCAAACTAGACAAACACATTATAAGAAAATAAAACTGTTATAAATATAGATGAAAAAAAATCCTTAACAAAATATTAACATGTAGCTTTCAGCATATATAAAAAGAATTTTACACCATGACTAAGTAGGGTTCATTCAGAATACAAAGCTGGTTCAATATTTGAAAATCGATCAATGTAATAGATCATAATAATAGACTACAGAAAAAAAGTCATATGAGCAAATCAAGTATATGGAAAAAGAATCTGACAAAATTCAATACCTATTCATGAGAAAGATTCTCAGAAAATTAGGAATAGAGAGCAACTTCCTCAACTTAATAAAGAGCATCTATAAAAACCACATGGCTAACATTGTAATGGTAAAAGACTAAATACTTCTCTCCTAAGATTAAGGACAAGGTAAGAATAGCTGCTCTCACCAGTGTTATTCAACATAATCCTGGAAGTTCTAGTCAGGGCAACAAGGCAAAAAATAAAATCAAAAGCACATACATTAGAAAAGATGATATAAAATGTCCCTATTTGCAACAAATCTCAAGGAATCTTCAAAAATCTCCCAAACTGTTTTCAACACGGTGGCAGAATACGAGATAAACAACTTAAATCAATTGTATTTCAATATAATAACAATGAAAACGTGGACACCAAAATTGAAAAATATAATACCATTTATTCTTGCTCAAAAAATTAAAACTCCAAAATGCTGAAGAAAGAAATCAAAGATGATCTAAATAAATGGAGAGACACACTATGTTCATAGAGCGGAAGATTCAACATAGTAAAGATGTCCATTCTTTGCAAATTGATATGCAGGTTTAATGCAATTCCTATCAAAATCTCAACAAGATTTTAGACAATATTATTTTAAAATTTATATGGAAAGGCAAAGGAACCCAAACAGAATAATTACAAAAAAGTGCGGAAAATAAGTTTATATGGTTTGAAGAGTTATTTTACAGCTACAGTAATCAAGAGGGTATGGCATTGACGGAGAGATAAGACACACAGATCAAAGCAACAGAATAAAAAACCCAGGAACAGATTTTTACAAATGTACCCACATAATTTTTGAGAAAAGTATAAAAGCAATTCAATGGAGAAAGGATAGCCTTTTTAACCAATGATCCTAGAGCAGCTGGACATCCATAGGTAAAAAACGAACCTCAACCCAAGCCTCACACCTAATATGAAAAGTACCTCAAAATAAATCATTACTTAAATGTAAAATGTAATACTATACAAAACTTTTAGTGGAAAACATAGGAGAAAAATATAGGGTTTGGGATAGAGTTCTTATACTTGACACCAAAAGCATGATCCATAAAAGGAAAACTGATAAACTGGACTTCATCAAATTAAAAACCTTTACTCTGTAAAATACCCTGTGAAGAGGATGAAAAGACAAGGTACAGACTGAGAGAAGATATTTGTGAGCCACATGTTTGAACGCTCAAAATTTAACTGGAAAAGGAGAAATAATTCCATTAGAAAATAAATAGGTAAAGACATGAACAAATATTTCACCAAAGAGGATATACAGGTGCAAATAAGCACATGAAAATACATTCAACATAATTAGATACTAGGGAAATTAGAATTAAAACCACAATGAAATATCAGTATATATACATAAGAATGGCTAAAACACCAAGTGTTGACAAGGATGCAGAGAAACTGGGTAACTCATACTGGTTGGAATGTAAAATGGTAGACTCACTCTGGGAAACAGCTTGGCAGTTTTGAGAAAAACCAAACACAACTATCACAGAACCTAGCAATTCCAATCTGGGTACTTACTTCAGAGAAATGAAAACATATTCACACAAAAACATGTAAACAAATGTTCATAGCAGTTTTATTCATTATGGTCTGACCACTGGAAACAATCCAGTTGTCATTCAGCAGGTGAATGGTTAAACTGTGGTACATCCATATCATGGAATACTACTCAGCAATAGAAAGGAATGAACTACTGGTACACTCAACAATTCATATTAATCTCCAGTGAATTTTTTTTTATGCAAAGTGCAAAAGGCCAATACAAAAGGTTTTATATACTGTATGATTCTATTTATATAACATTCTTGAAATTAAAAATATATATAGAAATGAAGGAAAGATTAATGGTTGCCAGGGATAAGGATAGGGGGTTGAGAGGATGGGGGTGGGAGGGAAATGGGTGTGACTATAAAAGGACAACACAAAAATCCTTATGATGGAATTGTTCTCTATCTTGACTCAATCAATATCAAATCCTGGTTGTGGTATTGTCCTATAGTTTCGTAAGATGTTACTTTGGTGGAAATTGATACAGGGATCTCTATTATTTCTTACAAATTCATGTGCTTCTACAATTAACTCAAAATAAAGTTTAATAATAATAAAAAAAACACAAATTATACTATTTATTTATGGAGCACCTACTGTATTGCCAGGCCCTATGTAAGATACGTACATGAATATTTTTTATTTAATCTTCATAAATTCTATAAAGATTATACCTATTTCCTAACTGATATTTCTGGAACACTGATTCTTTGTGACATTAATAGCCTTTCTTGAAGGGTTCCTTAGTTTGAGAAACATAAAAACATTTTTTTCTTGCAGTAGGATTTTTAAAGGCCTTTAATATACTTACATTACAAATATTCGAAAGGAGGCCATCATATACAGCTTTCCTCAAATTTCTTTAATTTTGGAACTTTTGTTTTCACATGCCTATTAACAACTTGCTTAATA
Organism: Macroglossus sobrinus; assembly: GCA_004027375.1. Lineage (NCBI taxonomy): Eukaryota > Metazoa > Chordata > Mammalia > Chiroptera > Pteropodidae > Macroglossus > Macroglossus sobrinus. The sequence continues at coordinate 174,846 of PVKZ01000193.1, forward strand.
TACCAGAATAAATGTTGGCTTATAGTTTTCAATCAATATCCTGCTAGAGTTGGGTTTTATGTGTTATCTCAATCTACTATATATAGTTACCACTTGAATGTATTCTAATCATAGTGTTGCTGATCCAAACTACTTACCATGTAACAATATAAATAGATCGAAGCACTAATGTAAAGACCAACATTCCATACATGACCTGAATAAGAAAGGAAAAATGAAGTTAGTAAAATCATTATTCTTTAGCAAAGGAAGTATATTTTGCATACAAAAATAGCCCTCCCAATTAAATGTAAATATTTATTACCTTTAATTACATTTTAAAGAACAGAATTTTTAAAAATATGTAATTATATAATTGAGAGTCATACTAACCTTTGAGGAAAAATTAAGAGCCTACTTATAATATCAGAGTCCTGTGTCAACTGTAATTCTGAATGGTTAAATTCAATTTTAAATATCTTTTGAAACCTGAACAAATGCTGTAATTTTGCCTCAATTCCCTAGATTCTTCCCTTCTCTTTAGCTTCACTTTCAGCAAATGATTCTACTTTTTATTTTATAACAATATAAATATGAACTCTTTTAACCTTTCCTCCTAAATGTTTCTGCATCCATATATGCACCCTCTCTCTGGATTCTTTCTGTCTCCAAAAAGGTGCCCACTTCTTTTTGATTGAGGTAAATGTAATTTGGGTTCCTTATTCTATATGCTCCTACATCTTCCTAGACTTGGCTCTATCAACTATCTTTCTCTTCTGTATTGAGAAATAGATAGGAAAACTGAACTTAGTGGGGGAAATTGAACTTTTAAAATTATGAAATAGTAAATACAAAAAAATTGCATAGAATATAAATGTATAGCTTAACAAATATAAGGCCAACAGCTGGGAAAGTACTACTCAGGTTAAAAAATGGATCTCTCCTAACACCCAGAAGTGCTGCATGTTTCTCTTTCAAGTCCAACCCTTGCCCCTCCCCCTTGGAGGAATATCTGAGTTTAAACCTTAGGAGGAAAAATCTGAGCCAAAGAAACAGGTTTATGAATCATCAGCATACAAAAGTCAAGGGGACTGGATTGTTCAGGGAGTATATTAAACATACTGAATGGATAAGGAAGGTCCTATACCCTGGCAGTACCACGGGACTTTTTCAAATTAATTTACTTCTCTTTATTATGTCCAGCTATAAAAGGCTGATTTCCCAGGCTCTCTCGCAGCTATAAGTGGCCACATGACCTTTGTAACATTATGCATACTATAATAGCAGTCATGTTTTAAATATACTAGAATACTTTTCTGCTCTTTATAATTTTCATCTGAAAATATTTTTATAATAAATTTTTGTCTTTCCATATTTAATAACTTTTCAGCCTCCAAGCTCCAAAGTCTATGAAAGTATTATTAGTGGTTTCTATCAGCTAAAGTATCCTAGAAATATGCTGTGTATAAACTGAGACCTGGTATTTATTCTCAAGGAAACTATAGTTTAGGAAAAAAACAAGCTTTGTTTTTATCAGTAAAAAGAAAATAAAAGTGTATGAGAAAAGCAGAAAAGGACAAATGTTTTGTTTGTGGGCTGCATCAAGATGCCTATGTGGAAACATTTGAAGATGGATGAAACTGAGAGGTAAAAGAGGGCAAATTAAGTAGGACAGGGCTGTAGTGTGGGACTTTGGAAAGGGTACATATACAAAAATTATTTGATGATACTGAGAGAGACTTTCAATATTTCCTCTGAGTTAACATTCTCTAGGATTCATTCCTTATGGTCTAGTTCTTAGAGAAATAATGGAGAAAAGTTCCAAATAACCAACCAGTTTATTTTCTACCAAGTACTTACTGAACATTGACAGTGATAGCCATTGGACTAGGCATTCATCATTCAAAGCTGACAAGGCACACTATTCCTGACTTCAGTGAGCTCAGTGAGTCTAACAGAGACACATGTGTAATCAATTCTAGCATGTGGATCTGGTTTCTCAATTCCATTTTCTAATAAAAGAAACCAGGGCTCCATGGAGATTTGGCTGATTTCAGGTCTGAGGCAGAGAAGGATTAAGATGAGCCCAGAACACCTTATACTAAAATGTAAGGAATACTCAAAAAATAATGGGAACGCGTCAAAAAGACAGAAACCAAATTGAAAGGGCTACACTGGCGGAATACGAGGCAATCTGTGTAGCCAAATAAATGATAGTAACAAATCATGACTTGGATAAAATAGGAATGCATGAGTCCATAGAGATAAAAAATAAATTGGAAGTTTAATAATTGAAAGAATTTTTATAAATTTCAGGGTACTTTTCTACAAATTTCTTATTAATTATGAAGGCATAAAGAGTAACTTTACAGTGGAGAAGTATGGTAGACACTATCTTAAATGATCACATTCCAACATGCTCCAACATGTTGATAACATACCTTCAAGTGGTTCAGGGGGAAATGTTCTCTGTACTGTTCTGGCAACTTTTCTGTAAGTTTGATATTATTTAAAAATAAAAATACAGTAAGTCCTCACTTAAAGTTCACAGATTCTTGAAACAGGCAAAATGACATATAATGAAGCCAATTTTACTATAGGCTAATTGATAAAAGCAAGAGATAAGTTCCTATGGCATATCATCAAAGTACAAGGAATGATGTTGAAGGAAACGACGTTATTTTAGAATCTGCTGTATTTAAACAATAAAGAATTTTATACTAATCTGCTAGAATACTTAGGCACTTAGCTCACCTGTGGCCAAGAACAGTTAATCAGAGTGGGAGATAGGTAAGGACTTTTATATAAAACCCCAGTGAGTGGGCATATGTGGTGGTGATCGGTAATGGGATTTAGGCATTTGGATTTTGTAAACTATCCACTCATTATATTAATAATTATCCAAACATAGTAAGGAACCTCTAACAGAAAAAGCCAAGAGCTGCAGTTGGAGGACCTAGATTTTTCTGCCATCTAATTACTGCCTTACTATATAACCTTGAACAAGTTACTTCCTTATCTTGGCCTTGGACTCTCATTTGTTAAATGAAGCGACTGAACTAGGTGACAGTGGTTTCATATTCCTCTAATTATAGTCAAAACAGGGGTGCAAGAGGCATTTTATCTGAGGAGTTAATATTAAGTTACTCTAATATAAGGTTGGTGTTTCTACATAATTATATGATAGTTTAAATCCTAGTAAGACAAATGTAGATATTACTTTATAACTGTAAAACAATTTTACAAGTCTCATAAAGCAATGTAGTCTATGGGTAAAATGTAATTTTTGTAGATATTCAGAACTGGTTTAAGATTATAATTCTGCCCCAACTATACAGCCTTCTAATTCATTCTACATAAAACTGTCAGAATTATCTGCAATAGATCTTATGTCACACCTCTGTCAATGGCAAAAGCATAAGATCTAAACTTTAGCATGATAGCCAGTGCTTCATTAACTGGTTCATCTACCTTTCTCTTCTTATGTTCTAGAGGAGCTTGCATTTTAGTACAGGATTTCCCAAATAGTAACCCCCCAAAATACTATTGTGCTGAGAGATGTTAAGAAATATTATATAAAAAAGAGTTCTATGGTCAAATAAATCCTGTTCAAATGTCATCTCCTGTGTGAAGCCTTCCTGAAATCCTTCTATAGACATTACTTAATCTCTTTTTACTTCCAAAATATTTTACTTATATTTAACTTCAGGCAGTTTTTAAAGTTGATAACGGAATTCTGGTTTACCTAAAGTAAAGCATAGCTATACCTAAGTCTTACATATTAAGTTTTCACCATTTTTCTGTAAGTTCATCATTGTACTAAAATTTAAATAGAATTTTTCATTCTTTTTAACAACATATTTTTCTGATAATAAGTTAGATTCCATAGTAATCTGCTATGAAGTGTAACATGGTTATCATGGAAGACATAATGGACTTTGTAATAAAAAGGACCTTGAGGGTTCAATTTCCAGCTCTGCCACTAACTAGGCGAGAAACATTGGGCAAAATATTAAACCTTCCTGACTCTGTTATCTCACCTACAAAATAATTTGTAGGCAGGTTTGTAGATATTTTAGGAAGATAATAGGAAAGAATACACAGTAATTAGCACATAACAGATACTCAAAACTGTCAGTGTCTTTTGCTTCTTTTCCAAGTGTGCTTACATAGTAGTTTCCTTACATCCCTAATTTGTAATAAAACGGCACAAATGAAACAATAAAATTTAAATAAACAATTTTTCAAACTGTTTACATAATGTGTCCTTTCTTGCAAACCTTGAGGGCCAAATTAGAAGGGAGAGTAATAAAACACTGATATGTCATATCTAGAAACAATCTTTAGGAGAATCTACTTTGGCGGAAAGACTTTAAGCAATAGTACTCTTTGAGACATTTGATGAGATCTCATTTGAGATGTTCAAGTACTGATTTGTCAATTAGCTGCTTATAGAGGGTTCACTAACTTCTTAAATGTTCTTTTAATTTATCTTCATACATACTTTGTTTCCTTGCTTAAGATATACTGGTGTTTCTAATGAATGTGGCAGCTGTGTGATTCGAGTATTATCCTTTGCGAGGCCATCAAATTAAATAACTGCATTTGGCTCTCTTTTGGAGATGTTTGGAACACCTTGGATTTAATGCAGTAAAGCACAACTGTTTCAGTATTTTCTCCCTCTGAGAAGCAAATTTGGTTAGTAAGACAATCATGCTGGTTGTGTCAAATATTTTTTAAAAGTGTGTATTAACTCTTTCCTTCTAACTGTATATCATTACTTACCTCTCTAGGCCTAAATCAAATATTTCTTTTCAGAAGCTTTCCATGATTATCATAGGCAGATATTTATACATGTCATCTTACATCTTAATATGTACTTTAATTTTTTAAAAATTTTTTATTTGTTTCCTCTCTTTAATTTCCCGCCCCCACCCATCCCATGTCCAGCCCTGACCTACGGATGTTGCCATTTCCTGTTAAGAACTGGATCTCTGAAGGTGGGGTGTCCCCTCCCACATGCTTGCAGCGTGCACCCAGGTCATGGAGTCCCCAGGGGCCTGGCACACCTGGGCGGGATGGGAGGGCACCACCGGGGCATGGTGCACCCTGGGTATAGTCTATGGCTCCACCTGGGGCGTGAACCAAGGACCTACTGCATGTAAAGCGGACATGCTAACCACTCCATTATGGAGCCACCCCCTTAATATGTACTTTTAGTATCACATTGTATTATGTTTATTGCCTTGTGCCTTTATTATCTTATATTAATTGTTTTTATATTATCCTTGTGAACTATATTTATTTGAAGATTTTACAGATGAGGAAACTGAAGGACAGGCACAGCAAGAAATTTGTCCGTGGATAATAAAGTGGCAAGAAATAAAGGTTCCAAACTTCAAGAAATCAAAATTCTAATTCTAAATTCTCTAGCCAGAGCTCCTTTAAATTAGGCAATGTTGCTTTTCCCTCCTTTTACATTATTTTTAAGATCCTGACAGTTATTGTAAATCTTATCACAAATTCTAAAACAATTTTCCACTTACAAATTCCAAAAGAATTTTTCTAAGTTCCTGTACATAAGAATATCAACAGCTTATATGAAAGAATGAAAGCAATAACTCCAAACTTTGACAAATATAATATTCTCAGGAAAAAAGCAGTTCTCTTAATAAGATACCCAGAAAATAATTAGAAATAGATTTTTTAAGCCATAAATATAAATAGAAAGTATCAATTTTAATTACTTAACAGATCAGCATAGACGATGTTCTAGATTAGACACCTGAGGCGAAGGCCTCTTCAAATAAAGTTTTGCAAAGTAGTGAGAAATGCTACTGTATAACAATAGTGGGCCATTTTCCCTGACTTTTGTTTTAATACTAGAGCAAGTAATAATTTAGCTACATGCAACAGATGTATTATGTAATCTTCTCTTGAGTCATCTTAGCAGACTGTGCCCTTATCTATATTAGCAATACTTTTATGTATTTATTAAAAAACATATATACTGCAAATCTTTTTTACCAGGTCTATCTTCCTGACTAGACAGTGAGCACCTTGAAACCAGCAGCCATATCTTATTTGCCTTGGTATATTAATATCAGTTAATCTTTACTGAGTGTTTACTATGTGCTAAGCGTTTTTTTACATGTGTTATTTCATTTAATCAATCCTCAGACAACATTAGGAGAGTATTATGCCAATTTTAGAGATACAGTATACTAAGCTCCTTAAGAGCAGGGACCTCATTTTTTCATTCATTAGTATATCTCCTATGCCTAATACAGCACCTGGCACTTAAGAAGTTCAAAGAATTAACTTATCAAGGGTATACAAGTTAGTAAGTGGAGAGATTAGATTGAAATCCAGGTCTGCTTGATGTTAGATTTTAAAGTTTTGGTCTAATGCCTCTCCACTTCCAACTTCCAGCACAGAATTTGGTGCTGAGAAGGTATACAGTGGACATGTGTTGAATGAATGGACGTCTTTTACCTTCAGGTTTCTTATCCACTTCAACCCAAGCATTCCCATACTTCTTCACTTCTCTATCCTGATTTTTAATCTCTAAACCTAGGATATAAGCCATAGCTTTAAGCTTTTATCTTGCCTCCCTTCCTATTAGCAAACCTTATTGTTATACACAGAAAAGAAAATATTTATTACTGAAAAAAAAAAACACATGGAAATTCCACCATGGGAAATTATATCAATAGTTTGTTACTTTTATTACATGAATAGTGTCAAATAAGTCTAAAACACAAAATAGAAAATTGATGGTTATAAGTTTACAAAACTTAACCTCATATTTTCAAATTTTGTTTTTTGTGGTTAGAATTTTTCTTACAAAGGCAAACAAAAAAAATTATAGAAACTGAAATATTCTTCTTATAAATAAACTTCTTCATTTTTTATATTGTGTCAATAAATCTTTCTAAATAAAGGTGGTAATTTCATAATGACATCACGCCAAGCTAAAATAAACAGGAAAGTGAAAGTGTCTTCTTCTATATCATTCACCTTAGTACATCTACTACCTTCATTTAGCCTGTAGAAAAGCAAGGCACAATAACATATTTTTGAAATTTAATTTAAAAACCAGATTTCAGTTAGATGATTATTGTTTAGTTTCAGTTTTAAAAGTTGTAAGAACTTTATTTTTTATAGAAGCACAATCTATTCTACAACTATGAGGCCTCTGATACTCATGAAATATGTGTTGATTCATTTCTTTTTATCTGTTTGCTAATTTGTTAAAAGAATGCTGACAAGATTCAAACAAATCTAGGCTACAATCCTGGCTCTGCTCCTTAATAACTGTGTGAACCTGGGGCAAATTACTTAATATCTCTAAACTAATGGACCTTAAAAAGTGGACGATAATCCCTAATTTGTAGAACTGCTGGGTAGATTAGAATCTGTGTAGTAATGAGCGTAATGCTAGGTACATGGTGGCATTCAATAACCAATAGCTTTCTTTAAGGTCTGCTACTTTATTTCATTCTGGTTTCATTATGGGATGCACTTATATCATTATTTCCTACAGAGAAGTTTCCTGTGTTTGCTTTCCTCAATCTAAATAACCTCCCACCTCAACAATTTTATTGAAATACATATTAGGAGGAAAATATTCAAGGAATTTTCAGTCTATCTTTTTAAGAAAATCATATCATAAAAAAGACTTTATATGTGTATGTGCATACTGCTTCCTGCTTTTCTCTGCTTATAAGAACTATGCTGTACTGCATTCTAACTACCAATAGCCAGCTGGTCCTAGGCATTGGCTGTTCCAGGTATATTCCTGTTACCTACACCTGGCTCCTGTAGGCACTTGAGTTTGCAACCTCTGTTTTAAACAGTCTTCTTAGGACATCTACCATTTCATTTTCAGAATTTGTATCTGCATGTAATTTGTCAAAAAAAAGGAAAACACAAGGCAGGCAAGTATTGTTAAACAATCAAATGTGTAATAATTTTTAAGAATTACCTGATGGAATACAGGCTCCTTTACCTTAAGGTAAACCTGTAAAATATTAAAACACATGTGAATAAAGTGTATTATGGAGGGGAAAGAAAATCTATTCCAATAGTTCTGCAAATCCCAAACCTGCTCCTCTAGTCCTGCTACTTAGATCTGACTCCACCCATGAAAAAACTATCAGATTAGGTGGCATGCCATAGGAGAGGTGAATCTCCCCAGTGTTATCTTTACCATGGTAAACTACATGTTTCAAAGCTGCTACGAATGATTCTGGCCTCTTGGCCTCTGCATCAGCATCAAGGAAAGATGCAGAGATACTCCTGAGGGTAAAGAGGTTATGCTGACAATCCCAGTAGCAGATCTGTTCTCCAGTAGAAAAAACACTGAACTTAGAGTTAGAGACAGTAATTAAATTTCAGACTCTGCTACTTACTTGCTACAATCCTTGAGCAAGTAAGTGGCATTTATTTAACCAAAAGACAAATTTTTCCTTATCTAGATAATGAGAATAACAGTGGTGAGGAATTAATAAGCTAAAATATGTGAAAGTGTCTAGCATATACTAGGTGAAAAGTGAAAAGATTTAAAACAAATTTCTTATGCTTTCTCCTGCTTCAAAAAACCTAAAACTCTCTCACCTGGATGCATTCCCAGTTACAAAAACCCTAGTTTTAGGTTTCAGTGTCATGTGGGTGATTAAGTTCAAGTTTTAGCATGCAGTTATTGCCCTATAGGAGTACACCTTAAAAACGACATGGCAGAGAAGAGTCAAAATTCAAATCATAACCCTGAAATGATGCCCATTGCTTACAATCTGTTCAGTTTCACTGCCCTTCTCTTGTCTCTTTTTCATCCTATGATCCAGAAAGTACAATACTTCCCCAAATGTCCTAGCTTTATGCTTCTGTATCTTTAAAAAGGCTACTCTTTACTTTGCTCAGAAATCCTTCCTTGCTGACAAACATCCATCTTTCAAGATTCAGCTGAAACTATACCTCATTCTTAAAGCCTTTTCTGATTCTTTCTCCATTCAGCAGAAGCAACCACTTACCCTCCTCTGTATCCTCACTATGTATAAAATTCATGGTATTTGTTCATTTGTTTCTTTAACCTATAAGGAAATAATCTATTTGACAGTAAGAACTGTGCTTAGATATTTCTATATCCTTATTTAATGTAGTGCTTATCTCACAAATTTTACATAATTTTATAATTTGGCTGCAAAATTTCCTATTCCTAGAGGAAGTTCCTTACCTCACTACAAGAGATTATTTCCTTTAAGTATTCATAGAGCTCTAATAGTAAGATGTGTATGAGACATTACATCTGTAACTCTAAACTGAGTACAGAATAATACCATTAATCTCTGAAGTTTGTTATATAAAATACTAATTTCCTTTTTTATAGTCCAGATTCTCATTGTTACTAATAAAAACAATGCAAAGGGCATGCCTCTTAAAGACATTTTTTTTAGGGCAAAAGAATTATGAAGTTCTTACTATCTGCCAGGTATTAATTTTTGCAACTAATATGAAATATGTGTTATTATTATCTTCATTTTACAAATGAAGAAAACTAAAGCAGACAATAACCTGCCCAAGGTTCCACAGTTATAAGTAGTGTTGGTCTAAACTCAGATCTGACTCTCAATACTCCATTAAAACTTGGTTGCCCAGGAGAGTCACTAAAGCTCTCTGGACTTCATTCTCTTCTTTTACACAATTAGAATACTTCCTTTCACCTCTGAAAGTCTAGGATTCTCCCACAATTAACAAGTATGTAGTTTATGCAAAGGACTCTGAAGGGCAATGTAGAAGCATAAGAAAATAGTCTGTGTTCTTTCAGCCTCTTATTCACCTTTTCAACTCACTGAAACCTAGTTTCTGCCTCCATACATCTACTGCTGATGGTATCCTTATTAAGGCCACCTGGTCTGAGAATATATATTGTTATGGGTCAAACTTCAATCTTCATTTCACTCATCTTCTTAGATGCAACTAATCTGGTACTTTTTCTAGAAATCTCTCTGTACTCTGTGATATCAGACTCTCCTAGTTTTCCTACCTCTCTGATTACTTGTTCTCAGTCTCCTTTGCTGGCTCCATTTCTTCCACTTGACTCTCAAGTCAATGTGCCAATGCACAGCATGATCACTATAGTCAATCAATCATACTGGATTAAATACTGGAAATTTGCCGAGAGTAGATTTCAGGTGTTCCTATTACACCACACACTAAAGTGGTAACTATGTGAGAAGATATGTTAATTAGCTTGACTGCAGTCATCATTTCATTATGTATATTTACATCAAATTATGTTGTACACCTTAAATGTATATAATATTTTAAAATGTTGATTTTTATTGAAATCCTTAGGTATCATGAAATGAGGTATCCTAATTTTATCATAAAAAGAGTTTGCATACTGATGTGCTTTGACTGTCAAATGGACAAATCAACTATAACTTTTACGGTATAGTATCATAAATGTATACTGTTTTGCTTATTTCTAATAAAAAAAAAAAGTCAGTGTTCTATAGGGTTGTATCTTTGGTCATCTTAATGGTCTATGCTATTATCTCTGTGCCAGTTCATCTATTCCCACATTTATGGTACCATCTGCTTACATGACAACTCCCAAATCCACATCTTTAGCCCAGCCTACCTGGTAAGCCTCAGGTATCAATACTATCAGGTACCTCCATCTCAACTCATTCCAAAATGAATTAATCTAACCCTACTCCCATGTTATAAACCCCATCACCTTTCCTGCAAAATCTTCTCTTCTTCAAAGTTTCCTAAGTTGGTTAAGGACCTAATATGTGACCAGGCCATAAACTAAAGAATCATTCTATATAATTCTTTTTACTCCATTCCTAGTCCCTATACTTAGGGGGTCACAAGTCCTATGGACTGTTATTTATGACAACTTTTCATCCCCACAGCTATTTTACTTTAGTCTGAGTCTTATATCTTGCCTAAGCAAATGTAAATGTCCCTAGGTCTAGTTTCCTACTCCTCTAATCCATCCTGCATAACCACAATCTTTCTAAAACATGTATCTATGTTTTTCCTCTACTGAACCAATTAATGGCTCCACACTACCTTGAAGATAAACATCCAAATATATAATGGTGTACAAGGGTCTTTATTATCTGACATTTATCTAAGTCATTAGACTCAACTCACTCCTCACTACTTAACATATGCTCCAGCCAAATTAAATCATTCTTAATTCTATTAGTAGTGCTGATTTAATTAAATCTCTCCCCCATTCCACTGGCAGTGATAATTTAATGAGAAAATAAATGTAAAGTATTCAGTACAGTATCTGGCACATAGTAAGCTATTAAAAAAATGATAGCCCATTACCTGTTCCAAGGTTCTATGCCTATGGACAATGTCATAGTTTATTTAGAAATGCTTCATCAACTCTTGCCCAGGGGCTTGTCGAACTTCCTATCATCTGTTAAAACTCAGCTCAAGTGTCTCCTCTCTGGAGTTTTCCTTGGTCCACTCAAGCTATCTTCATTGATCTTCTTCATCTCATCACCATATAACTAGTCTTTATCTTTATTACTGCAATTATTTTTTGATGCAGTCTTTGTTTACATGTTTGACTTCCCTACTAGAAATGTACTCCTCAAGCACAGTAACTACTTGTTAATCATCTTTGTTTTTTCTACTGCCTGGTATGGTAGGTTTGCAATAAAAATTTGTTGAAATGAGTATCTCTTAACATAAAATGCATTTCACATGAGAAGAAAAAACACTTGGGTAGGGCCAGAAGAGATCAGCTATCTCAATTTATTAGAAAAAGGTTAACCATTAAAATAGTCATACAAGCATAACAGAGCAAAGCTAATCTCTTTTTTATAAAACAAATAGGAGGTAATATGTCCACCCATGAGAAAAAGTTAATTTTTTCCATTGCTACTAAATATTTGCTTTTGACTTTATCCCAGTTTAAAAAAAAACAGATTTTTTTTTTTAAAAGTTGTTCTAACTTTTTATTGAGAAATAACACCTAAACAGGAAACAAAGAAGCAGGGTCAGACCTGGTTAGTACTTGGATGGGAGACCACCCAGGAAGACCAGGTGCTGTAAGCATAAAAAATAAAAAATAAGGAATTGTAAACTGCAAGGTCCTTGTAATCTGTGAGGTCAACCAAGGATTGCCTTGCCAAAAAAATAAAAATAAAAACAATAATAAATATAAAATAAACCAGAAACAAAGGAGCAACATCTGTGAGTTTAGTGTAGAAACATTTCAGTTTGAACAGCATGAAGCAAATAATGAAAGCAGAATGTGCCAGACGTCATACATGGCTAGTTCAAATGCTTAATATATTAAAAACAAAATATGACTTACTGTGGTTACTACTAAACTGAATAGAACTAAGGTGAAAAGCATGTGGTAGTTTACTGAGTTCTTCATCCTGAAACATTCAAACCTTAAAAAAAAAAGAGAGAGAGAGAGAGAAAGAAACTTGTTTTAGAATATAAAACTATGAAAACAAATAGAAAGCTGTTAACTACTTACCCACTGGGTCTAGTTATGCCCATTGCTTCCTCCCACTCACATGCTCATCTTGGAGAACTTGTACTGACTACAGCCTCCAAGAGACTGTGGGGACCAAGAGCAGGCATCTTTCTTAAACTGAGCCAATGAGAGCCTCTCTCTTGAAAATTTGGAGTTTGGGAGCCAGAGATTGAAGCAATTAAATGTAAGAGTCAAAGTTATAAAGCTGAATGGATTCGAATTCTGATGCTGATATCTGGGCAGCTAAATTGAATGAATAAGTAGATGAATGAGCAGAGAAGTCATTCTCAGAGAAAGAAAAATAAAGCACATACAAAGACTTGAAACCATGTGGAGAGGAAGGAATGGAGAAAAAAAGAGAGAGAGAGAGAGAAGCTGTCCTAGTCTAGTGAGACTGTACTTCTTGCTATTGGGTTCCATATAATTTCCTCACATCCTTATAATAAATAAATCTCTCTTAATTCAAGCTAGCTTGAGTAGGTTTCTATACCTTGTAACTAATGATCCTGGACTAAGGCACACTATCATGAAAAATATCACTATAATCGTCTGTTTACTTATCCATCTCCCCAACCACAATGTGAATTCCTTGTGTGCAGGGATTAAATCTTGTTTCCATATATCTAGTCACTTAGGATAGTGTCTGACACACAGGAAATATTCAGTGAATAAAGAAATATGAGCAAATATCTGGCCATCCATTAAAGATCCAACCTTTGAGCCTATGTTTTGGTACAAGCAGCCAGAGAGTTCTCTCAGTTTACTAATTAATTGGCTGCAGAATTGGACCCAACTTCTACTTCTTTAACTGTAAAGAAAGATGGTAGCCCAGGTGATTTCTATGATCTCTTTTATATTTAAATTCTGGAACTGAATGACATTAAAAAGAGCTCATTTTTCTAGATCAGGGCAGCAAATTTCAGCCCAACAGCAATTTCTCAGCCTAAGCTTGTTTTTATAAATAAAATATTACTGGAACATACTCACACCCATTTGTTTGCATATTAATGCCTGTTTCCACAGCAAAGTTAAAGAGTTGTAACAAAGACCATAGGCCAGGAAACCTAAAATAATTACTATCTGGCTCTGTACAGAAGAAATTTCAGAAGCTCTTTTTAAATAAATATACATATATTTTTTAATTCCTCCCCCCACTTTCACCCCTGACCTATGGATGTTGCCATCTCCCCTTAAGAACTGGATCTCTGAAGGCAGGGTATCTCCTCCCACATGCTCATGGTGCACATCCAGGGGTATGGACCATGGCTCCACTGGGGCTTGAACCCAGGACCTTCTACTTGTAAGGCAGACATGCTAACCACTACTCTATGGAACCACCCCGTTTTTTAATATATATATTTTTTTAACTATTCTGAATTTTACATATTTTTAGAAGAAGATACTCTTCAACTAACAATGATGATCATATTGAAAAGATCAGACAACCATCACATAAGGGATTCAGAGATGTCTTAAGTATTAGTGCTAGGGAACAGAGGTATATTTAGAAGGTAAGGTTATTAAACTTATAGTTCAATTTTCCACTATGACACTAACTACATGATCCTAGGCAAGTCACCTATGTATAAGCTTTGCTTATATCTATTCACAAAAAAGGGGTTCCATAGAAAGTAATGTTACAGGGTGATGTGATCATAAATTCCTAAAAGGGCAAGTTATGGTGGGTAGTCATACCTCAGGCATATAACTTTAGTTTAAAAGGTTTATCTTTGTCTTAAGCAAGCCTTGTCCATCTCTTTTGTGAATCTAGGTTAACAGACCTTTGAAAGAAGTGTAACCACCCTCAAGAAAACATATAGTCTTGTTACCTGTCCTTCAGTTCAATCTCACCTTGCTTTCTCCCACATTCATGTAATCTTCCTTAAATTCCCACCTTAATGCTAAATGCATAAAAGAAGCTGCAAAAACTGTTATGCTTCCCTGCAATTGTCAGTTTTGGCTCAAATAAACTCATAAAAATTCTCTATAGGTTTGGATGTTTCTAACATTGACAGATCTTAGACGAGTTACTAAATTTCTCTGGGCTTCACTTCATCATTTATAATATAGAAACAATAAGCATTTATCTTGCACAACTGTGAGAATTAGAGATGACTTGGTATCTCTAGAACAATTACAGGTACAAAGTAGATAAATACTATTTTTACGACATAATATATGAAATCTTTCTCTCAATTTATACATTCATAACTCAAGGAAAGGGAAGTTATGCAATTTAAGTCAAATTTAAGTTAAGAGTCTATCTAAATTGGCTGAAGGGTATGAAGATCACAAGTTATAATCTTCTACACTATGACAATCTCCCAGTAATATTAATCAAGTTAATTATATTACTTAATTCACTGAGGCAAATATAAATTTTACAATACATCAGATAACTGAATTTCAAGCCGTATCAAACAACTGAATTTTGAATATTAATACTTACATGCAGTATACAAATATACAACAGCTGTAAATCATTGGGAGTTCATCCAACAGCTATAAGAAGCAAACACAGATAACAGGATTTGAATATTGTAATGTACAATTATTATGCAAATCAAAATAAAACATCAGCATGATTAAGATGGTAACCTCATTATCTAATATTTTTTACTAATTCTTTTATATATTTATCATTATCAAATTTACTGAGTATGTACATTTAATTATTGTTTTTGAATAAGCATGCCCGTCCATCTATCTGTTCTTAATGTATATACCTTAGTAGACTCACTAGGCAGCTCAGATCACTTGGTATCACTATGATATCATACTTCTAGGAAAGAATGATGTCCACAATTTGCGGGTCTGTGGGTCCTACCAGTATTCTTTTGCATTTCTCCCCCTTTCCATAGCACCTAAGATTGATAAAATGTCCACTAATACACATAAGAAGAGATATTAATTGTTGGGAAGTCAGTTAATCTAAATAATCTATGTCTCTAAAAAATAATATTACCCTTATTAGCAATAATAATAATAATAGCTATTATGTATTAAACTAAAAGCTAAATGTTGTAGATAGGTTATTTCTAATCCTTAAACTAATCCTATAGAACTTATTTATTCACTAGAAATGCAGTTAATTAATTCTTTAATAATATAACTACTATGTGCCAGGCAATGAGTAAGCTCAGGATGCAATAAAAACAAGACATAGTCACTGCCTTCAAGGAATTCAGTCTAGTGAGGTAGAGGGAATGAAAAACATGTGATTAAATATAGAGTAAAATGCCAACAAAGGGTGGCAGGAAATGAAAGGTAGAGAAAGGCATTCCAAAAGGAAAATAGTTTATGCAAAGTAATATCTCCTGGTAAATAACAGCATGTGGGCAAGGTCTCATGGTTAAGTGTTTTACATTCATTATCTCATTTAATTTTCACAACAATTCTAAGATAGGTACCATTATCACCACTCTTAGATGAGAACACTGAGGTTTAGACATTTAAGTAACTTGTCCAAGATCACAGAGCTAATATGTTAACAAGGCCAGATTTTGAACTGACAACTCTACATTCTGTTGCTTCTAAAATCTTCCACTAGAATCACCTTTAAATGCTCCAAAAAACTGGCATAGTTATCATGACATCCTGTAGATAAATCTACCATAAGTTTTATGGTATATAAAAGATTTCTCTATTAAAAGTTTTGAACCAGGATCTACTGGCTTTATACTATACATCTTTTGCATTTTTATCTTCCTTAAGTTTTCATGTGTTAGGAAAATATTTGTATAACTATTTGGCCATTTCCATATGTACTGAGGTATGCAAATGGTCCATTTTGGAGGATTCTATCCATACATTTGGAGGGTAGAGCATAAAAAGATAAACTTTTTCTCTATTATCTCAAAGTCATGTCCATAAAGTCTATGCAAAGCAGTTGAAATAATTGCTGTCATTATTTTATTTATTGATTCAACAAATATTAAGCACTTACTATGTGCCTGGCACTATGCTATGTGCTAGAGACAAGATGGTCCATGCTCTCACAAAATTTTACAATCTAGCAGGAGAGAGAGACATTAAACAGTTAACTGTATGAACAAATATTTAATTATAATTATGATAAGTGCTATGAAGGAAAAGTACAGGGTACCAAGACCATAAAATAGGGGTCCTAATTTAGAGAGTCATGAAAATTTTCCTTTAAGAAATGACACATAAACTAAGACTTGAAAAAGATGCAGATATAAGTAAGGTGAAGAGAGCCTGAAGGGAAGATGAAAATCCTAAGTAGGGGAAACAGATGTGCAGAGGTCCTGTGGTAGGAGGAACATTTAAAGAATTGAAAAAAGCCTAATGTGGTTGATGCTTAATCAGTGATAAAGAGAAGGGGTATGAAATAAGGCTGGAGAGGTAAATAGCAAATGGACTAGGCAAAATGTTTTAGGCTGAAAAGGCTTCTTAATTTTATCTTAAAAGCAATGGTAAGCCATTGAAACGGTTTAAACTGGATGACTATCTTCAACAGCTTGGGCTTCTATAACAAAACACCATAGAGACTGGATAGCTTAAATATCAGAATTTGTTTCCCATAGTTTTGGAGGCTAAAGTCCAAGATCACAGTGTTGAAAGATTTGGTTGTTAGTAAGGGCCTTTTTGTTGGCTTGGAGATGGCCACCTTCCCACTATACCCTAACATGCTGGAGAGAGAAAGTAAGCTCTCTGGTCTCTTCTTATAAAGGTACTAATCCCATCACAAGGACCCCACCCTCATAACAACCTCCGATTCTAATTATCACCACAAAGCCCCATCTCCAAATACTGTTAAATTAGGGATCAGATATTCAACATGAATTTTGAAAAAATTCAGTCCACACCAGTGGTGGTGGTGGTTTTAAAATACAGGGCTTTATAATTATTTAGGTATGGTGAAGCTAACAGATCAGAAGATGACTGCCATTAAAAGGCCGTTTGTTATTCCGTTTCCAAGAGCAGGGGGCATGCCATGCTACACAGGGCCATACAGGAAAGCACCAGAGTCAATGAGGAGGAAGGAGCAAGGGAAAGAATGAGTGACAGCCTTTAGTGTGGTTTCGAGAGAAAGGCAAAGCAAGGGAGGTTGAGCAGGCCTAGCACTGGTCAACTTGAATAATTTCAGCAGGCTCTGGAAAACAGGGGCTATCTCTAGTGGTCTGGTAGCTGGTCCTGCGGTGATTAGAGGAATGCTGACTCCTGGAGTATAAGAGGTGGTTTAAGAGTATGGGCTCTGGTTTGGTTTATTTGCATAAGAAAGGCATGGTCCAGGGTGAGTTGTTTGCTATTTCTAAGAACTGGCTACCCCTGGGAGGGGCAGTCTCTCACTAATCAGTGAAGCCCCAGATGCCAGAGCATCAAGAATACAGAAAATAAGAAAATATCATGGGCTGAATATTTTTGTCATAGCCCAGTTCACATGCTGAAGCCCTCATCCCCAATGTGATAGTATTTGAAGATGGGGCCTGTGAGAGGTAATTAGGATTACATGAGGTCATGAGGGTAGATGTGATGGGATTAATATCCTTTAAAAAAGACACTACAGAGTTTTCAAGAAGGTGGCTGCCTGCAAGCCAGGAAAACAGTTCTCATCAGACCCAACAACCTGATCTCAGACTTACAGCTTCCAGGACTTAAACAATAAATGCCTATTATTTAAGCCACCTAGCCTGTGGTATTTTGTTATGGCAGCCCTCGCTGATTAATACAACAGTAAATATATAGTGCCAGATCAGGCATGTGTGGAGTGCTGTGAAGGGAGTGAACAGAGAAGTGGGGGACTACCTAGGAGGTTACAGCAGTCCAGGCTTAGGAAAGTTGCTACTTAGATTAAGGTAGCAGAATTAGGAACAGACATAAGTGAACAGGCTTGAGAAATATTTAGTAAGTAAAATAAACAGGGATTTGTAATTGATTTGATATAAAAGTGAGGAAGAAGCAACTGCCAAGAGGACTTTCAAGTATCTTGTATAAACACTTTAGTTGATGGTTCTATAGTTTACTAAGATTGTGAAACAGAGAAAATTACAAGAACAAATTTCAACATGTTGAGTTTGAGATACCTGCAAGACAGCAAAGTAGAAATATCAATCAGACAACTAGAAAAACACATCTGTAGCTTAGAAGAAAGATCTGGACTCCAGATGCTGGCTGCTTGTTTATTTGTTTAAAGAAACTAAATTAAACTGAGCATATGTTAAAAGGGCACAGATTGTTAAATCTGCATGATACACATACAATAGTTATTTGAAAACTATAACTAGCAAAATTATGACTGGTCCAAGAGCACAGAGTTCCAGGGTCAGGTGGGGTGTGTCTGAAGATGAGTCTAGAGAAGTAACCAGGGGCCAGATCACAAATCCTGTGCTTCAAATTTATGAGCTTGAATTATGGGTAATATTAAAGAGGTTTAAAAAATGACATGCCATTTAGAGATCAGGGACTATGTTTTACACATCTCACACCCAATACTTGTACAGAGCCTAGTAAATGTTGCTCGAAGAATGAAAACAATAGCTTTGTTTGTAAGAAGAGCATTTCTGTTCTAGTATGACAAATGGATAGGGGAGGCAGGGACACCAATCAGGAAATATTTATAGGAATGGGCTGGAGATGATTGATTAAGGTAGTGGCAGTGGACATAACTAGAGGCAAATGTATCCAAGAGTTATGAAATTGAATCAAGAGGTTTTAGTAGTTGTAGAGGTGAGAAAGTAGGAGAAATTAAAGGTGAATCGGCTTGGGCTTTCGGTTTAAGATGGCTCCATTGACTGAGGGAGCGAAGGATAAAGAAGAGTAACATTTATAACCAGAACATCTACTGTTTGTATTATAAAGTCTGAATTAGCTTACATTATTACCTAACATTTAAGCTATCTTTGTTTTTGTATTATAAATAAAGTTAAAGGTGTACAAACATTTTTCTTTGGTTTTATTTTCTAGGATAAGTAAATTTATTTTTACTTATAAGAGACAAATACATTCCTCTTCCACTAGTATTTATTTTTTTCTAGTATCAAACATATTATATGCTTAGAACAGAATACTTGGAAAAAGCAGAAAAACACAAATAAAAAATTAAGAAATTGTCTTTAATTTTACTCTCTACAGGATTATCAATAACTATTATATCAGTTAGTGAAAGCAAAAAAGAATAAGTTGAATGAGTGAATAAAAGAAAATAAAAATCTGGGAGAAGTTTGAAAACTTAAAACCTTTATAACTACTACCACCATCATTCCCCTAAGTCAGTTAAAGAAAACAAAAGAATAGAAAACAAATTTGGGTCCTAATCTTGTCTCTAACTTTCCATATAGTCAAGTTACTCTCCTCTCTTGGGCTATTTTTCATTTATAAAATTTAGAGATTGGACTAAATTTTAAAAATCTCTCTTAATATCAAAGCTCTATGATTCTAAATTTTCCTTTGGTACCTTTTATCCCTTATTTGAAGGCCATCTGCTCATTCCCAGTGTCTCTACCCTTCCTCTAGTGTCTTCCCCAATTCCATTCCCAAATGCATTTCTCTTGGGTAGATGCCACAAGGATGTGACACATTAATCTTGTGAAAGGAGTTGGTAATAGCTTAAAATGTTACCCTTCTCAGGGCACACATAACTTAATAGTTCTCAAAGTAATGAATCACTAACAGTGGATCAATAATGATAATGTCAGACACTGCTTGGCTGAAGAAAAGGGAAGAAAACTAATATCTATTAAACATTTATTTACTAGATCCTATGATAGCATTTTCACATAGGCCAGTCAACTGATTCTTTTAAAACTCCTACAGATATTAGACCCAGTAGATAGATGAGAAAACTAAGCCTCAACAAGATTAAGTGATATATCTTAAAAAGCCTGTACAGAATTAGAACTTGAATCCAAGTAGCCATCTAGGAATAATAAAACTGAAGGAAACACTGTCCAAGCTCCAAATCATTCTTTTATTTTTTATTTATTTTTTAAAAATGAATTATTTTTATATGGTGACACTGGTTAATAAAATCCCATAAGTTTCAACTGTATCCTTTAACAGTAAGGCATATATATATATATATTTACACTGTGTGTTTACCTCCCATAGTTAGATTTCTTTCTGTCACCACATATTTGACCCTCTTTATCTCATCTACCTCCCCATTCCTCCTCCACCCCCTACTCTCTAGTAACTACTAGTCTATAGTCCATGTCCATGTCCATGTCCATGAGTCTATGTTTGTCCTGTTCATTTGTTGCTCTTAGGTTTATATCCCACATATCAGTGATATCATGTGATTTTCAACTTTTTCTGTCTGGCTTATTTCACTTAGCATGATTATTTCGAGGTCCATTCATGTTGTCACAAATGGCAGGATTTAATCTCTTCTTATGGCTGAATAACATTCCATTGTATATATGTACCACAGCTTCTTTAGCCAATCATCTATAGTAAGATACTTCAGTTGCTTCTATGTCCTGGCCACTGTGAATAATGTTGCTATGAACATTAGTGTGCAAATATCTTTTCGGATGTGGGTTTTCAAGTCTTTGAGGTAAATACCCAGTAGAGAGATTCCTGGATCATATGGTAGATCAATTCTTAGTTTTTTGAGGAACCTCCATACTGTTTCCCATAGTGGCTGTACCAATTTGCAGTCCCACCAAGAGTGTATAAAGGTTCCTCCGCATCCTCTCCAACATCCAAATCATTCTTAAGACCAAACTCAATATCTGCTTGAGCTCACGTTAGGCAGAGCTGAGCCTCCAATATCTCTACAGCTACAACAAGCTAAGTTCAGGCTGGTGGACTCATTCACTGACTACCAGAATCAAGTAAGTGACAGTACTGCCATTTCTAACTTTACTTCAGTGACTGTGCGTAACAAATGGCGGCCTACATAACTGAGCCAAATTTACCCTGAAAGGAGACAAGACAAGGAGCTTGCAAGAAATATTTCTAATCATTTTATGTTTAGAGATAAAGAAGCTGTTTATACAAGTCCCTCCATATTGATGATTCTTTCTCCCTCCTCAATCATTGGGAAAAGGTGATTTCAGCCCAGTAAGACAAATATATAAAAGTACAACTTTGTAGTTCAAAAGGGGAAGAAAAAAAGGCATTTGTATAATTTGTCCATGAAGTTGATAAAGTAGTATTATAGTAATGATAAAGCACAGAATCAAAGATCTCAGAATGAAAGGCCATCTTGTCCATTTGAATGCTGTTGTTTTGCCAATGATAATGTTTATAAGCAAATCAAAGTGTCCCATCTCTGTTCAAAATCCTTAACAGTTCACAGGGGATAAAGTCCAAGAGGCTTAGATATGGTTAGCTTCCTAAAACACATCTCTTGCTGCGTGTTTAATGCTTGCTCCAGAGTAAGTACTCAACAATTCAATAAATGTTAGGTATTATTATTGGTAGCACTATCACCATCACCACCACATACACCTATTCCACGGCTACAACCATAATGTATTATTTGCAATGCCCTGAGAAGTCAGACATACTCTAACAACTCTGGGTCCTAGTTGGCTTAGCAAATTCCTATTCATCTTTGACAATGCAACTCAAACATATATCTGAGTTGTTTGTGTGAAATCCTTCTCTGACCTTCCTCCCTAAATAATTATTCTTTCCATTTCCATAGCACCGTGTATGCCCTTTATCACTGCATTCACTAGCATATTATCTTCACTTCTAGACCATAGATTCACTGAGAGAAGAACAAAATCATCTTCACCTATATATACCTGTTTCTCTGGTATGAAAAAAAAATATTTTGAACTAATGAAACTGTCCAGCTTGTGTTTGCACACTTCCAAGGACAGAGGACTCAAGATCTCCCAAGGCAGGCCTAACCATCTATTCCCTCAGAAAATTCTTCCCTATGTTAAACAAGATGTCTCTTTGTATTTAACCCCACTAGGACCACATACAATAAACCTAATCCTCTTCAATATTTCCACTGTAAATACTGATTCATAAAACATTTATTTAGTGCTATGTGCCAGACCTGTGATATAAATAGGGGATACACCAAGGTCAACCAGAAACAGTCCCTCCTCTTAGATAACTCACATTCTGCTGGAGAAGTCAGACAAGTAAATACATAAAACAACACATATAGGGCAGTAATAGAGATACATGGAGTGTTATGGAAGAACATCTGAAGGGGGTGTAATCATAGGAGCCTTCCTGGAGGAGCTGCCACTTTGCCTGAAACTTAAAGAATGAACAAGAGTTGTCCATGGGAGAGAGGGAAATGCAATAGGGCCAGACATGAACAAATGTATGGAATAGAGAATCTGGTGCATACATCTGAGTGTGGGAAACAAAGCATTGGCATGTCTTCTCTTCTTCAGGCTAAATATAGTCATGCATTGAATAACAATGTTTCGGTCAACCATGGATGGTATAAAGGATGGTGGTCCCATAAGATAATGGAGCTGGAAGATTCCAATTGCCTTGTGCTACTGTGGCTATCATGTCTTAGTGCACACATTACTCACGTGTTTGTGGTGATGCTGGTGTAAACAAACCTACTGTGCTGCCAGTATGGCATGTACAATTGCAGTAGCAGGTTATACCATCCAGGTTTGTGTAAGTACACTCTCTGATATTCAACCAATAGAACTGTCTAACTACATTTCTCAGAATATAGTCCCATTATTAAGCAGCACAAGACTGTCTTCCAGTTCCTTCCCCCCAGCATCATGGCTAGATTTTTAGTTCTTTCACCATTCTAGTGTTTCTCATTTGAACACAAATTACTCCTCACACTAGATGCAGTTATTCCAGTCAAGATTTAATGAGTGCACAGTAGAGAAGTCTAAACTCTCCCTCCCTTGGATGCCTAATTTCCTGACATCTTGTCTCAGCACATTCATCCAGTTGTTTCTTCATCTCTGGGATAGATAAATAGATGAAATAAACTTCAGCAAAAATGAAAGCTTTTTTGTTCAAAGGATGTTATTAGGATAGTGAAAAAACAACCCACGGAATGGAAGAAAATATTCACAAACTATATATTTGATAAGGGTTTAGTATCCAGAACATATAAAGAACCCTTGCAACTGAATGATAAAAGGCATATAATCCAATAAAAAAATGGGCAAAGGACTGGATAGCTGTTTCTTCTGAGAAAATATACAAATGGCCAATAAGCACATAAACAAACAAAAAGGCTCGACATCACTAATCATTAGGGAAATGCAAATCAAAACCACAATGAGATACCACTTCACACCCACTGGGATGAATGTAATCAAAAAGACAGAATAACAAGTATATGGAAAAATTGCTGGTGGAAATATAAAACAGTACAGACACTCTGAAAAACAGTCCGGCAGCTCCATAAACAGTTAAGCACAGAGTTACCATGTGATTTAGCCATTCCACTGCTAAATAGATGCTCAAGAGAATTGAAAACACCTACAAAAAATGTGCACATGAATATTCATAGCTGAATTATGCATAAAAGCCAAAAAGTAGAAATAACCAAAGTGTATGTTAATTGATAAATGGGTAAACAAAATGTAATATGTCTATACAAAAGAATATTATTTGGCCTAAAAAAAAAAGCCAGACACAAAGGCCACAAATTGTATAACCCACTACTCTGAAATGTCCAGAACAGGCAGGTCCATAGACAGAATAAATTAGTGGTTGCTAGGGGCGAGGTAAAGGGAGTAACAGGGAGTGACTAATAATTGGCACAAGGGTTTCTTTTTGGTGTAATGAAAATGTTCTGTAATTAGATAATGATGATGGTGCCACAATTTTGTGAGTATACTTAAAAGAACTAGTGTACTTTAAAAGGGTGAATTTTATGGTATGTAAATTTTAACTTAAAAAAAAGATATATCCATAATACTGCCTACAAAATCAGGACGTTAACATTGGTTTATTACTACCATGTAATCTTCAGCCCCATTCTAAGTGTCTAAATAATATAAATATAAAGCATGCACACACACAATCCAGTACAGAATCACACATTGTATTTAGTTGCTTTTTCCTAAAATTTTAATCTGATTACATGCCAGTTGTTTCATAGAATGTCACTCAATCTGATTTTGCCTGATGTTTCCATAAAAATAGATTCACGTTATGCATCTTTGACAAGAATATCAGAGAAGTGATGCTGTGTTCTTGCTACTGTATCCTATCAAGTGGCATACAATTTTGATTTGTTTCATTTCTGAAGATACTCATTCTGACTGCTTGATTAAGGTGATGTCTGCTAGTCTCAATCCATTATAAAGTCACTCTTTTTCCCTTTATAATTATTTTGTGGTGAGGTAGTTGGAAACTATGTAACTTGCCTATCAAACTTATAATTTATTTGTTTATTTATAATCACTTATTGTTTCACTTATTGTATTGTATTATTTCAGTATGGACTCACAATCTCTCACTTTATTCAATGGGTTATATAATCAATGGATTTGATAACTTTTATAATCTGTTACTATCATTACTTACTTTGATGCTCAAATTGTCCCAAAATTGGCCACTGGGAACCCTTTCAAGTTGACTTCAGTATCCTTTTGACATTTCTCCATCATTCTTTTAGCATGATGTTCCAGGTTCATACTGTCCTTTTTCTGCCCCAGCACTTGACATCAGCCTTAGTTTCTTTTACTGAAGAATAATTTCTAGAAACCAGATCTAAATAACAGGTGTGCTCTTTGGTATTGGGGTTCCCTGCTCCCAGGTCCTCCCATGGACAGAGAGATAGATAGAGAATGTGTGGATGTGTGTGTGTATAGAAATATGTATATATGTAGTATGTATGAATAAATATGAGACATACCATTTATAAACTGTTTATGATTTTGGTCAAATCAATTAGCCTTTTAGGCTCTAGGACTGGAATTTGTAAAATGTAAGTCATAAGTATCTAAGCTACTATATATAAAAACACTTGATAATTGCTAAAGCTGGACAAATTCCAATTAATTTTTAGTATGATGAAATGCAAAACCTTAATTTCAGTATTCTTACTCAGCTGTTGCTCACTGGTATCACCATGATGATTGTTAGTACTCTTGCCATACAATTGTTAAATATTTTGAATATAATTCCTGCCATTTCTCATCATTTCTTCAAATACACTTTAAATTCTAGTTTCATCACTGTTGTCAGATACACTACACATATAATGACTTTTTGCTTATGTTTATGTCATAGTGTAAATCTGGTATGTCATTTAATCTTTTTGCTATCTAAAAAGTTTCAACTAATTCTTTCAGAGTCTGTTTAAATCTCTTTTAACTTATACAGATTCTTGCAAGCTCCACTGTGTTGCCATAGATTACTTTTACTTATTTAAAAATAATTTTCAGTAATAACTATGTATAGTACCAAGTGGGTACTAACTAATTAGGGGGATCACTTCATAAAGTATATAAATGTCTAACCACTATGCTATATACTCGAAACTAACATAAAATAATACTGAATGTCAACTGTAATTCAATAAAATAAAAATAATAATTTTCATATTACATCATTGTTTATAGGTCTGTTCTCCCAACCAGAAAGTATGATAATTGTGTTCTAAGCTTGATTAGGTCAGTGTTATCATTGCTTATTCTCCAAATCAAGCATGCACAGCACACATGACATCATAAATGTGTGCTGAATCAAGTCTAAGAATTCTTATACATTTAATATAGCTGTAATTAATAATTCATATACTGTTATATACACAGATCCTTTCAGAATAGCACTGTCCAATACAGTAGCCTTAGCCTTATGTGGCTACTAAGAACTTGAAATAAATCTAAACTGAGATATACTGCAAGCAAAGTGTAAAATATATAACTGATTTCAGGATGCGAAACATTTCATTAATAAATTTTTATATCAATTACATGTTAAAGTAATACTTTGGACATATTGAGTTAAATACAATTAATTTCACCTATTCCTTTTTAATGCAGCTTTTTAATGCAGTTGCAAGAAAAAAATTTAATTACATACATAGCTCACATTATATTCCTATTGGACAGTCTGTTCTAGAAGTTTCTGCATTGTGAGAGAAAAAAATAAGGTAAAAAAATTGAGGATTAGAATGTAGTTTCATAGGGTAGTGGTTAGCACATCTGCTTTACACACAGAAGGTCCTGGGTTCACACTTCAGTGGAGCCATAGTCCATGGTCTATGGTCATGCCACCCTAAACAAGCCTGATGTCTGATCTTGGAAGCTAAGCAGAATCGAGCCTGGTTAGTACTTGGATGGGAGATCACTTAGGAAGACCAGGTGCTGTAGGCATAAATAATAATAAATTTTAAAAAATTGAGGACTAGGTATATGGTCTTCTTGGAACAAGGACGGTAAATATCCTTGCATAGCTTTAAAATTTTGTGAGCTAGAGGGACTATTCAAATAAATGTCATAAGAGAGAGACGTGAGGGAATGCAGGCATTTAAGAATATATTTATTTTGGTGAACTGATTATGTTTTTTTAAAATATACCCACGGGACTCTTCTCTTTAATCCTGCTTTAAAATTGTACATGCCTGCATAGAGATGGTCAAAAAGCTATAATGCTCTCATTTGTTTTCTCTATGGATAACTTATTTGTTTGCCTCTTTACTTCACTTAGTCAATCTGGATCCTTTGGCCTAAAGTAAAAAGCCCAGACTACAAATCCCATCTGTTTTTTTCCTTCAGTCTCTTGTCTTGATACCATCCTCTAGGAATGTGCTCTTTTCTCAAATTTGAAGTATCTCTGGATTAGAAGAAATAGACATTTAGTCAATTTTGTCATTACTGACCTGCATTTCATATTTCAGAGTCATGTGGAAGCACCAGGATCCCATTCCTACCACTGAAATTAAAACAAAGAAACAAACAAAAAGACCAATTAGCATAAAATTATTTGAAGGTAGCCAAGGTGACTTGAGAAGACAGTAAGACATTTCAGAGCACTGAGTTTTTAAGAGAAAAAACTTTACAAAATCTTGTGGCAGGATATAACAGACTCTGAATAAGCTCTGTAATTAAAGAAAGCAGCTGTTTCTACAAAAACTATTTTGAATGCTTAAAACAGACTCAATAAAATTGAGTTGCTAAAAAAAATAGCTATTGAATTAGGTGTGGGTAAAATGTTACAGATCAGGAAAAGTAGTAAAAATTTAAAGATTCTGTATCCATGCCTCAAAGTTCTTCTTAAGTGCTTTCATTTCAGGGTTTTTAAATTTGTTTGTTTTTAATCCAAGAAAGACTAAGGAGAACTATAATTAGAATCCCATATTCAAAAGTCATGCCCTATATCGAATTGTCAAAAATTATACAGCTACATGTTTTCACAAAAATAAACCTTTTACTGATATATATTTTACTGATGATAAACTTTGACTTTTTAAAAAATCAACCGACCAAATAATAAATCTGATAAATGAAGTACTATGATTCATTAAGTTCGGTTAAATAAACATTTACTGAGCACTTTCTATTCACCAAAGTCAGTTACAGATGCTGAGGTACAAATGATAAGATTCTGTCATTGGCCTTAATAAAGCATATAGGCTAATGGAGAGCACAAGCAGGTAAAGAGAAGATGCCAGTATATAGAGATATGTATAGAGTACCATGAGAGCACAGAAGAAGGGTATTTGTGAAGGAAGTCAGAGAATGCAAGACTGATCCCTAAGGAGTTAGCCTTAAGGATGTATAGGAGTTAGCCCAACAAACACGGTGAACGAGGTGTCACCAAATTGTCTGTATGAAGCCACTTGAGAAAAATTTCAAACTCTTTGTTATTCTTGCTTTAAAAAAAAAAAAACACTGTATATATCATCAATTATTTTCTACTGCTCCAAATAAGATGAGAAAAGTAAAGTTATTGCACTTGTTTTACTAAAAAAATGAGAAAGCAGGATGGTTGGTGTCTTTTCTTCCAGAGGAAAAATTAGCAGGTATAAAGGTAGATAAATTAATGGAAAGGGGAACAAACTCTGTGAGGTAAAGTCACACAATATACTATGAGATGACTATTCATCCCAAAAGGGAGACTGGCCATTTAATCATACCTCATTTAAAAAATTTTTATCCAAACTTTTTCAAACATTCTCTTGGTACTGTTTATTTATACAGCATTAAAAGTCTGATTTTTAAAGAGATCTCTATAATTTATTTATTTTCAACAACCCATTTAGAACACAAAAAAAAGTAATAGAACAGCCATCACCTTCTCCACACAATATTTTTATATTTGCCGCATTAAGCAAACCACCAATATTTGTTATAGGTTATCAGCTTTATAGATATAATTCACATATTATAAAATCAATTTATTTAAAGTGCATAATTCAATTGTTTGTAAAATGTTCATAAAGTTGTATAATCATCATGATCTAATTTTAGAACATTTTCATCACCTCAGAGAGAAACTCTGCAGCTATTAGCAGTCACTCCCTATTTCTCCTCACACTTCCCTCCTCCTCAGACCTAGAAAACCATTAATCTATTTTCTATCTCGATAGCTTTACCTGTTCTGGACTTTTCATATAAATAGGATCATAAAATATGTAGTCTTTTCTGTCTGTTTCCTTTCACTTAGCGTAATATTTTCAAGGTTTATTTATAGCATATATCAATAACGTATTCCTTTTATGGATGAAATTCCATTGTATAGACCTACTACATTTTATTTATCCATTCATCAGTTGATGGACATTGTTACACATTACATGTTTGCACTCCCCAAATTTATAGACTGAAGCCCTAATCCCCAATGTGGTAGTATTTGGGTGGGGGGGAGCCTTTGGGTGGTAATTAGGTTTACATGAGGTCATGAAGGTGGGGCCTTCATGATGGGCTCAGTGTCCTTATAAGAAGAAGAAGAAACAGGACCTCACTGTCTCTCTCTGCCTATATGCAACAAAAAGGCCATGTGATGACACAGGGAGAAGGCTCTCACCAGAAACCAAATAGATCAGCACCTTAATCTTAGACTTCCTAGCCTCTAGAGTAGTGAGAAATGAATATATGTTGTTCAAGACACCCAGTCTATGATGCTTGCTATGGCAGCTTGAGCTGACTAAGATAGACTTTTAGGCTTTTTCTACATTTTGGCTGTTATGAATAATGCTGCTGTAAACATTCACATACAGGCATACCCCATTTTACTGCACTTCACTTGACTGCCCTTCACAGATATTGCGTTTTCTATAAATTGAAGGTAAGACTCTCCAGCAGGAAGAAATACAACTCACTGAAGGCTCAGATGATGGTCAGCTTTTTTTTATTAGCAATGAAATATTTTTAAATAAACTGTATATTGATTTTTTTTCAGACATGTTATTGCACACTTAATAGATTACAGTACAGTGTAAACATAACTTTCATACGATACATTGAGAAACCAAAAAATTCATGTAACTTGCTTTATTGCAATATTAGCTTTAGTGCAGTGGTCTGGAACCAAACCTTCAATATTTGCAAGGTATGCAGTAATCTACAGATGATTTTAAGTATACAGGACAATGTGTATAGGCTATATTCAAATATTAATGACACTTTATATAAGAGACTGAAACATCCTCAAATTTTGGTATTTGAGTGGACTCCTGGAACAAGTCCCCCATGGATACCAAGGGACGATTGGACTGTATATATATATATATACACACACATACTTACATACATATAGGGATTAACATGATTGATTTTGCATCGTAAAATATATCACTCTGGTTATAAAGCAGGATAATGTCTATAGGATTAGTCTCCGACTGACAGCAAAAAAAAAAAAAAAAAAAAAAAAAAAAAAAAAAAAAAAAAAAAAAAAAAAAGCAACCCCATAAATGTATATTTATTTATGAATTGTATACATACTCTGGCCTATGGTAAGGCCCTGCATGACCTGGCTCCTGCATAAATCTCTCCAACCTCCTATTCTGCCACTTTGCCCTTAACTACTAAAGAATATTAGGGCAAAGTCAGAAACCAAACAAAAATTACAATATGGTATATTAAGCGCAGTAACAGATACACATTGTGTTCACTGGGGATATAGAAAAGGTTCATTTAATTATATCAGGTAGCTGAAAAAGGTTTGAAGGAAGCCTTTCTAGAGAAAATGAGAGTTAAACTGAGTCCTGAATGACAGGGTGAGTTTATGTGAATGACATGGTAAGAGACAAAAGAGGTTATAGGCAGAGATGTAAAACTATATATGTTACTAAAAATAGCAAGTAGTTTGACATAGCTTAAGTGTAAAGTACATGTAGGAGAGTAGTGGAAGATGAGGCTAGTAGGGCAGAGTCCAGATTAGGACCAACCTGCCAACAAATAAAAATTTTCAAGTAGGTTATCTCATTTAAAAACAAAATGATTCCATTCAAAGAGGCAAGCTTGGCTGGAGAAAATTGGTGAAATTTAGCATAGTAAACCAGTTTTTATCATTGACACACTACAATTTATCAAGAGGTGCATATTTTCTGAAATGTTATCCAAATTGGCACAAATAAAAAATTAAAGAAAGGGAAGTTATTTAAGCCAAAGGAACAAATGTGAAACGTGTGAAAACAAAACAACATTCATTAGTCCTTAAATTATACAAATTAGAAATTCTGGAGATACTTAAAAAAAGAATCTACGTATTTTTATTTTATTTTTCTTGAAAATCAACTGATTGATTCAATCATATGGAGAACAAAATGTTTAATTAATATAAGAGTGACTGAATTTGACCTCAAAAGCAAAGGAAATAAAAGCAAAAATAAATAAATGGAACTATATCAAACTAAAAAGCTCTGCACAGCTAAAGAAACCATCAACAAAACAAAAAGGCAATCAAATGAATGGGAGAAGATACTTCCACATAGTACCTCCTATAAGGGGCTAATGTCCAAAATATATAAAGAACTAACATAACACAATAAAAAAACCAAAAATCTAATTTAAAAATGGGTAAAGGACCTTAATGACACCTCTCAAGAAGACATACAAACATCCCACAGACATGTGAAGAGATGCTCAACGTTACTAGCTATTAGAAAAATGCAAATCAAAACCATCATGAGCTATTACCTCACACCTGTTATAGTGGCTATCATCAAGAAGACAAGTAATAACAAGTGTTGGAGAGTTGTGGGGAAAGGGAGTCCTCATACACTGGTGGGAATGTAAACTGGTATAGCCACTACACTATGGAAAACACTATGGAGTTTCCTCAAAAAAAAAAAAAAAAGAAAGAAAGAAAGTAGAATTACCACATGACCCAGCAATCCCTCTTCTGAGTATCTGCCCCTAAAATTTGAAAACATTTATCTGTAAAAATATATGCACTCCAATGTTCATTGTAGTAGTATTCATAGTGGCCAAGACACGGAAATAACAAGTGTCCTTCAACAGGTGATTGGATAAAGAAGATGTGGTATATATATACAATGGAATGTTACTCAGCCATAAGAAAAAATGAATACTGCCATTTGTGAAAACATAGATGGATCTTGAAATTATCATGCTAAGTGAAATAAGTCAAATATGTCAGACAGAAAAAGTTGAGAACCAAATTATTTCACTTATATGTGGGATATACAACTGAAAACAAATAAGACAAAAACTCATGGACACAGACAACAGTTTAGTACTAAAGGGAAGTGGGGAGAGGGGAGGTAGGTAAGGGTAAAGGGGGTCAGTTATATGGTGACAAAGAAGATCTGACTTTGGATGGTGAACACATAATGCAATATACAGATGATGTATTATCAAATTGTACACTTGAAACCTATATAATTTTATTAATCAATGCCACCCTGATAAATTTAATTTAAAAATATATACAGGTGACTGTATATATTTCATCCTGATGTTTCCCTTAAAAGAACTGAAGCATCAAAGTTAAAATAAAATTCACATTTGTAAGAATTATCCAGAGCATTCCAAAAAACAAGTATCAGGGACAAGTTTCTCTACATGGTCATGCCTAAAGTGAAAACTGCGGCAGTCAAAATAGTAACAGAATTAGAATAAAGAGGTTAATGTCTCATGTACATCTTCTAATTAGATGTCCATATTCATAACACTTTAATACAGTTTTAAGAGTTTCTCAAGCATATAACAGAATTTCACTGAGTTGGAATCTCCCGATTCAAATATTTTGGCATGATACCAAAGTTTTCAAGGTTACAAAATACAGGTATGTTCTGATACACATTTATTTTGATCCATCTGACTAACCAAACCGTGGAAAGAGTCTTAAAGGACTTTGCAATCAGACCTTAACTAGAATCCCAGGTCTATCACTTATTACTTATTAACTTGTTAACGGACTCTCTTTGAGACTCAGTTGCCTCTGTAAAATAAGGATAACAATGGTTTATTTATTTATTTATTTTTTAAGTTTAAAGGATAATAATGTTTATCATGAAAGGTGGCTTGAGGATTACATAGCATGTACCTGGCATATAATAGGTATCAATAAATTTTATTTTCTAGTCCCTAACTCAAGCTATAAAAAAATTCACATGAGTAGAGAATGAAATCATTAGATTTGGGAAGTAGGTTAGCTTATTTGCCATGACACAAAATTAAAGGCCCAAGATACACTGAGTTCCTTTTAAATTACATCATGATTTACCAGAATGCATAAGGGACTCAGCATAGATGAAAAAGGTTATATTAACTACAAAGTGTTAAAGGCATTAACAGTATAACGTGTGATTGTTTTAAAACCTATGAACTCAAGTAGAGTTTTTAGTTTTTTTGGTGGTTTCAAAACAATACCAGTTACAATTATAGAGCATGCATAACTGGACTTTCCAGGTGAAGTTAGCATTTGCATTAGTAATAAAATACACTATCGTATTAGAAAGGCAGTAGAGTATAGTGATTAAAAGAGCTTTGGAGAGTTGTCCTAAACAAATTTGGACCTTATCCCTAAGCTGATGAGAAGCCATTTAGGATAATTAAAAAGAGCTTTTCTAATCATTTGCCACTTATTCTAAAGGGAATTGATTATTCACTCCCTTTTCCATTGTTAATCTAGTAAACCTTATTGTAGTAACACATACACATAGAGAGGTCAGACTATTCTATTTAGCCCTATCAATGTATTTTGGATTACTCTCTCCCTTCCCACCCCCAATAAGGTTGCTACAACATTAATAGATGGGCTACTACATTAATTTAACAACACAAGTTACAGTAGTAACTACATTAGCGTGGTAGACAGAACAATGGCTTCTGAAGATGTCTACATCCTAACCCCAGAACCTGTGAATATGTTATCTTAAATGGCAAAAATAACTTTGCAAAGGTGATTAAATTAAAGGCCTTGAGATGGGGGAGATTATATGGATTGTTACAGTGTGCCTGACCTAATTACCTGAGTCTTCAAAAGCACAAACTTTTGGGAGATGTGATAATGGAAGAATGATCAGAAATGTAAAGTTACTAACTTTAAAGATGAAAGAAAGAGGCCATGAGCCAAGAGACTATGGGCGGCCATATAAGCTAGAAAAGAAAAGTAAATTGACTCTCATATCCTTCAGAGAGGAACACAGATATGCAAATACCCTGATTCATCCCAGTGATACTTCTGTCAGATTTCTAATCTTCATACTGTAAGATAATAACTATACTTTATTGTCTTAAGCCACTTAATTTGTGGTCCTTTGTTATAGCAGCAAAAACCAATACAATTACCAACAAATGGTTAATATATTAGTTACTGAACCAGTACCTGAAGTGCCTTTTAAAACTCTTGCCTAAGAACTTCAGCTCATCTGAAGATTCTCAAGAAAAGCAATAAGGCAAGCTACAGACTGGGAGAAAATATTTGTAATACATATAATATCTAACAAAAGACTCATATCCAGAAATATGATATAAAAAGTAAGAAAAAGACAGACAACCCATTTTAAAATTGGCAAAAGATTCATTGACACATCACAAAAGATGACATCCAAAGGGCCGATAAACTTTTGGCAAATGCTCAACATCATTACTCATTGGGGAAAAAATATTAAAGCCTCAGTGAGACACCACTACACACCAAATCAGAATGACTAAAATTAAAAAGATTGACAAGTACGGGCAACAATGTGGAATAAATGAAAATCTCAAATATTGCTGGTGGGAGTGTAAAATGGTCCAACTATTTTAGAAAATTGTATAGCTGTTTCTAAGAAATTTAAGCACAGACTACCCTATGACCTAGCAAATCTACTAGACATACACCCAAAAGAAATGAATGTATATGTCCATCAAAAGACATATATAATAATACCCACAAATATTTATTCATAAAAGTCCTAAACTGAAAACCCATTAACCAATTTTATTAACCCATTTCATTAACATGAAAACAGGCAAATGAACTGTATTATTCATACAATACAATAACACATTTCAATAAAAAACAATGTACTGATATAAACTACAATGACAACACTAAAAAATATTATATTAAGTTAAAGAAGCAACATGCCAGACAGAGTACACACTACATGATTCTATTTATACAAAGTTTAAGAACATGCAAATTAATATATGGAAATAGAAGTTGGAATAGTAGTTATCTTTCAGGGGGTGTACTGACTGAGAAAGGGCACAAGGAAACTTTCTGGGGTAATTGAAATTCTCTGTATTTTCATCTGGGTGGTATTTACATAGATAAAACCTCTTGAACTGCATGTATACTTAAGATTTATATATTTGAGTGATTATGAAATATATATCAATTTTTAATAAGAAGAAATTGAGAGGGACCACCTCTTCCTTGCTGTGCTCTAAATATACTTTGCCCATCAAAATACTCCCACCTAAGTGATTTGCTTTAGTACTATCCAGGCAGGTTAAGTTAGTGACAAATGTTCTACAGGTAGAGGAAAAGTAAGAATACAAAGTAACAATGATACTAATAGATAAGGAATAATATGGGTAATTGAAGAGAGAACTAATGTACTTCTGCAGCCAAGTAAGGGGAATGTTTGGACTACCTAGGGAGGTTACGGTACATTAAATAGTATGGATCTAGAACAATTAATAACAGACATGATAATAACAGAAGTGAAACTAAATGTTATAATTTTTATACTTATTTTCTTAGATAATAATTGTCATTTTTATACTTATTTTCTTAGATAATAATTGTCATTCAATATTGGCTACAGTCTAAAACATTAAAACATAAACCACAACTCAGGCCATAGGAACCAGATGAGGAGCCATCACAGCTGCCTGCCTTAGGCTACTTTCTACCACGCTTTCTACCTTTCTGCTTGCACTTTCTACTGGGCAGCTTTCCTGGCCATCTCATTTCCTCACCTCCTGCTCCCTAACTACATGGGCTACTTAGCTATCTGTGGTTTCTGCTTCTCTGGTTAAGCCTGTTGCTGGGTTTTGGCTACTAGACTGAACATGTTTATTCACAGTGTAGTCATATGAAAACCACAATTGCACATGTGTAAAGATGAGAAACTATTTACTAAAAAATGAAAATACTGTTTCTGTTGGGTGATAAGATTATGGGTATTTTGAATTGTTTTTCATATTTGTCTTCAATATTACCATCATACACTTTTTTAACCAACTAGAAAAAAAAGATCATTGATGTTTTTGGCAATGTCTGGAAAACTGAGAATAAAGAGAAATTAGTAGGCAAGTTATAAAATGATTTCTAAAGGTCCTTTCAACAGCACATTGACTTTATGTCTATTTCATTACTAAATGTAACTGCTATAATCTAAAATGTTACTAGTCTAATAGGCAGTCTACTCACTTTCCCCTTGACAGGAGACATAATGTTCTTAAGATCATTTCAGATGACTTTGAGTAAGTCTGGCAGAAAGAAACTATAAGTTTGATCACACTAAACTCAAGGGAGCTCCATGCAAAGAATTTCCAATGGTTCTTTACAAAGGGTAATGACTTGGTGTCTCTGTGACATTTCTACTTCAGTAACTTTCTATTTCAGCACTGGACTTAGAGATAATAGACTCATTAAGTAGACTTTTAAAATCTTTAATAATCTTTAATAGACTTCTTTCCCGCTGTTTTTTAAAAAACCATTTTACAACTCATTTCTCTTGTTGCCAATTACTCATTTGATAACTGCACAACAGACACACTTGTACGATTGCAAATAAATTTTGTTGTTTATTTATTTGCAATTCATCACCCCTCAATGTAACATAAGCTCTTTGGGGACAAGGACTCTTTTTTGCTATCATAAAATATGTATCGATTAAAATATTTGTAAAGGACAGAATAAGTGAACACATTGCTATTTTAAAGAAATAAGGTAGACCACAATTTGTGACTTGCGCGCTAAAGACAAAAATTAAAATCTCATGGAAAAGATTTCTTTTGGCTTGGTTCTACTGTAGGTAATGCACAATTTTAAATTACTGGCTTATGGCACAATGATTTCAGGCATGTGCCAACTAACAATGGGGAATGTGTCATTAGGCGATTTCATCTTTGCATGAACATCATAGAGTGTACCTACACAAACCTAGGTGGTATAGCCTACTACTACTATACATGTAGGTTATATGGTATAGCCTATTGCTCCTAGGCTACAAACCTGTACAGCATGTTACTATACTGAATATTGCAGGCGATTATAACACAATGGTATCTGTGTAACTAGACATATCTAAACATAGAAAATGTACAGTAAAAATATGGTATAAATGATTAAAAAATGGTGCGCCTATATAGGGCACTTGCCATGATGTAGCTTCAAGACTGGAAGTTGCTATGAGTGAGTCACTGAGTGAGTGATGAGTGAATGTGAAGGCCTAGGATGCTGCTACAAAACTGCAGTAGGCTTTATAAACCCTGTACGCTTCAGCTACACTAAATATATAAAAATATTTCTTTCTTCAATAATAAATTAAACTTTGCTTCCTATAACTTTACTTTATAAACTTTTAAATTTTTTAAAACTTTTGACTTTTGTAATAACATATAGCTTAAAGCACAAATGCATGATATAGCTGTACAAAAATATTTTCTTTATGTCCTTATTCTATAAGCTTTTTTTACTTAAAATTTTTTTATTTTTACTTATTAAACCTTTTTTTAAAAACTAAGATACAAACACACTCAGTAGTCTAGACCCACACAGTATCAGAATCATCAACATCACTGTCTCCCACCTCCACGTCTTGTCCCACTGGAAGGTTTTCAGGGGCAATAACACACATGGAGCTGGCATTTCCTATGATAAGGAAGCCTTCTGGAATACCTCCCAAAGGACCTTCCCGAGTGTCACTCATTGAAGAGGTGTCACTCTTTGCAAAAACATGTCCATAGTAATTTGGTTTCTTTCTTTTATCATAGATTTGCTTGTGAGCAGATAAGGCACCACAAACATTTCTATTAATGAAAACCTTTCAGAGTTGGGGTTCACCTTTTAAACTTTATAAAGAGCTTGTTGAGGTCTGCCAAAGTTTCTGTTAAATCCTTCACGATGAGTTTTCTTGAGGGGAGGCTGTCTCTTGAATCTCCTACAGTATTCTTTTATCTTGCCTCTTCTTCAGCTATGTGTTCCCATTCCAGTTCCTCAGGAATCACCTCTAGAAGCTTCTCAATGTCAGCCTTATCCACACCTGGGCTTAAAGTTGTTGCCAACTCAACTACAGCTTTGATGATTTTTGCAACCCTCATCCTTGGCAAATCTTTTGAAGCCATGGATGAACTTCCTCAGTGTCTTCTTCCAGGTGCCACTCATATACTTCTCACTGACATCATCCCAAGCCCAAACAGTCATTGGTGT
This sequence comes from Macroglossus sobrinus, assembly GCA_004027375.1. Classification (NCBI taxonomy): domain Eukaryota; kingdom Metazoa; phylum Chordata; class Mammalia; order Chiroptera; family Pteropodidae; genus Macroglossus; species Macroglossus sobrinus. The sequence goes on from PVKZ01000193.1 coordinate 213,064, forward strand.
AGTCACAGATGTTGTAATCAGAATTGCTTCAGTATCTTAATTAGCTGTAGCAATAGCCTAGGCAAAGATTTCTTCCTTGAGTAGTAGGCCTTAAAAGCTGCTACAACTTCTTTATTCGTTGGTTGGATCAGAGAGGTGGTACTTGGAGGGAGAAACACCACTTTGATATTGGGATGAAAATCCCAGTAAAAAGAGAATGTCCAAAAGTATTATCATTAATAAGCGAAATCTTAAAAGGTATGTATTCTCCAAACAGTACTTCCCTGTTTTGCTGGCATAGCATTCTGGAGGGCATCTTGGAAGAGGAGCTGGTCATTTATGACTACTTATTGCTCCCCTAATACATTGGCAGTGTGCTTATTGATATGCTTGAATGCCCTGAGGTTCTCACTGTATGAGATCACAAGAGTTTTAATTTGTAGTCTGCAACACTGCCCCCAAGCAAGACTGTTATCCTTGAAACCAGGGATTGACGAGGCCTCATGGATGAAATTGTTTTCAGGTGCCCCTTTCCAGACTAGGCAGGTTTCACTCATATTGAATATTTGTTCTGGCAAGTAATTTTCCTCCACAATCAGCTTTCTAGAGTTTCTAGAAATTCTTCAGCTGCCTTCACATAACCACTTGAAGACTTACTTTTTTCACATTATGTAATGAATAATGATTCTTGAATCATTTAAACCCCGAAGCTAGCAGTAAATTCAACATCATGGTCGGGCCTAGCCTTTTCTTTCAACATCATAAACTTTTTGCTTTGGCTGTGATCGTCATGATGCTGAGAGGGATATGTCTCTATACGTGGTCTTCAATCCAGGTCATTAGAGCTTTATCCATGTATGACACAGGCCCTTCTCAAACTTTTGTTAATCTTGTTGCTTTCAATGAAGATCCTTTAAAAGCTTCCATCACTTTGTTCTTGTTCTTCTAAATTGGAATTACTGTGGAATGGGGACATACCTGACTGGCAAGAAATAATAGTCCTGATTTTTTACCTTCGAAGCCCTTAATCATTTTTAATTTTGTTTCTAGGTCAATCACTTGATGTGGCCTCTTACTGGCAACATTAGCAGTAGTTAATGTTTTACATGGTTAGGGGCCATGATGAACAAAACATGAGATTAAGTCAAACACAAGAGAAAATGAGGCAATCAAGAGACAGTAAACACAAGATGTAGAAGGCTGCTACAAGTTTAACACAGCATATTGTTTTACAGCAAACTTTTTTTAAAAAAGAGTACACTCTAAAATAACTAAAAAGTATAGTACAGTAAATACATAAACCAGTAACATAGTTGTTTATCATTATTAAGTATTACACAGTTTTATGTACTATATTACATGACTAGCAGCACAGTAGGTCTGTTTATACCAGCATCACCATAAACATGTAAGTAATGTACTGTGCTACAACATTACACCAGTTATGATGTCACTAGACCAAGAAAACAGGAACTTTTTTTTTAAGTTTATTGGGATAACACTGGTTAATACAATTATATAATTTTCAGGTATACATTATAATTTGACAACTATATATATTGTGTGATTAACACCCAGAGTCCAATTTCCTTCAGCTACCACATATTTGATCCCCTTTACCCACTTTATTCTCCCCCCAACCCTCTTATATTTGACCCCCTTTAACCTGTCTACCTCTTCCCTCCTCCCCCACCTCCTACCCTCTGGTAACCACTAGTCCATTGTCCATGTCCCTGAGTCTCTGTTTGTCCTGTTCATTTGACAACAGGAACTTTTAAGCTCCATTATAATCTAATGGGACCACTATCGTACATGTGGTTTGTTGACCAAAACGTCGTTATGTGGTTCATGGCTGTAAAAGCATAGAGATCTGGGTTCAAAATATGGGTCCACCATTTACTAGTTGTGTGATCTTGGTCAAGTTACTTCTCAAATAAAACAAGGTTAAAAAGTTCTACATAGCTCGTAGAGAGTATTATATGACTCCATATAAATTAATGTACTTTCCACAGAGCCTAATATATAATGTTCTATGAATGATAATTACCATTGTCTCTTCAAACTCCAACAATGTTAATAGCAAATTTTATGACTTCATAAAAATTAATGACTAAGCTGATATCACTTGAAACTTGGAAAATTCTAAGAGTACCAACCAGGCCCGACCCTACTTAGCTTCTAAGATCAGACAGGATCAGGCTTGTTGAGGGTGGCATGGCCGTAGACTTTCTTTTTATAGTAATTAAGCATGGAAGTAGACTGCGTTTTTGGTCCATTTTTGAGAATAGTAAAGATTTTAGGTGGCTTGATAAAATGTAGGTCAAGACTGTCAGAATAGTGAAGTTCAGCATTCTTTTTGATACATATTTATTTATTGGTGGGGAGGGGGAGTTACAGAAGGTCTGATTGTTTTAGTAGGATCTTCTAATTTCCTTCTTTTTCCTTCCTCTAATTTCCTTCTTTCCCTTAACTAACACATCTCAAAAGGGTATTCCCCCCTTTCTAGTTATCTATTTCCCAGAAGAGATGCCTTTCCCAAACTGCCACCATAGGTCTCAAATACTTTCAAGTCCTTTATCTTTAGCTAGTAAAGTGATCTACCAGGTCTTAGAAAGCTTTCACAAATTTTATATTTATTGTGGATCTTTTTCTTTCTATTTTTTTGTCAAAATTAGGCCCTCAATTCCTTTCTTCTTTTCCATATAATTTTTAAGTCCTCCCCTAGTCTAAAACATCAAATATAGCTTTGTTGGAATTTACTGTTTATTTCTTATTTAAAAACAATTTCAAGTTCATAATATTGTTTTTCTCCTAGAAAAGCGGAAAGTGTGGATTAAGTATGGTTTTAGTTCTGTTCCTTCTTAACCTGTCCCTTTTTATTCTTATTACTGACTATGATTTAATATTTTATAAACATTCTTTAAAAACCCCAGGAAGTAAAGCAAAGAGCTAAGTTTGTGAACAAGTCTTTCTTTTGTAGATCACGTAACTTTCTTAAAACATCATGCATGAAGAAAAGTTTCAGAAAGCAAAGTCTCTCATATCTTATGACTAACCTAGTTAAGGTAGAGCCTGATATGATACACTATAGCTTACAGGTTTGTAGTAATTAAAAGTCCTTTTTGCCCATGTGTTAATGATATCTACCCTGAGGTAAAACAAAAGAAACTGTGTTTAATTTATAAAGTTATATAAAGAAACAAACTAGAATCCACTTTCTTTGCTATTTTTGTCTTTATGATGATAATGCAAGAACATAAGAGAGTGATTTTCCCATCTCAGGCTCTGGTAAAGTTCATTTCTTGAGGACCACTAAATTGCCACCTAATAGGGATACAAAGGTTAACTAAGACACAATCCCTGCCTCACAGAAAGTAGAGAAATATGAAAAAGTAAAAAAGGTTAGATACAAGACAGTGTCCTTTATAAAAAGTCTTAAAAATATGCAAATCATACTATACATACTTTTTAATGATATATATATATATGTATATTTAGTATAAACAAAAAACGTGGAAGGGTGTGCTGGGAGAATGAAGGGAATAAAATCAGGTAGGAAAACAAAGGGAGCTTCAATCTTATCTATAATTTGTAGTTTATTTCTTTAAGAAAGAAATAAGAAAGACCTAAAATAAATATTGCAAAGTGTTAAGACCTGACAAAGCTTGGTAATAAGACATATGGGTGAATCTGTTATATTATCTCTATTCTTTTCTTAAAATATTTTGTGAGTTTTAAATTTTTTTATTCAAAATATAGTTCAATTTACTTACGGGATTTGTAGGGTTTTAATTCAGAAGTTTCAAATTGTGTAATAAACACAAAACTAAGAATCAATTTTAGGAATGAATAAGAAAAATGACCTGAATACTGTACATTATTTTTTAGATGAAACATTATACATACCTGTAAGTGCTAAATAAGAAGCAATGTACCGCTTTTCCAGTCCATCTTTAATACTTTGAATTGCACCCAAAATTGGAGGTATAATCATAATCAGGTTACTCACTGTATTCCCTATAGAAGGAAAACACAAGAAAGAAGATAATCAATACTACTTTAAAGATGTATGTATTTGGCTCTTAACAAAAATTAAACAGGTGACTTCTCAAAAAGATGGTGAAAAGATATTAGCAGCTAAAAGTGAATGCTCTATTCAATAAAAATTTTTTCCAGGAATCCAAGTAAAGAAAGATGTCTTCAGACAAATGAAAACTAAGAATTTCAAACAGAGCATCTAGGAAAGGAAATACTAAACACTAAAGGGAAAAAGTAAAAGTATCTCAGAAAGAACCTCAAAGATATAGCAGAAAATGAATTGGAGAAGGCAGCTTACATAATGCAACTAAAAGGGTGGTCTGTGGATACACAATGTCAAGATAAAATATAGGAATGAGTTAATTTTGTCTTTTGAATCAAATGGCAACAAAACAGGTTTCACATTTTTCATGTCTTTTTAAAATTTCATTTTTTGTAGAATGGAAAAAGATATTTGTATTTTATGGCAATGTAGTAATAATCTTAACCTGATCTTTGTTATCGTTTTTATAAAAACAAAGTTCAAACGTGAATAGCAAAGAAACAATAAAAACTCTAATAGCAGAAATAAGTAGTAAAATGGGAAAAAGAAATGGCTAAACTATTTTCTAAAATGATTCTGGGTAGGATAAAGTGGCACAATACATTCAAAGTTCCAAATAAATGATTTTCAATATAGAAGCAGATATCAAGACAAATACCAGTTAATGGGCATATACAGAATACTCTACCCTACAACAATAGTATATACATTCTTCTCAAGTGCACAGGGAACATATTCTAGGATAGACCATATGTTAGGCCATAAGTTAAATCTCAATAGATTTTAAAAGATAGATAAAGTATCTCCTCCAACACAACAGAATGAATTTAGAAATAAATAACAAGAAAAAGTAGAAAATTTCACAAATTTGTGGAAATTAAACAATACTTAAAACATTCTTAAGCAACCCATGGATCAAAAAGGAAATGACAAGAGAAATGTGAAAATACCTAGAAATGAAATAAAATGAATACACAACATACCAGAATTAACAGGAAACAGCAAAAGCAGTGCTAAAACAAGATCTTCAAGCTGAATTGAAAGAGTGCTATTTAGCAACATGAAAATATATAAAAATACACAATACACTGATGAAGGTAAATATATAGTCAAATTCAGATCACTAATACTGTAATATCATGGTGTATTAACCACTCTAGTATAAAGATAAAAGAACAAAAGTACTAAAAATAAATGCAGCTACAATAATTTGTTAATGAATACACAATAAAAACCAAGTAAATTGTGACATCAAAAACCTAAAAAGAGGGGAGTAAAGGGTACAGTTTTAATATGAGAAGTTATCAGCATAAAAAAGACATACCTATAAGTTGTTTTATGTAAGCTTTGTGGTAATCACAAAGCAAAAATCTACAGAAGATATGCATAAGATAAAGAGAAGGGAATTAAAGCATACCACTACAGAAAAATCAATTCACAAAGCAGGCAGCAAGAGAAGAAAGAAGGGAATTACAAAACAGTCAAAAAAGCATAAGTAGTCCTCAGTAGGCATTAGTATGTCTTAAACTATCAATAATTACTCTAAATGTAAATGAATTAAATACTCCAAGAGATTCACTTCAGTTTTAAAGATATACTCAAAGTGAATGAATGGAAAAAGATATTCCATGCAAATGAAAACCAGAAGTAAACAGGAGTAGCTACATTTATATCAGAGAAAACAGACTTAAAGACAAAAACTATACGAGATACAAAGAAGATCATTAAGTAGTAATAAAGTGTTAAATCATCAAGAGAATATAACAAATGTAAATATATATGCTCCCAACATCAGAGCACCTAAACATGTTAAGCAAATACTAACAAATCCAAAAGAGGAAATAGAAAACAATAAAATAATAGTAAGGGACTTCAAAACTCTACTTTTTAATATGATAGATTATCCAGACAAAAATCCATACAGTAGAACCCCCTTATCCGTAGGGGATATATTTCAAGATTCCTTCCCCGCAAAAAAAAAAAAAAACAAAAAAACAATGAATAGTACGAAACCCTATATATGCTATGTTTTTTTTTTCCTATACATACATATCAATAAGAAAGTTTGTGGCTTCTCTTTGGCATATCCAAATTGCTAGAATCACTACTTTTCTGCCTTGGGGCCATTGTTAAGTAAAACAAGGTTCACCCGAACACAAGCACTGCAATACCACTGTAGTCAATCTGATAACTGAGATGTCTACTAAGTGACTAATGGGTGGGTAGCATATACAGCATGAATACACTGAAGAAAGGACGATTCATAGGACAGAGCAGGGTAATGAGAGAGTTTATCACATTACTAAGAATGACATGCAATTTAAAACTTATGAATTGTCTGTGTCTGAAATTTTCCATTAAGATTTTTGGACTGCAGTTGACTGAGGGTAATTAAAACTGCAGAAAGCAAAACCACCAATAAGGGGGGACTACTGTACAGAAAAGTTGGAATTCAACTAAACCTGAGGCCAAATGAACCTAACAGACTTAAATATTCCATCCAAGAGCAACAGAATACACATTCTCATAAAGCACATTTGAAACATTCTCCAGGATAGAGCATATGATAGGTTATAAAACAAGTCCTAGCAAATTTTAATAAAACTGAAATCATACAAAGTATATTTTCCAACCACAATAGTATAAAACTAGAAATCAGTAACAGGATGAAAACTCCAGATTCACAAATATATGGAAATTACTCCTGAACAACCAAATAGAACAAAGAAAAAAAAAATCTCGAAATAAATATAAATGGAAACACAACACACCAAAACTTACGAGATGCAGCTAAAATAGTTATAAGAGGGAAATTTATAGCAATAAACACTTACACCAAGAGAAAATAAAAATCTCAAATAGACAACTTAACTTTACACCTCAAAGAACTAAAAAAGAACAAAGCCCAAAGTTAGAAGAAAAAAAAATAAAGATCATAGTGAAAATAAATGAAATAGATCAATTTCATTTCTCAAACTAAGAGCTGGGTTTTTTTAAAAAAGAAAAACAAAATTAACAAACCTTTAGCTAGACTAACTCAGGAAAAAAAAGAGGGCTCAAATAAATAAAGTTGAAATGAAAAAGAACGTTACAACAAATATTGCAGGAATACACAGGACCATGAGAGATTACTATGAACAATTATATGCCAACAAAAAACATAGAAGAAATAGGTAAATTCCTTGATATATACAATCCAATCCACCAAGACTAATCAGGTAGAAACAGAAAATCTTAACAGACTAATAACAAAGAGTTTGAATCAATAATCAAAAACCTCTCAACACAGAAAAGCTGAGAAGTGGTTTCACTGGTGAATTCTACCAAACACTTAAAAGAATTAACACCAAATCTTCTAAAACTACCAAAAAAAAATAGAAGAGGGAATACTTCCAAACTAATTTTATGAGTCTAGCATTACCCTGATACCAAAGCCAGATAAGGACACAAGAAAATTACAGACCAATATCCCTGATAAATATAGATGCAAAATTCTCAACAAAATATTAGCAAATAAAGTTTAATAGCATATTACAAAGATTATACACTATGACCAAGTAGGATTCATCCCTGTAGTGCAAGGATGGTTCAACAGATGCAAATCAATAAATGTGATATACCACATAAATAAGATAATAAAATTCATATGATCTTCTCAATAGATGAATCTAACAAAATACAAGATCCTCTTGTGATAAAGATGCTCAACAATTGGGTATAGAAGGAATATATCTAACACAACAAAGGCCATATATGACAAACCCACAGCCAACATCACACTTAACTGTGAAAGCTTGAAAGCTTTCCAAGATAAGGAACAAGATAAAGGTAACCACTCTTACTACTCCTATTTGACATAGTACTGGAAATACTAGCCAGATGAATCTGGCAAGAAAAAGAAATGAAAGGCATCTGAATAGGAAAGGAAGGAGTAAAATCGTCTTTGCAGATGATATGATCTCACATTTAAAAAATTCTAAGATTCCACCAAAAAACTTCTACAACTAATTGATGAATTCAGTAAAGTTGTAAGATACAAAATCAACATACAGGAAATGATTTTATTTTATTTTATTTCTATTGTTTCTGAAGAAGAAACAATCCAATTCACAATATTAAAATCAATAAAATACTTATGAGTAAATTTAACCAAGGTGAAAAATCTGCGCACTGAAATCTATAAGACTTTGATATCACATGTTCATAGATTTTAAAAATTTATATTTTTAAGTTGTCCATACTACCCAAAACCATCTATAGATTAAATAAAATCTCTATCAAAATTCCAAAGTCATTTTTCATAGAAATAGAAAAAACAATCCTAAAATTTATACCGAGCCACAAAAAACATTGAATAGCCAAAGAAATCCTGAGAAAAAAACAAAGCCAGAGGCAAAACAACTTTTTGATTTCAAACTATACTACAAAGCTATAGTAATAAAAATAGTATGACACTGGCATAAAAACATATGCATATACCACTGGAACAAAACTGAAAGGCCAGAAATAAACCATCACATATATGGTCAACTAATATTTGACAAGAGAGCAAAAAACACTCAAGGGAAAAATAGTTTCTTCAATTAACAGTGTTAGGAAAACAGGGTAACCACACAAAGAAGAATGACTTTACACTACTCATAAAAATTAACTCAAAATGGATTAAAGACATAAGCATAAGAACTGAAACTGTAAAACTCCTAGAAGAAAATATAGGAAAAATATTAGCAGCTAAAAGGAAATGCTCTATTCAATAAAAAATTTTTCCAGGAATCCAAGTAAAGAAAGATGCCTCCAGCTCCTGAACACTGGTCTTGACAATAATTTGGATATAAAACCAAAAGCACAAGCAACAAAAGCAAAAATATATAACTGAGACCACATCATACTAAAAAGCTTTTGCATAGTAAAAGAAATAATCAACAAAATGAACAAGCAACCTTCAAAATGGGAGAAAATATTTGCAAATCATATCTAATAAGTAGTTAATATCCAAAATTTATAAAGAACTCACAGAATTCAATAGAAAAAAAAAGGCAATCTGATTAAAAAAACAGGCAGAGTACCTCAACAGACATTTTTTCCAAAGAAGACATACAGTTGACCAACAGGTACATGAAAAGATGCTCACTATCACTAATCATCAGAGAAATGCAAATCAAATGCACAATGAAATATCCCCTCACACTTAGAATGGCTATCATAAAAAAGACAAGAGATAACAAGTGTTGGCGAGAGTGTGGAGAAAAGGGAACTCTTGTGTACTCTTGGTGGGAATGTAAAGTGGTACAGCCGCTACAGAAAACATTATAGGCATTACTTAAAAAATTAAAAATGGGAACTACCTTATAATCCCACAATCCCACTTCTTGGTATATATCCAAAGAAATAAAAACAGGATCTCAAAGAGATATCTGCACCCCCATGTTCACTGCAGCATTATTCACAATAGCCAAGCATGGAAACAACCTAAGTGTCTATCAACAGATGAATGGATAAGAAATGTCTCTCTCTCTCTCTCTCTCTCACACACACACACTATTATTCAACCATAAGAAAAAAATCTTGTGATAACTGAGATGAACCTGAGGAAATTATGCTAAGTGAAATATGTCAGACAGAGAAAGAAAAATATTGTATAATATAAAGTATATGTGAAATCTAAAAAAGCCAAACTTAGAGAAAGAGAGAATAGAGTGATGGTTACCAGGGGCTGGGAATGAGGGAAATGGGGAGATATTGGTCAAAAGGTACAAACTTCCACTTATATGATTAACAAGTTCTTGAGAGCTAATGCACAAGATGGTGATTATAGCTAATAAGACTGTATTACATAATTAACAGTTACTAAGAGTAGATCTTAAATGTTCTCAGCACACACACACAACAGTAATTATGTGGCAGACTAGAGGTGTTCGCTAATACCATACTGGTAACAATTTTACTATGTGTAAATGTATCAAATTAATATGCCATACACCTTAAATTTATAGAACATTGTATTTCATCTATACCTCAATAAAGCTGGGGGGGGGGGATCCAAAAAGATCAAACTATTTCCAAGTAACTTAATCCTAGAACAAAACTGAAGACTATATATGATAATAAAAAAATATCCAGGTCCCAATAAGGTAAGAAACACAATGTCTGGCATCCAATCAAAGATTACCAGCCATACAAAGAAAGAACAAACGCAGTCCATAATGAAAAAAATAACCAACTGAAACCAATCCAGAAAGGACACCGATGACAGAATTAGCAGACAAGGATTAAACAGTTCATATATAAAAGTCTAGAAAATACAAACTAACCCATAGTGTCAAAGAAAGCATATCAGTAGTTGTGGGATAGTGCTGAGGTAAAGGATACAGTGGGATGGAGAAAGAGGACTTATAAAGGGACATGAGGAAACTTGGAGATGATAGGTATGTTCACTATCTTGATTGTTTCACATATGTATACATATGTCAAAACATAATTTTGTACACTTTAAACACATGCATTCAATTATGTGTCAACTATACCTCAAAATAGTTTTTTTTTTTTTTAATGTTTTGCTTCTGGGGAGTAGAACTGGAGGATAGAGAGGAAAGAGTTATGGAATGGCACTGCTTTCTGGTTTTGTTATAAGTCTTTTAATACTAGCTGGATTTTATCTATTTTTTAAAATGTATTACTTTGATAAAATAAAAATTAAAGAAACTTTTAGGAAAGAGAATACAATAGTTTCATAGATGTGGTAAGATTTGAGCTAGATCCTGAAAGGAGAGAAAGGAACTAAAATCTACCAATAGCCTATTAAGTACCAGGTACTGGACCTCACATTGTACAAGTGCCAACTTATATTTGCTTCTCTCAATAACTTTGTGAAGTATTAGTGCCCCACTATACAAACAAAAAAAGTCAGGCTAAGAAAGTATATAATTTATTCAAGTTTTCACAGTAAGCAAATGGCAGAGCCAAGATTTAATTCCAGATTTATCTACCCTTACAGCCAACGTTTCTCCCCTTAAATGCATTAGCAAAATATTTGCATAGAAAGGTCCTTATTAATATTTTAAAAAATAAGTCAGAGTATTCTATTAAAAATGTTTTAAAGTAAATTCCAAATTGTACAAATAGCAAAGTTATTTGCCTAGGTGGAGTATGACAATATAAGGTGTAAAGCCACACAGATGGAAAGTTTTACATCTAAATAGCAGTTATCAATAGCTTTAAGTAAACCTGTAGAAAATGTTGAATATTGTACCATTCAGGGAGCCCTAGGATTCAAACTAATGAAAATCTTTACTAATGACTGAGATAAGGGAATTGAAACATGCCCAAAGGAACATATAATATTAAATTTAGCTGAGATGTCAGAAATACATTTTAAATAACCTAGAGACAGGAGGTAAAGGAGAGTCCTATAAACTACATGAATCTCAATTAAGGAAAATGTAGTCTTACAAGTTTGAATGAGGATTTGCAAACCACAAGAACAGGCTACCAAGAGACAAAATAAGGACAACTCTGAGAGAAAGCTCCAAAGACAGAAAGATGACAGACTATTCTTAGGGGAAAATCTCAATATATTGCCTCAAAGCATTATTTTATTTAGCTCTATGGAAAGAGCTGGTAGTGGTCCTACTTTTCTCTGCTTTAATTCACTTTCTCTTTGGAATGCTTACCTATTGTGGCACCCTACTTTAAACAAAACAGAGATCCTAAGTACTGAAAGAAAAGACTAAAATAAATGAATCATTTACTCAATAAATAAAACATGTCAAGCGGGGAATGGCATGACTGCTGTGGTCAAATATCAGAATTGTTAAACTAAAGGTGAATGAGTCTTCTGGCTGTAAAATATCAAAACTAAAATCAATAAAGTTATGGAGAGGCAGATTTCCACCCAATATAAGGCAAAACAATTTAATATTAGAGTGATCCAAAGAAATGTAATAAGCTGCTTTATTAGACTATAAACTTTTGAGGGGCAGTCTCACTCATACTTCTGTTTTTCACTTGGCACAATACCAAAGACAAGGGCAGGTACTCAGAAAAGTCTGGTAAAATGAATAAATCCATGCACGCATGCTGAAACCTGAATATAGTAGTTTCTCCCTTATCTTCTGGTATTATTCATAAAATTATGTGTTTCTTAATTTTTTGATTTAATGATGGTCACAGTGGATGGTAGATTTATTTTAGAGTAACTTCTCTATTTTTAAAAAAGTGACAAATATTTACTGTAAAAAATTAAAGCAATTTAGGAAAGTATAAGAAAAATTAAATCATTAAACATCCCCAACACCTGGAAATTATCAGCATTAATATTTGATAAGCATTACATATATGGAGAAATTAATGGATGGATGAGTTAAAAAAGAAAAGGTAAAGGGTTTATTATTTTTTTAAATTACATTTGACATACAATATGTTATTAGTTTCAGGTGTACAGTATAGTGGTTAGACATCTGTATAACTTAAGTGATCATCTTAATAAGTCTAGTACCCACCTGGCATCATGCATTATTACAATATTTTGACTCTATTTCCTATGCTGTACTTTATATTCTCGTGACTGTTTTTATAACTGCCAATTTGTACTTCTTAAGTTCTTCTCCTTTTACACTTCTTAATCTCACCCTCCCAAACCCCTGCCCATCTGGCAATCATCAATTTGTTCTCTGTACCTATGACTTTGTTTTGTTTATCGTTTTTTAGATACTATATATAAGTGAAATCATACAGTATTTGTCTTACTCTGTCTGACTTATTTCACTTAGCATAATGCCGGCTAGGTCCATTCACGTCATCACAAATGGCAAAGTTTTATTCCTTTTCATGGCTGAGTAATATTCCATTGAATATATGTACCACATCTTCTTGATCCATTCAGAAAAGACGAAGTTTTATAGGCTATTAGATATGCACTTTAAAGAAAAAAACTATTAAATAGATCTTAATTTAATAAAAGAAAGCAAAACTGAATATGAAAACAACTAGACTCCTGATTTTTACATTTAATTTTCATAGCAAATGCATATATGGAGAAATGCTGTGAAACATAAAAGAAATTCACACTCCTCAATTTCTCCCCTACCTATTCATTTTTATTAGTCATTTCCACATTGTCAAAGACTATAAATTTCACATTGTCAGGGATCTATATTTAGTTCTATAAACCACATTTTCCATCCTTTTTTATATAATAGCTTAGTAAGACAAAATTCACATATCACAAAATTTATCTTTTTCATGTGTACAACTCAATAATTTTTAATACATTCAGAGATTTGTGCAACCATCATCACTAATATAGAACATTTTCATGAGCCCCAGATGAAACCCCAGACCTATTAGCAGTCCCTTCCCATATCTCCCCCGCCCCACAGTCCCTGGCAACCACTAATCTACTTTCTGTCTGTATAGATTTAGCTATTCTGGACATTTCATATCAATAAAATCATATAATATGTAGTCTTTTGTCTCACCATAATGTTTTCAAAGTTCATCCATGTTGAAGCAGGCATGTATTTAGAACTTCATTCTTTTTTATTGCCAAATAGCCCATTGTATGGATATACTACATTTTGTTTATATATTCATCATTGCACATCTATGTTGTTACTTTGGCTATTATTAATAATGCTACTATGAACATTCATATACAAGTTTTTGTGTGGACATGTTTTCAATTATCTTGGGTATATATACCTAGGAGTGGAATTCCTGAGTCATACAGTAATTCTATGTTCATCTAGGTTTTAGCCTCAGTTCTCTCTTTAAACGGATGCAGTCCCTACCACCTGTCTTTTTTTCCTATAGCTTTTCTTTCCATTTTGCCTTTTTTTAACCAAGTTTAACTTATTTAGATTCATCATGATTTTCATAAAGTTTTTTAAAGAATTTATACATGCTGTATTCTCTGATTGCATGAGTGCTTTAAAATATTGTCTTTTGCCTTTATAGTCAAAAGATGACTTAGCTATAAAATTCTGGGGTCTCTCTTTATTTCTAAAGTATTGTGCTGTTGTCTTCCAGATTGAACATTACTATGAAGAAGTCGGAAGCTAACCTGAATTTTCCCTTGTTAGATGACTCACTTTTTTGCCTAGACCTCTGAAGAATTCTTTCTTTATACTTGAATCTGTGTATCTGGGTAGTTATTGGGCATCCAGATGAGACAAAGATACTACACCTACTGTATCACTCTATAAAGCTAAATAAAGATAGTTTTAGATCAAAGACATTGTTGACTCCTAACTCAGCGACTGACAGCTTGAACCTGTAACTATAGCTGTGGAGCTACAGATATAATTTCAATAGCATCAAAATGTCACATACCTAGGTACAAATCTAACAAAAAGACATGCTAGACACAATACTAATAAAAATTCCCAAAGGTTTTTTGGGTACAAATTTATAAGCTGATTCTAAATTTTACATGAAAATTAAAAAGCAAACAGGAGTCAAGACAATCTTGAGTAACAACAACAAAATGAGTATTTACACTATTAGAGATCAAGGCCTATTATCAAGGATAAACAAATAGGACAGTAGAACAGTTAATATTCCAAGAACAAAATAACATTTACAGTCACTCAATTTAGACAAACATGACCCTGCAGTGTAGTATAGAGAAGATGGTCTATTCAATAAAAGGTACATTCACATGGATAAAAAGTTAGTCTGCACATCAAGCTCATACTTCTTACTCAAAAATAAATTCAGATAAACTGCAGATCTAAATGTGAAAGGTAAAACAGTATAACTTTTAGAAGAAAACATGGGAGAACATCTTTAAACCTTGAAGTGGCAATGAGTTTTTAAATAGGACACAAAAAAAGGATTAACCACAAAGGCAAAAAGACTATAAATGTCCAGAAGATAAGACTAGAGAGTCAAACTAAGACTATAAAGTCAAGGAGAAAAAAATAAGACATTTTTTTTTAAAAGCTGATTTGCAGAATAGATATGAAATTGCTTTGCAAATAAGAAGATATATAAATGTTAGATAATTTAACTTTACTGAACAAAAAGAATGCACATCAAATGATCATGGACTGGATATTTTTGGTTAAAAAATAATAAGGGTCCAACCGAGAGATAAACCACAGAATAATCTGAACAGTTAAAAATTACTATAAAGAATCATTAACTTTAGGAGGGAATTGGAGTAATGAGGGATTAATTTAGTAAGAAGTAAAGAGAATACAACAGAATATAGAAATAGCAGTACTCCTAAAATGGAAATAGAACACTAAAAGAAGAGATCCCTGCCAGGGCGGAGATCCAGACTTCATTGGAGAATGCATGACCATGGCTCACAGAACAGCAGGGAAGGTGCTGTGGTGCCACACCTACAGAGCTTACTGAAAATCCACTCTTCAGTATTTGTCCTTAATCTGCCCTCCAAGGAGCCAGAGAAATCTGATCACATCGAGGGGGCAGCTACTGCTGCTAGGTGCTGCTGACTACAGTACTCTCTGCAGGAGCTGGCACGCACTGGAGAGGCTGACTAAGCTTCAAGATCTAGGTACTAGGGAAGCCTCGTGCATTATACCAGATAGACGCTAGATAAGCCACTTACACAGCAAGACTTACGCACTGGAGAAGCCACTCTGCCAGCACACCAGAAAACCAGGAAGAAACACCATTTCCTACTGCAATGTCTCGCGAGTGCGCTCCACTGATAAAGTTTAATATCCTGCAGGCTGTCAAAGGAAACAGCAGGCAATGAATACTGAATTTGGAGCTGAGAGATAATAAATTGATATCTAGCACAATTATAAAACTATGTTTTTATCAATTATGACTGGGCAAAACTATGGTTAGTGAGGGTTCTCCAAGTATCAAAATGATAAGAATGGGTGTTTTATTTAAGATGACAAAATAATATAATTTTTCCTCCTTTACCCCACATTTTCTATAATGTAGTTATATGGCTTTTATAATTTAAAGTTAAAATATTAACAAAATAAATGAACGATAGGAAATTAAGGCTAAATTGCTTCTATTACGAGTTTAACTGGGTTTGCAGCACTCCCAGGAAATTCAATTAAAACAGGTTTTTCCCTCTGTAAATAAAACTAGAGGTATATTCACATACCATGCAATAGTGTACTAAAACATTAAAGTAAAAAAATCTCTTTTTTTTCTAGAGGGAAATTTGGTTTGGACACAGACTTAAGGAATTTTTTAAAAATCTGAAAACTATGATAGTTTTATACTCCAAACACAATTTATAGGTGAGGTTGACGATATTTTAATAACTACAAGACTTCGTAATAGGTAAAGTCATCTTTTTCAAGCAAAAAAAAAAAGTCAAATATTAAAAGCTTAGGAAAGTCAGGAGAAAAAGGCAATGTGTATAAGAGTAGATTTAAAACAACTCTGAATGAAGATACTATAGGAAGATGTTTGCTTCAGCAATGACAGTAGGTAGAGCCAGTGTGCTCAAAGTGTGCTCAACAGTCTTAATAGTTCTTGGGACTTTCGCAGAAAACACAGAGCCCTGTGGCAAGTGGGTAGACAATCTAGAGCTCAGTTGTATTCCAGTTGTATACACATCCAGAGCTAAGGATTAAAAAAATAGAAGTATTAAAACCTCGTGAAGCTAAAAAAGTGATCTATACTGCTTATTGCCGCTGTGCAGGAGCCCTCCTGCACAGTGAGCAAAAGAGCTTGATGAAAGCAATAACTGGTCTGAGTCTCCCCAAAGCATTTTGTCAAATATTTTACTGCTTATGCAAATGTTCAAATAATGTTAAAGCTCCCAGAACTTCAGAGATGGAAGAAGACAGGGAAATCATCCAACTTAATCTCCTTGATTTACAGTAGGCAACATTTTGTTCACTTCCTTGCTGTATGAACTTGGGCCATTTCTGTATGCCTAAGCTTTACTTTCCTGACCTGTAAAGTGTGTGAGGGGACCAATAATATTTACGTTATTTAAATAAATAAAAATGATTAAAACAACGAATATGGCCAAATAATGCATTTAAAGATCACCTATGATGGGAGAACGAGCCATTGAACACTATAAAGGAACTTCCACAATCATGCTATGTTAAGAAGTTCTCCCTGGGAAAAATTCTTGTACTTGGACCAGCTCAAGAACAGCTGTCACAAGGGAGATTGTTTGCCTTCTAATCCAGACCAATAAATAACAAAGAAAAGTGTAGGATACTCTGGTTTGTTCAAAAAATTTTTTTAAATCATATATCAATGCATGTTATAGTACCAGGTACTAGTTTTTAATTAAGACTGATAGCAGAATAAAAACAGGAAACCATACAGGTACAGTTAAGTCCTCACTTAATGGCATCAATAGATTCTTGGAAACTGTGACTCTAAGTGAAATGATGTATAAGTAAACCAATTTTACCATGGGCTAATTGATATAAACAAGAATTAAGTTCCTACAGCATATTTTTCAATCAGAAAAACATCACCAAACTTCTATGTAAAGCCCCAAAACGCTTCTAATATTAAACAATGAAATAAGTGTGAGCTATACATACATTTAAGAAAGATGAATAAAAACGAGTAAGGTAATTCTTTTCCAAACCACTTATTCCCATTCAGTCACAGGTGGCCAGAGCCTATCCCTGCAGCTCAGGATGAAAGGCAGGAACCCACCTTGGAAAGGACATCCTTCTACTGCAGGGCCATTCACACACATATCCACCCACATTCACTCAGACTGGGACAATACAGACATGCCAATTAACTTAACGTTCACATTTTTGAGATGTGAGAAGAAACCAGATGCGGAAATGCAGATGTGGGGAGAACATGCAAATGCCACACAGTCAGTGGCCCCAGCCTAGAACTGAATTTTTTTCTCAACAACATCACAAAACAAACGCTGAGTAACGACATCATTTGAGAACCTGCTATAAATCTTCCTTTAAAAAGTGATAAATACAAATTCAGTTCAATTTGACATTTACTAATCATTTTCTATCGGCAAAGTACTGAACTGGGAGATGGGAAGAAAGGTTAGTAAGTGAATAACCCTGGTTCCTGTCCTGAGGAAGTATATATACAATTTAGTAAGAAAGATATACAGGTAAACAACTAGCAAGGGAGAAAGGCAGGACCAAAGAACATAAATGACATACTTAGGGGGAGGGAGGGAACCCAAAAGGGGCTTGAGTAAGGAAGTAACACTTGAGCTATGCCTTAAGAAGAATTTTTACCACTATTAATACAGGAGTCTTTCTATTTTCTTTGGCACACATATAGTAGCTTCAAAAAATTAATTTATTAAAACTGGTTTTTCACATTATTTTTAAAAACAGATATTACACTTTCACTTTATTGCATGTAAGTTACAACAAAAATATTTTAAAACCACTTATTGTAAAAATAAAAACATTCATATAAAATTCAAGATGATGTATAATTTTAGGTTTGGGAAGAAAGGCCAAGTACATAGTGGTAAGGAGATAAGAGAAGAACTTGGGAACGCCATTTTAAGTTGTGGCTCAGATAAACTCTAGTCTAATAAGAGATAGAGGTCATAGAGTGGAAAGACTTTTCATAGCAAAAGGAGCTATGTATGTACATATAATGCTGCTTTGAAGAAGGTTTAAAGACAAGAGCTGAACAGTGAGAATAAACAATTAACAGATAAGCATGATGGAGGCGACAAGAGTCAGAAGAACAAGGGAAGTAAGAAGGTCTTGAACTCCCTGGAGAAATACTTGGTGAAATGAAGATTTTAGATTTAGCCAAAGGTCAAAAAGAGGAGTTTCTAAACCATTCTCAGTATGACGAGACATTACTGAAAGAACAAAATCTGAAAATGATTATTTTGATAATCCCTACTTCCTTTCCATTTTTATTGAAACTTCAGGACCCAACTCAATAAAGCAAGTTTTGCCTAACCACCTTACTGAAAATGATCACTCCCACTTTTTACAGCACATACTGTTCTAACCTCTCATCTGGCACTTAGCACAGATTGCCTTGTATAGTCAGCACTTTTTTTCACTCAATCGTAATATAGATATTTATGTCTTATCTCCTAAGCTAAACAATATGAAAGAGGCAACCACAGAAACAGATGTAATCATGTCTAACTAAGAATTAATCTCACAATAAATTCATTTAAAATAGTATCTAGTGAGTTATAATCTACAGAAGACTTTCAAGTGCAGAAGCAATAACTAGATAGCAACACAAAAGTTACCAGATAGAGATCATTGATATTTCTAGTAAGAACTGGTTTCTGGCCCAATCTATCATAAAGAATGTTTGTTTCCCGAATACATAACTCAGAATATACCAACATTTGGGGCAGGAGGAGAGTCTTTGGGGCAGGAGTTGCTGGAGAAGCTTTAAATAACTAGGCAATTAAACTGGCTGTGTAATATAAGTTACTGATCCACTCCTCCTGAAGGAATGGGTGAAGAAAACAAGGAGAGAACTGGAATTCATTCAATATCTGTTTTGTACCACATAGATGCTATGTAACATGACTTTTGTTTTAATTTCAAAATCTCTATGTAAAAAACAAGCACCACCTAGAATTGATCACTGTTTATATTTTATGACTGCATCAAGCTTTTTATCTTAATAAAGGAAATAAATTATTACAGATAAAGTCAAGGTCACCCATCTCTCCAGTTCAATTTCCCTTCACACATTTCCAGAGTTAATGGCTAGTGTTAATCTGGTGTGCGTCAATGTAATTCATTTAAAAATTATTTTACATATATGCATGTTTATAAATATAGTTTTGCTTTTTTATTTTTTATCTAAGTAGGATAACTCTTTTTATACTCCTTTTTATTTTCTGTATTTTTTCTTCAGA
Source organism: Macroglossus sobrinus (assembly GCA_004027375.1). Lineage (NCBI taxonomy): Eukaryota > Metazoa > Chordata > Mammalia > Chiroptera > Pteropodidae > Macroglossus > Macroglossus sobrinus. The sequence goes on from PVKZ01000193.1 coordinate 232,932, forward strand.
ACATTTTGAAGAGTTGAATTATTTAAGTATTTCCCTAAGTCTGAATGATGGCTCCATGAAGATTTTACTACTATTTCTCCCAGGCTTAGCACTGTGCTTGGCATACTGAAAGTAATCAGTCAATATATGCTGATTCAAAATGTTCTACAATAGGAAAGTAATTATTTTCTAAAAAGAAAAACAGGAAAAGTTGTTTTCACAAAGAAAATTCATATAAACATACAGCAATAAAAAAAAAATACAGCATACCATAATGTAGGTTAACAGAAAATGGTATTGATTAATTAACCCTTGGCTTAATATAACTGATGAAAATTTCACAGAAAAGATAATATTTGAGTGTGCCTTAAGGGTGAAAAGGAGTTAAGACAAGTGTAGAAAACAGTATTCAGGGCAGAGAAAAGAGATACAAACAAAAGAAAGAAAGAACATAGCGTGCCTAGGAAACCATAAGAAGTAACTTATATTATGTCTAGGGGACAAGGAGAAAGCTATGAAGATAAACTGAAACTAGATAAACATAGATAACATGTCTGTGATCTCCCTACCAAATTATAAAAGGTCTGAATTCCATCTCAGGAGCAAATGGAGAGCAAATGAGGCAGGGGAATCAATAAAAGACAAAAAACTTTAAGTTAAGCCTGAGAGACTACATATGATAGAAGAGGTAAAATAGGACACTACTATAATAGTTCAAATAAGTGATGATGAGGGCTTGAACTAAGATGGCTGTGAGATGGCAAGAGGGAAAAGAAAGCATGGATTTAACTAACTTAAGAGTATTCTCAATTGGTTATGCAAAAGTCAACCCAAAGCATGCAAATATGTAATTATTACTCTGCTGAAAACTAATAAAACGGCAAAAGTGTTAAGAAAGTTACCTGCTTTCTTTCCATAGAAGGAGAGAGTAACTTTAAGTATGCAGGGTCATCATCATAAATATTCCCTAAAAAGATTTTTCATTATAATCCAAGAAGGTGCTTTAGCTTGATGGTTGGCACACAGCAAATGCCAATAAATATGAGTTGCTATATATATAAATAGTGCTGTTTTGAACATCATTAAAAGGCTATAAAAAGAGCTCATTTTCTCTGGAAATCTGTATATTCTTTAACAAATAGTCAGTGGTTCCTCCTTAAATCCTGGCATGAATTCTCAGAATTTAAATCTTCCCAGCTGCCATAAAGAATTTCATCAGATATAATTGTAGAAAGAGTTAAACAGAAGAGTAGATACATAAAGCTATTTAGCAGTGGTAGGAAAATCAGCAATGAGGATTTTAAACATGTTTGTGCGCCCTCCACCCTACAGAGTGGGGCCCAGTATCTGAAACTAATAAATTATACCTTCTTACTTCCTGCTAAAATATACTCCATTAAAATTCCTCTACAAAGTAGCAGACTCCAAAAAAGCTAAATGTTAAATATGATGTGCAAGCAGACAAATCTTTTTCAGTAGGTTAGAGCCACAGTTCCCAAACTGTGGTCTGTGGATCCTTTTGGGGGGTCCTTTAGATCAAAACTATTTTCATAAAACAGAGTTATTTACCTTATTCATTGTATTGACATTTGCACTGATGGCACAAAAGCAATGGTGGGTACAGTTGCTGGAATGTTTGTACTAATCAGGGCAGTAGCAACCAAACTATACTACAGTCATTGTATTCTTCCCCACTGCCATACATTCATAGTTAAAAAAAAAAAAAAAAAAAAAAAAGCCAGTTTCAATTAACAATGCCTTTTATGAATACTTTTCTTTTGATGAAACTTTAAAAATTCCTTTTATTTGATGAAAATAAAAATTACTAATTGCATTAAATCTCAACTCTTGAGAGCATATCTTTTTAATATTCTCTGTAATAAAATGGAAATCTGCCCAAAAAACTTCTACCATATACTGAAGTATGATGGTTGCTCAAGGAGAAGCACTTGTGTAACTATTTTGAGTTGTGATCTCAACCAGCTGCTTTTCCCATGGAATACCATTTTTACCTAAAAGAACTAACAGGTAAACTGTGATTATTCATTTTGGGTATTTAAAAGACATTTTCCTGAAAATGAGTAAAGTGGGCCTGTCACTTCAAGAAAAACAGCTGACACTATTTTTTACCAATGATAAAATTCAAGCTTTTGAGCAAAAATTAGAATTTTGGAAAACTTGCATCTGCTATTGTGAATTTGACAGCTCCCCAATACGTAAGAGACTTTTTGATGAAATTAGAAGTGATATCTTAATAAGTGTGATCTTTTGAAATTATATTAAAAAAAATGTCAACATCTAGAAGATGTTTTTCCAATATTTTCCATATGACTGATACATGAAAATCATGCATGGGTAAAGTCTATTTGAAGTGCAAGACAGATCAATGGATTTCAATGTAATATTGTAAGAAAAGTTCAATGATATGTTTTCGGATTCTACATTTCAATTAACCCTAAGACTGACTGCTACTTGTCAAGTTTTGGTATACCACTAAAGTATAACATAGACGATCATCTGGAAAGGCTATTTTAGTAAACTAATTCTTCCTTTTCCAACTACATATTACTGTGTAAAGCCTGATTTTCTTTATACACTTCAATCAAAGCAACATATTACAACATATTAAATGCAAAAGCAGATGTGAGAATCCAGATAACTACCATTCAGCCAGACATTAAAGAGACCTCCAGAAATGTAAAAACAATGCCATTCGGTTCATTAAATTTTGTCTGTCTTGATTATTTTCCATAAAATGATATTATTTATGTTAACATGTAATAGATTATTTTTAAATGAATTAAAACAAACATTAAAATTTTTTTCTCAGCTTTAATTTCTAATATAGTACATATCAATAGATAAAACACAAATAAAAGCTCTTTGGGATTCTCAATTTTTAAGAGTGGAAAGGAGTCCTGAAAGCAAAAAGTTTGAGAACAAGAATGTGGAACACTAGCCTAACACACTTCCCACAGACTACCACAGGGTCAAGACAATCTTCTACTCAGAAAAAGCCAGAATTGTGGGGTGGGAGGAGGTCTCCTTTAGCAAGGTTTCCAAAATGCACCTCTGTCTGAAAGATCTACACCTAGTGGGACAGGAGTGAGGAAGCCTGAAGGGTATAAAAGGACAAAAAGGAAGAATAAGACTTCATGAAAATCCCAGATGCAGCTCCAGAATCTTGGGCTTTGGTAAAATAGTAAAGATCTGGTGGCTGGTCCATGTGTAAACGATGTTTCAAGAATTCAAACATCTGAAAGCAATAATCCCTTTGTAGAGAAGGGACTGCTATGGAGTGAATTTTGTTTTTGCTGTTTGGCCTAAGGGCAAGCCATAGTCATAATGGTGTGGCTAACCACCAGAGATAAAATCTATTTGGCCTAAGGAACCAGGGAGTGGAGCCCAGGGGAACTACTGCCACCTGAGAGTGAGGGGAGAAACACAGATGGGAGGGAGCCAGAAAGAGTCCCTAAATTATCTGTATGAACTCTGTCCAAGTCTCAGGCAGATCCCTAAAACATGCATGCACAAAGCCAACTCAGAACAGCTTGCAGCTATGGTTAGAAAAGTGAGCTGATGTGTTTATTTCTAACATGGCAAATATTAATAGATAAAACCGATGTAAACAAAAGCTCTCTAAAATCCTCAATTAAGTTTTCAGAGTATAAGGGGTTATAAAACCAAAATTTTTAAGAACAGGTAGGTTTACAGGCTATCCTATTATCTATAGGGTAAAACTGAAACTCTCTAAGATGTCACATAAGATCTTTAATAACCTGTCCCTTCATTACTTTTCCACTACCACCATGCATTCCATGCACAACCACATTAGATTATCTACTCCCCAGAAAAGCTTTGTACTTTCTTATCTATGTATTTGCACATACTATTCCCTACTTTAGGTGTCCTATAATTAAATATATGAAATGTCAACTGAATGCCTATTTGGCCAGGCACTTATGCTAGACAGTGGTAAAATTCTATTCACAATTTAAAACCATCTAAATTGTTACTTTCTCAGTAAACCCTAAAATTCAATTTGACAGCTAAAGAAAGTGAAAATCAAAATTAAGTCATTTGTCCTAATACACACAAGATCACACTGTTTGTACAAGGCAAAGTCAGGATTCAAGTATAAGGTTACAAATCTATTGCCTTTCCACTTTGTAAACTATTTCTCTTATTCCTGTGTTGATTTGAATTTAAATGCCATGTCATTTTTTGTTTTAAAAAATCTACAAAATGAAAATAAGTAAAATATTTGCTTATTTTACTATAATAATTATTAATTTAGAACTTAAAGTAAAATAATTTAAATGTCTTAGTGATGATTTTATTCTAACTGCTGGGTTATAAATATATTTCTTAATATTTATTGAATTACACATTTTTAACCTGGTAGTTTCAAACAGTTTTTTGGCAAATAAAAATCATTCATTTAAGTCAGCCTCCAGATCAATATGAATGAAAATGAATAATTAAATTTAGATTTGTATTTTCTAAACACGAAAAGTTTTCTGAGTTGTGGAATTCATTTTGAAAAGATATAATTAGTTGTTAATGTTTAGCAGTATCGCATAACAGTGTAAGCAACTAATATTTGTTCCAAAGGACACATTAAGTAAAAAATAGGTTTATGAATTTATTTCATTTAACTTAAATTCTTAAACAGTGTTTAATTTAAATCAAATTCCTAGTTCTACCAGAATCCTTTGGACCAAGTTCCACTGGAACAAGACTTTTTTCCAGGGTACTCATTGCCCAAGTGTCAGCTTTTAAAGATCTGAAGAAAACCTGCTTTAAAGAAAACCAGAGACAATGAGATAGGTCAGCCAAGGCAAGTGCATCATGTAGCAAACAGAGGTTTCTCTGTGATCCAACTATAACAGCAGCGCTGTTATACCCACACACATATAACAAATACTTATATGGTCTTTCCCATTAACCTTTAATCCAAATACTGAATTTTTTATTTTTAAACTTGATTTTGATTTTAAGAATAAAGAGAATGAAAGTGAAAAAAGTGAAAAAAAATCACAAATTAGATAATAAAAAAGAATAAGGCAGAAGAGTACTAACATCCATTGAGTTTCTATGCCTGAAACCATGCTAGTGACTTTATTTACATAATCTCTTTTAATATAAAATATCACTTTGTGAAGTGGGGTATTATTCCCATTTTACATATCAGGAAATTGAGGCACAGCAAAATTAAGGAACTTGACCAGTGTCATACAGCTCCTGCGTGGGAATATCTAGATTCAATCTCACGTCATTTCTCTTATACAAGCTGTATGCTTCCTACCAAAAAGAAAAAGCAAAAGTGAAGACAAAAGAAACACAATCATGAGTGTCTAGTCTACACTATTAATTCTTAAGAAGCAAGAAAATCATGTAATTCTGGCAACTATACTAGACTCATCTGAACTCTATAGAATTTATTCATTTGTAATCCACATGAGTAAAGAAATGATACTGTCCAAATTCTTTCACTATTGTAATGAACCACATACCTTTGTGCTATTTACCTTTTCACATTTTAAGTTTATAACCTAGGTAGAGCATAATCTGTTGGGGGAAAAAAAACCAAAAACATTAAGAACATTGCAAAGTAATATACATATGGTAGGTATTTAGTAAATATTTGTTGTTTGAATATTTTGAAGTCATTAAGTACTTGAATAGCTGAAGATGTAATTAGCCTTCAATGCCAATGAACTTAAAGTTCTGGTTTTGAAGTTCAGTCTGGAAAAGGGTTCTGTTTTAACTGATCACGACCAAGACACATTACTAGCTATCTGAGTTAATTCATCACTTCTCTATTATAATATAATATCCTCTATTATAATATATTTAATATAATATCCTCTATTATATTAAAATGGCTTCAGAATGACAACCAGGCAAAAATAAATCTTTTTTATTCTGCAGATTACAATGGGTAGAATATGCCAAGCAATTCCTCAATGATTTAAAAAACATTTACTGAGAACTTAATCTATATTAGACACTGTGCTAAGTGCCGTAGATACAGAGATAAAGCTGAAGAGCTTTTTAAATGAGACTATTGATAACAGTGGAGAGTATAAACATGTATATAAATAATTATAATACTATGTGAAGTATACCCACATCATTCATTCAATAAATATATTTTGGAAAGCCTCAAGTACTAAACACTGTAACAAGCACTGGGATACAGCAATGAACAGGACCTTAGGGCTGCTGAGCTCCCAAAAGACTTAAGGTGATTCCCAAAGCGGGGGAAAATGAGAGAAAATTTGAAAGCAATATGGTAGCCGGTTATGACTGTCCAACAGAAAGAGCAGTGAACTGCCTGTCTTAGTACCATAAGAGACTGAGTTTCAATACTTTCATGGGAATAGGAGATATAACAAAATAACATGATCACTTCAATATACAGAATAACATTTGACAAAATTCTTGACAAAACTCATGATAAAACCCATCCATGACAAAACTCAGTAAGTTAGGAAAAGAATTTGCTCACTCAGGCAAAGGATATCTATAAAAAACCTAGAGCTAACATCATACCTAATAATAAAATACTAAATGCTTTCCTCCTCAGATCAAGATAAAGCAAGATGTCAATTCATACCACCTTTACTTAATATTGTACTTTAAGGTACTAGCTGGTACAATAAAACAAGAATAAAATAAAATAAAATAAAATGTATAAAGATCAGAAACTTTCCATTCACACACAGTACATGATAGTTTACTTAGTAACAAAAAATAGGTGAACTTAGCAAAATATAAGATAGGACAATAAAAATCAATTTTCTATCTAAATGCTAATAACAATGACTAGAAAAATGAAATTTAAAAAATACAGTTTATAAGAACATCAAAAGTCATAGAACACTTAGAAATAAATTTAACAAGATGTTTAAGACTTTACAGTGAAAACTGCAAAGTACTGAGAGAAATTAAAGGAACCTATATAAATAGGGAAATATACCATGGTGGACTTTAAGACTCACATTTTTAAGATGTCTGTTCTCCCCCAACTGATTTGTAGAAATAATACAATCCCAATCATAATCTCAATAGGTATTTTTAAAATAAAAATTGATATATTAGGTATCTTTTTTTACCTAACAAATTACCTCAAAACAGCAGCTTAAAAAAATCAAATATTTACTATTTCATATAATTTCTGAGAGTCAGAAATATGAAAGTGGTTCAGACTCAGTATCTCTCATGGATCCAAGTCTGAAGACAACTGAAGGCCTGAATGAGGCTGGAATACCTTCTTCCAAGCTGGCTAATTCACCTGGCTGTTGGCCTGAGACCTCTCAGTTCCTCCCCAAACAGATCTTTCTTCATGACAAGAGAGCTGGCTTCCCCGACAGTGATCAAGAAACAAGTCAAGGTGGAAGCACCTTTTATAACCAAGCCACACCTTTTATAACCTAGTGTCTGAAGTCTCACCCTATTACTTCTACTTTATTTTACTGCACTAGAAGAAAATCACTAAATTCAGCCAGAGAACAATTTTTTTCTAATGTGCAAAAGATTTGAAAAAACATGTCACAAAAGAAGATATTCAAATGGCAAAGAAGCACATGAAAAGGTGCTTAACATCTTTAATCAGCAGGTAAATAACTAAAACTACAATGAGATACCACTACACATACTCTTGATGGAATAAAATTAAAAAGAATGACAACACCAAATGTTGCTGAGGATGTGGAACAATACCCCAAACTTCCATAATGAGAATGAAAAATGGTACATCACTGTGAAAAAGTCTTGCAGTCCTTTACAAAATCAAACAAACATAAACCAACTCTAAATCCTAGAAATTTACCCAAGAAAGATGAAAACCTATGTCCACAAAAATACCTGATCAAGATGTTTGTAGTAACTTTATTTAAAATAGTCAAAATCTGGAAACAGCCCAGGTGTTCACCAATAGGAGAATGGATAAACAACCTATGGTATTATTCATACAACTGAATACTACTCAACAATTAAAAGGAACAAACTACGGATACAAGAGCATGGATAAATCTCATTTCTCATAAGCATAAGTCTAAATGGATTAATCAGTATTTAAAATGTTTTTAATTTTAACCTCTGATACAGCAAATACCAATAGATTTAACTCACAGAGTTCAAGGTCCTCAATAATTTTTAAATATGTAAAGGGGTCATGAGTCCAAAAAGCTACTTCTGATCTGGTAAAAGTTGTATATGGGCATGCCCGACAATCTAAAATTATCCCTCTAAGTACATACTGAAACTCTTAAACTTTGTGTGTACAAGATGTTTAAGAATGTCCATAGCATTACTTGTAATAGCAAAAACCTGGAAACAAAACATCCAATGGTAAAACAATGAATAAATCAATATATGCATACAGTGGAATTCTAAACAACATAAAAATAAATGAACTACACACATCAACACAGAGAGTTCTCGGGAACATAGATGACAGTAAGGACCACAATTTGGATAAAAAAGCAAGTTGCAAAAGAACATATATAAGGTACAATTCCATTTATATAAAATATAAAACAAGCATACCTAAACATATATTTTTAGAAATGCATAAGCAATAAAAATTTAGAAAGTGATAAATAATAAATTAAGGATAGTTATCTCTGGAGAAAAAGGAAGATGATGGAATCAGGGAAGGGCATACAGTGGGGCTAAATGTTTATTTAATGATGACTTCTCTTAATCAAAGAATAGTTATCTTACTATCAAGGTTATAGTTCTCTCTGAAGCTTTAAGTCTTACATTCCTAGAATTATAAAAGAACAGAGAACATCCATCGGAACAACAAGATTAATTGAATCCACTGGGATATCCAAAAAAAGGAGGGAAGCAGTGTGAGAGATTACTGTTACCTAGCAGTGGAAACCATAATATTTCATTTTGGGAACACTATTTTCTCATCTAGAATCTCTCTTACCCTTTTGTATGAATGAACAAACGAGTGACTGTCAGTCATAAAAAGTTTTTATAGTAGTATCAATATTTTAACATGCATATTTTGGACTTCTGTTTTGTTTTCTAGTTCTATCCAGTCTATCCACTTCCATTAAAAGTAGCGTGCTCCGAAAGTTAAAGAATTTTAAAAGCAGGAGTGAATACCTATAATGAGTCAAGGATTTGTCTAGCTCTGCAGCTGAATTATTTCAACCTTGAAGTACTTATTTACTTTCACTGAGTAAAATACCTCTTTTGAGTCTCATGAGTACTTTACAGGGATAAATAAAATGATGCTTATAAAATTCTTTGAAACCTTCAGATAGAAGGGCTCATAAAAGTGTTAAACTTTATTATGTTGAAAGTCTCATCTAAGAATAAAAGGCATGGTGTAATTTGGTATACTTTGAGTTTACACAACAGGAAATCAAAATTGCTGAAAACTCAACTACAGACTGTTTCAGTAATCTATTGCTGAATAATGACCACCCCAAAACTTCATGGCTTTAAAAAGTAATTTATTACTCTCTCTCACAGGAACAGCATGAACAATGAAAGGTGCATAGGAGTATAAATGTATATATAAACAGCCTGTTTTGGCAGGAATATGGTATAGATATGGAAAAGGAGGAAGACAGACATAAGACTTTAGAATAAATTGGATACCATAATGAGCTAAAACTACATGTCCACCAGAATGGCTAAAATTAAAAAGATTGACACCAAATGTTGGCAAGAATGTGGCTCAAACTCTGAATGTAAAGTAATACAACCACTTTGGTAAATAATCTGGCAGTTTCTAATATAACTAAAGATGTAACTACTCTATGACCCAGTTATTCTAATCCTGGGTATTTACCTAGAAGAAATGAAAATATATGTCCACAAGAAGACTTGTACAAGAATGTTTATAGCAGCTTTTTTTCTAACTGCCAAAACCTGAAAATAGACAGATGGTCATCAACATAAAAAAAGATAAGCAAACTGTGGTATATTCATACAATGGCATACTATTCAGCTATTAAAAGAATCACCAATACATACAAAAACATGGGTGAATCTCAAGAACATGATGCTGAATGAAAGAAGCCTTACACCAAATAGTTATTTATAGTTATAGAATAGGGAAATCTAATCTATGGTGGGGGAAAAAAATCAAAATATTTTTGTCCCTGGGGAGAAAGGGGAAGTTGGAAATGAGATTAACAAAAAAGGGGCATGAAAAATTTTCCTGCTTGATGATCAAGTTCTGTATCTTGATAGGGGTTTTCGTTACACAGATGTATGCATTTCTCAAAATTCAGCAAATGTGCACTTAAGATTTGTGCATTACGTTGAATATAAATTTTACGTCAAAAGGAAAAACAAAGAATTGACCTTCAATGACATCATATTGAACCACTTAGCAGAAAGTGTACAAAGTCTGCAATTTACTTTGAAATGTGTCAAAAAAAAATAAATTGATAAATGGAGAGGAATAGATAAATGAATAATGAATAAGTGATAAAATGGGTATAGTAAAATGTTAATGGTAGAATCCAGGTAGTAGGTGAACAGAAATTCACTGCAAAATCCTTCTAACTTTGTTATATGTTTGAAAATATCCATTAAAAAAAAAAAAACGCTTTTTTTCTCAGAAGCTAAGCAGGGTCAGGCCTGGTTAGTACTTGTATGGGAGTCCACCTAGGTAGAACAGGTGCTGTAGGCAGTTTAAAAAAAAAAGGATTCTGGGAAAATATGGCGGAGTGAGAGATGTCCTCAGATCTCTACCTCTGAAACAACAATAAGTTGAATATCTAAAACTGAACAAAAAACACCCAAACTGCACACCAGCACGTCTGAATGTGGGATCTGCACGCAAAAGCAACCACAGGTCAGAACATCAGGTGTTGGGCAGTGGACTGGGACAAATAAAGAAGCTGCCTATCGCAGCCACCTGAGCTCCCTGCAGGAAGAGGAGGAAGGGAGAAAGAGCAGCGAGTTCCCTGATCAGCCCTGCTTGGAAGTGCCGGGACTTTTCTATGCAGCCAGCAGCAGGGCTTAGTCATCAGGGCAGAAAGCAGAGAAGCGAGACTGGACAACAGAGAAACAACAGTTGATTTTTACCGGCTCCAGTTGCAAAACCGAGGCTGAGCTGCAGCCCCCAATCACCAACCCAGAGGGCCCCTCCCCCCATGCCCTCTGAGACTGATCGCTGTGGAGCCCCAGGGGAGTCTGAGCAAATGCTGCCAAAACTGTTGCTAACACTGACAGGGACTGAAACGGAGAGTAGTGAGTGTGATTAAAATCTACAAGAAAATAAAAGACATTAGACTCTATATAAAGCAGAGATCCAAGAGGCTTAGATGCCACCTACTTGAAACCAAAAGAAAAGCGCCTTCTTTGCAGCAGGCTAAAAAGAGACCTTTATATAATAAATCCTCTTTCTGGAAAAACAGTAGAATACATTTCCCTAATGCCCAGGTGGAGAAACAGTTCATTAAACACCATGAACAACCAAGGTGACAAGGAATCTCACAAAGAAAGAGAAAAATCTCCAGAAAATTAGCTTGTGACTTAAGTGACAGAAAATCCAGGATGGTACTTCTGAAAAAACTCAGTGAGTTCCTAAATGAGTCATATTAACAATTTCAGAAATTGCAAAAACAGCTAGATGAGCAAAGTAAGGAGATTGAAACTCTCAAAAAGAAGCAAACAGAACTTCTGTAGATAAAAAAACAAACTGCAAAAGTTTAAAAAAAAAAAGAAATAGCAAGCTTGGGAAATAGAGTCGACCAAATGGAGGAAAGAATCAGTGATACTGAAGACAGAAATCTAGAAATAAATCAGAAAGAAGAGAGAATCCGAAGAATGAAATTTGACTATTGTCTATCACCACACATCAAAATTAACTCAAAATGAATAAAGGACCTGAATATAAGATCTGAAACAATAAAATGCATAGAAGAAAACATAGGAACGAAACTCAAGGACCATGGACTTAAAGAGGATTTAATGAATTTGACCTCAAAGGCAAGGGAAGTAAAAGCAAAAATAAATGAATGGGACTACATCAAACTAAAAAGCTTCTGCTCAGCAAAAGAAACTGTCAACAACTTAAAGAGACAACCATCTCAATGGGAAAATATATTTGTAAGCAACACCTCCAATAACTGCCTAATATCCAAAATATACAAAGAACTCATACAACTCAATAATAACAAAAAAACAAACGATCCAATCAAAAAATGGGCAGAGGACCTGAACAGACACTTTTCCCTAGAGGACATACAAATGGCCAACAAATATATGAAAAGATGCTCAACATCACTAGCTATTAGGGAAATGCAAATCAAAACCACAATGAGATACCATCTCACACCTGTTACAATAGCTATAATTAACAGGAGAAGTAATAACAAATGTTAGAGAAGATGCAGAGAAAAAGGAATCTTCATACACTACTGGTGGGACTGCAAATTGGTACAGCCACTATGGAAAACAGTATGGAAGTTCCTCAAAAACCTAAGAATTGATCTACCATATGATCCGGCAATCCCACTACTGGGTATTTACTCCCAAAGACTTAAAAATCCATATCCAAAAAGATATTTGCACATCGATGTTCACAGGAGTATTATTCACAGTGGCCAGAACATGGAAGTAACCAAAGTGTCCTACAATAGATGATTGGCTATAGAAGCTGTGGTACATATATACAGTAGAATATTACTCAGCAATAAGAAGAGATGAAATACTGACATTTGTGACAACATGAATGGACCTTGAGATAATCATGCTAAGCAAGATAAGTCAGACTGAAAAAGTAGAAAATCACATGGTATCACTTATATATGGGATATAAACCTAAAAGCAACAAATGAACAGGGCAAAAAGAGACTTAGGGACATGGACAATGGACTAGTGGTTACCAAAGGGTAAGGTGTGGGGAGGAGGGGAGAGGTAGACGGGATAAAGGGGGTCAAATATAGGAAGGTTGGGGGAGGGTGAATTGGGTAAAGGGGATCAAACACATGGTAGCTGAAGGAAACTGGCCTTTGAGTGATAAACACACAACAGAATATATAGATGTCAAATTATAATGTACACCTGAAAATTATATAATTGTACTAACTAATGTTACCCCAATAAACTTAATTAAAAATTTTGAAATAAAAAAATAAATAATGGGGGGAAAAAGGCTTTTCATGCCATGTTAGATTTTGGCCTTTATCCTTCAGTCAATAGAAAGTCTTCAAAGAGAAACAGAAGAAGCATCTAAATCTGTAAGGGATGATCAGTCGAGTTTTAAAGAGATGTCCAAGGGAACAGCATGTACAAAAGCAATCAGGTTAAGGTTGTGTGGCACATTATACCCCAACTGACCTTCTCACTGAAAACACCTAAAATTTCTGGTATATTCACAATATATTCAGACAAAAGAAAGAAAGAAGGGAGGCAAGGAGAAGGAAGGTCTACTAAGGTGAGAAGTCAAGTAAGAGACTTCCCCAAATAAAGGTTTAACCTCCCCATCCCAATCCCCTAAAACTCCATGTTTGTTTTTAAGGCCTTTCAAGGGACCTGAATGAGGCCCACCCACATTATTTAGGGTAATCTTTACTTAAAGTCAATTGATTATAAATGTTAACCCCATTTACAGAATATCTCCATAGCAACATCTAGATCAATATCTGATTAAATGATTGGATATTATGGCCTAGACAAGTTTACACATAAAATTAACCATCACAGATGAGGAAGCCACAACTATAATAGAGTATGATTTATTTTTTTAAACTCATTTTGACTAGATTCCAATTTGACTAATATTGATTGAGCACCTAGTATTTGTTAGGCACTTCCCTGTATGCTTTCATGTATGTGTGTGTGTACATATAAATCATGCCATTTAATTCTCATAACCCTGCTAAATATCATTATTCACATTTTAGAAAAAATAAACTAATACAAAGAATGATTAAGTGATTTTCCCATAGTCACAAGGTTCAATGGAACAAAGTTCAGTTAGGAATCTTGATTCTGGCTCCAAGTCATTGTACCATACACTTTCCTCACAGTAAAACCATAGGATTTGCACATACTGTAAACTGCTTCTGCTGTCTCTTGAGCTCTATCATTTTACAGAGTCCTAAAATGTTTCTTCATGCCTTTACTTCTTAAAATGCTCTTCTGTACTACCTAAAACTCTCCAAGTGAGTTTTTCTACTGACTGAAAAACAGTTGGCAAAGGAGCAAGAGTAGAACCCAAAATCGAAGAAACAACTTAAAATTTTAGCCTGAAATAATAATGCACTGGGCAAGATTTTCGTTTAAATGTTTACTATTCTATGTATTCCACCTCCACCTAACCATTTGAGGTAATTTTCCTTATTTACCCAAACACCAGTTACTGTTCCATTAAAAAAAAATTCTATCGTTTTTTCTAACATGTGCTACCAAATGACAATTCTCTTTAGTCAATATTTTGGACAAATGCCAGATCAAGATGAGACTTCAAAATGTACTTAGCCTTCAAGTATTTTTAAGCTCTAGTTACTAACTACAGACTTAAGTCTAGAATGTGTTTTGGTTTGAGCTTGGTAAAGGTATTAGTAGCAAATGAGAACGAAAACTCTCTGAAATGAAAAAGTAATAAGTTCAATTTTAAGTTCTAATTTTACTCATTACCCAGGACTATCATTTTCAAACTTTCCTTCACATACCATGTTTTAAATCTGTTATTGGGTGGGGAGGAAGGTGGGAATGAACACCTAACTTGGTTTTCAAAGTTTAAAATTTAAGTTCTAGTACCAGCCCTGTGATCCTGAACAAATCAGTATCCTTTTGAATTTGGTTTCCTTACATACAAATAGGAAAAACATCTATAATTCACAGAAAAAAAAAGAATTAAAAGTGCTTTCTGAACTGTAAAGCCTTGCTTCTCCAAGTAGAGGCTCCAGACCAGCAGCACTGGAATAACCTGACAGCTTATTAAGAAATGCAGAATCTAAGGCCACATCTAAGGCTACTGAATCGACCTATGCATTTTAACAAGATCTTCAGGTAATTCACTTGCACATTAAAGTCTGAGAACCACTGCTATAAACTACTCTATATAGATATTAGGGATCTTCACCGTAAAAAGGTAGTTCATTAGGAGCACTTTTTGTTCTGAGCAAGTGCTATGATCTCATAACTCATTAACAATATAATATCAACAACATCTCACATCATCTTCCTAAGCTCAATCACTTCCCATACTGAGAAACTATTGTAGATTCTGGTCTAGGTTTCATCACTAATTTGCAACATAATCTTTGGCAAATTCAATTCTAAGAGTCCTTCTCCTCATATGTAAAATGAAAAGGTTATACCATAGTTCTCAATCTAAGATCCCTGGACCCACTGGGGTCTGAAAAAGTAGTAATGAAGGGAGGCAAGATTGTATGGTAATTAAGAGCATAGCTTTGGAATCAAATGGCCATTAGGTTACTTAGACTTTGCCACTTAATAGTGTGGCCTAGGGCAATTTACATAACCTTCCTAAACTTCAATGTCTTAAACTGCAAAATTAGAATTCTAATAGTACCTACACCTCAGAGATCAACACGGTTACAAATGAGTGTTCTGCTGGGTAACTTTCAGGGTTATAAACACAATCTACATCTTGATCGGGATAGTAGTTGCACAGATGTATATACCTGTCAAAACTTTTCAAACTATACATTTAATGGGTGCATATTATTGTAAGTAAATTATACCTTAAAAAGTGAATTTTAAAAGTAAAAAAGAAAGAGGAAAGAGAATATGCTCTCGAGTCACACTGTGTAAGTTCAAATCCTAGCTTTTCCAATTTCAAAGAAGAAAACAGCACAAATTACTTAACCCCTTTGACCTAAATTTCCACATATACAAAACAGGACTACTTACAGAATCTAACTCAAAATCACTATTATAAGGATTACAAGGGTTCTTATAAGATCGTATACACACAGAACTTTGCACATTAAGTACCCCATAATGTTAGCTATTATTACCTTTATTGGCTATTTTTAATATTTCAAAAATCACATTAACCATAATAAGGATGCACTGAGATTATGTTGTTCTGCTTTGGACTAGAATAATACATTAAGCTAATCAGTGAATGCATCTCATATGGATCAATAAAGTGTGGTGGCAGTGACTAGATCTCTTTTGACAGTTACACGTGCCTTTCATCAGTTAAAATGGGGGTAAATAATAATTACAATTTATGCAGATTAATAAATTACAATAATAATAATAGATTTATGAGGCCCAAGAAAGAAAATAAAAGGTTTCTTTCTAATGAAAATGTTAAAATAGCTGCTACGTTAAAATATGATCGAGCAATTCCATTTTGGGGTCTCAAAAAGAGAGTTGTACACCCATGTCATGGCAGCATTATTCACAACAGACAAGAGGTGGAAACAATTCATGTGTTCATCAATGAAGGAATGGGTAAGCAAAATGTGGTATATACAAACAATGAAATATTATTCAGCCTTTAAAAAGAAGGAAATTCTAACACATGCTACGACATGAATGAACCACAATGACATTATGCTAAGTCACAAGCTAGTCACAAGGACAACTAATGTATAATTCTATGTATAATTCTACTTATATGAGACACTTAGAGTAGTCAAATTCAGAGACAAAAAGAATAGTGGTTGCCAGGGTCTGAGGATGAGAGGAAATGGGGAATTGTTTAATAGATGTAGCATTTCAGTTCTACAAGAGGAAGATAATGTTAAGTAGTGAATGTACTTAACACTACTGAAATGTACACTTGAAAAGAGTTAAGATGGTAAAAGTTGTATTTTTCCATAGTAAAGTTTGTATTTTTCCACAATAAATAAACAGCTGGTATAGCAGTTCTTCCAACACTAACACTTTAAAGCCTTTATGCTTTAAGTTTTTAATAAGTATACTTTCCTTGCATCCCAATGTACCACATACATATGTCTGTCCATCACAGCACCTGAAACTATTTACTGGCAGTCTTTGACTTGTACATATTAAATCTAAATCCTTTTGTACACTGAATTTGGCCCTTCCTTTGGCCTTTAGTTGACTTATGGTACTTCTGAGCTGTAAGTCAGAGACAGTGCTGCTTGCCTGTCAATAACCCTTAGAAAAAAGACCGTCTTCCTTAAGGTAACAGGATGTCTCCTCTGCCAACCCATGGGACCCTAGGACCAAAAGAACCCTGAAATATGCTCACTTGAGGCTATAGAGAAGATAGGGGAAAGGAGCCTGAGAAATAGAAAAGGAAAACAAAGGCAGCAATGAGCTACAAGCAGCTAGATGCCTTGAGTGGCACGTGTGTGGCAGAAGTAACTGGTTAAAGCCTCTCTGGTCTTGTGCTGCAGTGCCAAGGAAAGAAAGACCCCTTTACCTCATCTAAGTGAATCCCATAATAAAGAGCTAAAGACTGAAGGTTGCCCTACATTCCTTCTGCCCATTTCCTGTGAATAGAATGGGAAGAGGGGCAGCAAACCTGTGAGAAGCCACAATGACACCTACCTAGCTCAAGAACAGAAGGGAAATGGCTAGATGGTCCTACCCAAAGTTACCATCCATTCTCCCCACCTATAAAAGTTTTACTAACCAGGTTACCTAACCCTCAGACTGAAGTAGCCCCTATAAAACCTGTAATTAGGCATTTAAAAATATTTTTTAGCTTTCTGATAAACCCTTTTTCATAATGTCAATTCTTGGACATTCTTCTTTCAAATACATTTTTAGGAATGCATTTCCCTTGAAAGCAGGAAATGCTCATTTGAACCTGAACAGATAAACAGCCTTCATACAGTTTTGTATTCTGAGTCAACAACAAAAACGGTGTTCATTAAGTATTTGCTGAATAAACAAAACATTCTGAAAAAATTTTAACTGGGTTATTCTCCTCTAAGGCCATAATTAAAGATAGAATTCCCTTCCACTTCCTGTTAGGTACTATTTCTTAAAATTCTACTTCCTGTAGACAGTATGTCTTGGTAGAAAGAGCTGTCAGATCTATATCTTAATACCATTTCTGCCACTTAATAGCTGTATGATGCTGAGAAGGTTATTTAACTTCTCTAAGACTCAGTGTCTTCATTTACAAAATGAGAATAACATCACCTACTTATTGGGAATGTTCTGAGGATTAGAAATACACATGCAGTTTTCACTTTGCAAGGTTCTAATATGCACAAATTTCAATTATCAAGTTTAGTTAAATAATACCAATACCCCAACAACGCAATTCAAATTTCAGCTGCCATAGTATATTAACTGTGCATAATTAAATACAGTACTACAAACTTTGCTACTAGATCTTCAGTCCACAAATCACTATGTAAACAGAAACCATCAGTGAGTGAATTAATGGAGTCACTTCTTTCAAAATGTGTTGGTGGATTTGACAAAATAAACTACAAAGCAATAATTAGGCTGTTGGAAGACTTCTCATCAGCAACAATAAAAGCCAAGACACAATAAAATAATATCTTCAAAGTGCTGAGAAAAAAAATAGCTCTCTGCCTAAATTTCTAAGTATGGATAAAACATTAGGGCAAGGTCTGTTTGTGATTAGTCACTGCACATCTGTTAATCAGTTCTTGTACAGATAGCAAAGCGTGTAGCTGAGTTGTCTCCTTGTCTCCTGTGGTGAACGTATGTGACATTTTACAAAAATGAATAATCAAGAGGGGAAAAGCCAACAATAATGAAAGTACAGCAAAAAAACAAAAAGTGACAATGTTGGAAATGAAATTCTAATCACGCATAAATGGAATTATAGAAAAAATAGCTGACCATGACAATGTTGACCTTACTGTCATTCAAGAGACTCTAGATATGCAGTCAGATAAACTTAGTGAAGGCAAACTTATTAACACTAATGAAGAAAAGGGGTTGTGAGAAGAGCATGAAGATGGACCAGAAGTGATGCCAGCAAAAAACTCTGCATTAAAGGAACAACCTCAAAGATATTTCATAATACTGAAAGTGCAAAGAATAAAATGTTAGAAGCTTATGCAAACTTAGAAAGGAGTATGACAATTCACCAAGGCATAGAAAAAATACTCATTCCATATCTTAAGTTTTAAGACAAAAAGTCAAGCACTGTTCAAACTACTCTTGATCAGTTCTTTTACAAAGAAATAAAACATGTTTTAATATTTTAAACTATAGTGTACCAAATAAATATGTTTTACTGTTTTTTTTTAATTTCTCTACATATTTATAAGCAACAGTAAAAGAGTTCACAACGTTTGACAAGGATTTTTAAAGGTCACAGAACAATTGTAAATTTTCACATTAAGATTGCTTTGCCAGTTTTAACTTGCATGGTCATTTGTGTTGTTCCACACTACAATGCAAAGTGAGGACTGCCTATACCTATAACTTCTGGCACATCAAGGTGTTTATTATTTCACAACTAAAGATAAACTCTCTACCCTTTCCCCTGATCCTTACAAACTACTCAAACAGAAAAGGAATTTGAAATGATCTTCAGTGATGTTAAGATAGCTTTTGACCGAGAACCATTACCACATCTGAACATGCAATTCTCCAAACTCATCTTAATGTTACCCAAAGTATACACACTCTAATGCTGAAAAATAGGCTTTTAGAATAGTTATCCAATTTACCCTTTGTGATATTATACTATTTCATGCTTGTCCTTATCCCTTACATGAAAGGACAAAACTATGAAATGTGATAGAACATGGTATAACAGCTCTAGAGTCAGACCTCAACTTGAATACTACCCCTATGCCACTTTTTGCAGCCTTAGATAAGTTACTTCTTAGAACTTCAATTTCCTAATCTATGAAATGAGAATAATAGTATCTTCTTTTTAAAATTATGGTAAAGATCAAAAGAAATGATATATGAAGTGCTTAGTAAACTGTGATACATGGTAAGTATTTAGATATAGCTATTATCACCATTATATTTAATATTTCTATCATTAACAAAAATATTAGAATGATAAAGTTGTATTTGTTTTAAACATCATTATTAATCAGCATATTTTTCAAAGATCAAATTATCTTAATCCAAGATATGATAGATACCTACCATCCGCTGGGTAAGAACAGTTGACCTCAAGTTCCTACAGATCATTTTCTCCAAAGGTACATGTGCAAAGGGTGACCAACATTCACTCATTCTCTTCTTGCAACCCCTGATTCCTATGTCAAAACCCTCCCTGCAATCTGCTCAGAGTTTCCTCTTCTGAGGACATTAAGAACTAAAGCCATTTCCCATTTCTCAGAGTTATCTGCCAAAACAGTAATATCTTGCTCTCTTATAGCTCACATGACTTAACTGTCAGTTTTCTTTTGATACTAATCCTTGCTTCTAAACTAAGAGTCATTATCACCTACATCTACCCATAAAGCTGCAAAGAACCTAAAGGCCAACTAAAACCAACACTTTTTCTCTACTAAACAATTCTCCCTAAAATATTCATGTGTGAGTTGAGCAATGCCTGTTTTAACTTTCAGTGACAAAAAGCTCTCTCCCTCTCAAGCCAACTCATTCCAAGATTACATCTTTAGATAAAAAGTTTCCTTATGCTGATGTAAACCCTTTCCCCTTGCAGTGTCTACCCATCGGTCCTAATTCCAGATTCTAGGGAATTACAGAAAGTTTAATATTCTATATAACAGCCCGTCCAATATTTGAAGATCCTTAAGTTTCTTTTCCATGTTACACATTTGCAGTTCAAAAAGCATGGTTTTAAGTCCCATCCCTCATGGATCTCCTCTGGACGAGGTATGGGCTTGCCAATATGGTGTAACAACAAATCAGTAAAGCACTTCCTTTGCCAACAGTTAGGCTGCCCAGTAATTACACTACATTACCTTTTGCCCATATTCTTTCATTATTAAGTAAAAATTATTCATTTAAAGTATTTCAGGAAAAAATCATGGAAATTTTAATTATTAATTTAAACTAGTAATTCAGGAAAAATCTCAGCCCAAATAGCGGTTTAAACATGATGCTAAGGTCCTGAAAACCGCAAGAGTTCTCTTTTCTTCTTTTAATTTAGCCAATTATTGTGAAGAGAATTAAGCAGGATCAGCTGGCATGAAAAGCTTGCTTATTTCTTACAAGCCAAACACACATGCATGGAGAAGGACCCAAAGATGGGAAGGTTAGCTAAAAAGAAGTTGCTTCACGTCCTGAGAAAGCAGATCAAATTAAAAGAATAGCCAAAAAATATTACCTGTACCTTGCTGGAGCAAGTATCTGAAGCAAAATCAAACACTGTGTTCTCAAAACTTGACCAAAGTAAACAACAGAAAAAGAAATGGCAGATTTTTCACGTGCTTTCCTCGCCTGGCAGGAATAATCATCTGGGGAAATATACAGAAAAAAAGC
Organism: Macroglossus sobrinus; assembly: GCA_004027375.1. NCBI lineage: Eukaryota > Metazoa > Chordata > Mammalia > Chiroptera > Pteropodidae > Macroglossus > Macroglossus sobrinus. The sequence goes on from PVKZ01000193.1 coordinate 254,259, forward strand.
CTGAGGGAGCCAGTGGTGCCAGTAAGGGGCAGCAGCTGGAGGATTATTCCCCAAGTCCTCAGAAGGTGCAATCTGCGGAAATAGTGTCCCCAGATGACCACCTAACCTTTGGGCAGTCGGACAGGAGGCAGAGTGAAGCAGGGACTTGGTCCCTTGTGCTCTTGGGAGCCCGGCACGAGCAGGACGGTACAGACTGGGTGCTCTGCCTTATACTTTTGGTGCAAGGCAATAGTTGAATAGTCGTACTCAAGAGCAGGTGATCTCTGGTACGAAGAGATCGTGGGTGAGAGGGATGAAAGGTAGGGGTCGGGATCTGAGACTGGGAAACCACCCCTTGCAGGTGACCGAAGAGGTCTTAACATGAACAGAAAAAAGAGGAAAACAAAGAGTTTAGAGTTTTCACGTATGAGGGAGGGAGGGAGATTAAGCCAAGACCTGTTCCCTTCTGTGCCCTTAGGGCGAAGGTGGTGGCAGCAACAGTAGGAGCAGAGGTCCCGGGCCTTCATTCTAAAGAGCAGAGTCCTCCAGTCTCCCAGTCTGCCCCAGCCTGTCCGCCCTCCGCTCCTCATGTAGAATTCTTATTCCCAACCCTGCTCCTCAAGCTTCCCCTTAGGTTCAGCAGGGACTCCCGCTTCTTTTCCGTTCCCCAGTCTTAAGCCCCCAGCCAATCTGTCCAGACCTGACCCTCCTCAGCGACACACTGGATCGTATCGGCTCCCTTCATCTGCGGCTTTCCCACTCCACCGTCCGCAGCCGGGCCTGGCCTCGCTGGCGGCCGGGTCCGCCCTCTCCCTTCCCCACACCGCGTCTCCCCCTCAGCCCAGCGCCCTTTCTCCCTCCCGCTCGCCTCAGGCCGGGGCTCAGGGCCGAGAGCCGCACTCACAGAACTCGGCGATGTACCAGGTCACCGCGTAGTTCTCCTCACACCAGTCCAGCGTGGAGGTCGTGGGGCCCCAGTAGCCCTCGCGGTCCGCCGCGGGAGCCATCACGCGCGCCGCCGCCGCCACCGCCGCCCAGGCGCTCTACTGGCTGCGATCTGCTCTGCGGGCTCCCAGGCCGGCTCCCGCCGGGCTCGCACGCTGACTTCGCGCCCCGCCCTCCCGCCCCGGGGGGCGGGGCCCGGTGCCGTCACTAACAAAGCCTGGAGGGGAGGCCCCGCCCACCGGCGCCGCTTTGCCGCCCAGGCCTCTCCTGCGCAGGGCCCACCCCGAGGGCTGGGGCGGTGCCCTGCCCCGTCCTTCCCCTGGAAGGGGTGTGATCCGGGAAGGCCCGTGGCAGCGACTTAGGCTGCCTGCCCTGCCTCGACACGCCTATGGCTGTGGGTTCAGGGTTCCAGATATCCTGGAGGCGGTTTTCTGTCAGGAAGTGTCTGAGCTTCCAACTGTGTGTATGGTTCGATTTAGTTGAGACTGGGGTGACATGAAGCCTTCAACCCAGACCTGGCTTGATAAAACCTGTGCAGAAGTGCACTTCAGTATTTTCCTGTGGCTGCAAGCTTCAAAGGAGATCAGAAACAGAACACTCCCAGCCCCCGGGACACCCCGGAAATACACTGATTTTCCATTAAAAGTGTAAGTGTCTCTTGGAAACAAAGGGAAAGGACAAGTCTGGATCAGAAAAAAATTTAAAATGAGCTTTGAGATTCCATGCAGCTAGAGCTTGGAAGCAGAATTAACCTGCTTCATTTTGGGATTCCAAGCCCAGGAGTTTCGACCATCTAATTGTAATTCTCCAGACAACCAATAGCCTCCCTACTTCCAGCTTCAAGACTCTACTACTCCACTGGAGGGATCTGCACCTCTGGTTCAGCTACACCCAAACTCCTCTAGCTTGGAAAGTGCTGGGTCCACTCCCATCTTCCTACCTTTGCTCCTGTCATTTAGCTGGGACTACCTTTCTCTCTTCTCTATTTGACTAATTTTCACCGGCCCTTCAAAATACAGCTTCCTGAAGCCCCCCGTGACTCTCACCCCCAAGATATCGCTTGTCCTTTGTTTACATCCCATGATACATCATGATACATCATTTTAGAAAGCTTGTTTGCTATTCTTTATCGTCCTTGCACCCTGGATGCCTGACTATGCAGTTTGAAATGAACAGTATATTTTAGGATAATACAGATGCTATTTCCTTAAAAAAAAAAAAAAAAGGTGTAATCAGTGTAAAAGAGGAAACAAGAAGAGATGAGGAGCCCACAGCCCCTCTACAAAGTGACTTTAGCAGATGAAAGATGTAGAAACTTTACTAACAGAATCCAAAACCCAGCAACAGAGGGAGCATGTTTTAATAGATATAGTAGGATATCTGAAATTTTTCTTTCAAATGGCAGACATTGAGCTTCTGCTATGTACATGGCCCTTGGCTGGATGTTGGGAAGACACAGAAGTGAATAGGAAAGATCCAAGAGGACAGTCTCCAGAGATACAAATAAAAGCCACTGAGGTGTGGAGAAAACTATTTCTAATCTTTTTTAAATCTCATCCTCTAAAAATTCTGTTTTGTTTATGTTTTTAATATACATAATAATCACAAGTGTGCATTTTATAAATGAATAAATATACATGTATTTGTATACTCAAATGAATATGTAGAAATACATACTCGAAGTGATTTGCTGATGAGATTGCAATAAAAACAGTGTAGAGGCCATAACAATGGATTATGATAATACTCCATTGCTAGGAGTAAACTGAAAGTTACTGTGTTGTGGGAGCCCCTGACCTAGCCAAGTGGTTCAAGGCAGGAGAGGAGGCCTTGGCTAGATCAGTACCCTGCACATGGTTCATCAACAGTGGAAAAAAAAAAAACTACAAGGACCAGGACAAAATTTAGAGAAAAATTTCCCTGCCCAAGAGAAAAGGTACACTGCATAATATCACTCAGAAAATATGAAATGGAGGGGAAAAAAAGGAAGAAAACATGAAGTGGATTTCACAGTTCTTGGAGCGATGTCTATCTTCCTTTCTCTCTTTTCTAAAAAACTTTTCCCCCTGAGTATAGAAGCAATGTGTGGAAATGTAAGGGACCCAGAATAGCCAAAACTATCTTGAAAAAGAAGAAAAAAGTTGGAGGATTCATACTTTCTTATTTCAATATTTTCTACAAAAGCTATACAAATCAAGACAGTGTAGTACTGGCATTAAGATAAACATGTAGATCAATGAAGTAGAATCAAGAGAGACTACAGAAGTAAACCCTTATATTTATGGTCAATTGATTTTCAACAAGGATGCCAAGATCATTCAATAGGGAAAGAATTGTCCTTTCAACAAATGGTGCTGTGACAACTGGATGTCCACATGTAAAACAATGAAATTAGACTAATTCTTGCTACAATAAACAAAATTTAACAAAATGGATTATAGTTTATACGTAAGAACTAAAACTATAAAACTCTTAGACATTTACATAAAAGTAAATATTTGCAATCTTGGGTTAGGCAATGGGTTCTTATATAAAATAGCAAAAGCATGGGCAACAAAAGAAAAATAGATAAATTAGACTTCATCAAAACTAAAAACTTTTTTGTTATAAATGATACCACCAAGAGAGTAAAAAGACAACCCCAAAATGGGAGAAAATACTTGCAAATTATATATCTAATGAGACTGGTACTCAGAATATATAAAGAACTCTTACGACTCAATTAAAAAAAAACACAATGAAAAAATGGGCAAAGTATCTAAATAGATGTTTCTCCAAGGAAGATATTACAAATGGCCAATAATCACTTAAGAAGATGTTCATATTTGCCATTAAAGAAATAAATCAAAACCACAATGAGATGCCACTTCATAAACACTAGGATGGCTATCATCAAAAAGACAATAAGTATTGACAAAAATATGGAGATATTGGAACCCTCATACAATTGCTGGTATGCAAAATGATGCAGCCACTTTGAGAAATAGTTTGTCAGTTCCTCAAGATGCTAAGCAAAATTTCCATATGACCTAACAATCCTACTCCTAGGTATATACCAAGAGAATTGAAAAGATATGCCTGCGAAAAAATTGTGAAAAGGTATCAATATTAACTCTATTCATAATAGCTGAAGAATGTCAACAAACCAAATTCCATCAATGGGTGAATAAATTAATAAAATGTGGAATATTCATACAATGGAATATTGTTTGGCAATCAAAAGATGAAAAACTGATACATGATACAACATGATGAACCTTGAAAACGTTATGCTGCGTCAATGAAGTCAAACTGGGTACATATTGTATGATTTCATCTATATAAAACACTCAGAATAGGCAAGTCTGCTGAGATGGAAAGTTAATTAGTGGTTGGCTGAGAGATGAAGTGAGAGTGACTGCTAATGGGTAGATGGTCTCTTTTGGAATGATGAAATTTAAAATTAGATTGTGGTAATGGTTGCTCAACTCTGTGAATATGAAAAAAAAAACCCACCATTGAACTGTGTATTTTTAATTGTACACAAAATGTTCTAAATGGTTGAACTGTTACTATTCTCCTACTACTCGTTATTTAGGTTATTTGCAATGCCTGTGTTTATTTTTCAACTAAGGAATGAGAACCCAAGTTTTGAAAGCTTTCAAACCACATTCCTATTGAAAACTGTTTTTATTGTAATCTATCTTTTTCACATGAGATATGTTCTCCAAGAAAGGGAATAACATGTTTCCATGTATTAGGGAAAGTAGATTTTTGGTTTAGGGATTTTTTTTTTTATAAGGAGCAGGATGGAGAGAAGAGAGGAATCAGGAAAATTACCAGGTATAGACTCTTGGTAAGAGATAGGACAGTCATGGGGATATAAAATACAGCATATGGAATACAGTCAATAATATTGCAATAACTATGTATGGTGTCAGATAGGTACTTAATTTATTGGGTGATCATTTCACATATTATGTAAATGTCTAATCACTATATTGTACACCTGAAATTAATATAATATTGTATATCAACTGTAATTTTAAAAAAATTAAAAAAATAAAAAGTATATATTAAAAGCAATTGAAAGAAAAAATAAAAAAGAATATAATATAAAAAAATAGGGCAGTCATGTTACATTGCAACACAGGTCCTGGGAAGTCCTCACCCAAGCCTTCCTAGAAGGAACTCCAGGGGCACTTGCTTCATGGAAAACAGGGGAGCTGAGGTTTACCACATCAGCTCCTGAGCCCCAAACACACCACACCCTGGGAGATAAGTTATCACGCATATGACCATAGTCATAAGCCCTTGGTTAAGCACCTGGAAAGTTGTTGCAAAATAAAGTTCATGGGGTTGAATAGTAATTTAATAGTCCTAAGTTGGTTATTTTGTTCTGAATGAAGTTATGGGAACATCAATAATAAAAAAGAAACCTAAAGACACTTGCACTGTGGACAGGAATTTCTCCGTTCAACATTGCCTGCAAACAAAGCCCTTTCTGTCTTTTAACTAGTAAGAATTTCTTACATTGGTGTCTGTTTTTCTCATATCCACCTAAATGCTGTCAGTTACCATCTAGATGTTGACCCAAATTTTTATCTCTAACCCAGATCTGTCTCCAGAGCTTTGGTTCCTGAATCAATTAGGATCATGTTTTGCTGCAGGTGACAGAAAACCAATCCCAGTGGCTTAACTAAATTAGGGTTTATTTTTCTCAGATGGTAGACAGCCCAGAGCCATAAAACAGCTCCAAATGTCAGAATTCTTCTGTCGTTCTACTCTTTCCCCCTTAGCGTAGGATCTTCATCTTCAGGGTCACAAAATGCCTGTATCTTGTTTAAGCATCATAATGTTATTTAGGCAGGAAGAAGGACAAGGGTCTGTTCATTATTATCAGGAAAACAATGATGTCCACATAGAGTTTATTGGTCAGAACTGGGTATCATGAACAACCAGAGTCTGGGAAGATTGTAAGAGAGTCCAGGAAGGTGGATATTGTAACTGGGCACATCACTATCCCAAAGTTGGCTTCTGTTAGGAAAGAAGAAGGGCAAGAGGTATTGAGTGAGCAACTAGCAGGATATCCCATAGACCAGCATTCCCACTGTCTTCAAGACCGTTCTACTTATATATTTCATAAGGATCTCAACTTCAGTATAACCTAAAGTGATCTCATCATTTTCCCTCCATGCTGGTTTTTCTTCCAGTCATTTTTTACTACAGTGAAATTCACAACCATTGACCCAGTTTGCTGAAGAAAGAAGACTTGACTCTTCCCTATCCTCATCCAGCTGTATCCAATCTCCAATCAGTTATCTCACACCATGGCTTCTTCTACCTGTCTACTTCCTTCCTTCTCTCACTGCCATTGTCTCAGTCCAGGTTATCATTGCCTGTGACCTACCTTATAGCCTAGAGGACACTCTTACCCTGTTCCAGTTTCACAACTTGTTTTTACTCTGTGGCTGCCACAGGGCTCTTCCTTAGATCTGAAACTATCAATGGCCTCCTCTAAACATAAACACATTTCAGTGATTTTTCAGTCACCTGTAGGATAAAGTCCAAACTGCCTGGCATAACCAAAAAGGTACTTTGTGACCTGGCCCCTGTCCACCTCTCAGGCCTCTTTGCTGTATTCTACACTCTACTCACACCAGGATACCTTAAAATACTCTTCGTAAAAAGAGTCACTTTTCTTACTGCTGGGTTTTGGTGAACATTTTTTCTTCAACTTGAATCTTCCCTATCCTTCCTGCTTCTTTGGCTAACTTTTTCTTATTTTTCAGCTCTCAGATAAGTCCAGGCTTCATCCAGATTTTTTCCAGACGTGCCACCGTAATTCATTATTCTGAATTGTAGCCACACATTTACTTGACTTCCTCACCAACAAGATGAGTGGCTCTCAAACTTATGAGGATGTCAGAATCACTGCTTGTTATATTCCTTCAGAAACCTACAGAATCAGACTATCTGAGGACCCAAAAATGTGCATGCTGAACTAACAACCCGGATCATTATGAGAAAGGTGGTCCAGGAACCAAGTCTTGAGAAACACTAAACCACACTGGCATAGTGGGGCCTGCTAACAGACCAACATTTGCTGAGCCCTGACTACATGTATGACAATTTACACACATTTTTTTTTCCATTTAACCCTTATAATTTTTTGAAGTAAGTGTTACTGCCCCATTTGTAGATGAAGCCCTCAGGGTTAGGGAAGTTAGTGATTTTTATTAAGGTTACACAGTTATTAAGTAATGGAGCTCAAACTCAAATTCAAACTCAAAGTGTGACTCACCCCAAGTTGACATCCTTCTCTGATATACCATGCTACCTTGTCAACTTCCATTGTCTCAATAAAAGCTTCATGGAGAGATGGCTTAATATAGTAGAAGGCAAGGGCTCTCAAGTTAGTTAAAAATTGGATTTAATTCTGGAGACTTTCTGTGTGGACCAGGGTGAATCGCTTGATAACTCTGGACTTTGGTTTTCTACTTGCAAAATGAAGATGATGACACTTGTGGCAACGAGTGGTCGGACACATCAAATGGGTCTGACAGTGCTGCTTAACATTAAAAAAACTATGAGAATGTCAGTGCTTGTCATTAGGGGATAGAATTTTAAGATGTCTCTGAAGGAAACTGCATAGCACAGAGTAGGCCCCCTGCTTGAACCTGGAGAGATGAGATGGAGGGAGTGGCTTTGCTTGTCCGGGGCAGGAGCACAAGCTTGGCATAGTATTTGGTACTTTAAAGCAGATCAGTAAACATTAATTGAAATTAACCCAAGCAGTGCATGGGAAGTGGTTTATGTGAAAATTGATAATTAAATATTTATTGCTCACTCTGTGCAAGGCCCTGAACTGGCCTGGGGAGATAAAGAAGAATGAAATAGGTTCTTTATACATCAAACTAAAGGTTCTAAATACCACTAGAGAAGTTCTCTAAAACTGCTGAAAAAATAGACATAAATAACGCAAACACTTGCTCAAAGAGCTCCCATCTGGGTGAAGGATATGCATCCTAGGCAGAGTAGTCAGTGTCATTAGAGTAGGACAGATCTGGCTGGGGACAAGAGGCTGAGAGGTAGAAAAGGTGGGGAGCAATGATGGGTGAGAGTTAAGATCCTTGACTCTTGGTTCGAACTCATTGGATGGTCAGCATCAATTTGAAACATGGACAATGGTGGGTTTCGGGATGGGGACAGGGAGGAATGAGGCTGGGAGGGAGGGACTGGTGGATCCTGTGAGAAACAGGATGTGAGAGAAGGGGAGAGGAGATGCATGCAGAAAAGTTGTCCAGCAAGGAACTCTTTGCTTAGGGAATGGGTCAGGTGGTGGGTTTATCTGCTGAGCGATTACTTCATGACATGGGGAGAGTCAATGCATTAAAGTCTTGTACTTCTTATTAGCCTCATGTATTTACTCACGAAAATTTTCTGAACTTCAGTTAATTTATTTATAAAATTAGGCTAATTATACATTGTAAAGAATAAATTAAATCAATTCGGTAGCATATATTTCCTAGGAGACATATCCAAGGGTGTTCCTAGCAGCACTGTGTATGTTGGAAAAACAATGGAACCATCTTAAGTGTCCTTCAACTTAATGGATGAATAAATTATAATGTATTCACAAAAAAAGAATACTGTACAGTCAGGAAAATGAATGAATTAGAACTCTATTCATCAATAAAAATGAATCTGAAGAACAAAATGTTGAATTAAAAAACTAAGTCACAGAAAAAATTCATGTACTCTAATCCTTTGATTTAAAGTTTGAAAATAAGCTAAGTTAAAAAAAAACTCTTTGAGGATACAAATATCTAACTCTGAAGAAAAACAAGGGAGAAAAGCAGAACCTTTAGGAGTGTGGTTATCTCTAGGGTGGGAAAGAAGGTGATGGGATGAAGGAGGGACCCTCAGAGGGATTCTAAGATAATGGTAATGTTCATTTCTAAAGACTGGTTTTGGGTGCTAGAATTTATTGTATCATTGTTTTTTATACTTTATGCATATTTTATTAGCATTCTTTTTTTACCTACTTAGTGTTAATACAACCAATTAAAAAACCTATCTCATCTAATACCAACTGCTGTTAATTACATAACAGTTTTTAAAAGAAACAAGCAAATTTAGGGAATTAATTTTGAATAATTTGGCTTTTGGTGAATTAGCTTCTGGCTTATCGGCCATTTGGCAAAGTGTTGGTTTGAGAAACTATTCATTTGGCAGCTGGCTCTCTGTGATTTGCTTGTTGGAAAATCGACCTAGTGTCTGGTATTGGGTAAGATCAGGGCTATTGGAAGGAAGGTGTGGGCAAGCCTGGAGTAGCGAAAGTTTGTTGGAGACCTGAGCTGAGTGCTGAGAAAGCGCTAAGCAGTTCTGTCAACTCTCTCCCTGAATAACTCTCAGATATGCCTACTTCTCTCCATCCCCACAGTCACTCACCAAGTCAAAGCTCCTGGCATCTAGCCCCAGACCACTATTATGGAGGCCTCCTGATGAATCTCCCAGCATCCACTCTGACCCTCTTCAGTGCTCCACACCAGAGCCAGAGGGAAAATTCTCATAAATAAATCTGATCTCTTTTCCCTGCTTGACACCATTCAATGACTTCCTATGGCTTATAAGATAATAATCACAATTATTAACTTCATAGGTTATTGGGACAATTAAAGGAGTGAACACATGTAAAACATCTAGAAGAGTTCCTGGCACATAGTGAATGCCACACAAATGTTAGCTATTGCTATAGTTACTAGGCTGTGTTCCTCCCCTGCCTTCACCTTGCATAACCTCTCCAGGTTCACCTTGGGATTGTTTCTCTAATCTCCAGTACTTCCACTTGTCTTCTTTCTGTTCCTAGAATGCACCATGTTCCTTTGTCTTTTAGAAACTTGCTCTTTGGGACTTAGCCACCTGATTGATTTCCTCGTTCAGGAAAGTGTCTTAGAGCACACAGCCTGCTTCTCCAGGCAAGAACAGTCTAATTTCTCTCTCTGTCCTTAGTGTCAAGCACAAAGAAGGAACCTTTGTTAAAGAGAAGAATTGACACATTTAAGGGTCTGAAGCGTTGTCACCAGGACTAGAACTTACTTATTTCCTGCCTCTCTGATAATAACAGCCATGTTTCACAATGTGCTGGGCTGTCAGCTGCCTCTATGACTTGTTCATTAGCCCAACATTTTGGGGGTTATAGGAGTTCTTTGAGGACTTTGCCACTAAGCATCACTCATTAGAAGCCTGAGTAGGTGCCCCAGGACAGTCAAACCTGTAGCATCTTATTGCTGTTGATCAGTAGGACCCTAAATCTAATATAAGATGCAAGAGACCCTTTCAGCCTTGGATTGGACTTTCACAGTTGTCCTGCTCTAGTCCCTACATGACTTCCTCCCTTCCACTCCCCTGCATGCAGTGCAGTTCATTTACGGGTTTCCCACATGTGCCAGCACTGTGTGAGTGCTAAGTGACCAAAAGTATTCAGTAATATGAGCCAGAAGAAACCTGGACTTCAGGGCTCCAGGTGAAAGATCATGTAGTCTGACTTAAAGCAGTCAGCAGGACTGGAACAAGAGACTGAGTCAAGACACCTTTCACACTAGAGCAGATAAGACTAGGTGACTCATCTAGTAAATATGCATGATACTCTTGCTCTGTTCAAGAAAACATGTCTGTGTGTGGGAGGGGAGAGGAACAGAGATGACAAAGACATTCCTACCCTGACAGTGAGGAGACCAACACACATTCATTCATCATGTCAACTGAGGGCCCACTTAGTTCATGTACATAAGTGCAAGGCCCACAGTGGCAAGTGTGCAAGGAGCAGCTCTGTGAGATGCTGTGGGAATTTAGGTGCAAAAGGGACACTTCTAGCTTGTGAAATGAGCTGAGGGAAAGTGGAGAGGTGACATTAGAGTGGGACCATGGGATATGGGGTGTGTGGTGCTTTGGGATGCCACTCTAGGTAGAGGGAACAGTGAGAGAAAGAGCACGGTGATGTCAAGGCCTAAGGAACTGTGATTCAATCTGGTGCCTCTCTGTGTGTGTGTGTGTGTGTGTGTGTGTGTGTGTGTGTGTGTGTGTGTGTGTGTAGGTGAGAGAGAGGACATTCAAGGGCAGCCAGGTGTGGACTGTGGTGAGCCTCAAACACCAGCCTAAAAAGCAGGGATGGATTGGGTCAGCCCTAGAGAGTCATAAAGGTTTCTGGGGAAGGAAAGGACTTGGTCTGAACTGTGCTTTAGAAAAACAAATCTGGGACCATGTTCAGTGCAGCTAGAGAGATGAGCCCAGCCCTGAAAGGGGAGATCAGTAGGTAGTCATTGGCATAGCCACCATGAGAGATGATGATGCTCTGGACAAGATTTCTAGCAGGAAAAAATGAAACTGAGGTGACAGATATTGCAAAGGCAGCCTACTTAAGGGGCCACAAGTATTTACTTTCCGTTCACTGTTGTCTGTTCACAGGGCCAGGTTCATAGGACTAGGCATCGGGGGTGTGGGCAGCTTCAGGCCCAGTTAGCAAAGATCTTGTGCCTGGTAAGGTCACAGGTGAGTGAGTGGGGAGAGCCAAGTAAGTAAACATTTGTTGCCTTTAGATTAGGTGTCAGGTACTGACAAAAACTTGATATACATGATCTAGCTTAATCTCAAAGTTACAATCAAATGGGCAAGTAAGATTATCTCCATTTTGCAGATATGAAAACAGACTCTGAAGGATGAAGCGAACTCACCCAAGGTTGTAACAGCAGCAAATTAGGGGAACCCTCCAAAGACAGTGCTTTGTCTCCTATCAGGAGTGTCTATTGAAGCCACCTAGATGTCTCTTGCATTCATGTTCCTCACTGCATATGTAGATATCTGTAATGATCTCAATGACTAATTTAATACTTGCAAGAACCCATGAGTTAGACACTATTGTTATCCCCATTATATAGACAAGGAAACTGAGACACAAATGGGGCTGATAATTTATCCAAAGTTAAACCACTGGTAAGTAGAAGAGATAGGATTTGAACCTGGCAGTCTGGTTCAAAGCCCATGCTCTTAATCAATGTGTTATACATAAATAACCAGATAGATTATCCTATGTAGGCATAAATTAAATCACCTAACCCACTTATTTTATAAGACTTTATATCTACATATGTTTCTTTATTCATTCAGTGGTTATTAAGCTCTTTTTCCATGCCAAATCCTATGTTTGGCACACCAAGGAGCCAAGGATATTCTTGGATCAAGGCAAGGGTCTGCCTTCATGTCTGATGGGGAAACAAAGAAATTAGTAAGTACAATGAGATACAGGGAAACTGTCAGAGGGTTTGAGCAGAGGTACACCATGATCTAAACTAAGTTTTACCATGATCATTCTGCCTGCTGTGTAGACAGTAAACCTTAAGAGAGTAAGGGTGGGAGTCAGAAGACCAGTGACGGTTGGTGCAATTGACCAAGAGAGAGACAATGGTGGCCTGGGTAGTTGCATCACAGCCCTGGTGTCACTGGTTTGACTAAGAGCTCTGTTTTAATTCCCTGGGGAGTACGAAGATTAGTGTTCCACAAACTCCACCATTAACTGACCTTGTTAAGTCTCTAGACAGGTCTTTTCAGCTGGACCAATGTGAGGTATGTGAGTCAGAGTGTCTCTAAGATTTCTGTCTTTCTAAGGTTGAATGCCATTACTCTGCTTACCTTCCAACAACAACTTTCTCTAGCTATCTAAACTCCATACCATGGCCTCATGATTCTATCTCCCACAAAATTTTCTGCCATGTTCTCCTCGTTAAACTACTCCAGCCACACTGACTTCCTTTCTGTTCCTCAGTCAAGCTTGTCCTTACCTCAGTGCCTTTTCATCTACTGTTTCCTCATCTTAAGAAGCACTTTCCCTAAATAATCATATGGCTAGGCCCTTCTCAACCTGATCTCGGCTCAAATTTCATCTCTTCCAAGAGGCCATTTCTGACTATCATAACTTAGATGAACTCCCAATCTGCCATATTGATTCTAGTTTACATTTCTCCTAGAACTTCTAATAACTGAAATCATCTTATTTAGTTATTTATATCCTTGTAGGCTGTTTTCCCAGAATAATGTCAATTTCATGTAAGTGGACACTTTGTCTTTGTTTATTGTGATTACCCAGAGCTTAGAATGGTACATGGTCAGTAAGTAGTAGATACTCAATAAATATTTGCTGAACGCATGAGTGAATGAAAGAATAAATGAATGAGCCATCATTCAGTTTTCTGTAACACGTAATCTAGAAGAGAACATTTTCCATTTCCTGAATTAGAAAAAAATTTAATATACATGCTTAAAAGCACAGCTCTAAAATAAAAAAATGAACATGCATTCTTCTGCCTTATTCTTTCTTCTTTTATTTAAATCATGGAGTCATAGACTGTTCAAGTTGGATAAGAACTCCCTTAGTCTTTACAGTCAAGAAGACCTGGATTCAAATGCCAACTCTGTTGCTTCCTTCCTCCAAAAGCATTTATAGGTCACTTGACCACTTGAGCCTCAGTTCCCATGGCTATTAAGTGGGGGTAATAATACCTATCTTGAAGGAGGCATTAAATTGCATATTAGGTACGAAGTGCCAGGACACAGCTGGTATTCTGGAAATGTTCATTCTTCCTCCCTCCACTGAAGAACCATGTCGGTATTAGCCTATTTTACTCTCCAGGCTGTGACCTCCTGAGGGCAGCCTTGCCCCAAAGACCTATATATGATAGACGGTTGGTGGAACCCTCTCCAAGGCCTTCATTTGGCAGAAGAGAAAACTGTAGCCCAGAGAGGCAAAGTGACTCTTCAGGTCACACAGCCTGTGAATGGCAGAGTGCGGCTTAAAGCTTGGCTTAAGAGCCCAGTGCTTTTTTTTATTCCCTTTATACTTTGCTGCTCTGGTTTTATTCACTGTTCACACACAGCATTCTGAGTCCTGTCCTAGATTTTGTAAGCATCCACATGGCTCCTCAAGCCCAAAGGGGATTTTTAGACTGTGAGAAAGCCTATGCCAGATCTAGTAAACAAAGCTGAAATACTTCACAAGCTTTATAAAAATTGTTTACACAAGGCTTACTAAGGGCTCATAATGGTAAACTGTCTCTGAAATAAGTTCTCAGCTGACTGGACATACAGGCGGAATCACACTGTCGTATTCACCATCCCCTGACTGTGCTCCTGTATCATTCTGTTCATTTCACGACGCTTTTCTGATGCTACCTCAGTGTCTGGCCTTGTGCTGCACTCTGGACTTCTGAAGACCAGTGAGACCAGTTTGTGGGGGGTGAGAGCAGACTTGGACATAGAGGATGACCACACAATGTAATCTGAGCCACGACAGAGAAATGCAGGAAACTTGGGGAGCCTCAAGGAGGGACCTCTAGTTCAACCTATTAGAAGGCTGCAGGGAGGGCTTCCTGGAAAAGATAAATCTGAATTTTATTTTTTTCTTATGTGTGGTGTATTCCCTTGTTCTGGTAACATGGCTTTCACCAAATCTGGAAAACATGTGGTTGAGAGGAAATGAACTACCTCCAAAGACTTTAATTTTTGCTTCTTGGTGGTTTGGGTAATCTTGATTTGCCTGTGGGATCCTGATGTGGGCATTTTTGCCATAATGTTATATGTATAAACCTGAAAACAAAACAAGACAAAATAAAACAAAATCCTTTTGCAAAATCTTGTGGTGTAAAAATTATAGGGTTTAACAAAAAAATGATTTTGGGGTAGACCACTTAAAACCTATGGGGCTTTGTAAGTGGAGCTCTAACAAAAACAGCACCAATCCTAATAAAACAGCAGGAAGGCTAATCTCTGTCAGTTTATGGTCACTTCATCCCAGCAGCCTTAAACCTGAGGCTTTGTACTTTCTCCCAGAAGCAGGACCTTGACGGGAATCGCCTCTAACAGAGACTGGATTTATGGAAGAGAAAGATCTGATCTAAGGTTTAGACTTGAAAACTTAAAGTTTTTTCATAAATACAAGTGGAAGTATCTCCACAGCTTCTTCTGCACTCCTGCTTCCCCAGAGAGCCTAACATAGTGGAACGGATAGTGGTTCTTGAAGCCACTAAATCAGCAACAACTGGCACCAGAGAAAAATCACTTCTGCAAGATTTTTAGCATTTTTGTAAGGTGTTCGTAAACTTCTGCTGCTTCCTCTTTAGTTGTGAGAAAGCATGTTTCTAACTGCTTCAAAACATGAGCATAATGGAATATATTGCATATGAATCAATACGACTTCTGTATAGCATGGACACTGCCCTCTTCACCACTTGTGTGTGAGTCATTTCAGGTTTATACATATGGCATATGGCACATTTTGACAGCATAGACTGTTTCGAATCTTCTTGGGGAGGGGCTTTTAAAGTAGCATTTTCGTCATGTAATTGTCATAGAATGTCTGGCCTCTCCTTTCTTCCTGCTAATGGTCAAAGCTCACTCAACCTTCACAATGCATAAAACCTTTTATGGCAGACACTCTTGCACACCGTTTTCTTCATCCATCATGATAGTTTTGTGGATTAAGATGTGCATGTGACAGGCACCACCCCCACTACTCCATCTGGGGAGGAAGGAAGAGGGATTTAACCACCCCTGAGGGTTCCCAGGCATAATACTTGTGCCAGACATCTGCCATATGCCATCTAATTTCATCCTCACAACATCGAGGTGAGGCCAAGGAGGGCTTATTTCCCAGACAGTTCGATGTTGTCTTTGCTTTTCAGGGGAGGAGACAGGAGCTCAGATATGTTCAAGGTCATCTAGTTAAGAAGTGACAAGGCAAGAATGGAACCCAACCCTGTGTGAAGATAACACCATGGTCTTTCAGGGAGCCAAACTACCATTGACAACATAATAGATGAGCTGTAGAACAGCCCTTGAAATCCTGAATGCCTCCAGACCCAGAGCAGGAAGCTCACATCTCAGCAGGACGATGTGAATAATGATTATAATTTAGTGAACATTATTATAAGTCAGGCCCTGTGCCAAATGCCCTGTTATATTATCTCTCTACACTTCTCCCAAGCCCTGTGAAATAAGAATTTTAAAACTCAATTTGCAAGTGAGGAACCTGAAGCCAAGAGAAGTTCAGCACCTTGCCCCAGAGCCTTATTAAGCCAAGTGTGGGCATCTGAATCCACACTTCACTGAATCCTGTGAATCTAAGGGGTTTTGGAATCAATGGAGCCTGATTGAGCCTGATGAGACAACTTCCTGTTTGTCTCAGAGTGTGCAGGAGGCTCTAAAGACTAAGGGCAAACAATCTACACGGGACATGCTAAAAGACTAAAACCTCACCAAGAAGATATCAGAAGGCTGAGACCTTGGTGGATAAAGAAAGGGGTGATGAGGATGTCAATGGAGAGTGGACAGTATTGTTCATTTCCACCTCTGCCTATACCCCATCTCAATCCACACATGGGAAGGAGAAAGGGGAGCTTCTTCTTTACTTAAGCCAACTGAGGGGGGCTTCCAGGGAACTGTCCAGAGTACATGGCCTGTATGCCTTGACAGTTAGGAGGTGTAGGGACTGGTCTCTGACCCACACCTGAAAATGTCTACTGGCAGGAGGTTCGGCTAGAGTGCACACTGGTGGCTGAGTGATGAGATGGGGGCGCTTTGGGAACAGCCCAGATTCTGGCTGCGCAGAAATGTCTGGGGTTTCCCATAGGCCAGATAAGTCCCCATGGAGAGGAATGAAATTATCGCACTGAGCAGGAACTTTCTCATGCACCTGGAAGAGTGGGTAACCCCTCAGAAGGGATGAATGGAAGCTAAGCTGAGGGTAAAGGCATAGATTTCAGACAGAGAAGACAAAGTCAAGAGACTTCCTCAGGAATGGGGAAGGTCTGTGAGGAACCTGCAAAATTCTCCCACAAGACAAATGCCAATGATTTCACACAGCTATCTTGAATAAGGCCCCAATGTCAAGTTATATCTTCACCTGTCAAGTTAGACCTTGTATGCCTATTTTCTCTCTTATCTTTGGAATGAGGAAAGGAAGACCAACAGCAGCTGGAGAATGGGGGTAGAGGTGCCCAGCCCACCCAGGGGATCCACTTAGACACCACTGAACTAGATGCCACACCCCTTTGGACACTGAACTCAGTGACTCCTTTCTGGGAAAAATCATTCAAAATAGTTATCTTATTTGTAGTGATGAAATACTCCCCACCTGAAATAAGTATATTTTTTCATTACATTAGTAAGGTTCAGTCTAATATGCCTTTCAATATATTTAATGACAAATAAATAATTGTTATTCCTTTGCCCTGGAATAGGAGTGGGAGGGGCCTGTTGCTTTAAATTAATATCTAGTTACACTGTGGCTGTTCAGTCTCATCCCTTACCTTCTATGAGCACAGATGTGCCTATGGGAAAGGCTGGCTTTGGGCAGGGATCTGCATGTGCCACAGACAGGAGGAGGCTGTGGCATGGTGTAATCCAGCCCTGAGCATCAAGTTACCGCACTGAGCAGGAACTTTCTCATGCTCCTGGGAGATGGTGTGATAAAGATATAAAGATATGAGGGAAAATGCCCATCCTCTTAAGCAAGGCTCACAGGTCACTGTGTCTCTGTGACACAAAATAGTTACCTTATTTGTAGTGATGAAATACCAAGGGAACTGTGGCAAGCTAACCAAGCCCAAGGGAGACTGCGGAACAAACATCACTTACTTTGGGATGAGTGGGAAGCATATTGCTCTTACAAATTTTTAATTTTTTTTCTTTTCTATATACATATTCATTTGTGAACAGACATTTACTGGCATCACTATGAGCCAGGCACTGTGTTCTGTTCTGTGTATAACTTTCAGATTTAAGAGCCTTTAGGGAAAACAAGAAAAATCACCTCATTAAATGTACATGTCAATTTCCAGATACATCTTGATTTTGAAAAACAATACAAGGAGAACAATGCATGTCTTAGAGGTGAGGAGCCATGGCAGCTCTCTGGGATGGGACTGCTTTGGTGCCATCCTGGCTCTCACCTGGCCTGTCTCCAGAGCTGGACTCTGCACTGGGTTCCCCCACCTTGGCCAGGACCCAGGAATTTAATAAATGCCTGGAACCGTGGGAATCAAATGCTCAGGACTCTGCCAAGGCCCTACCAGGCCATCTGGGCAAGCCTTGGATGGCAGAACAGGGTGGGGTTCGTGTTTCCAGATGGCTCCTATGGACAGCTCAGTTTTTGGAAGCAGTCTGTGAATGCTCTCCCACTGACACCTCAGGCTTCACTGGGACTAAGGGATCCAAGATGGATGATAATAGGATACGGTGAATTTCTTAATTTTTTTATTCTCTTTATGTAAGTCATATAGATTCCTTGTGAAAAAGTGGAAAAATACAAAGATGAAAGAAAAATAAGTATAAATCTTGCTACCCAGAAATAAGCATTTTTATCATTTTGGTGTGAAAACTGATCCACCTTCCCTCACATTCCCCCGCCTGCTTGCTGCCAGCTCAACACACTCATGCACACATACTCCACATGTGTGACATATCACACACACAAATCACATACATATGCACACACACACGTGCACACGTATACCACACATATAACAGATACAAAACACATGCACAAAAATACGTACACACACACACCACACACAGCACACACATGCTTAAACACATATATACACCACATAGATACCATAGACACATGCAAATATATCCTCCCAGATGCCCCCACACACCATGAAGAGAACTAGATACTCTAATAAAACCCTTACTAGAATGGTCTGAGTCATTCCTTTATTTGAGGGAGAGAACCAAGTGGTAGAAGTTTCTAAGCCTCAGTGGGTCTAAAAACCACTTGGCCCCCCTGTTAAAAGCACGGATTTCTGGTCCCACCCCCAAGGATTCTGATTCAGCAGGTCTGGAGTCAGAGGGCAGGGAGGATGGATCTCAGGAAAGAGCCCTCTGTCTCTGTGCTGGGGGCTGGATTTCTGTAGGACTGGAGTAGAGGCGGCTGAGAGGCTTGTGAGGAGGAGGCTCTTGGAGGAAGAGCTGAGACTCTCAGAGGAAGAAATGGGCAGTTAAAAACTTGGACGTGCCCTGAGGGAACCTCCTCTTTATGAAAAATTCCAAGGGTTCCTTTTCTACTGCAGGGAAATATCAAGAGCATGAGAGCTTTAACTTTCTCTTAAGACATTGAAGTGTCTTTAAGGATTGTTCCAATCCTTCTGTGCAGAAAGGTTTATCCCCTCTCTGTTCGGGTGTATAATCTTATGGCAACCAAAAGGACAGAGCGGTGGAGGAAAAGGAGCTCTGTTCCTTTCCATCTCATCCAGCACTGCAGTGGAGAAGAGTGGTCACCACGCCATGGGGGTGCTGCAGTCCAGGTCCCAGGCAGAGACCTGGAGCCCAGTGGGCAGTGGCCTCAAACAGCAAGTGGTGCTACTGGTTGGAAAAGTCAAGAGAGGCTAGAAGACTGAAGCTCCTCTGATTCCTGCCTGTTAAAAAGAGTTTTACTTTTGAAAGGAGAAAAAGAGAAAGACGCCATGGGTACCAGGTCACTTGTATCCCACCTGGTGCTTTTGTGAAAATTAGAAAAAGGCACTATTCCATCTGTCACGAACTGTCATAATATTTTGAGAAACAAAGCACTTGACTACCGTCCACCAGAAACTGTCATAACAAACATAGAACCCTTAGTAGTGAAGGGCATGTCCTTAGAAGGAGCACTGTGACATACTGCATGACTGCATGGGACAGCCTTGCTTCTAGGTCTCTGTGACTTTTATAGATGAGGAAGCTGAGTTGAGAGAGGGTAAATAATTTGACTAGGTTCACACAGCTGGTTTGAGGTAGATTCAGACTCAGCCAGTCTGACTCTGAGCCCAGGTTCTGCACTGTTAGGCCATGCTGCTTTTACTGGAAATGTTTGATTCTCTCTCATATCTCTGACACCTTTCATTATTATCCTTACAATGTCAAATTTTAAATTTCAAATTTCACTTCACTCAAGATGCCTTCTTTGACCTGACCAAGTCTAGCTGGCCTTTCCCTCTTTTGTTCCATAGTCTCCACTCCTGGACTTTACCCAGTCCTCTACTAAAATCTTATCTTACTGAAAAAATTTGGAAAGTTTAAAGTGTTTCTCTACCCTCAGACTATGAAAAATTCATCAAGGGCTGCTGGGAAGATGGAGGAGTGCCAGTTCTGTGCCCCCAGAGCCTGGCACTGATCCTGGCACAGAGGAGCAGCTTGGTGATGATGGATGAAAAGAACTGAAATGAATTAATACATAAGAGGATTGGACCAAATGCTCTCCCAGGACCCCTCCAGCTCTGACCTTCATGAGTGCATGACTTGGCGTTTGATTCTAAACCTCTGCCAGTTCTGGGGGGCAGAAACCACAGTGGTGCAGAATAGACAGAGGCAGAATGAAGAGAATTGCCAGAAAATGGCAACCACAATGCTGAGAAGATGTTAGAATGATTAGATGGAAATTGGTCTAGAAATCGTGGAGCTTCTTGGAAGCCTCATATGAGCCCATCAAATACCATTGAACTCCCGCGGCTCCCGAGGCAGAGTGGCTGGAGAAGATGTCAAGGTCATTGCCAAGTTGGAAATCCCCCAGATGCTCCTACATGAATAGGTTTTTAGGAAAGAAACAAAACAAAACAAAACAAACAAACAAAACTATGAACTGCCATTCTGGAATCAAACAACATTAATAACACTCTCACTAGGGAAAAGTCAGGGGCTTTCTCCAAGGACATGCCCTGTGTGTGGAACTTCTGGAGACAAGGCTAAGAAATTAATAAGTTCGGAAGGGTGACAAGACACAGTTGGTAAAAGCCCCTAGTTCTATCTCCTTCTCTTCACTCAGTGAACTGTCACTGAGCTGCCACCATGGATTGGACCATGCCATAGGGAAGAGCAGGACTCAGCTGGATCTCCAGGGGCCAGTGGTGTCACTTGCCCGTTTGGATTTTACTAGGACTGAACTCTGCTAATCTGGGGCAGCTGATTACGATGAATTGGTTTTGTCATTAATTTATTTATAATCCTTTATGAGTTCACTTGTTATTTGAAAAAGAGAATTCCCAAATGTATTTAAAAAATACATTCATAAAGTTGTTCTCACCCCTGCACTAATTCATTCAATCTATTTTCATTGCACATCTATCATGTGCTCCCAAACCAGCTCAATAGCACCTTACCTTTGTCCTTTTCCTCTTCTACACTCTTGGCCTCGGCAGGTTTACCTCAACCCACTTGGAGTGAGCTCCCAGAACTCTCCTAGGTCAGAGATCTTCATGCAATTTATGGTGTCCTCAGTCCCACATGGATCAGGACCCAAGAATCAAGAGGGATTGTGCCACTCAGAACCCAGAGAAGCAGACACTCTGCTGTTACTGCCTGGGCCTTAGGGGCTGCTTTCCCAACATGACTGAACACCCACGGTTGGGGCACACACATGGGGACAGAAGTATCTTCAGACCACTTGGTATTGCTCTAAGAGACTGTCTGTCCAGACTCCATACTTTTTCATAGCAGAGAACATAGATAACTAACCTTTGTCATTCCCTATGGAAGAATGGGGAAAATACATAAAGATAGCAAAAAAATCCTGTGATTCATCATCAAGAGATAACCACTTTTAACATTTTAATATTTATTATTTCAGTTAAAAAATTCATATACAGACACATATATCTATTTTTTATAAAAATAGGGTTATTCTGCAATTATTTTTTATGACCCCCCCTTTCAAAGCATAAATAATTGTGACTATTTCCCCATATCTTATATTGCATAATATTGCCTGGTATGGATGTAACAGCTTTTTAAAACTTACTCCTGTATTCACATTTAAGTTACTTATAATGTTTTTTCTATTAAGCAAAAGGTGAATTTTTAAAAAGATTTCCTGCTAACTCACTATGTTTCCCTCTCCCCTGCTATTTCCTTTTGCATTTCCACCACCAACTTGTCAGCCAAGCCAGAACTCTGGAGTCAGCCCTGACCGCTTCCTGTTTTTATCCCCACACCCAGTCAGTCACCAGTCATCAAGTGGTCTCTTCCTCTCTAGACCCTCAGCCCTAGCTCAGACTGCCTCATCGTTCTCTCTGGTCCATCACAAAAGCCGGGCCTCCTAGCGACCCCTCAATTCTTCCTTCTTTCTATTCTGAACCTTCTTAAAACCAGGATGATACTCAGTTTACTCACCTACCTTCCTCGAGGGCTGAGAAAGAAGCCAAAAGCTCTTAGTCTTGGCAGAGGAGGAAACTGTGTTTAATGGAAATCACTGTACCTGTGTTTTAGAGAGGCAGGTCTCCAGGGAATAGAGGAGAAATTGATGACCAGTCATTAGAACGAGAAAGGATTTCTGAATTGCTTGGGTGCCTTTGGGAATCCTGGGGTTCAGGGCGATGACTGGACTGGCTCTGCTGTTGGAAGCTCAGCCTCTGGCCCTTCTTCTTTCACAGGTTTTTCACAGGTCTTCACTCCAGAAAGAGTGATGCAGGACAGGGCAAATTCCCTGAGTGTGGGGGGAGCTCAATTCCAGCTCCGAGAGTGAAAGGGTTCTTGACTATACGCAGGAATGAATTCAAACACACACCAGAGTTAGGGTTGAAAAGTAAGTTTATTAGAGAAGGATTGAAAAAAGGCCAAGATAGAAAAAGCAAAGACAAAAAGCCAAGACAGGAAGCAAAGACAAGAAAAAACCCTAAGTGGGAAATTCAGTTTATGTGCCATTGTTAGTTTCTATGAATTACAGTTCAAATACTTAGTTTACTCATTTTCCTCTGATGGTATGGGCATACAGTGTGAAAAGATAAGAGAATGTAGTGTGAAAAGGTAAGAATATGAAGTATGAAAGGCCTGCTGGCAATTTCCAGCCTTTGTCCAAGGTTCCCCATTATATTAGCCATAGGGAATGAATGATTTTATTTGGTATAGGGCGTGACTTAAAGACTTTGTTTTTCTGTTTTCCCTTCACAATATGGGTAAATGGTTTGTTAGCAATCCCAGTAGAAATCATCCTTTGTTCTTCAGATTTCCTTGTGGTCTAGACTTAGGGCTGA
Organism: Macroglossus sobrinus; assembly: GCA_004027375.1. Lineage (NCBI taxonomy): Eukaryota > Metazoa > Chordata > Mammalia > Chiroptera > Pteropodidae > Macroglossus > Macroglossus sobrinus. The sequence goes on from PVKZ01000193.1 coordinate 277,217, forward strand.
TCAGCACATTGCAGTCTCTGAATATAGTATGACTTAACTTTTAGTTCTCTTGCCTCCTCCTTACATTAGGAAGAGTGGGACCCAGGCCCTCCTAGGAGAAGCTCAGAATGGGGTGTTAAAAGCTTGATTCTGGGGAAGATGAGCCCCTCAGAGCAGGAAAGGCTGTGCATGGTTGAGGTGCCTGCAATGGCATACAGATCCAACCTGTGAGCTCTGTAATCCTGTCACTTTGGTCCTGAGATGTGACACTGCTTTGTGGATGAAAAGGAAAAATGACTTTATGTTTTCCTTCTAATCAGGGTAACTCAGACTTTCGAAAGGCCTGAAAGGCCTTTTATTCCAGCTTCTCTGTGCTCTGCTTCATGTTCTTTCCCCAGGGTATGTCATACAATGTCAGCTCCTTCCCAGGCCCTGACTTCACAGGAAGTCTTTGTCTACACACAGATCTTTAGAAAGCTGTTCTTGGACCACAAGGGAGAGGCCCTTTCTCACATCTATGCCTTGGCTTTGTAAGTCAACTATGTGGTTCCCCGTCTTGCCCACCAGGGCAAACTCTCATTTTCTTCTTCAAATCCCAGCCCACGGTAACTTCCTCCTTTCTTGTATCGCACAGGCTGAGTTGATTCCATTTCTTTGGAATTTCCCACAATGCCCTGAGCTTTCCTTTATCATTCATAATTATCGGTTTACTCTTTTGCATTCTGGTCCCTTTCCCCACCCTGCTTTTGCCACCATAGGCACTCCTGAGGTAGTACCCTGGCTCATTCATCTCCCTATCCTTAGTGCCTGGCCCTGAACTTGGCCAAAAGAGGAAGAATGAATGAATGAATGAATGAATGAATGAATGAACAAGAAGGGAAGAAAAGAGGATCTTAGGTCACTTTAACAGAAATAGCTCCTTACCACCTCTGCTATCTCAGGTCTCTGATTTTTCTAAGCCTTTCCCTATCCCTGGTTTTACTGGATCTTCACAGCAGCTCTGACATGGTTTAGGGTAGGGACCTGAACTCTGGTTGGCAAATTAGGAAGCTGAGGTCCCAAGGAAGAAATGACTTGCTCAAAGTCACCTCAGAACCTCTTGTGAACCTCTTGTGAGAGGCCAGGAACTGTTACCTTCCTTCCTCACATTCTCACCTCAGCTCCTCCACTTGATGCATTTCCCTCAGGGCTAAAAGAACAGAGCTTGGATTCCTTGTGGGACCTGAGGGATTTTGGAGGCCTGAAAGTAGTTGTGGGCAGTGAAGTATGTGAGTGGAGTGTATGCAGACTCCTCTGTGTGTGTGTGTGTGTGTGTGTGTGTGTGTGTGTGTGTGTGTGTGTATGCATGGGGAGGTGATTATGGCTCCCAGAGAACTCCCAAGCTGGTTTGGCACTGAGATCTTCCCCATGTCTCCTTTCCACTTCCTACACTTGAAAGGGGGAACCCAGGTGGTCCCCCAATGTCCAGGTAGCTCCGACCATATCAACAGAGTAAACAGAGTGCTATACCATGGCAGATATTCAGTAATCTACTGAAATTGCTTTGTGACCTTAGGTATGTCACTTAACTTATTTGGGTTTTAGGGTCTGAATCTAGAAAATTAGAAGCTTGGAGTCCTATCCCTAGGAACTAGGGACAGGGACAGAATTGTTGTCTTCCAAATTTGACAGATTTATCGAGCACTTCAATTTTACCAGTTTTACATGTATTCATTTGCGTGTATGTGTATGTGCGTGTATGTGTGGTTCTATGCAATGTTATCACTGGTACAGATTCATGTAATGACTACCACAATAAAAATATATTACCACAAGGCTCTCTTCTGCTAACCCTTTATAAACAAACCCCTTCTCCTCCCCCTCTCCCCACTCCTAAGCTCTGCAACCACTAATCTGTTCTCTATCTCTATAATTTTGATTTTTTTAAAAGAATATTATCCAAATAGAATAATATGGCATGTACTCTCTTGGGACTGCCTTTTATAACTCGCTTGAAATTTATAATTTGCTTGAAATTTATCCAAGTTGTTGCATATATCAATAATTTATTACTTTCTTTGCTGTGTAGTATTCCATAGTATGGATATACCACTGTCTGTTTAACCATTCACCTATTGAAGAACATTTCTTTTTCACTTTTCAACTATTACAAATTACTATTATAAATATTTGTGTACAGGTTTTGTGTGAACATAAGTTTTTGTTTCTCTGAGATGAGTGTCCATGACTATGATTGCAGGGTCATATGGAGAGTGTATTGTTTAGTTGTATAACAGATTGTTAAGCTGTTTTCCAAAATAGCTGTTCTCTGTTGCATTTCCATCAGCAATGTGTGAGTGATCCAGTTTCTCCACATCCTCGGTGTTGTCACTATTTTTTATTTTAGCCACTCTGATAGGTGAGTGGTGATATATCATTGTGGCTTTAATTTTCATTTTAGTGATGGCCACTGATGTTGAACATCTTTTCATGAGTTAATAAGCTAACTGTATCTTCTTCAGCATAGTGTCTATTCATGGGAATTTTGGCAGGAGGATCCATTCGCTATCTTTTTATTGTTGAGATTTGAACGTTCTTTATATATTCTAGATACAAGTCTTTTGTCAGGTATGTGGTTTCCAACTATTTTATCCAAGTCTGTATCTTGATTTTTCATCTTCTTCACAGAATCTTTCACAGAGCGAAAATTAAAATTTTGATGAGGTCTATTTTATCAATTTTTAAAAATAAATTGTACTTTTGATATCAAATATAAAAATCTCTGCCCAGCTGTTGATCTTGAAGATTTTCTCTTATTTATTTCCTGAAAGTTGTATAATTTTGCGTGTTATGTTTAAGTCTGTGATCCATTTTGAGTCAATTTTGTTAAAAGTGTGAAGTTTGGATTAAGATTTTTGTTTATTTTTGTTTTTGACTATGTGCAGCTTAATTTTTAATGGTTGGCTAATAGTCTATCCTTAGCTATACTATAAGTTACTTAAACAGCCACCTTACTGATGAATCTTTAGATCCTGTTCAGTGTGTTTACTATTGAGGCAAAACACAAGCAATGAATATTCTTGTAGCTAAACCTTTTACTTCTACATGCTTGTTTCATAAGAAACACACTTCAGAAGTGGAATCAGTGTGGCAATTTTTAGGGCATTGGGTATGTGTTGCCAAACTACCCTTTGGCAAAGCTCATGCCAATGCTCTCTCTCTCAAGCTGGGCACAAAATAGCCTATTTTCCCACCCCTGTCTCCAAGGGTGGATCACCTCCTAGAAACAGAACAAAACAATGCACATGGCATCTCCATTGTGTTTTAATTCGTATTTCTTTGATTACTAAAGACAATTTGGTGGAGGGGGTCAGATGTATGTGGACTGTATGCTCGCCTGTCCTTTCCTCTTTCCCTGTCTGTGCCTTTCCACTTATCCATTCTCATTGGGCCAGGGGGCCAGAACCAATGACTCTCCTCTTGTCATTGGATGTATGGCCCTGGACAAACCACGTACCTCTTATTTGACTCTCAGTTTCTTCTTTTGTAAAGGGAGCTAAGAATTCCATCCTAGCTCCTCACAAGATTTTTATGAAGGTCAAAACATATCATGGGCATGCAATTGCTTTGAAATATTACATACTGTTCAGATGGTAGATAGGCATTACTAATTTCATTGTTATTTTTAGTTCCTTTTCCTCCATAATTTCTGGCTACCTTTGCATTCATGTAATTTATCAGTGCCCCTTGCTGAGTGTCAATGAAATAGCGACCCAATCCTCACTTTAGTCCAGTTTTGACTTAATGGCATTGGGGCCAGAAGGGAGATGGTTTAAGTACTAGTGTGGTACCAGTACTGCCCAGTCAAAAGCTACACGTGGCCCTGTCCTGGGATACACACCCTTGGGAAGTGGAGGAAGTTGCTGACACTACCTGAGCTCTCAGTGTGCTAGGTCAAGAAATGAAGGTTCTGAGCATGGTGTAAATGTGCTGTAAACAGTGTTAATATCCCCACTTTCCAGTGAGGGAACTGGAGCTCAGTGGGCAAAATGCCTTGTCTGGGTGATGCCACTAGAAAATGGCAGGAGTGGTTGGGATGCAAGGTACCCCTTGCCACCCTGATTCGAGAGGCAAAATGTTTTCCTTGCTGACCTACTTTCATGCCTGGGTATCCCCACATAACTAAGTGTTTTCGGTTAAATCTCTGAGGTCTCTATTAAAAAGCGGTGGACTTGGAAAGGGTGGGGGAACCATGCTGTGCCCCCATTCTCCATGAACAGTAGCCAGTGAGGCATTCTTGGGTTTACCTTTTACTGAACGGGGTCCTATGAGGGGCAGAGAGGAGGCCTGGACTGGAAGGCTGAAGGATCCAGGTTCAAATCCAGGAGTAATCAGCTGGGTGACCTTGAGCAGGTTACCCAAGAAAGGATAAAATGAAGACTTGGACCTACAGGACCTGTCTCTGAGGAGCTTCCCAACCCAGAGTAACCTTGGCCAGAAGAACACCCAAACAGTGATGACTAGAAGCTGATCCCAACTGACCCTGCTCAGAGGTCAGTGGATTTGGCTAGAGCCAGGATCAAAGCAGTTGGACCATGGGCCTGTAGGACCTCAAGTCCCTTCCGAGGTTCCCACCCAACCCCAGCCTTTGCTTCAGTGAGGGAAGAACCAGGGACACTAACACTTTGGGATTCTTTGTTTTTGATTCTGTAAGGTTAGTATTCTATTTTTCATTCTATGACCTTAGCAGTTTGTTTATGAACTCCAGAATCAGGCAGACTTGTTTTTAAAATCTGTACTCTCTGTGTGACCATGGGCTAATTACTTAACCTCTCTGAGCCCCACTTTTCTCATCTGTCAAACATCTTTTTGTATAGTGAGAATGAAATAAGTCAATATATATGCATCGACTATTGGATGAATTTTAAAAACCACCTGAATAAATGTTCCTTTTAAAAGTTCGTAAATTACAAAGATTAGTAGTTATTTTATTAGAGGGGATGTGAAGGCAATTAAGTTCTTGATGATTACCGAAAGCCACTGCTCATTCAGATTTCTGCTTCTGAGTTTGCCCTCTCCTCTCTCCTTCTTGGGACTCCCCAAGAACAGGGAGGGAAGAACTAGCTGAGAAAGAAAAGGGGAGTCCCGCACGCAGCGCCCTCTGGTGGAGAGAAAGCTACGACAGGTCAGAGACCTGGATTCCCCTCCCAGCTTGGCCTGCCCCTCAATTCTTGCAGGGTTCTTCAGTTTGCCTCTCTGTTAAATGAACTTTCCACCTAGCATTGCGGGGCCAGAGCTTGGTCCACCTCTTGGTTTTGGTCCACCTATGGGTGCCCTGCGGTCAGGACTGTGGTGTCTTTCTGACAAACACAGAGCTTAAAAGTGTTTGTGGGAGTGGACCCTGAGCATTGAGACCTGGGGGCTTGCACCCTGGGCTGCCCTAATCCTTTGAGTCACTCTCTCAGCAGTCTGTTGCCTTTGTCCCAGAGTTTTATTATTCTTGTCATCTCTCACCCCCATCTCCTAGCGAATGGGCTTTTCACCAAATGATTTAGCTTCCTGCCAGGGTTAAGCAAGCATTTTGAGCAGGTCTACCAGCCAAGTAAATTATATTTGTTCTCTCTCTCTCTCTCTCTCTCTCTCTCTCTCTCTCTCTCTCTCTCTGTCTGTCTCTCTTGAATCTAAATCACTCTGTGGAGAGTGGGAAGAGGACAGAGTTTGGAACAGAACTTCTGAATACAAGTCCCAGGTGCTGTCTGGGCATTATGTTCCCCATCTGTGAAATGGGTTAGGGATAAGCCCTGCACTGATTTCCTCATGGGAAAGTTGTGAAGAACAAATGAGGTATGGGTGTGAAATGTGAGATCTATGTTAACTTTAAAGTCTTGCTCACACCTTATTCTGCAGTAGAATAATCTGGATTTGTTTATTTTTAAAACTCTGAAACTACCACCATCACCACTATCCATGTGCATGCAGACACACACACACATATGAAAGTTAAAAACTTAGGTATCTTGTAGTAAGATTCTGGTACATTTGGGAAAAAATGAGATTTCTGGGCCTTTCTGGTGTTTAGTGAAGGTTTGTGCTTTGTGCCACGCTGTGAGCAGCACAGAGCTAGTGCACCAGCTTTCTTTGGTCTTTTTTATGGGGATTTACAGACCCTCAGTTAGAAGGAGTCTCATGATCTCCTAGGCTGACTCATCTTACAGCCTGGGCAGCAGGCTCGGAGAGATAAGACTGCCTCTCCACAGCCAGCGAGGCTGCTGCTGGAGTGGGTGAGGTGGTGCACAGACTTAGTCACTGGGGGAAGTTGGAGCAGAGATGGGTCTCTGCCAAGGAGCTGGAGAGGAGGTGGAACCTCATAGGGGACTCCTGCGGGAGCACACACTTGTTACCTGAGGGAGGGAAGAGGGACAGGGAAAGGAGATCCTTATTGCAGAGGAACTGGTAGTCTCAAGACCTGGTATCTGTCGTGAGCTTGCTGTGCAGCCTCAGGAAAGTCACTTAACTCCTCTGGGCCTCCACTTAACTGTCAATAGAATAGATGTAACAGACCCATTTATTCATTTATTGAATGTGTACTGACAACCAAGTATGTGCCAGGTAACAGCCTGGGTGCTAGAGTCCCTTTGGGGAGCAAGAGAGGCACATTTCTTGCCCTCAGTGTGAAGTGGAAGCTGGAAAAAGAAACAGAAAATAAAGGTGATGAGTGTGACTCAAGAAGGAAGATGAGATACTGAGTTAGCACAAAGGAGGAGCATTTAAACTTGTCTGGGATAGGATGGGGGGAGGTAGTTGCGGGGGTTTCCCAAAAGAGGTGTCATGGAGGCTGACACAGGAAGGACTGGTGGGAGGTAATCAGTCTGAGGAGTGTGAGGACAGGGAAACATTTACTGTCCCCTCCCCTACTCCTCCCTTTAGAACACATAGTGAGAGAGGTTGTGTGTAGTCCTTCCTGAGAGGTCATTCAGAAAGGGGGGGACATTCCTTCCCAGAAGCCATTCTGGTCCCCACCCTCTCACTCATCTGTACATGATGCTGGATTTAACTGGCTGGTGGAACAAGTCAAGGGAATTACAGTGTTTGTGTCTGTGTGGGAGAGTATTTTTAAAGCTTGTGCTAAGTATGACTTTGTCCACAGTCTGTGGGAAGCACCAAAAAGCTACGCCTTTCCCAGGGTCCACTGGGAGTGCCCTGTGTTCTAGAGTAGCTTCTCTTTCTCCTCCTCTCCTCTGAGCAGCTGCTACCAGCCTCCACCCAGTGACTGGCCTCACCCCAGCCCCAGCTTCCCTCATATAAGTCTCTGGGTATGGTGGAAAGCCCCAGAGGAAAGGGGAGGGCACCGTAGCAGGATGGTGGGTTTAGGTCTTTGTTCCTCTGATTCCCAGCTGGGCTGCACAGGGAATCTCAGAGTAAGAGGTGGGTCTGTCTGCAAGACATTTGTCTGGGTTTGGGGAGGGGGCTGAAAGGAGGGTGTGAGGTTGAGGGGAGACAGGCCAAGCTTGCTGGGTGGCTGTGAGACGAAAAAAAAATAACAAGAGATGAACTCACGCAGGGTGGCACCTCCATGTGTTTCCTTTCAACTGTGTCTCTCTGTCCTGTCCCTTTGTGCTGGCTATTTTCAAGGAGGCTCTGGCTGTTTGGCTTTGCCATTTGGCATCTTCTAGGCATCTTTAGCTGCTTGGATTTAATGGTGAGATTATCAGTTCTTTTACCAAAGAAGCCAGACAGGGTGGAGCAGGGGCAACAGGGGGACGTGAAGCCTATGACATAAGTGTTTTGGTTATCTATTGCCATGTAAGAAGCCACTCCAAAGCAGAATGGTTTTCGTACAATGATCATTTTATTTGCTCATGATTTGCAGCCAGGGCTGGGATCAGCTGGTTGGGTCTTCTGTTGGTTTTGTCATCGTCACTCATGTGTATTAAGTTAGTGGGTCTGCCAGCATCTGTGATCTGCTGGCTACAGAGTGGTTGAGCTTTTCTCTCTCCATATAGACTTAGAGCTTCTAACGTAGTCTCTCCAGACTCCTACACGGCAGCTCCAGGCTCCCAAATGGCAAAAAGAAAGCTTCCAGGACTTCTTAAGACTTAGATCTAGAACTGCCAGAGCCACTTCCATTACATTCTATTGATTAAAGCAAATCACAGGCCCAGTGTTAAGTTCAAGAGGAAGGTTCTACGCAGGGTGATAATACTAGGAGGGATGGGTCACTGAGGGCCACCTACATAAGGATATCACATTGTGTGGTAGACAAAGCAGCATATGTAAGAGACTTTGTCTTTCAACTACTTTCTTTGTGGATCTCACAATTTTGCCTCCAGCAACATAGTCTTAACAACTGTTATATCAACATAGCACCTTAAAACCATTTTTAAGGTATGTCATGTTTGGAAAAAGTGGTCAGGTACCCCTTGCTCCCATTAGTTAATGAATAAATGCCCTACTCTCACATAGATACTTAACTCGGTCCCCCAATCATACTCTCGGTGTCCTGGGCCCCTGCCTTTCTAGTGAGGACATTAAACAACAGTCATGGCTAAAGCCAAAGAATGACGGTGGAATTTCGGACGTAGTGAGTCTGTCATGGAGAGTGGGATGAGTAGGAGGTTTATTACTGCATCTCAAACCACAGCAGGTTGGCCGTTCTGTGATTACCAGGCTTGCAGAAGAATTGTAAGTATATTTCCTAAGCATCATGTCCTTACAAGTGTTGGGTTAGAAGGAAACTGTACAGTGAGACAATTTTGAAATGTACTAGTGCAGAGGGTGGAATCTCTTTTCAGACAAATTCCTAAGCATAACAACTTTGACAAAGTTATTTGCTAAAATCTGATGGCCACTGAAGAAACACTGATAATATTTTGAGCCACAGCATGCTTATCAATTTGAAAAAGAATTTCCCAAAAAATAGTTTTTCATCTTATTATATGGTCCTTACTATATGCCAGGCACTATTTTTGATGTTTTGTTCACATTGACTTATACTCCCCACAGCAACCCTGTGAGGTAGCTACTGTCTTCACTTTATAGATGTGGAAACTGAGTTCAAAGAGAGGTTGAGTGGCTCACCCCAGGCCACTTAGCTACAAGCAGCAGAGCTGGGATTTGAGCCCAGGAAGCCTCCCTTTGGAGCCTGCGTCTTAATCACTGATTATGCTGCTTTAGGAAACCCTTATGTTGTTCCTTAAACTTATGAGGGAAACTGGTTCTTTTCAGCCCAGAGCAGGGCTCTTTGTCAATTCTTCACCTGAGCAGGAGGGCTGATGTCTGGAATCAACACTCCACTTAGGAAAAGTTGCTGCTTCTAAAAATCATCTGATTAGAAGATTGTTCCAAGGTTGACACTTCTGTTCTCAAACCAGTTTCTCTTTCTCTCTATCCTTCTGTATGTTCTATGTAATAATTATATATATATATATATATATATATATATATATATATAACATATACACATGTGTATATATCAAGAAACATAAATGTATGTTTGTATTTCTAATTTGGAATCTTTTGACTAATGAGTATGCAATATAAAATGATAAATAGCTTTTGGAATTAAACAGTAAACATAGGAAGAATTTCCAGCTCAGCCCAACAAACACAATAATCCCTATAAATACCACTATTAGTACTTAAATAAATAAAAGAGAAGAATAAACACAAGGCATTTGACTTAACTGGAGGGCTATTTACTGTTGCCAGATGTTGACCTATAGACTGATATTAGGTGTTGGTGCATAAAGCAATAATAATTGTAATTAGTTACCTGTGAACGTTGGGCATTGGTACATGTTGAACAGTAGTGGACATTGCCACCACTGGACATTTTCCTTTAGTGGATATCTTCCATTGGTAAGAGCTGTCATCAATGGCTATTAGGTGTTGATAAACCTTAGGAATCAAGGGACATTTGCTCCCCGGTGGACATTAGCCAACACAGAACATTAAGCATTGATGGGCAAAGCCCTACTAGCCTATGATGACCTCTATTGTCTTGGTGGACATTAGGTGTGAGCAGAGGGTGGACCTCTGCCCACCCTCCCCCCCCCCCCCCCCCCCCCCCCCCCCCCCGCCCCACATACCTGGCAGTCTTGTCCAGGGAAACATCCTTCGAGCTGGCTTGGAGGCATTCGGTGGGTGTTAATGTCTATGTTTCTATCTGTCTTCTCTCTGAAAGCCCTTTGGTCATGGCAGTTTGGGGGATGCATGGGGTGGTGTGACAATACCCTTGGAGGGAATGGGCTTCCTGAGCTACAGAGAGACTGGGTTACACACGAATCCACAGGCTCTCACCTGCCACCCTGACCAAGACTGTCTGGGTGTTTGACACTTCCTCAATGGTATGATTTAAGCACATCGAGCTGGCTTCAAAGGCAGTGGGACCTTAGAAGGGTCCTGTGCTTGAGTTAATGCTCTGCTCCTGCCATCTTGAAATTCTTAATCATTTTTGAACAAGAGGTCCTACGTTTTCATTTTGTACTGGGTTCCACAAATTATGCAGCCAGTTCTGAAACACAGAATCCTGGCTACCTGCCATGTGACCTTGGGCTGCTCTTTGAGCCTCAGTCTGCCTGTTTGTGAAACGGGGTCAGGAAGAGTCAGGAGGAAGACTTTGACTCTGACCTTTGGCTGTTCATGCTCTAGGATCTAAAATCAATGATCTGATTAATAATCTGATCTGATATTTTAGAGCTACATAACTTCCCCAATTTTTTTCAACAGAAAAATAAATGGAATCCCAGTATTTTTTGGTTTCTCATAATTCTCTGCCCTCTTTGATATGTGTGATTTGCATGGCAAACCTGACCACTGAGGTAGGATAGATAAAATGAAGGATGAATTATCTGACTGATAAAACCAGGCTCAGGGTCGTTTCCTCATCTGTATAGTGACAATATCATCAGGGACAGTTGTTGGGAGAAGGAACTGATAGCATACACACAAAGTCCAAGAAACATGTGCCCAGTAAATGGCAGCTGTATTATTAATTAAATGAGACAATATTTGTTACCCAGCCTGTGTCATGATGGCAAGCTGTGCCTCAGTTGCTTCCCCATCCCTGAAATTCAACTGACATGTCCATTGTAGCCTAGTCTACGTTAGGCACACAGAGCAAAGATCCTGCGGGTTACAGTATTGCTCTGCAATGGCAGATCTTAAACTTTATGAAATTCTTCAGTTCTGAGTCAGTTATCAAAATGTGAATCTAAGACTATGTGGTTCTGTAATTTAATTCATAATTCTATGGTTGAATGAGAGCTTTCCAGAACAAAGATTTATGGTGTGTCAATTTTGTGCCAGGCACTGTGCTTGATTCTTTACACATTACTTCACTTACACTTCATATAAACCTGTGAAAGGAGACAGTTTCATCCCCATTTTCCAGGCTCAGAGAAGTAAAGTGAGTTGGCCAGTCACACAACTGGTTTGTAACAGGCTCAGGATGTTAACGCTTTTCTGTGAACTCCAAAACAAATCTTTGCATTAATCTCCATAATTCTGTAAGACGCTAATGGCCCCATTCTCGGCCCCAGGAATTCAGGAGGGCAGAGTATGGCAGGATAAAAGTAGTCTCTCTAGGAGAAGGTGGGGCTGGCTGCAAACTGCTCAGGTCCACTTTGGCTTTGCTTGAGTGACTTCTCAGATCTGGGGTGTCTGACCATGCGTTAACACGAGGTGGCGCTGAGGGCTGAGAGCCTCTGGAGGGCATGCATGGAGGCCCCATTCACTGCGGGGCTCCTGCTCTCCCTCAGACAGGCCGAGGCCAGGGCTAGAGGTGCGGGGTAATGCCCTCACAGGAAGGACAACCCTGTAGTAATGGTGTTTGCGCCCACCCTCCCACTGCAGCTACATCTCAGGGCGCAGGTGACCTGCCTCAGAGCTCATTCCTTTCCTGCAGGAGACCCAGCCTCCCCTCCCCTCCTGCCTGAGGATAGTTTTGTCTCTATTTTTAAGACCTGTATATTCCATGTCCCTCCTCCAAGGGCTCCTTCATCAAGTGGGGCTTTGGGAGGGCCCAGACCCACTGAATGTAAGTCCAGTGGATCTCTTTCCCTTTTCTCCCTTCCATTTAAAGCCTCTCTCATCCCAGAGAATGTGGGAGGGGTGCAGAACCAATTGGAGGACTGAAGGCTGGCTTCTCCCCCTAACAACATACCCTCCCAGGCCTCACCCCTTCTGATATTGGCTGTAGGCGTCTATACGGGCTCCTGGGGGTGGGGAAGGGCTGAGGACAAATGTGCAAGCTCTACACCCATTCCTGTGACCAGTTCTGGATTCCGTGCCATTGCTCACTTATGACTCCTCCCAAGTGCAGCTCCTTCTGTTTAGGCACACTTGTCCTCAGCTGTGTGGATGAGCCTCCTCCAGGAAGCATTCACAGATCCCTGTGCTGTTTATAGTCACATGTCCTCTGTGTGTCCTTCTTCCCTGTCCTAACCCAGGAACATGAGTCCTTTGATGGCAGAAATGGGGGTGAACTTGTGATTGTTGGTGATGGATACTCCTGTCAACAATGGCCAGTTAGGAGTAAGAATTTGCTGACAAAAGAGCTACTCTGATGAGCTGGAAATGAGCTCCCTGTCACTGGAGGTGTGTAAGCAGGAGTTGGGACACCACGGCAGTCGAAATGCTAACAAAGAATAAAGTATTGTTGGTGCTCAGAGGAAGGAGGTGGAGAGGGGACTCAGGAAAAGCTTCTGAGGAGATGAGGCAGAAACTGTGCCTATTAGGATGAGAAAGAGCTGACAGGGATGAGGGAGGGGAAGGGCAAGGTCCCAGAGTCACAGCCTGAGCAAAGGCAGAGGCATGCAAGAGCCTGGCAAGTACATGGAGTCAGGGTGGCAGGGAGAGGGGAGATAAGGAAGGCAGACAGTGTGCAACCTATAGTGAAAGGTACAACCTATTCCTGAGTAATTCTCCTCTCCATGTCACCTCACTTCCCCAACCTGGAAGGTTATTGGGCTTTTCAGAGAAAAACTGCTGCCCAGGGCAGGGCTGGTCCTGATTCATCCTGTGGCCGCAAGGCCCAGCCCAGGGAATGTCAGTGAACAATGGTAAAGTGATGGAAGGAGGGACTCTTTAAAAAATGTTTATTAAACCAAGGACCAGTTAGGTATTAGGTGGGGGTGGTAGGAGAAGACAAAGCTCTCAGAGTCCTGTGGGCATCTTTGTGGGACCAGCCCTCTGATGCCCACATGGCCACTGATGGTTGGCTTCTATCCATCACCTTCTCCCCAACACATCCCTAGGACACACCATTACAAAAGTAAACAAATGAAACTTTTTCTTGTACAAGTGACATTTTTCCATCCCCTACCAGCAGGGGGTGGAGGTGGGCTGGCTGGTTGAAAGTGACAGTCCATTAAAAAGGCAACAACTTGAATAAAAAGAAGACAAAGGAAAGAGCCCATCCTAGTGGAGGAGCATAAACTTGGATGCAAGCTGACTGCCTCCTTCTGCTGCATTCTCAGTTGGGAGAAGATAGGCTGTGCAAGCTCTGTGTGTTCAGAGCTCGGTGGGAACTGAATCTAGGAAGCCCCTCCTTGCTCAAGGCTAAGTGGGGCTCCAAGATGGCATCAACATGTTCAGGGGGCATCTAGAGGCAGTGCCTCAAGGATCAGTGGGTACGTTTACAATCTTGATGTTAGGGGATCACTTCCAAGTGGGAAACTGGCAGAACTGGGACTGGCATGCCTGAAGCTTCCAGAGGCTCCGAGAGATGAAGTGACTTAGCCTGTGCCACACAGCTGGTCACTGGGCCCAGCGTTCCACTCCTGAGGCCCTTACCTGTCCTCCTGGGGATGACAGGGAAAGGGCATAAACGTCAAGATGGAGGTCTTGGCAGCAAGGGGAGCCCAGAAGGGGAGAGGGAGGACATGATTTAGAGAAGACAGCAAAATGTAAACACACCCAGCTGGGAGGCAGGACACTGGGTCCGGTCATATCTCTGCTGCTATAGTACCTCAGATTAGCGATTTTCCTTCTCTAGACCTGTTACCCCATCTGTCACATCAGAAGGTGGACTTGATTTCTTTTTTCTCTCCAGTCCTTTCTAAACTAAAATTTTAACCAGGGTCCTTGGGAGAAGAGAAAAGGATAAAGTGGGCCTCATGTGCCCAGAGCAAAAGAAACTCATGCCCCTGAGTAACTGGACTGTGGATCCAAGGGGGCGATCAGCCATAGACCTGAACTCTGACCTTCTTCCTCTCATGGTCAGGTTGGGCCAGGCTTGAGAGAAGGCACTTTAGGGTCAAGTGGAGAAGGACAGCAGGGGACTGCTCTCTGTTTTGGCATCGAAGACACTCTGTGTATGGTTTGGGGGCAACACAGACAAAGCAGCAAGACTTTGCCCTTACGTGTTGGTCCCAGGTCCAAAGCCTCTTCTTAGGTCCACAGCTATGTTTCAATGCTGTCGCCACACGGGCCTGCAGGGTCCCCACTGGCATTGGCACATTAAAATATAAATTACCCAGGACCTGAGTCAGCCCAGGGCAGCAGTCTTAATGTGGTCCCAGACCACACCATTCGTCACAAGGTGTGGGGATCCCTGGCAGCTGGTTCCCGGGTGTCTATGCAGTGTAGGGCCACCTTGGAACTGGAGCCAGGCTGCCGGGGATAGGCGCCCTCTCGTACCAGGCGCTGGCACCGCACACCCTGGCCTACACTGATACTCTGCAGTGCTGGGAAGTGAAGGAGCAGCATCTCAGGCAGGGGCACCAGATTTGTGCCCGACAGGTCCAGCTCCTGCAGAGAGTCCAGGCCTGAGAACATCTCAGCTCCTGCCCACTTGAGCTTGGGGTTGTTTGACAGGTCCAGGACCTGCAGGCCCTGCAGCTCACGGAAACCATAAGGCTCCAGTTTGGGGAGACCCTGCAGGCTGCTCAGTGAGAGGTGTGTCAGGCCAGCCAGCCCTGTGAAGTCACCTGGGCTGATGGCAACCAGCGGGTTCCCGTCCAGGCTCAGATAGCGCAGGGGCAAGTCCTGGAGGTCGGGCACGGTACGAAGCCGGTTCCAGGACAGATTCAGGCTCTGAATTGTGGGTGTGGGCAGGCTGGCTCGCACACGGTGGGGCACGAGGTGGTGGATGAGGTTGTGGGAGAGGTCCACTTGCAATGCCCTGCCCTGGCTGTGCATAGTGAAGGCAGCCACTGGGACCTCACGTAGCCGGTTGTGGCTGAGGTTCACGTCACTCAGGGGTGAGCTGGTGAAGCTCTCAGCTGGCAGGACTGCCAGGCCATTGTGGCTAAGGTCGAGGGACTCCAGGTAGCGAAGGCGGGAGAAGGCAGTGGGCGAGATGCTGGAGAGCAGGTTGTGGCTGAGATCCAGGCCAGCCAGTGTGGTATAGCCTGGTCCTGCCAACACTGACTCATTCACTGTTTCTAGCCGGTTGGAGGACAGGTCCAGGTGGGCTGTGTCCAGAGGGATGGGCACGGGCACAATGTGGGGACCCAGGCCACTGCAATCCACTTGTGTCAGGCTGAAGCTGTCAAAGAGGCCGAAGGTCTCCACCTCACAGTGGCACCCAGGAGAGCATGGCCGAGTCATCTGGACTCCTCTCATGGTCAGCAACAGCAGTGGGGGCAGCAGCATGGGCCACAGCATGGTGGCAGCTAGAAAAAAAGCCATAGGTGAGAGTTTTGCAGCAGGTACCCCACACAAGTTGATTCTAACCCCACCCCATAAGATACCAGCTAATGTGTCTACGCACAGCTGAGAGCTGCCATGAGCACCCTACCCCTCCCAGGATGCTTTCCCTGAATACTCTTCATTATATAATTCCTTGTCCCCGTGTCTCTCTGGCTTCAGACTCCCCAGCTGTTTGATAAAAGGGGCTAGGCCACATTGGAGGATTTTTAACTTTCTTAGATGAAAGTGGGCCTGTTCTGGCTGAAGTGAGCTGGAGCCTTCCATGTCTGCTTACCATCTCTGCCTTAGGACATTAAGGAACCCAGCTGGAAAACCATTGGACTAGATGGGTCTTTGGCTGGCCTCTCCAGCTCTGATGATCTAGGGCCATCAGCTGGTCTCAACCCAGGCCCTATCGGTAGTAGGCGGGGCTCACAGCTTAGGGATCAGGGTTGGGGTCAGGGTGTTCCATTTATTTCTGCTGAGCATATGCCATGTGTTGGGTGTGCTAGCCACCTCACCTCACTGTGGTGGCATAGTCTTACTTACCCCTCACAACCACAAACTGTTAAGATAGCAATTTCTGTTGCCATGTCACAAAGAAGGAACTGAGACTGAGAGAGCTTCAGAATGTTATGTATGGCCACATGTAAATGGGAGGGGAACTAGATAGAGCACAGGGAAAGCGTGGTTCACTGTCATGGTTTGGCAGTGGCTGAGCCATGTTTGAGACCCACATTCCAGCCTCTCAGACTGAGGTCTCCCTGCAAGGACTAGCCCTACCTCATCTCTTTTTGGGTGACAATATCTGAGTCCATAGTGCTAAGCCCCATCACCTGGCCTGTCCTCCAGAGGCAGGACCCTTTATTCCAATTGGGGACCCTGTGTCTAGATTTTCAGATAGACTCTGAGGATACCATCCCAATCCCCTTCCCCCTTGCCCTGCCCCCACCCTTCCCCACCGATACAGCTCTTACTCTTCTTTGGCTCTTCCTTTAACCTAGGCCATGCAGCTGGGCTAGTTCACCCATTATACAGATGAAGACAGAGAGGCTCAGAGAGAAAAGGGTTTTACCCCAAACTAGTAAAAAGCAGGGCAGGATTAGAACCCAGGGCTGTGCAATTCCAATTCCTCTATTTTCATCTGCTGTCTCCAGCAGGACTGGCAGGGTGGCCGGAAGACAGACAGGATCCAAGAGGGGCTTTTCTCACTGACACTTGCTTTGGCACAAGCCATGTCGCCTCCCCTGGCCTCAGTTTCCCTCCCTGTACAATATCACAGTAGCTGCCACTGATGCCAGGCACTACATGTACACTGTGACATTCATGTGACATTCAATCCTTATGCCCACTGTAGCTCCTTGGATGGCAGTGCTCAGGGAAGGAAAGGGTTGAACAGTGAACAGCAGGGCAGTCTGTGGTTATTCCCTCCCACCACACAGCGGCCACTCAGCCTGGGACATAGAAGGCACCAAACCTCACTCCAGCAGGTCTCTTCATCTGGGCCCTGCTTTGCCCCACTGCCCTGCCTTCCCCCCACCCCTCCCACTGGCCTTCAGGGAGGGATGGAACAGGGACCTGCCCACCTTCTAGACTGGGGTGGGTGGGGAGGGAACAGCGGGATAGTATTACCACCCTTCCATGAAACTTTAAAGGGGTTGCCACTTGATCCACACTGGCTCTGCGTGGGGGCAGGGAGAAGCAGGGTTCTTTTCCCCACCCCACTATGGGAAACCCTTTCTCTCCTACCCCTTTCTTTTGTAGAGTTCAATTTGAGGATTAAATCCAGCCCAGGTGCATTCCTGGCTTGGTCCCAACCGAGGCAGGACAGAGTGTTCCAATGTCTGGAACCAAAAGGAAAATATTAAATTGCTTTAAGTCCCCTTTGTTCCCCTGGGTGAGCTTTTTACCACAGAGGTTCATTACCAGTCAGGGGCCTACCTTGCCTGCTAATCAGGTCTGCTCCTATCCACCCTTCCTGGGGTTTAAACAAACACTACACATTCAAAAACAGGCCCTGAGATTACCCTTTGGTAAAGGTGTTAATATAATGTGCCTATTAAGCGCCAAATGGCCTCTCATGAGCTCCTGCTTATGTAACCAGGAGCCCAAACATAGCCCAAACGTTACCTGTCCAGACAGGGGGCCTCTCACCACTCCTCTCCAGGCCTCAGCCTTGTCCCTTGAACCACAAGGCAGTAATTCTTGTCCTGCCCTCTTCATATAAGTTCATTCGACCCTCACTGAAATGCAACGCAAACTGAAAAGCTGTGCACGTTTGCAGGGTGGTCATCACTGGACCACCATAGGCATGGAATTGAGGCAATGGTAGGGACAGCTGATGTAAAGGAAGCAGGGGCACAACATAAGACCTGATTAGATAGCTAGCTGTGCTCGTGAACACTCTGAGGGCGCCCAGGACAAGTTCTTGCTCAGCCCTGGACATTCACATGGAAAGTGCTGATGGTGACAGAGACAGTCCTTACTGTGCACTAGAGTTGGACACATGTTCTCTCATATAATCCCCAGTCACTCCAGGTCAGCAGTCTTATGTCCATTTTTGAGTGGAGGAAACTGAGAATGAGAAAAAGAAGGCAGCAGAGCCAGGAACTAAACTCAGGCCTTTGTAACCTCATAGTTTGGTTCCAGTGGAACATGTATTTCTGTGTGTTACTGCGAAAAGAAGAGCTATGTGTCGAGAGTCCTAGGGCCAAGCTCCAGCTGCCACTGACTGCTATGATGGTTGGTAGGTGCCAAGCTCTTTAGTACCCAATGGCTCCAGGGCTTTCCTGAGGTCACAGTAGAGCCCAGATGCCTCTCAGGGGTGTCCCAGGATGTTGGGAGAAGAGAAGGGAGAAATCCCCAAGAGGGCACAAAGGCAGAGGTGTGGGCTGGTGGTCTTTGAGAGTCGGCGACTCTCTTCTGCTTAGAGGAAATGTTCTCTTTGGGGTAACATAAGGAGGGGTGCCTTTATGTGAGTGTCTCAGAGATGCTAGGTTCTGGCACTACTGCTGCAAGCCCCTTAGCAAAGGCTCAGGGACTAAGGGGTGGGCAGAACATTACCTGGAGAAGACTGAGGGAAGATAAGGAAAATTCCTAGTAGTGGGGCAGAGCCCTTTATAGTTTACAAAAGGCCTCTTCTCATTTTCTCACTTGTGATTTGACACAGGGAAGACTGCTGAACGGGGTGAGCACTCCTTCACTTTAGTGATGAAGAAAACATGCAGCGACTTGTCCATGGATCCCCAGAGAGGTGTGGTGACCGATGCGCAGGCTCCAATCTCCTGACCCCAGGCGCAGGGCTTCTGTGGCCCCTCAAGATAGCTACCGACCCTCCTAAGGATCTTAAGGAGTCAAAAATAACACTCAGAAGAGCTTGCAATTTCCATGATGCCATAATGCTAGGTATCATAAGGATAAATTGCATGTCTAAGAAAACTATAACTTATGCATTACAAAAACCCAACCTAAATTCTAATTTTGGAAAGTCTAGAAGAAAATACATCAGCAAAACAGTGGTTTTTCTTCAGATAGTAGAACTTTAATTTAAACATGACCTAATCTCCTTTCCCCCTCATTTCCTCTCATAGTAAGAAAATATATAAAACACAGTGAGTAACAAAGGCTCCTGGCTGGCCACAATCCCTGAGCCTCAGTCTCCTCATCTGTAAAACGGGACATTAATAGCCACCTCACAGGACTGTCATGAAGATGAAACAAAACGGTGGAAGTAAGGCACCTAGCAGGGCTCCCAGCACAGGGGAAGGGCTCCATGTGGGCTGCCCTGCCTTCCTCCACTGACAGGGAGACAGTGGGGTGGGGCTCAATGCGTGGGCCTGACCCCGTCTTCTTCCTCCTTCCTTTAGCAAACATGTATCAAACATGTAAAAGCTCTTACCAGCACCCTCGTGGGGAGCAGGTCTTTCCATGGAGGCCACTGTGTTTCTTTACAGGGCTGCTGGATCTGGGAAGGGATGGGGAATGTGAGTTCCTCTGGACAAAGACACCAGCCTCTGTTCTGCAGAGAGGAAAGGCCTTCACAGCATGAACCAGGCGAGTCTGGAGAAAGGGAAAGGCAGACCAATGGCCAAGGAAAGGGATCTGTGGCTCCAGACACATCACCTCTTTTCCAAACCCTGATACAAGGTGAAAGATCTACTGATGAACGAGGTTACAGAACACAAGGGTGGGAGAACAAGGACTTAGAAACTTCCCACCCTTGCTTTAGGGGACAAAGCATAAGGTCTTCTGGGCAGGGGCCATGAGTTGGGCCCACTGTGACTCTAAGGAAAGTTTGCTGATGTCCTGCAAGGTCAAAAGAATAAAAAGTGTGGTCCTAATAGGCTCCAGACAGGTCTCTCCACTATGACACTCCAGGCCCTGCTAGAGAGACTCTAAAACAACTTTGGCCACATCATCCACCTTCTCAGAAACCTCTTGACTTCTACTTTTACCGACAGAAATCAAGTTCTTCCTTTATAGGGACATCTGCAAGTTGTCTCCACCTTCCTCCCTCCCCTTACTAAAGCCCATCTTAACTTGAATCTATAGTATTGGTGACAGCCTCTGAACAACTCTCAGCCTCTGCTCACACTTCCCCCAAACTCAGAGAATTCCAGGGCTAGGAATTCCAGCACTGCTCGCATCCACCTGGCCTGCCCTGGCCCCACCAGCGAAACTTATTTACCTGCCCATTTCCTGACTTGAAGTGTGAATAGCTGTGGCATGACCCTGCCTTCTTCACCTGTTAATCTCTTCCCACATCTGAAGCCAGAGCCAGGCTTGGTAGGCAACACTGCTGGATAAAGAAAGAGTCCAGCAGTTAAGAGTCAACCACTGGACTCAGACCTGGTATGAATTCAACTCCATACCTACAAGCCTCAGCAAGTCTCAACCTGGTTGAGTCTCAGTGTCCTTAGGAGGGATAACAATATAGGGCTGGCTAAAGTATTAAGCGGCAGCATGTGAAGCATTTGGCTATCTGCCACATATTAGTGCTCAGTGCGTGGTAAACAATGATCGCGATGATTTATTAAGCTTCCTGAGGGCAATGACAGTGTCATTTTTCTTTATGTTCCTCCCTAACCAAGTACCCAACGCATGGCAGGTCTGTTGTGCCAACATTCTCCACTCTGCTGGTGTGTGCTGGCTCTACTCTGAGAAAATCTCTCTGGGGTTAGGGGTTCTGGCTTGGCCCCCCTGACCCCAGCTACCTACCTCTGGACCCAGCTGCCTACCTCTGGTGCTACAACACAGCATCTCAGGCCCATAGATTTGCCAGCTCCTCACCACAGCTTCAAGAGGGATAGGAACAAAGTGGGTGGAGAGCTGGGCCTTGGGCTGGACCAAGGGCCCCAGCACCCATCTAAGACAGGCTTTGCTTCCACCAGCTGCTCTTCAATGCCTGGCTGCCTCCCACCCTGCTCCCTTCTTCATGAGCTCACTCAATGTGATGCCAACAAAATCCCCAGGTGGAAATTCCATTAACATCCTACCCCCCAACCACTTAGTCAGCTCTGGAAAAGCAAGGCAAAAAGAATTTCAGGGCCAACTCCCAGAGCCTTGAGGGCTGGCTCTCCCAGCAGGACTGCTAATGGTAAACATCTGTATAAACACATCAGTTCACCATGCACTTCTATGCTAGCACCTTGTTTATGCCTCACCACAGTACTTGACCGTGGGGATTACTGTCCCTATTTTGCAGGGAAGGAGGCTGATATTATTAAGCTGGGTAGCAGAGGAACCAGGTCTCAACCCCAGAGGTTCTTAGCTCCAAATCCAGTGCTCCTTATACCACTGTGCCTCAGTGTACAAATGGGCCCATGTAAATGATGGCTAGCTAATCGTGCTGGACGATAATTACGTTTACCTGTCTGTCCTCTGGTGGGCAGGGATGGGGTTAGGTTCATTTTTATGTCCTGGGAGCTGAGCTTTGGGTCTGTCATACTATGTGAAGATATACCAGGCATGCAGAATACTACCACTTCACCCAAGAACACTACTCAGCCTTTCCAGTGCCCCAGTGCAAGTCACCCTACAAGGTTAGCAGGTTAGATGGCATCCTCTCTCTTTTACAGCTGCATAAAGAGACCCAGGAAAGTTCAGTGATCTGTCCAGAGTCAGCACAGCAATGGAAGCCAAAGGCTAGACTCAGGATCCAGGTAATCTGACACCAAGTGCCTGGCCTCCTCTGTGACATGACCCCTGATGCAGGTGGGCCCTGGGGCCCCAGCAACCTCACCCAAGGAGGATAATCTACAAGGAAAAGGATAAGGTTCCCAGTAGTATTTTTTCCTTCCAGTGTGTCTTCCTCCTGGCCTGGACTGTTGCAATAGCCTTGTTCCTGGCCCTCTGCCTCCAACAGCCTGCCTTGCTGGGCACCAGAGTACATTCTCAACAGAAGCCTAGGATCTCACCACTGCTTCCTGTTTAAAACCCATCCCACAAAGAGAAAGTGCCAGTCTAGAGGCCTGTCTCGCTCTGAGGGCTCTCTGATGAAGTTCTCTCTGATAAAGATGACAGAGATGGCCTTCTACCACACAAATTCTCATTCATCCGATTTCAAATCTAACCTGCCTCTTATCTGGCAAAAGGTCACCTTCCCCCTGGGCTGTCCTTCAAGGTAAAACACTTCGTGGTCTGTGGCCATCTCCAAATTTGTGTCCAGCTCCTCTCCTGCATAGGGCTTGGCCAAATAAAAGGGGATAAACTACATGTGAAAAGCCCTGATTAGAAAGCTTTCCTCTGCTTGGAGAAAGTAATAATTGGTCCAAGCTTGCAGGATACTAAGGGCTTTGCCAGGTGGTGAAAGCAGGTGTAGGACCATAGTAGATGTTGACTATTGTCAGTGCAAGCCAACAAATGTTTTCCAGACTATAAATGTAATACAAACTATAAATCTCTTCTCATTTTATTAGCACATGTAATTCATTATCCTAGCTAGCTGACATTCACAGATCAGTGAGACAGGAATTCTTCTCCTGGTTTGATGGATGAGGATACCAAGAATCAGAGAGGTCAAGTTGCTTGCCCAAGGCTACAGAGCTAGGAAGCAATGGAGTAGAAGTAAAATTCAGGTCCTTCTGACTCTAAAAGGCCGGAGCAATCAGTGGCCTCCAGATTCATCTCCCAGTGTCTAGCACCACCCACAAGCCAAAGGAAAATTTCTTGAATTACCTTTCCCATACTGTCATATCTGTTTAAACCCTTCAGCAGCTCTCTACTGAGTACAAGTTCAAATACCAGCTCCTAGGCCTGGCATTCAGGGCCTTCATACTTGGCCACTGCCTTCCTTCCCAGCCTCAAGCTAAATTCTAATCCCTGCCCGCATCTGAACGTTCACAATGCTGACAACTTCTGTGCTGTTATCAGAATGCACAGAGCCATTCAGTGCAGTTTCCTCTGTGGGAGAACTCTTTCTGTCTCCAGGGTATATTCACCTGACTTCCCTAGACTGTTGCATTCTAGCCTTCCTAGACTGCAGGGCCCACCTCACTTCATCCCTCAGTAACTTCAAAGCCACCTCCTCGACCCTCCTTCAAAAGAGCAAATTAGTGCCAGAGAATTGGTCAAGGTAGAATGGAGATGTGTGTTAACATTAAAGTGTTTTCAGGATGAGGTCTCTACCAGTCAGCCTGAATCCAAAGGGAGGAGAGAGGCTGTCAACACCTCCCTTTTCAGAGGGGAAACTGAAGCCAGGGGAGGGAAAGAAAGTGCCCACGGTGGCCTCCTTCCCAGGTGAATGGCTTGTGCCCCTCCACGTCTGCCGCATCTGGCAAAATTCTGGGTATAAGACTGGGGCAGGGTGGGTTCCGTGTGTGGTAAGGTGTTAGGGTTATCGTTGTGACTCAGGATCAAAAGCCCAGCAGTCTCCCGCCACCTGAGTCCTCCCTCTAGGGTCAGACTTGGGCTCTGCAAGCCTGGACTTCTCGGAAGGGTAGAGCAGGCAAGGAGAAATGATAGGATAGGCTCCTGAGTCACCTCAACGCCCGGGCCAAGTGTGGGCGGGCACCGCTCCCAGGCCGGCTCTCGCAGGCCGCTTATCCCAACCGCACGCTCGGCGCCACGAGGGAGTTCTCACCCCCCACCTTAACAAGCTGGGCAACTTGCACAGTGCCGTACTGTGGGCCAGGAGCCGGCCCGAGCGCAACCAGTATGTGCAAGGTTCCTACACACCACAGTCCAATTGGGGGTCCGGGAGCCAGGCCCAGATGCTGAGAAACCGTCACCTTTTCACCTACGGGATCCAAGGGCTGGTGGTTCCCCGACCCCACCGGCGGCATGCAAACCGAGAGCGGATCTCAAAGCAGAGCTGGGGCTGGGAACTGGCCTCTATGCCCAGCGGACACGTCTCTCTCGATCACATACACTCTGAGAAGCACCGGGCGGGCAACACCGGTTGCCTGCTCCTCTTCTCCAGCTCCTGGCCGGGGCCCAGGACCAGCCGCTTCCCCTCTCTCCCCAGCTAGTTCGGCCGGGGTGGCCGGCACGTTCCTCCCGCCCTGAGTGAGGCCATTCCCCAGGCACTGCCGATCCCCACCCTCTACCCCCGCAAGTCCTATCCCGTCCCCTCCCGGCTCTAAGGACCCCAGGAGACGAAAGAGGGTAGGGTGGCCAGCGTCCCCGGCCCAGGCTGCAGCGGGGAGGGCCTGGGCTGCTGCCCGAGAAACGGGGAGAAAAGTTTGAAGCCAAGTCCGGGGCCCGGGTGGACAGCGGGGGAGCGAGGAGTTGGGGCGGTGTCGGGCTCTCGGCGCGCACACACTCCACGGACGCCCAATCCCGACACGTCGACAGGCACGGACCACGTACGCGGACACAACGATGCGCCCACCAACACGCACAGCCAAACGGGCCCACAAAACGTGGACACAGGCGCGAAACGGCCACGCGAAGCCACGGACATACAAAGGCACAGGCAGATGCACGTCCCCGGACCCGAATCCACAAAGACTCACAAACGCGAGATGCACGTGTCGGCACAAAGACCCCCAAGGCGCCGGCCCCTGCCCCAGCCCCGGCCCGAGTCTTTGTCTCCTGGAAGCCCTCTCCCTCTGGTCGGGTTCCCCCTCCCGCCGAACCCCGGGCATCTGGCGGCCGCTGCTGACACCCCGGGTCCAGGAAAAGTTGAGAGGCCCCATCCCCGTGCCCCTGGTCCAGCGCCGCCCGCTCGCCAGAGGGGGCGGCCAGGCCGGGGTCGGGGGCTGCAGACCTTCGCCCGCCGCGCCGGCTCCCGCTCTGTCCGGGGACCCACACGCACCCACCTGGAAGCCTGCGCCGCTGCCGCCTCGGGACCGACACCCAGGCGGCCCGGCCGCGGGCCCTCCGGCCGGCGCTTTTCTCCGTGCGCTGCGGCCCGCCCCCTGGCCCCCGCCCGTCCACCGCGAGCCCCCCGCCCACCCGACGCCCAGTGGCGGCTCCGCCGGCAGCCCAGAGATTTAGGGAGTGTCGCCAAAGTGTCTGCTTTTCCTGGCGCGCTCCCCGCCCCCGCGGAGCCCGCGCGGAGCCCGGGTGCCACCCTAGGGAGCGTCTCAAAAGTGCGCACGCTGCTCCCGCCCACTCCAGTCGGCCTCGCTCTCAGCTTCCGGCAACCGGGATCCCTGCCCCCTTCCCGGAGCGCCTGAGCAATCTCAGCAGATGGCCGCACAGTTGGGAACATCTGGAGGTCGCTGGAGAGTGTGAGTGAATGAGTGTGTGAGTGTGTGAGTGTGTGAGTGTGTGTGTGTGTGTGTGTGTGTGTGTGTGTGTGTTAAGAAAGAGATTGGGCGAGGAAGGCTCCCCTTCTTCTCGATTTTAGCCCCCTATTTTTTTTTAATGAGTGAAAGAGGTCCAGAGACGTTAGTGAGAGGGAGAGCTAGAATCCCCAAGCAGAGAGAGACTGGCTGAAACCCGCAGAGAACCTGAGAGGAGGAAGCTGGGCTTGGGCACAAAAGCTGGCAGGAGAGGAGAGTAAGCAACGGATTTATTTTTTTTTCTGGAATGAATTATCGAAGTTCTGATTGGGATTCCAAGAAGAGAAACTGCATGTGACTAGGCAGCAGTTTATGTCTATATTCCTCACTCTGCAGCCCACCCTCTCTCACCCCTTTGTGGTGAAAAGGCAGGAAAACGTATTAAAATGGGGGTTGGGGGGAGAAATTGCTTGGTGGTTACATTCCCTATGTCCAGCGAGTGGGTATGAGTTTGACTCTCCCAGTCTATAGACAAGAGGAGGGACCCCAAAAGCATGGGGTGGGGGTCTTTGTTGAGGGAGGCTATGGTCTTGAACGCTGGGCCTCCCAAGAACTTCCTTGCTGTGCAGTTAGGCAGTGTTCCCCCTACAGTGGCCCAGGCTTGCCCACACAGTCTTTTTACTCCTTCTTTCCTTAGGACTTTTTTTTTTGCTTTCAATTAAAAATTTTGCTTGGGCTTGTGTATTTCTGTCTGCCTTTGTGTCTGGAGAAGGAGGGAGGCAAGCAGGGAGTTGGGGAAGGAGTAACAGAGGCCACTAACCCCAGGCCTCAAGGCAGCAAAATCACATTTGCCCAGAGAACAGAGTGCTCTTGCCAGTCCTTACCCTGCAATCTGCAATCAAAGACTGTGGTGGTGGTCTGGTGACTCCACTCACCTGGGCGGAGACCCATGGACCATTTGGACCCTGCCAGTTAGGGAGGTCTAGGGAGTCTGGTCTTATCACTGTGGGACAGGAAGAGCTCCCCCGTCTCCTCTCCTTCTCTTCTCCGTACACTGTTGGCCCCAAGTTAGAATTTCATCTTCCAGAACTGGGAGGCCAGTGGGGGCCACCCAGCTCAGACTTCTTGTCAGTTTTTGAAATGTTACTATAGATCCCTTTGCTTCATTACCTCTTCACAGTTGAGCTGAGAGCTGAGTAAATGGGCTGCTGAGAGTCAACTCTGCACCCCCTAAGTGTACTCTGTACATCTTGAGGCCCTTAGGAGGAGTCAGAGCCCTTCCTGCGCCCCCTCTTCTCCCTGCCTAGAGGAGAGAGAGACCTGACAATCAGCAAAAGCCAGCATTCAGTGAGTGCCCCAAGCTTGGACAGGGGTCAGACGCCATCCCTGTCACCTACCAGCTATGGGTAACCTTAGGGAAATTACCTAACCTCTCTGAGGTATTGTCAGGAGTAAACAATGTCACTTGGTACGGCATTAGTTTGGCTCACTGGAAGCACCATTGTGCGTTGTCATTGCCATTATTATTATCCCAAGGTGTCTACTGTCAGGGATGGAGCAGAGTCTGGAAAGCCCAGCAGTCTTGGGAGGGGAGAAGACCAAGGAACGGTCACCTGACCCTCTGGCCCAGCTAGCCCACTTGCCTGCTACCTCCAACCCTTCTGTGTGTAGGGGGGCTTTTTGTTCAAAGGAATCCCTCTTGGCCCTGACCTAGAGACTTTCGACCTCCTCCCTTGCTGTAGCATTGTAGGGTGAGGTTTACTTCTGAGAAATGGAGATGAATACTACACTACTCTCAGGGAACTGAAGGATGCTAACTCCCACTGCACTTTGTCTGCAAGGTCGAGGTGGCTGGGCTGGAGGCTCCAGGCCCCTTCAAAGGGCTTCTCACTTATTATAAGCATAACAAACAACCCTTCACATTTGAGCTGGTGGCTGGCAGCTGTTTCTGAGCACTTCTACTTTCATCATATCCCTGATCTTCTTTAATTGGGAAGTGGCCTCCAGGGGATTCCAATGGGGAATCTCTATCAACCCTACAGTCCCTCTGCAATGTGTCTCAGTCAATGGTCTCTCAGCCTCCAAGACCCCTCTTGTTGGCTGTCCCACCATACCAAAAAATGAACTTTATAAACTGCAAATCTGCAAAATGGACGATGACACTTGCCTGCTTAAAACCTTTCAATGTCAAAATTCCAACTCCTTGGCCTGGCATTCAAGGCACATGTTACATGCCTCCTTCACGCTGAAGGAGACCAAAAGTTTTGCCTTTTGGGATATTGATTTTAAGCTATATTAAGAAACAAGATTCAGAATGAACCTTTGACCCTTCTCCCTTTCCTACTCAAGTGATTCAGATAGAAAAGCCTGCTTCAGAGAGGAAATTTTAGGATGTTTACCTCAGCCTAATTTGGATTAAATATGGTAAATAGGAGAGCTTCAGGCTGGGCCTTTTAGTTAGATAACCCAGTATCCCATTGTTTTTGAGTTGCTTAGCAAGAATTTTCCTTCCCTGTGTGTTTGTGTGTGTGTATTCCTTTCTTACTCAACTACCTGTAAATTGCCCATTCTCGATTCTGAAATCTTAATACCCCATTCTTCCCCCCTTTCTCCTTTGTCCAAAATGTTACATATACCCAATCTGTCACTGTTAATTTGATTATTAGCCCAGTTAGAACAACTTAGAAGGTGCGAGGAAAAGTATAAATTTTTTTTATAGCCCCACAATTCCTAGCTCTTCAGCCTCATTACACATTCCAAGCTCTAGTCCACTTCACTTGAAACTAAGGGGAGGGAGGTAAGGGAGAGAAGTGACTGCATTCTTCAAGTCTCTGTCCAAATTCTCCTCCCCTAGGAAACCCTCTGGCAAAGTCGGTCCCTCCTTCCATTATGTTCCCATACTCTTTATACTTATGCATTATCACTTTCCCCATTCTCTTCACCTTCTTGTGGTCATCCTGACCTTTATCACATGTCAGGGATTGTGTTGGATACTTTTTAGGTCATTACGTCATTTAATCCCTATGATAACCACCCTAGACTGATAAAAGGCGAGGCTCAGAAAAGGCAAGAGATCTGTCTGGAGTTGCACAGCAAGTTCTTTGCAGAGCTAGAACAACAGTTAGGGCTCCAGTGCTCTTTCTATTACCTTACAATCAATGCAAGTCAATGCAAGAAGCAGAATGTGGTAGAGAGGACTTGGAACCTAAGAGTCCCAGGTACAAATCATTGCTCTATTCCTGGCTACCAATAGACTCTGGGCTAGTCACTTCCACCCCCAAGCCTCAGTTTTTTTATAAAATGGGAATAAATGAAAAGCCACATCTCACAGAAATATGATGGTCAAATAAATTAATAGAAATGCAAATATGTTGTAAACCATAGGATATTGTGTGCTTCTAATTGATTTTCTTGGTTACCATTCTACAACTGAGGGTAATTAGTTGAAAGGTCTGTTACCTCTTAGGACTCTCCAGACTGGAAGTCAAAAGGACCATCAGTCCCTTTGGCTGCCTTGCTCATTTCCCCATGTTTTGAGAAAGCTAAGAGGTCTTTCTTTTTCTTTCCCTTAGCATAGCAGTCAAGCTCTGATGAGAAAACCCTCCAAATCTAATGTATTTCCAGGAACCCCAGGATCTCAAATTATATTTCTCCTGCATTTTCTTCTCCCCATCTGTCAGAAGCTGGCCGATCTAAAGTTAATAGAGCAACAGGACTGCATGAAAAAATAATAGAAAAGAAGAAATGGAAGAAAAAGAATGCCTGTCCAAGCACCCTTCTGATTCTGTAGGTCTGGGTTGACCTGAAGTATTTTTTTTTTTTTAAGCTCTAGTGGTGATTCCAATGTCAGTACAGGGAATGGGGCACATGGCAGAATGCCTTAGGGTGTACAGAGTCCTTCCCCACACATTCTCATCTTTAAACCTCTAAGCAAATGTTACCTCCATTTCACAGATGTGGAAACAGAAGTGACTCATCCAGAGTCACACAACTAGAACTTAAAACGGGCTCTTTGAGGGAACTAGCCATTCTTCTGCAGGGTAGGATTCTGTGCCCGGGCTTTGCTGGTTCTCAGTAGTCACTGAACGATGAATAGCCCTCCCCTCCTGCCAAGTTAAATCCTTCTCTAAATATTTCTCTCCCACTCTCCCACCTCCGTACTTTTCCCCTGCCTGGAATGACTTTCTCAGCCCAAGCTACCAGCTGCGGCCCTCACTGTCTTCCAGCCCTGCTGCCTCCTGCACAGAGACATTTCCATTTCCCACACTTTCTCTTCCGTTGAGCCTGGAAGTGCAGTGGTTTGCGTCTCTGTGCAGTTCCCTCTCCAGCCCTGCCTCCTGCTGTGATTTGCTGCCCCAACATCCCTAGCTGTTGGGGTTCATGCAGATTCTGCAGTTCATGCAGTTCTCTGCTGCCTCTGTGTCTTTGCTCCTGCTATGCTCCCTATGAAGTGCCCCATTGCCTCACCCCATCTCTTGCCATTCAAAATTCAGCTCAGTACCATCTCTTTCAGGGAACCTCCCCTGACTGTCCCAACACTTAACTTTGCCATTTGAGGTCCTTCTTCTGTGCTTCCATGGAACCGTGAGGATACCTCTGTCGTGAACAGATAGTTGGTCTCTGCATCGGCAGGTGTTCATCTGAGAGCCCCAGAGAAGGGTGCCCAGGGAGGAGGGAAGGTTCTGGGAGTCCTTGTCCCTCTCTTGTTAGCCTGTCAGTCTGCTTCCTAAGGCCTGACAATACTCTCCAACCTTCTGCCCCGCCACCCATGCACTACTCACTCCCTCTTATCTGTCCCCTCTTTTGTTCTTCTCTTTTGATTTAGTCTCTCAGTCCTTAATCAATTACTCTAACCCTCCCCACTTTTCTCTTTGTCTTGTCTTTCTGGCAAAAACAGACTATCCTACTACCACACTCTGCAGAGGGCCCCTGACTAGAAGTCAGGATGTGGGATCCCGGTCCTGGCTTTGTTTCCGATTGACATGGGCAAGAACAGCTTATTAATAACAACATATTTGCAGGGCCATTTCCAGCTGACAAAGTCAGTCTGACCATTGTCTTCTTTGCCCCTCGCTACAGTGCTCTCTGTCTGGGCCGATGTCTCATTTAGATGGTGGTGCAAATGACTAGTGTAGTCCTTAAGGGCCGATGAACTTTGTTATTAGGCTTAGGGTACATGAGGACATGATTGCATGCTGTGTGCTCAATGTATTACCTTCTGTCCTAAGACAAGTAGAACTATAATCATTCCTATCTCTTGAGCAAACAAGTTCTATCAAGAGATTTTTATTTTTTACCACAGGCTATAGTAAGAAATGGTTGTTATCACACAACCAAGGGTACAGGTACCAGTACATATATATGTACATAAAGCTGAAGCAAGAGTTAGACAGAACAATACGTACCCTTACCACAGGTAATACACTCTGCTACTTCCTTTTCTTTCCTATTTATTTGATCAGGAATAACAGTGGCGATCACAACCCTGTTGTGAGATTTCACATCTCACTAATAGGTTACAATGGGAAGTTTGAGAACTTCTGTTTCAGTACCTGTCATGTTCAAACAAAATAAACCCAAAGAACAACAGAACACTTCCTCCAGCCTAGTTGCTCTGTGCTCACTGCTGTCTCTCTTCCCAGCCTTTTCTCTGATACATTCACTTGGAAATATTTACTGAAAATATACTGGGTTCCTCACCATTATCTGCTCTTTGTTGATCTTCTTTGCTGACTCCTCCTTGGTTTCAGTCCATACATGACTTCTCCCCTGGTTCTTCTCTGCATTCCCTACTCCTCACACACTACGATGGGTTCCTGGGGCTGCTCACCCCACCCTACCTTATGCTTCATGTCTTCAGTCGCTTGCCATGCTGAAGAGTGCATATCTTTAATTCTAGCTGTCATCTCTCATGTCAGCCTTTGTCAAACCTCTCTGGCCACCTGCCTGCTCATTGTCTCCTTTTGGGAGAGTGCCACAGACCTTACATCCATTTGCCTGAATAAAAAATTTAGCTTCCACTCAAACCTGCCCTTCCCAAGTCCTCATCTTAGGGAAAGGTGCCACCATCCACCCAGCTGTCCAAGGCCCCTCTTTCTTTCTTGTCCCCGCATTCAGTGTGTCCCTAAACTTTTCAAATCTGTCCTCTCTGTTTGAATTACCTAATCCTAGTTCAGGTGATGGCATTTCTTGCCTAGACCATGGAAATCACCTCCTCAAGATCTCTCTGCCTACACATGATCACCTCCAGACCAAGCTCTTTGGAGCAGTAAGAGGATTTCTTTTAAAATGCGATACTGATCTTGTTTCTACCTGGTTTAGAATCTTTCCATGACTATTGCTTTTACAATGAGGTTGTAATTGTTTCTAGTGACATACAGAATTCTGTATATTCTGGCCCCAGCTACCTCTCCTGCCTCCCTGTGTCCAGACATACATAACCACCTTCAGTTTTTGAACTAGGTATCCTCTCCCCTCCCAGCCTTTGAATCTGTTGTTGTCTCTAACTGGAACACTGGCTAGAGTATACTGCTTCCTCTGGCTGCAACTTAACTGACAACTATACAGGAGGCCTTGCCTGACCCCCTAAAGGTGGATCCTGTGTTCTGTCTGGAGCACTCTCTACTTCTCCTGTTATGGTCCTTACCACCCGTTGTCAAAATTGGTTCATGCTTGTCCTCTCCACCTCCAGACAGTTAGCTCTGTGAATCTAGAGATTCTACTGTCTGTGCTTGTCACTGTGCCCCCCAAATGCAGTCAGAACCTAGCACACAGTAGGCACTCAGTGAGTATTTGTAGAATAATGGGCATTTACACTTAATGGGTGTTGAAGCATATTGGAACCACCATCGTGTTAACAAGAGACAGTAATCAGATGTTTGGAACATGGACTGTTACAATCAGAGTCATAGGACATTGGAATCATGGAAATACAGTGATTGGATTCAGAGACTGTAGACGCATTCACAGAATGACCAGGGAATATTTCATTTCATCCACTTCCCCCCTATGGTCTTGGGCAGATTGATGAAGCCCTTTTTCTAAATTTCCATTTGATTTTTTTTATATCCATAAATAAAGTTTTATTGGAACATAGCCACATCTATTCTTTTACATAATATCTCTGGCTGTTTTCTCATGGCAGCAGCAGAGTTGAATAGTTTTTTATTTTCAATTGCAGTTAACATTCAATACCTTAGAAAGTGGTAGAAGAGATTCAATGGAATCACTTATGTACAGTGTTTCACACAAGCTGGACACATAGTAACTGCTCAGTAAGTATTTATTAATATCAATAATAATAATCTCTTGCAATAAACTTTTTAGAACTTGGTGTTCAGTAAAGCCTTGTTGCATAATAGGGGTGACTCAGTTCATACACCTGCCCTCAGAACTGAGACAAGGGTATTGGGGTAGAAGACAAAGGAAGAGACTTATATTTACTGAGCTCCTGCTGTATGCTAGTCACTGTGCTAAATACTGTAAGTGCCACCATCACCTGTGTGAATGCTCACAACAAACTAGGTGCAATTATTAGTCTGATTTTATAGTTGGGGAAACTGAGAATGGCCAATCCAGGCCCTGTGGTCACCAGCATTGTCAAGTGGCCTGGCTGGGGACAGGCAGGAGGATGAGATATCTGCAGGGATGGCTGCAAGCCTCATTCAACCCAGGCCAGGTCAGAACAGGTGAGGGCACTCCAGGGAACTCTGGTGCCCTTTTATCAGGATCTCTAGGACAAACCAGCAGAACAAGAGGCTGTTGAGTTCACGTGCAGCCTTCATGAGGTAGTGGGTGGGCATGGAAGGCTTGTTCTGGTGTGGTCTGTGCACTTGGGCAGATATGGTCAGAGAGGTCAGAGATAGGGTTCCAGCCTTGGCTCTGGCCCTGCTCACTGTAAAAACCTGGGCAAATCTTTGCCCCTGGGCCTCAGTCTTCCTATCTGTAGTAAGGGGCTTGGACAGTATAATTTCTCAGGCCCCTTCCGACCCTGTTCCCTCTGCTCTGAGTCATAACTCCTTAGACATGGCTTCTCTTTTCAAAGGACAGAGATGTTTTCATGTCAAACACCTTCTAGGTCAAAGAGTTCCTAACAAATTTTTTACTTCCACCAGCTAATTCTGGCTTTTAGCCATGGTCCCAACCCCCAAAGGAATGACCGAGGCAGTCACAGGACCTATTGGTTGGTAAATAGCCATTTCCCTCAACTCCCTCAGGGCTCCCCATTCTGCCCAAGTACTCCAGTAATTAAATGGTTAATGCATGGCAGCCCTCTGCCCCAGCCAGGAATGCCAACCTCCATTTGGCTGCACTACCATACTGCTATGTAGTCATACCATGGTTAAGTAAGGTGAATATCACATAAGAGTGGGAGTAGGGTGGTGGGGTAGAGAGGGTCGGACATGGGAGTGCAAACCCTGCCTTGGCCACTAACACCCTGTGTGCCGTTGGGCCACTTCCTTTCCATCAGCTTCAGTTTCTTCAAGGTGCCCACTTCACAGGGTTGTTATCTTACATGAAATTATGGGGGCAAAGCACCTTGTATGCAATTAGATGCTCAGAACATGTGAGCTCCTTTTGCGGAAGACCAATGAGAATTGTTTGCGTTCAGGGGAGAGGGAGAGGGGTGATGTGGTATGATAGAAAATGGGTAGATTTTTGGTCCAGAAAGACCCAGTTGTGAAGTCTGTCCACTTTCTCACTGTTATGGGCTGAATTGAACCTCTCCAAAATCCATGTGTTGGAGTCCTAACCCCCAGGACCTCAGAATGTGGTTGTATTTGAAGATAGGGTCTTTAGAAAGGTAATTAAGTTAAATGAGGTCAAATGGGTAGTCCCTAGTGCAATATGGCTGGTGCCATTCTAAGTGGAGGAGATTTGGACACAGACACATGGAGGGAGACTGCTGTGTGAACATGAAGATGACCACTTACTTACAAGCCAAGGAGAATAGCCTCAGGAAGAAACCAACCCTGTTGACATCTTAATCTCAGACTTTTAGCTTGCAGAACTGTGAGGAAATAAATTTCTGTTGTTTGAGCCACACAGTCTGTGGAAATTTGTTATGGCAACCTGAGCAGATTAATACACTCTGTATGCACATTAAGCTAGTTAGTTAAAATTTCTATGCTTCACATATTAAATGAGATAGTGCCTGAGAAAGAACAATCACATAGTAGGCCCTTTTGCTCCAAGCATGGGAGTAGGGGAGTAGAGATGTTACTGAGTCATTCTGCTTCAGCATGAATCTGCAGGACTCCTGACCCTTGACCTGGACCTCACCTTTTTCTAGCCTGATACTCTTGTCCTCAGCTCCACCCTTGGCCCTCACTCTTGTTTTATAACTGCCAGACTGCAAGGTGATCAGAGTTCATAGAGGCTTTGCCCTTACTTGGGAGCAAACTTGCTGCGAGTGATTGACTAACTTAACTTAGGCCCCAACACCAGGGCAGGGTTGGATGGGAGGTAGAGATGGTGGCCCTGGAGGTTTCAAGGCCAGAGGGGTTGACTATGTGTCATGGTGTTATTCTCCAAAATGCTTGCATACCATGTCTCATCTGATGTTCACAGAAAGGTAGGCTGGGCTAATGGGCTCCTCTTCACACAAAGAGAAACTGAGGCCCAGAGAAGTTAAGGGACTCTTGGCTCAGCAAGCCTGGGTTGAGACTAGGATCTTGGAATCCAGACTCAGGCCCTGGCTCTTTCCACCACTGGGACTACTTACTTGCCCTCCAAGCATCTGGGCGGCTGTGGGGTATGGTGGAAAGTACATGGACCCAGGAGTCACAGGACCTAGGCTTTGATCCCAGTTGGGCCAGGGACGAGCTATGTGACCCTGGGCAATCTTCCACCTGGCCAGGCTGTTGGGGAGCTCTGTGAGAGAGGGAGGCCATCTCTGCCTCTGAAGTTCTCCAGGCCTTCAATAATGGACAGTTATTGTGACTGTGTTATAACTAACTGCTCAGTAACTGTTGCTGAATCGAATTCCTGGAGAGCCAGGCAGCGTGTCTGTGGGTGGGAGAGACGTCTAGCACTTGCGGGGGGTGCCCAAAGCCTCCTTCCCCACATGCCTCCTTTTCCCAGTGTCTGGCAGTCCTGGAGAGGGAATGAAGTAGAGGGACCTATAAACAGGGACAGGGGAAGATGAGTCTGAAATTTACCTCTCCCCAGCCCACTCTAACTGTCTGAAACCCGTCTCTGTATTTGCAGTTCTTAGTTCAATAAACAGTTTCATTTTCTTCATAACACTTGTTACCATCCAAACTAATTTGGATTAGTCTATTTTGACTACCCCCTGCACCCCCACAGAATGATGGCCATGTAGCAGGGACTTGTCTGTGTTGTTCTCTGCTCTGTCTTCCACACCTAGAACAATGCCTGGCATATGGTTGGTGTTTGGTCATTATTTGTGCAGTGAATGAATGAATGAATGAATGAGTGAGTGAATGAGTTGATCCTTTGTGGTCAGCCCTTTGCTGCATTTAGGGATGTTGCCTAAGTCAAAGCCCAACCCTGCTTTCTGGACGCTTCCAGTCTGGTGGGGGAGGCAGAAACAGATAGTGACCAATGTATGACCTGTGTTGTGACAGAGGGAAGGAGGCACTTGGGCTGGGGGAAGCCAGAGCAGGTGGCATCTGATTTACTTGAGGGAGCAGGAGGGGCTGGGTAGAAGGGCCTGGGAGGCCTCCCAGAGAAGCCTTAGCTAAAGAAATAAAAGATGAGTAGGAGTTAGAGGGACGAGAGAGGCGACAGCATTCTAGGTAGGGAACATGTGCAAAGGCACAAAGAAATGAGATCATGTGCAGTTAGAAGTGGCTGGTGCTGCAGAGACAAGAAAGCAAATGAGATGATGGATTCTGGGGGTGGGGAGGGGGCACCAATAGGAACAGCAGGGTTCTGATGGGAGCACAGCTGAGGGATGTACAAATCCAAACTGTTCCTTCTTCCAGTTCTCAAAGGCTGCCCACCTGTTGAGAAGTAGGGGCTGTGCAGGGGCTGCAGTGTCTCCCAGTGTTGTAGATGTTTCCTCTTTGCTGCCTGACTTTCTCAGGTTACTGCAAGCTCCTCTCAGAGTTGAGGTTGGTCTCTGCCCTGCCCCCCGCCTCCCACCATTCCAGAGAGAGAATGGGCTTATGGCCAAGCCAGGCCAGGGTGGCAATGGGATCTTGAAGCAGCCGCTCCCCTTTCCAAGCCCAGCTTGCTCCTCAGATCTGTAGTAGGTGGATACTAAGTGCCTTGCAGGCCTCCCCTCCTGGAGTTTTGGTGTTTTGGCCAGTGGAGCCAAAACACCAGGGGAGTATGTGGTGGCTTTTCCAGCCTGGAGACACTGCCCAATGGCACCAGGAAGTGTGACTCATTCCATCCTTGCTGCGGATGGGGATCAGGCTCCTGGGGCCTACCTCCTCCTTTAGCCAGAAACCTCTCAGCCCAGTCGCCATGGGGGAGCCTTGAAGCCAGAGAGATGGGTTTTGGTCTGTCATAGACTCTCTTGGAGACTTCAGTAGGTTTCTGCCTCTTTCTGGGCCTCAGTCTCCTTTTTGTAAAATGGATATAACAGTACCTGTCCTCTTTCTGCAGATCCAGGATGTTCCTCATCCTGGGTTTGGCATTGGTTCACCTTGGGGCCACCTTTTGAGCCTCAGTCTCCCCATGTGCATATTGAGGGGGTTGGAGGGCCCTTGAAAGGCTTTCTCTGGATCCAGTTGGTCCTTGGTGATCACACCACTGCCAAGTACCCACCCAGGTTCTGCTTGAATGCTTCTAGGAAACTCACCACATCTCTTGCAACTTCCTTCTACCTCTGGAGAAGTCTAACAAAAGACCTCTTTTTCACTGTAGCTGTCTTCTCGCATCACTCAATCACTGGGGGCAGTTCTGTCTTCAGAAGCTACAGAACTCCATATAATTTAACAGACCCTAGGCACTGCAGACCCTGGCCAGACCTTCTACTGGCCTCTAGGGTCATGGAGGAACAGAAATGGTCATGGTTCTTTGGGGGATCATTATCAAGTTAGGGAGAAAGAGCTATAAACACATAGTAAACATCTAATTTTAGTGAAAGCTGAGGGTCTGAAAGAGAATGCTGAAACTACTAGAGCAAAGCATGAGCGAGGGAAGGAAGCAAAAAGTCAGGGTGCTGTCTCAGGCACCAGGCCAAGAAGTTGCCATGTTGTCCAGCAAGGACTGGAGAGATGTGGCAAATCCACTAGCTCTGTCTGATCCCAGACTAAGAAACTCAGTGGTCATCTATACCCGCTTCTGGGCACTAGGCCCTGTTGCTTCATTGAATACCCTCAATATCTGTCTCATCAAATCCCCACAACAACCTTGCCAGATAGTAATTCTTATCCCACTTTATAGATGAAACAACTGAGACCCAATACAATCAGATATCCTTCCAAAGATTACATGATGAGTACACTTGGAGCCCAATTAAAACCAATATGGCCAAAAGCCTCTCTATAGGCCATGCTGCCTCATGTGTCTCTCTGTTCCTGTCATGCCTGGGTTTGGGATCTGTTCCCTTTTAGAGCCTTCTCAGAACCAGCCCCTGGCTACTTGTGCATTTCCTAAGGTGAGTGAGCTGGGGCAGAAGGCTCCCAGTTGGGATGGAGACTTTTGAGACCAAGATGCTCATCACCCCAGAGGGATTCCAGGTATAACCAGCAGCCTTGGGAGAGAGGTACCCTTTTGTGTGGATGAGGAGGAGTCTTCTCAGCACCCTCAGATTCCTCCTTAAAGGTAGTCTTTGCTGCAGTAGCATGGCTGTGGCAGGGCCCTGATCTGGAAGCACCAAGTCCACGCTGCAGCCCCGGTTGGCTCTGAGATGGGCTCTTTCCCCTCAGGGCTCTAGATTCCCTATTCAAAGCAGGAAGGGACAAGCTCTCCAAGCAACACTCATAACCAGCTGAATCAGGCACACTCTCTGTCTGATCTAGAAGGGCAGAAGTGATTCTGAATGTCCTCCTCCACCCCCTCTCAAGGCCCCTCCCAAGTCTCTAGGGGATGCAGATGGGCCCACCCTGCATCCTCAGTGGGGTGTCCTTTCATTTAGGAAAGGAGTTACTGAAGTCAGTGATGGGATGGGAGGGCCGGGAGAGGATGAGATTAGTGTGGCCCAGCTGCCTGCTGGCGAGGTGAATAGTGTCCTTGGGTCAGACAGACCATTAAGCATCTGTGTAACCTGGGTCAGAGCTCCTAATCTTCTTGAACTTCAGTTTCCATATTTGTAAAGTGTTGATAATAATAGTGCCTACTATTGGGGATATTAATAGTGAGGATAAAATAAGAATTTCAGAAATGTATGTCTATAAAGCCCTTGGCACAGAGCCTGGTATGTAGTAAGCACTCAACAGTGTGGCCTTGATGACAACGATGATGATGGTGGTGATGATGGCAGTGAAGGCAAGAAGCATGCCAACAACAGTTATGTCAGACAGTATGAGACACTGCCGCACCCTCTCCCAGCATGTGGGTACTTTCCCACTTCCAGGCTTTGCACAGACTGTTTCTTCTCCCTGGCTGCCATTCCCGGAGACTCTCCTACTCTAGTTCCACAAATGTGTTCTGGGTAACCAAGGGCCCTCATGGCACCAGGCTCCGTGGATCTGAGCCTGGACGAAGACCTATGCAGATCAGCACCTGACAGCTGTGCCCTGGGCGTGGAAGGAGCACTAGGTTTGGAGGAATTAGTAGAAGGTTTCCCAGGAGAGGCAGAGTTTAGCTCGAGTCTTGATGGAGGAGCGGGAATGGGCTGGAAGAAAATAGGATTCCTTTTTCCATTTAAAGGCATTCCAAGCAGATGAAATAACACGTGCAAAAGCAGAGAGGTGTGAAATAGCATGTTGAGCTTGGGAAACTGCAAGAAGCCCAATACGGCTAGAAAGTTGGAAGCAAGTGGGGAGGGGTGAGAGATGAGAGCGGAATGGAGAGGGTGGTGGGGGCAGATCATGGAGAGCCTTGTGTGCTAAATAAGACATTCAAAATGTATCTTGAAGGCAATGGTGACTTATCATTTTTCTCATGCAACAAACATTTCTGAGGATCTACTCAATCCAAAGCACTTTTGTAGTGGGCCCTATAGCATACTTCCCAGCTGCCCATACTTCTTCCCTCAGATTAGAGCATTTATCCTTCCGGTGGCTGACAGCTCAGAGCTGAGACTCTGTTCCCTACCATTGCTTTCAGCTGAAGAGATACTCATCTAATATCACTTCCTTTCCTGAGTCCAACCTACATCTACTGACTGGTCCATATGGGGGTATAAAGTTGTCCCCAACTTAGGATAACTGTGAAATATTATTCCAGCTCCCCCTTGGTAGGGTCTGCATCACAGCCCCACCTGTCCCTCTGCCCAGTTGTGCTTCAATCACTCCCCCACAGGTATTGAGATCAATCACTCCCCCACAGATATTGAGATCAATCCCTAATAAATCTCCTGCCAGCAAATCTTCATCTCAGAATCTCCTTACCCAGGAACCCAGACTGTGACAACTATCACTGAGAGCTGTCAGTGATGATTCATCTAGGGGCCAAAGAAATACCCCTGCTTTTGGAAGGTGATTCTGCCCACATTGTGAGGATGAAATGGAGGGACAGACTGGGCTCCTGGTTTGGAGCCCAGAGGCCAGGGAAAAAGTTGTTCTGATTTAGCAGAGGGACAATGAGGACACAGCAGGGTGTGGGCAGGAAGGGGGATTGATCTGGAGGACTTCGTGAAAACAGAATTGCCAGACAGGGGACAGACTGCTCTGTCCAGAGCAGCTGGGCAAAGGTTGAATTAGTTCCTGGGATGGATTCAGCAAGACAAGGTTCAGTTTGGAAATGGACAACATGCTATGCCGATGTGGAGCCCAGTGAGTATCCATGATCAGGAGAGGAATTTGAGGTGGAGGTGGGGATATGTCAGGGGAACCACACCTGGCAGTTTACAAAGCGTTTCCTCACACCTATTAGTTTAATATGGGTACCAAGAAATCAGGAGGTTCACCAAGGTCCCAGAAATCCACTTTTGGGCTAGATGTTAACCTGTTAGTGGCTGGATCATGGGGGTGGTGCAGTGTGCTGGATGGGAGGGACACTAAGGGGCCTCTGAGCAGCAGCTATTTACCAAGCAGTAAGTTAGCATCTTTGCATGCCAGCTGAATATCAGCCCTCCTGGTTCCTCACATAATCCTCACAAGAATCTGCTGAGGCAGATACTACTATAATCCCTTCTTCAAAAGAGGAAAACAGGCTCAGTAGTGGGGTGGGGAGTGACTTGCCAGAAATTGGACAGCTCCTAAATTTTAGAGCTGCCATTGTACCCAGGTCCATCTGATCCTGCATCCCATGCCTGTAATTGCTTGAGTGGGATCGGAACCCAGAATTCTGGCCTCTTTAGTAAGGGACCTTTCTTTTTGTTCAAATGACCACTTCCTGTAGTGAATTTCAGAATTTTTTATCATGAGCCATTGTCTCCTTCCAAGAAATGGTACTGAGAATGTCAAGGCCAGTCGGAGAGGTGGGGTGGAGTGGGACAAGCCCAGTGCTAGACACAGGGAATTTCCAGACATGATGATCCCCCAGCTCCTGGTTTGGAGCCCAGTATGTAGGGAAGTGCTAATGGGTAGCACTCCCCAGTGGCAGGAGACCTGGAGGCTGGCTGTCCCTGTCTCAGTTGGGGCACACCACCTTCAACCTCTTTCTCCAGGGAAATGAACAACTTGTGAAGCAGTAAGTCTCTTATTATTGAAAATGTTCCTGTGGAGCCTGATTAGTCATTCATTTATTCATCCCTTCATTTAATATTGAACAAGCGTTTAGGGAGTACGTCCCATGAGCCCTGTGCCACATGAGTCCTGCTCTCATGTGGGTCCAGGCTCGTGGAGGACTTGGGCACTAAACAGTGAGACAGATTGGGAAGTAAATAAGCCTGTTTTGTCTGTGCCTGTATCCCCTATGCCAGCACACATGAAGCCAGCAAAGGGATGCTACCAAGGGCTATTAATTAACAGATAAAGAAAGGAGGGGCTGAAGGTGGACAAAAGGGCTCCCTGATCAGTATGAGAGAAACCCCTTAAGAAGGCATGGGTGGCATCTCCATCCCTGGAGAGAGCCAGCCTCTGCCCTCAGTGTTTGACAGCTATCCATCGAAAGGCAGGAGATGCTAGGGCCTTCCCAGATCTATAATCTTCAGTTTTGCTATAGCTCCAGGTGGCATCTAGCTGCCAAAAAAACATTTTGGCTGTTTGCTCAGCTGTGACCCAGAAGACACTGAACTGATTTTCTTACTAAATCCTGCTCAGGGAGCCTGGGAGAGTGTTGGCAGGAGAAATGGAAAAGGGAGAGGCCCCATCTGCAGTACTGACCATGAACCTACCAGAAGTCCCAGGTATGAATTGATAGGGTTGCACTGTATCAGGGTTTTAAAAACATGACCTGAAAAAAAAAAAAACCCCACATGATCTGGAGTGTTTTATTTTTCATTTAACTTCTATTACTTTTCTGAGAAGATGATTTTAGAAACCAGCTCCTAAGTCTTCTCCCATCTCTCAACCACCACCTCATCTCTATCCACATGGGGCTGTCGTACTCAGCAAAGAGGACAGGTTCCTTTGTGGCCACCCATGGAAGAAGAAATGATTGCATGAGAAAGGAAAGGAGAGGGAGGAGACTGAGTATTGGTGAGCACCTACTATGTGCCATTTTTATGGATGAAGACAGAGATAAAGTAATATGTACAAGAACACACAGTTGGTGATGACTTTGCTAATAGTAATAAAATGATAATTATTCGGTGAAACTATTATTTGAAAAACCATAGTTTCTTATGGTTCAACCTAATATATGTTATTTAGGCACAACACAGGATGTTCTATATTCTTGAGGGAATTCTCTGAAAGGAGGAAGTT
Organism: Macroglossus sobrinus; assembly: GCA_004027375.1. NCBI lineage: Eukaryota > Metazoa > Chordata > Mammalia > Chiroptera > Pteropodidae > Macroglossus > Macroglossus sobrinus. The sequence continues at coordinate 319,368 of PVKZ01000193.1, forward strand.
ATTATTCTGATCTCAAAGCCAAAGAAATTGAGGATAAGATTGTTCAGATGACTTGCCAGTGCTGCCAGTAGTACGGCAGGGGCTAGGCTTTGAACTCAGAGTAGTTTCCAAAGCCCCTCAATTCCTTGACCTCAAGCCAAGGCCCACTTTGTCTCCTGAAACTCATGTTGACTCAGGAGGTGGAGAGACACTACTAACCTGATAGTTGGTAAACCTGGGCTAGAACAGGCTCTGCCCCAAAGTCCTGGGTGACATTGGGCAGATTGCTGTCCACTCTGGGACTCACTGCCCACATCTGTAAAGGGAGAGGTGGACCTCACCTATTTCCCACTGAGACCACCTCTGGATCTGTGATGTGCATGTAGATTGGGACCATGCCTGCCTCATCTTTGGTTCCAGGGCCTGGGGTTGCCCTTGGCTCAGAACGGGTCTCGTGAGCTTGCACTGACTGTAGGGGCAGGAGAGAGTATGTGTGGCTGTGCAGTGGGTGGGAAGCTCAAAGGCACCAAGTGAGTGAGCAGGGAGCCCAGAGCTGCTCCTCATGGGATGGGAGGCTGCCTTACTGGTGATAGGGCAAGTCTTCTTTCTCTGCCTTGACTTTAGACAGGCTTCTGAAGGTGGAGATTCTGGGGATCCCTTCTAGCCTCACTTGGAGGGTTCATGGCCTGGAATACCCCTCAAAAAAAGGCCCTCACTCTTGACCTTTATTGAGTCTCCTGAAAAGTTGAAGTTGGAAGCTTGCTAAAGGGCTCCGTGTCTAAAGGCTTTCCCTGAATTACCAATCACTTATGTCACCATGTACTCAGTCATGTCCCCTTATTCCTACTCTAGAGAAAGAAGACCAAGCCCAAGATATCTCTCAGAAAGAGACAGAGTGGTTTCTCTATCCATCTCAGAGAACTGCCCACCTAGCTCAGAGGGGAAGAGTGAAAACAAGATCAGTGCTTTCCATATCCAGGCTTGGGGAAGGGAGGACAGTTTGGCAGCCTCCAGGGAAAGAGCTCATAGATGTTTTACACCACGACCTGGGTTGACCTCCTGGTTCCTGAACTTTAAGAGGCTTATGAAGGAGGCATCATGGGCCAACATTTTACCATCTGAACTGCCATGCACAGTAGCAACTGTGACCATTTATTGAGTACTTACTGTATGCCAAGCAAGATGCTCAACACTTTGTATTTTTTCTCACATTTTATCTTCATAACAGCCTTGTGAGTAAATTATTATTTTTATTTTGCATCTGAGAAAATGAAATTTTAGAGATATTATATAACTTGTCCAAGTTCAGGTATCTTATTAGTGGTAGAGCTAAGATACAAATCCAAGCTAGTTCCATCCATCCATCCATCCAACCATCCATCCATCCATTCATTCATTTATCCATCCATCAATTACCCATTTGTGTTAGATAGAGTCCCATTAGAAAACAGATTCACACTTAAAATTAGGGGAGTTCAAGGCAAGCTTAATAAAGGGACTATATAAAGATGGAGAGAGGATAGTGTGAAGAGAAACCATACAGAATCCTGCAATATCTTAGAGTCAAGAACAGCAGGTTGATATTACCTAGAACTTAAAGGGGTGAGATGTTAATATAACTGGATGAGAAAGAGTCATGTGGAGATGGGCCTGGCAGAAATGGTGCCCATTGTCCAGAGATGCACCAGTCCGAAGCACCACACAGAGAGTGAGCCTGGGAAGTAAGGACCCTGGCTTCCTCCCTTCCTCTCTTATTCTTCCATCTCCTGCTGGCTCCCCTTTTCTAGACCCAGCCAGAAGTTAAAGGGCACTGGATCCCATTGATACAGGTCCTTCAAATAAGTGTCCAGGATATCAAATGGGGTGCAGAAATGTGGAGAACAGATCGAGAGGGGCAAAGGGAGGATACTATCCATCCACTTTCCATGTCTCTCTTGGCACCATGCAGTGTCAGGCTCTACTATTGGAGTGAGGATGTTATTCTAAGCAAAACAAATGTGGTTAGTTTAGTCATACACTCACTCACTCATTCATTCACTTATTCTTTCATCTATTTATTCATTCATTCATCAAGTGCCTTTGAGGCTTCTGTGAGAAGCTCTGTGCTGGGTGCTGGGGACCTCATTCTGAGATGTGATCTGGGCTTCCTACTTCATTGTGTGGGTCTGGAAATGAGAAGGGGTGGTATGTCAGATGACATGGAAGCAGTTCAACCAGCAAGAATCTATTTGCTGACTTTGCTAATTTGACCAATTATTAAGATTATGTTTGTCTTTTAGGGGTAGGAGATGTAGTCAGGAGATGAAAGGTCAGCTTAGGGCCAAAGTGAGGCTCAGTCCATGGTCTCATTAACATCATTATCTTATGATGAAGAAACAAGTCCCCAGCCATGTGAGAGCAAATCACAGCCTCAGAACTTCCACGGCCCCTATGGTGCCTGGGGAGGTAGGCAGAGGCCACTTATCACAAGATCTGGCTTCTACTCCTCTTCAGATGTGTGCCCTTGAAGGAGCCCTGTGGGCCTGCCCTCCCCAGCTGTACAGGGGCTGCTGGGACCTCCAGCTCTGAGGTTCAGTGAGTCTGGGAGGAGGCCACAGCTGGGGACTCCTTTCTCTTTCCCCGTGCCATCCCCAGAGCTTTTGATAGGCCTACACGAATGATTCTGTGCTTCTGTTTTCCTTCAGGAACTTGAAGTTGCTGCTTCACTTCCCTGCACTCAGTTACCACCTGCTCCCCTTGCCCCTGATTTAATTACTGCACCTAAACACCTCCAAGCTCATTACTCCTGGGGTGCTCGACTTGCTGGGAAGTTAATGGCACTGGTGGTATTGAGCTGAGGGGTCTAGATGTCTGCTTCTCTAATCTTCTTTTGCCTCTTGGTACTTCAGTGTGTCAAACACAGGAGTGCCTCATGAAGTATTCCCAGCCCTGGGTCTCTGGCTTGACAGGGATGGGAGCAATTTGTCTCTTACTTCTTGTTTGCTTGTTGTTGGTTAGTGGACTTCCAAAATAATTCCTTACAAGACTATATCTATTTCCTCTATTTATATCTGTATTTCAGTCTTTGTGATATGGACGAGCCTCTAGAAATCAAAGCCCAAGCAGGGCCCCCTTTTACCCAGATGTCAGAGTGGCTCTCATCAGATGGGAATGTGGGCACTTCAGCAGAAGCCAGAGGGGAGAGATGCTGGTGGCCAGAGCCACCAGTGGGAATGAGAGGGCAGCGGGGTTTGCCACTATGGAATGAAGGTGGCCAAGGACACATGACACTTGCCGTTGCCCTGGCACTATGCACCCTATCCACTTCTAGAATTCTAGCATCCCAAGTGGGAGGGAGTGGGAACCCCTGAACTGTCTGAGGGAACCCTGAACTGACCAAAGTCATGTTCATAGTAGCAGAAATTAAGCTTGAAGTTTGCACTTCTGCATCCATGGGCATGGCTGACATGGCCCATCCCTCTCTCCACCTTGGGCCTCTGTTAGGGGTCTCCAAAGTGAGTGCCTTCCATTTTGCTATGATGGGAGGAGCATCAAGGCCCCTTCCAACTTCAAGTGTCCTCCATTTTTGGAGTGGGGGCTGAAATAGAACCCCATTTGTTCAGGACCACGTTGTCTCCCACGTCACAGAATTTTGTGTCCTGCTCACTCACTGCCAGCCACCCTTCCCCCACCATTGGCAGCAGGTGACTGAGAAAGGGCTCAAGCCCTTGGGGTATGAGGGACTGTGAGGGAGCAGGCTGATGCTGGAGCATTCCTCTTCTGTCCAGCTCTGGGAAACAGAGCCATCCTTTGATAGGAGTGGGGAAGGAGGCATGGAGAAAAGCCATGTCTCAGTGGGGCCAACAGCGTGGTCATGGAGAGGGCGTGTAATTTAGAGTGTTTTGTGGTCTGTCAAGGAAAAGCTGCCAGATCTGGAAGGAGAAAAAGGTATTGAAGTCTTATCCAAGAGAGGATGGAGGCCAAACCCCACCATGCCAGGGCTGCCCATGGCCATGGGCCTAGCAAACAGTCTCCTGCCAGGCAAAGAGCCCAGGTGTTATGTGTGCTTATCTGAGTTTGGCATGGTGGTGGTAAGATGGCCCCTTGGAGAAACATGTGGCCTGGCAGAGGGCCCTGCCTTTGCTGTCAGATCACGGGGGTCAGGTTTTTGTGCAGTGACACTGGTAGCCAAGGCTGCTGGACACAGGTGCTCTCTCACTGCTGGGAAAGTTGGACTAAATCCCTGGTGTGGAGAACATTTCATGAGGTCTCTTCCCAGGAGAGAGAGACCAGATTGGAGACCTGAGCAAATTTTAATTTTAATCAAACAAAAACAAAACAACAAAAAAAGGATAACAGCCCTAAAGGATAAGTTTGCCACACTTGAGTACATATCAGTTAGAAAGTTCTTTATAACAAGATACAACATAATGTTAAAACACAAATGATAAATCAAGAGAAATGGTTGCCACACATATTAGAAGAGATTGATGCCTGGAAAACAGGAAAAACTATACATCAACAAAAAAAGACAGACAAGCCAATAGAAAACTGGGCAGTGTTTGAACAGGAAAATCACAAAAGAAATACAAAGGATTTATGCATGCAAAGATGTTCGCCTTGCTGCTCCTCAGGGAAATGAAAATTTAAAATGAATATTGATCGGGAAATTAGCTTTCACCTCTAAGACTGACAAATTTTGAAAAACATTGGTAATGTCCAATTTTGACAAGAATTTCTGGCAATGTAAGTCAAGACAGCCTTTCTGGAGGCCCATTGGCAGACTCCATAATTTACCCATACTTTGCTGTGTTTGACCTAGCAATTCACCTCTTATCTGACCCCAAAGAAACACAAAGAGGAGGGTGCAAAGATGTTTATCATAGGGGTTGTTGTTCATAATAGTGAAAAAATTTGAAAAAAAATGTACAAGAATAGGGGATGGTACATTCATTCTATGCAATACCATGAAGCAACAGGGGCCTGCAGCCTTGTAAACTTGGACTTATATACGATGCAAAAGAAGGAGGCTTGAGTATTTGCATCCCTGGGCTGTCTTGTGTTCCAAGAGACCTAGAGGCTGAATTGAGAGCCAGTGAACTAAGCTGCCCCCTACTCAGCAGCAGAGGCTGAGTGGAGACCAATGGGCAGGGAGTTAGATAGGGGACAAGGCAGAGACTCTGGTTCTGCAGGCAAAATGAGCCAAGGTGTAGCCAGGTCAGCCAGTGCCACTAGTGGGGTGCGGCCTGGATTGAAAGAAGACCCCGAGTTCACTAGCCCCAGACCTCACACGAGGAGCCCAGTAACCAGGCAGGTATAGGATCACCCTGGAGAAGTATGGACTGACCTGTGTCTTCAGAGCAGTCCTGTACCTGCCTGGTTGTTTACGTTAGTTAAGGCCCCTCCACTCACACACACCTAGGGAGGCAGGTGGAGGTGGAAGCTACCTGAGGGGTAGAGCATTTTTATATAGGACAGACTGATTATTTCCCAAAAAGACTATTTAAATGACAGATCAGACAAAGCTTTAAAACACATTAGATGACGTTTTGCAATATTTTCCTGTTAACTGAAGGGGGAGTGGTTTTGAAGGAAAATCGGATGAGTAACAAAATATTACAGCTTCCCGTGCATTGGAATGCCGTGAGCTGAATTCTGTGGTCCTGACATAGTGCACTTAGTTTGGTCAGTTTCCTCTGCATGGCATGCTCTTCCTCCTTGCTCCTGTTAGCTCTTAGTCACCTCTGGATTTAGCTCCGATATCCTTCCTCAGGGAGCTGCCCTTGAACCCTCAGACGGCTTCCATACCCTTGAGCTTCCCTTTATCATAGCATTTAACACACTGTGTTGTCATGCTTCTCCCTCATCAAGACTGTGAGCTCTGGGGGGCAGAGGCCATCTACTATTCATCGATATACTACTAGTACCTAGCACAGTACCTAGCATATGGCAGATGCTTCATTAACGCTTGTTGAATAAATAAGTGAATTAGTGAGAGGGGCTGCATTTATAGAAGACCTGAAAGCTGTGTGACCCTGGGCCAGTCATTTCCCCCTCCTTGGGTCTGTTTTCCATCTACAAAGAGGTAGGGGTGGAGGAGTTGGGCTTCTTTCTGACAACCCCACATACTCAGCCCTTCTCCTGCCCTGCTGGCCCAAGACTGTGGTGTGCTCTGTCCTCTCTGCTCACTGAGAAATTCTAGACCTGAGAGCCCAGTCTATGCAACCTCCCTGCCCCCTCCAATTCGGGCCTTTGCAAAATCCTGCCGCTTCCTCTTTCCAGATATGCTCATGTCTGGCTTCCTCCCCACACCCTCCGCCTTGAGGGACCCTGACGCTTCCAGATGGGTGTGGTCCCTGCCTCTTTCCCGGAGTCCAGCAGGCCAGCAGTGAAGCCGCAGCTAGGAGCTGCCCAAGGCCTCTCCCTGCCCTGGCAGGAGATCGCTCTCCTCTTTTTCAGACTCTTTCTTTCTCTGTGTGTCATTCTCCCTCCTGTTGCTACGTTCCTCTTTCCTTTCTCTCTGTGTGCCTGTCTGTCTCTTGGCCTCTGTGCCTCTGGCATCCTCTTTTTCTCTCTGCCTTTTTCTCTACTTGCTCTTTGAATCTCTTTCCCTTGTTGACTGAAAAACGTACAACCTGTAGAGAATTTTTATAAAAATTTGTTTGAGCCAAACAAAGGATATGCCTAGAAGCAAGATCTCAACAGACTCAGAAAAATGTTTTTCTGAATGAGTTAGTAGCTTCTTTTATGTATTTGGAAGTATGGAGGGAATGTAAGGAAGATTACATGCAGGTGGGAGAAAGCAAGGCGGGGATTGGATTACAGGATAGTCAACAAGATTATGTGTTCTCTTGAGGGTGGTTTCTCTTGAGAGGTCTAAAAAGAGGCATTTCAAAAAAGTGTTTACCTAGATGAACAGAAACAATGAGCAGGGCTGTCTTAAGACAAGGATAAGGAAGTTAAAGGCCTGGAGTGTGACTACTCAACATGACCTGCCCAGGTAGAAATTTATGATCAGACTACCCTGTGAGGTGACTTTCCATAAAGCCTCTTTTTCATTCACACCCTTCCTGTTCCTCTCTCTGTGTCTCGATTTGTCTGTGTCCTCTCCTATTTCTTCTCTCCATACCCCTATCCTACCCTAGTGGCCTCCTTTCCCTCCATAGGCCTTAGCCTCCCCAGCCTGGCAGAGGGCTGGTTTCAGTTTCTCCTAAAGCCCTGTTCTGACTCCTGACTCACCCACCCCAGCTTGGACAAGTTTGATTCCCCACCCATATCCCTCTGTGTCAGGTAGGTGCTCCAGGACAGCCACCGGCCCCAGCACAGTCCAGGGGGCATGCTGGACCCACAACATCCTAGCATCGCTTTCCTGAGGAAGAACAGGGAATGGTCATGACCCATGACCAGGGTTGTCTGGACCATTTCTGGACTGGAGATACCCTGCCCCCACCCTGTGTGAAGTAGCCTGGCCCCATCTTGTCCCTGGTTGTTCTAGTGCCCTGGCCAGGGAGCGGGCTCCCAAACAAGGGCTACACTCATGGGCTCCCTGAGGGCACTGCTTTCCTCTGTTGGCTTTCTACAGAAAAGCTTGCTGGGATCTGGGCTATTAGATATATTCAAATAAGAGGAATTAGACGCTAGGCCTGGCTGGAGGGATGTAAAAGCCCAAGAACAAACATGGCATAACAAACATGTGAGTCTGAAATGTGAATGCTGAGATGGGAATTAAACATGTAAGATTATGCCATTTGATCCTGGGCTCTGCCTCTTACCAGTGGGATAGTCTTAGGAAAATAATTTCACCATAGCCTCTGTTTTCTTTCCTATAAAGTGAGATGATAGATTCCTCCAGGTACACTCTCCAGGTTCATGGAATTACATGTGAAGACAGACAAAGCACCTAACACTGAAGGCTCACAATAACAGTAAATGTCACTCAAGATGGAATCTGAATACCTGACAAAGGAATGACCTCGGGGTCAGGGGCACTGTGTTCAAATTCTGTCTATATCTTCTGAGGCTGGTGTGTGGGAGTAGTGGGGGGGAGAGATGCTCAAAAAAGGTTGAAGAATAAACAGATAAAAGTATAAGGGGATGAATGACTGAATCTCAGTCACTGACCAACTGTGGCCTTGCAAAAAATCACAGGTCCTCAGTAAAATGGAGAGTGGATCCTTACCTTAAATGTGTGAATGAGAATGAAATTAAATAAGAATGGTAAAAGTGCATAGTTAATGCTCAATAAATCTTAGCCCATATATTAATTATAATAATTATATAGCACAAGAATTAAAGTAAAAAATTCAGTGTATAAAATCAATTCTTACATAAAATGGGTTAGTTGCTCCTTTTAAGCCATAAGTGCTAAGGAGCATGGTTTACTTCTTAGTGGCCTTTGGGCTCAGAGCAGACTGAGTGAGGGTTCCTAGATGTTGTTTGGCAGATTCTTGACCAAGTGGTTGCTGAGGAACCAGAGCTCCAAACCTAGGAAAACTGCATCCTGGAGGCAGACCCAAGGATACCAAGGTCAGGGGGCCAGTCCTGCTAATGAGAGCAGAGGCCCAGGGGTCAGGCAGTTTCCATGACTACAAGCTTCACCCCATCTTGGTAGTGAGCCTGGGCACATCCTATTCCCAGGCTGGGCCCCACCTGCCCCATCTGAGCATGGGTCACAGTGGCAAGTCAGATAGATCTGCCCTTACCTGATTCTGGCCACCCTTGAATGTGTCCCACATGCTACCAAAGGAGTTCAGAACAGGTTTCCCCAAGGAGAGCCACTTTGGCGTATGAACCGTTTTGAGCTGAAGGCAGTTGAGATTCTGCAGGCTCACAAGAAACTTTTACTTTTCCTTTAAAAAATCTAAATTAGGGGGCTTGCCCATAATGAGAGTAGTCACCAGAAATAACCCTTTATGACCATTCTATAAGACAGGGCAAATGTCTAATTATGTGACATCTGTTCTTCTATAGTCCTTCCCTCTGAAGTGCCAAGGCGTCTTATCTCATCCTTAGTTTAGAATGTCATGTATACCTAATTTTAACTTTCTGTCTCTGAACCGCTCATGTATGTGGGGTTCCCATATGTACATATGTAATTGAATTTGGTCATTTCTCTTATCGAACTGTCTCACTTAGATTTAATTATTAGACCAGCTGAAAGAACCTTGAAGGGTAGAGGAAAGTTTCTTCCTACCCCACACCACCCCATCTATGCCTTGGCCCCCACTGTCCCTGCCACCTGAAATATGCAGTCTGGCCTTCTTTTTCTATTACTATCCTGCTTACTGTTTAGCTGCCAGCTCTACTGCAACCCCTTAAGATTTCCCTGGGTCAGAATGACTCACTCACTAATCTGACTTTGGGCAGGTTATTTGACCTACTGAGCCTCAGTTCTCTCATTTGTAAAATGGAGCTGTTCATACCTACCTCTGTGTCTTATGAACATTTAGTGGGAAAACTCATATGAGAGTGTCCAACATGATTTTGGCACATAAATTCTTCTTGACATTTTCCTTTTCTCTTCAGCAAAACATTGGTCTTGCTGTTTCCCTTTTGTTGGTTGGCATGTGTTTCTATCAGAATGGAGAGTTCTTAAGGAAAGAATTATTCCCATCCCTACTACCTAACACAAGACCTGACCCAACATGAAACGCAAAAAGGGGCATGGTGCTAGCCCTGACCATCGTAAGATAAGTAGAATCACATTCTTTCAGCACTCACTAGGTGCCAGGCAACTTGGAAAACATTCTATGAACATCGTTTAAGCACTCAATAAATATTTAGTGAGCATCTACTACATGTCAGGGTATGCCGACAGAGCTTAGGTAAAATCAGTGAATAAGAGTCACAAATTCTGTCCTTGTGGAGCTTGCCTTCTAGCAGAGGGAGCAGATGACAAACAGCAAACAATAAGTGTTAGAATGTGACAAGTGCTGTGGATGAAAATAGAGCAGTGTGGACGAGGAGAGGGAGAGTGGGTTACAATGTTAAATCAGGAGGTTGGGGCTCCTTAGAGAGGACCTTTGAGCCAATGCTCGAAGGGATGAGAGGGTTCGCCATACAGATATATCTGTGGGAGGCATATTTCTGGCCAGAGGGCAGCCAGGACAAAGGCCCTAAGGTGGAGCCGACCTGACCCATTGGGTTGGAGAAGGAGAACAAGAGAACATTAGGGCATGAAGCCAAAGCATTACTGGGTCAATTCACCAGGGCTTTATAGGCCATTGTAAAGACTTTAACTTTTGCCCTGAATGAACTACGGAGCCATTGGAAGTTTTGAACAGAGGAGTGACATGATTCAACGTGTCTTTTAAAAAGATCTCTCTGCAAAACTATTCTATGGGTTCAAATCCAGCTCCGTCTTTTTGTAGCACATCACTGGGCAAGACATTTTACCACTCAGTTTCGGTTTCCTCTCTGTGAAAAAGCAGATTAAGGATAAGTGTCTAACAGATTCTTGGCAGAAATTCCTGTCTGCTTTGAGGCCTAAGAATAGCAGTCCTTCTGAGCAATTGGTCCATTTCAATCTCACCAACACTGTGGCAGTGTTTCTCATGTGAACTGGTTGTTGGGAAGCTGAAAGCAAAGTGGTGCCCTGCTCAGAGCAAATGCATTGATCTGCAGGCAGTTGCAGCAGATGCATTGATCTGCAGGCAGTTGCACATATACTCCTGTGCTTGTTCCTTTCCACGTCTACTTTAATTTTTTTTTAAGTTATATGCTTTAAATAACTTCTTTAATATAACAGCTTTTCCTCAATTATAAAAAGAATACATGTTAATGATAGATATTTGGGGGTATAGACATGTAAACACCATGAAGAAAATATATGTGACCCAAAGAGAATCACTTTTAATCTTTTTTGTAGTATTTCTGTAGTATTTGTAGTATTTCTGTAGTATATGTAATTGAGATATTAAACATTTATTCTTTGTCTTTCTGTAGTTCCGTTAGCCCTGTGCCCTTGTCCCTGCCCAGGCTGCCAGGGAACTGCACTTTTTTGCCACACCAGAACACAGATAGCAAAGGTTGCAAACACTTGGCTTTTGAGGTTCAAGTGTAAGCGACGCATTTGGAAGAACTGGTGAAGAATCAAGAAACCCAGATCCCAGACTAGAAGAGGAGCATTCTAATGGAGAGGGGAGGTTGTGTGGAGGGGAGGTAAGAGACTGAGGGTGCTAAGAAGAGACCCAGCATCATCTATCCCCACCCCCACTCCTCCCCACTCTGCCCCAGGAAGCCCATGCCCAGGACCAGCCCCAGTAAGGCAGAGAAGTACTGTGGGACTCCGTGAGCCAGGAGAAGGCCAGGGCACTTGATGTCCTTGCACCCTGCTGAGGCTCTGGACAGCAGAGCAGAGAGGACTGCAGAAGCACAAGCAGATGGGCTGAGGCAGCCTGGCAGAATGCTCTTCAGCTCCTGAGAAGCTTAAGGGTGGGAGAGGGAGGTCCTTGCCCTGGAGGGTTGTGATGGAGAGCTCCTAAGGATCCCCTTGGCTCACACACAAGTGGAAAGATCACAATGCACCTGACGTGTAGCTGTATCAGTTTCCTGTGGCTGCTGTAACAAACTGCCACACACTTGTTGGCCTAAAACAACAGAAATTTATTCTCTCATTGTTCTGGAGGCCAGAAGTGCAAAATCAGTTTCATTGAACTGAAATCAAGGTGCTGGTAGAGCCAGGCGCCCTCTAGAGGCTCTCGGGAGAATCTTCTCCTTGCCTCTTCCAGCTTTTTTTGGTGCCTGTTGGCATTCATTAGCTCGTGGCTGCATCTTTCTCCATTCCATCTTCATGTCTGTCTAATCTTCCTCTGCCTCTCTCTTATAAGGATACGTGTGATTACAGTGAAGACCCATCTGGATAATACAGGATAAACTTCTCTCAAAATTTTTATCTCAGTCATATATTTTTTCATATAAGGTAATATTCACAGGTTCTGGGGATTAAGAAGTAAATATGTCTTGGGAGAGGGAAACACTTTTTTCTGCCTACCGCAGGGTCCCACAGTAGCCAAGAAAGCTGCCTGGCACTGAAGGGCAGTGTGCTTGGGAACAAGGCTTGACAGGCATCATTCACTGAAGACTAACACCCAGGGATCAGACAACTGATGGGAGGTCTTAGGGGACACCACTGTGAACAGATAATACTTCCGGACCTATCTGTAAGAATAGGAAAAAGGGGATGAGGGTGGGTTGTTTGGGTGGGGGACACAGGAATGACTAAGATTAAGTTCCACCTCACAAAATGGGGGTTCATAATAGAAATTAAATTAGAAAAATGAAGATGCCACTTTGTTTGGTACTTCTGAGTGGTCTGCAGTTGGAATCTATGTTCCCACAATATAACTCTCATCTACAAATACTAATTTGAAGGTAGTGATTTTTGACTTAATGAAATACTGTAAACATCTTCTTATGTCATTAAATATTCTTCTACATCATCATTTTTACAACTGCCTTTAACATTCCATTGATTGATATACAATCCTATATATACACCATTTTGTATTTTTACAAAATTTTATAAGCCACTTTAAATTTCTTCTTTTTTGATGTGATGGGAAATTGATATACTTATGAATATCTTATAAGATTGGAATGAGGATTAACTATAATATGCATAAAATTTGAAATTGTAATCTATTCAAATCTGGTCATACTTTTTTAAAAATCAAATTTACTTCTCTATCTTTTCTTATCGAAATAAAGGTATTGCTCAAATTAGAAACCTGGACGTCACGCTAACCTCCTCCCTTTTCTCACTCTGCCCCCCCCACACACACCCATATCTAATCAGTTGCCAGGTCCCACCCACTCTTGCCCTTGAAACTTCTGTGGGACCAGCCAATTCTCTGGAACCTCATAGCTCCTTTCCTGGGAGAGGCCCTTACCACTTCTCGCCTCCACTGGGGCACCAGCCTCCTCCCTGCTTCTTTGTTTGGGTTCCCCAAAAAGCAGAGCCTGAGACAAAACCTTGGATGCATACAATTTATTTGGGGAGTGATCCTAGGAGTAAATCAGGCAGGGAGGAAAAGAGAGGAGAAAAAACAAATAAGCTCAGGTGCCTGCAGGGCTGAGGTGCCTGCAGAAGCCCTTCTCTCCTGGGGCAGAGAATAGGGAGGCAGGCGCTTGGAGTGGGAAGCAGTCAGCATGTGTGGAAATTGTTTCCTGTGGTTGCATTTGGACTCAGGAATGGTCCAAAGGGGATCCGGGGCGGGGGGGACATCATAGTGTCTGTGACACCGGTTCTGCCTCAGTTTCTCCTTCTCCTGCCTGTCTCCACTTTGTAGCCACAGGGTTCTTTTTGTGACATGGTGTCCCAGGCAGAACCAGTGTAAAAATGAAAATGCTGGCAGGGGCAGTGGGACAGATTGGCTCCCCAAGTGGTGCTGCTCGAGGAGCTGCACCTTGGTCCACTGGCAGACTTGTGTCTGAATCCAGTTCAATCTGAGTTGGACTGGGCCACACTGGACTAGAAGGCCAGAGATGTGTGAAGCCTCAGGACATCAGATTTCATTTGGTTCAGGCTCTACTGGTAAGGTCCTTAGCTTCTGATGAGAGGGAGAGGTGGCCCAGAAGGACCAGGGAAGGCACCTGGGAGTCCGTGCTGGCCATGGAAAATCCACATGCAGGTAATCAAGAGTTCACCCTGTGGCTTTTGAATAAGGCATAAATGATATGAAGACATATTTAAATCAGCATTAATACCAAATAATATTCTCATATATGTCAGTAGATCTTATCAGAAAAAAAAAGTATACCACTATTGGAATATTGCCAGTATTGGAAAATAAATGAATAAATGAAAGACTCATGTGTATCATGAGACCAGCTGATAAAGCAGCTGCCTGGAAGCTGGTGACTTTCCCCAACAGCCTCGTGAGGGCCTTCTCTCTCAGGAATCTCAAAGAAACCTAGGGACTCTGTTGGAAACATGCTGTGTGGCCTTCAGCCAGAACAGACCCTTCCATATTCTTAAAGAAACAAGTTTCATTATGTGCTAATTAAATAATTAGTTCAGCAGCCGTTTTCCTGGTGCTTGCTTTGTGCCAGCCGCTGGGCTGGGTCCTGGGACACAGAGGTGGTTCAGACATTATTTCTGCTCTTAGAGGGCTCACCATCAGGGGTGACTGAGATGGGAGACAGAGTTCAGTACTGTAGTGGAGGGAAGCATGGAGACCCTGGGTGGCCTGATGAGCCCAGGAAACTTCCTACAGGGTTAATCATGAGATGGGTCTTGATGAGTGAGCAGAAACTGGCTGGGTAGGAACAACATGGCGGGTAGGGAAAGCAGGCATTATTTCAGTCTGTTTAGTGAGCATCTGCTCCATATATCAAACCCCCTGAGAGGTAGTAGTTATATGAAAATAAGAAACACAAGAACCCTACTGCTGAGGAACTGGAGTCCCAGAGAGTAAAGTGACATGCTCAGAGTCACACAGCACATCAGGAGCAGAGCAAGGAGTAGAACTCTCCAAGTTCCAACTTTTCCCACCCTTCCTAGGCATAACTAGAGGACAGTACTAGAAAGCTGGTGGGAACACAATTCCCTACTCTGAGTGTACCCACACAGCCTAGTTCCAGGCCACTTACCCACCTCTGACTCCTCAGCATAAATGGATGTTGGATATGCCTTTGATTTCTGTTTTCTGTGCCTTTCTCCACCTCTCAGATTGGAGACTGTGAAAGTGTCTGCCCCCAGGTAAGAAGACCAAGGCAGGTATCCAGGCCAGGTAGTCCTGAGGGAGGGTTTTGCTGAGATAGCTGAAGAAGCCAAGTTCAAACAAACATTAGCATAGCACATGTGATGAAGCCAGGGTCTGAGACAGAAAGCAGCTCTGTTTTACCTGCAAGGTGCAGGTGGAGGTGGGGAGGTCAGAAGCAGGGGATGGAGGTTGATCTATATGGCTTTTTTATGACCTAGCTTTGGAAGTCACATAGAATCACTTTGGCTGTACCATATTGGTCAAAGTAGTTAGTTGCAAGCACCTACCAGATCCAAGAAGAGAGAACTTAAATTCTCCCTCTTGGAGAGGCACGGTTCTAAAAGAGCATGCAGGATGGGAGATACTGTCGCAGCCATTTTTGGAAAATATGATTTCCCATACCTCTTTGCAGCTTCTATTTTCACTTCCTTTATGGTATCTTCTGATGAACGGGAGTGCTAAACTCTATAGTAGTCAACATTTTTACACTTTTCTTTTCCTTTACGTTTGCATTTTTCAATGTCTTGTTTAGGAAATTCTTCTCTGTATTAAGTTCATAAAAAGACTGTTTCTATATTTTCTTCTAAAATTAACAAAAGAAGTTGGCACTCACATTTAAGTCCTTAATTCATCTGTAATTGATTTTTGTGTACAGCGGCATAAGGTGCAGATCACACTTTATTTTTTCCAGAAGGATAATCAGAACCAGAAGTGTCAGCACTGTTCAGTGAATAGTCCTTTCTTCACCTAGAATGCAGCTTTCATATACCAAGTTTTTTAAAAATCATGAATGAACATTGAATTTTATTAAACCCTTTTCATTTTCATCTATGAGATGAAAATACAGCTTTTATCCTTTAATCTACTATTGTTGAATATTAGGCTAGATTCAGCTATGAATGACAGAAACCTAAAATAATAGTAGCTTAAACATAAAGGAGTTTGTCTTTGTCACATAAAAGTCTGGAGTAGGCAATTCAGTGGCAGGTTGGTAATTGTACTCCAGAAAGTCCTCAATGTCCCAGGCTCTCCCAGTTTGTAGTGTTTCCTCTCAAGGAGGCTTGCCTTCTGATCCAAGATGGCGCTCCTGTAGCACAGTCACCTGCTGCAGGGAATGGAGGACCATAGGGCAAAGGGCTGGCCAGCTGGCTCTCAAGAAAGGCTCCTGGAGTCTGGTGCCCTAGACTTTGCTTGTATTTTATTTGGAATTTTTACATATACGTTCATATGTTCTATAAGCTTATGATTTTCCTTCATCTCACTGACTTCGATATTTGTATGGAAAAGTTGTATAAATTTGGTTTATACATTCCTTGAAGGTTTGTCATTGCTTGTAAGAAAAACTCTTCATCTTGTGAGTTTTGTTATGGGAAGATTTCAAAAAATTCTTTTAAGCAATTGCACACTTATAGAAAAGTTGCAGATAGGGTACAAATAATTTATTTTTTTCCAAATGAATATTTTATTGTTTCCCACAAACAAAGATGTTTTCCTACATAACCAGAATAGGGCCATCAAAATCAGAAAATGAACATGTATACATTACTATGTTACTAAAATACTTAGATTTTATTCATGTGTCGCCAGTTGTCCCAAAATGTCCTTTTCAGACAAAGGATCCAGTTCAAAATCTTGTGTTATGTCATGTCTCTTAGTGTCCTTCAAATTGAAACAGTTCCTCAGTCTTTCCATGACTTTTATGACCTTGATACTTGAAGATTATAGGCCAGTTATTCAATAGAATGCCCTTCAGTTTAAGTTTGTCTGATGTTTCTTCATGATTTGATTAAGGTTTTTAATCTTTAGCAGAAATATCATGGAAGTGACTTTGTGTTCTTCTCATTGCACCCTATCAGTAGCACCTAATTTTATTTTGTTCCATTACTGGAGATGTTCACTTTGATTATTTGGATGGTGTCTGCCAAGCCTCTCCACAGGAAAATTACTGCAGAAAATTATTTTTTTTCCATTTGTAATGAAAAAGTATTTCATGGGGAGGTATTTTAAAACTATATAAATACTTCATTCCTCATCAAATTCATCTTCTCTCCAACTTTCTTCCCTCCTTCTCTAACAGTTTGAACTCATGGTTTCTTGTTTTATTTAATGAATTGTAATCTGTTACTATCATTATTTATTTTGATGCACTAAGTGTTCCAGAATTAACCAGTGACTTCTGTGTCTTTGGTATAGCCCCCATCATTCTTTAAGCACTTCCGCACTTTCCAGAACAACAAGCTGTTCCAGGCTCATCTTGTTCTTCCCCTGTCCCAGACCTGGAATAAGCCATTTCTACAAGAAGCCCTGGTTCATTTTAGAAGCCAAGATCTAAGTTTCAGAGGTGCTCATTGCTATTGGGGTGTTACTGTTCTCAAGTCCTCTTGATAGAGAGAGTTAGAAAGCATATCTATTCTGGAAAACCATGAGTTCACAGTGTGGATTAGTGTTCAGTCCAACAGCAGAAGACTAATTTTGTTTTTCTCTTTTTCCATATTTGTGACTTCCTCTTGTAATAGTAAGAACCTGGCTCTCATCATCCTTAATACATTTACTTGTTTTATCATATATAACCAACCTCCCATCACAGCCAATATCCCCTTCTTCATGGAGACACCCTCCTCATCATTCTGTGCTCTGATATCCTATGCCAGACCAGCCTCCCCGTGTGCCCAAGGCCTAGCAAAGGGGAAGTAAAGTTAGCGTTTATTTACTAACCCACTCGATGCTCAGGCTTTCTTGAATTAGCTTGGCCAACTCTTAGTCTATGAAAATCTCTTTTAATTTTGAATTGTTATAGAAGAGGAAACCATTTGCTTTTATAACTGAGACAAGAATTTTAAAAATAATTCCAATAAGGAAAACACACACTTAAAGATCCACATAGAAATCCTGTATCCTCAGTACATTGCTGGATTCCTGACTTGAGATCCTTTTTCTAAGATGCATGCTATGCTTCCATAGCTTTGTGAGAGAGTTCACTAGGGTGGTTACTCATCCCTGATAACTACAAACCATACTAAGCACACTCATTGCTGTAATTCTGATGTCCCTGCTCTGCATGGTTCCCAATAGACAATAGTGGCAACTTCTGGTATCTGTTGTTCACAACTACACCATCTCCTTCCTCGCTGCCAGCGGACATTTCTTGGGCCTGCCAGTGTGCTTCCTCATGACTCCCTGGTTTTAATCGGAAGAGCTCTGAGGAGCCAAGTCACCAAGCCCAATAAAAGCACTTGGAAATGGAAATCTGTGTTAGTATTTGTTCAGCCCACACCAAATCTGGCTTCTCTGCCTGTTGCCACTGCCAGACCCCCAGCTTAGGGACAGGCCAGGTGCTCACTGCTTTGGGTGTCCTGGGTGTCCCTGCCACAGCAGCTCAGCCTATGGACGAGGCCTTAACTGTCTCCTTCGGCTCCCTTTGGGACTTTCCATGGGGCTCTACGCTTTTCTCCAGGTTTCATTTTCCTTTCACTATCTTTGTCGCCTAGATGCTAAGCCTGATTCTGCCACGATTTGCTGGGCCTCAGTTTTCTCAACGGGAAAATAGGAGAGAGTTGAATGTGAAAGATTCTAAGGCCTTGCTGGCTCTGCCTTCTCTTGGTTCCCGTCTCTGGCACATAGCCTTTTATTTGGCCACTTTCTGCTCCCTGTCTTATCATACACTTTCCTTTCTGCCTCTGATTTTCTTGCAGTGCCTCTCCTTCTTCTTATTATGACTTTATATTTCCTCTCTGAACATCTGCTTCCTATCCTGACTTTTCTTTCTTGAATCCATTTCTTTCTCTCTTTCTCTATTTCTACTGCTTCGGACGCTGTAGTCTCAGTCTCTACCTACCCTTCTCTCTGGCTTTCTACTTCTTTCCTGTATATGACAACTTTGTTCTGGATTCTGTTTCTCCTTCTTATCTCATTACTACTTAAGTCTTTGCCTCCCAATTCCCTGAACAACATTGCTTTCTCAGCCTATTTTTGAGCCAATGTTTCTGAGCCCCCACCACTTTCCTATCCCTGCCCAGAGTCCCCCTTCTCATTTGTGCCCTGACCTCAGGCTAAGAGCTGGGAGCGGGTGCCACGTGGCTCCTACCAGAGCCAGGCTCCTCCTCGTAATGGATACAGCAGCTGTGTGGCTGGCTCTAGGAAGCATGTTGGACCTAGATGGCTGTCTCTATTTCAAGGCTCAGAAAATCAGACACAGCACTCACTCATATGGGGTGTCCTAGAGCAGGAGCCCGGGCAATCATCTCTCATTGGGAACTGCTACTGGCGTTCAAGTTTACCTCGAGTGCTTCCTTTCTTTGAGTCTACTCTGGCCTTAATTGCTAGCTTTCAGCCCTTGAAATATTCTTTATGAAGACATGGATTAAGACTCAGTAGGAAGAGTTAGGATCTGGCTTCATTCCCATCAAATGCACAGGTTCTGCACTTAAGTCTGGTCCCATGCTTTCCAGAATCCAGATCTAACAGACATTTACTGGGTACCTCTCTACTAGTACCAGGCATACCTGTAACCCCATACAAACCCCACAGCAACCCTGGAGACAGGCACAACTATTTTCTATTTTACAGTAAGGAGACAGGCTCCCAAGTTCACATGCCAATGAGAGGCAGAATTTTTAGTCCAGCGCAAGTCTGATCTGCCCATATTGTCCTCTACCCACCCCAACCCAACGATAGAAATTTAAAAGTGAAAAGAGAAGCTGAGAGATCCTATAGAAGCCAACCATTGATAGCTAATTCTAGTCCCAGAAAAGGAACAGCAGAACAAAAGTCAGTCAGATCTGATGTCCTAGTAGGTGCCATGTTACAGTTAGATCTCTGACCAGAGGCTCGGACCTACATTTTAGGGGTGAGGGAGTGTGGCCATCAGGGTTGAGGGACAGGACACATCACTGGTAGTACATCCTTAAGTGAAGCAAGAAGGCCCAAAGAGTCAGATGTCAGAGCGAGGAGTGGCTTGTTGGGAGCTCCCATAAGCTATACAGGGAGGAGCTCCCCTTGACATCGAATATACTCCCGTATACTCTTTGCTATTTGTTGCTGGCTCTCTGTCAGCTGGCAGGTCTCTATTGCCTCTGGCCCTGCTCTATCATTTTTCTGGAGATTGGGGTAAGGCATCAGGCAGACTCAGCAACCTACACATGCTTGATAAGGGGAGGGGCTGAGCTTCATCAGACCAATGGATCCATTCCAAAGCCAGTGTTCCCGCTTCCTTTTGTGCCTCCACCTTCTACTAGGTTGCCATCCTCTGCCTCCTTGTCTAGATTATAGCAGGGCCCTGGTTTAGTCACCTGTCCTGCAAGGACAGAGCTGGCATAAAGGGGATCAGAAAATGTTGAAGTCACAGATGAATAAAGAAGTAAATTTTGACAAGCTGGATTCATGAATGGGAAGTACCGGAGAAACTTCATCAAGAACAAATTTGAAGGTCCTGTTTGAGCTGGGACAGGTTGTTGGGCCTGGTGCTGCTGGTAGAAATGGCTGACTTTTCGTGTGGCACCCTGGTGAGCAGCACTAGAGGTTGCTGAAAACCAAAGATGGTCCTGGGCCTCAGCAGAAGCAGGTTTAGACCAGGGCAGGTATGATCCCATTCAACTCTTTATTGGTCTACATCACTGCAGCAGGTTCTAGACACTGCCTTATGAGAAGAAAAAGTGTTCCCTCGCCCCCAACTTTGATCTTCTCCCAATTTCAAGGCCTGCCCCTTGAAATGGGTGGGCACTTTCTGAAGCAGGAATACTACAGAGTGGATGATATTCTTCCTCAGGATCAGGGCCAAGGCCCAGGCCAGGAACCAGCTTAAGATCTGAAACTTACTCACTGTGCTCAGGGCCAGACACTCCCTCAGCCCAGCAAGGCTGCTTGCTCCAGAAAACTGGTTTTCTATTATTTTTTGAAGCTTGTGGAATTGGGCTTGCCTTTCTGTAGGGCGCTCAAGCCAGGCCTGGTCCCTGCAACAAATCCCTGGCAGGGGTCAGGAGTGACAGCAACACATAATAAAACACTGAAGGAAAAGCTCAGCCTCCTGAAACACTCTGTTAAGATGGCCAATTCATACCAGCCACTGGAGGAGAGGAAAGTCAAGTTCCACATTAAAACGTTAATTTCTCACATTACAGAAGTGTTCCTGGAGCTCCTGGACAGGCTGTTAAGTGGGTGCTTGGTATTCACCCTGGGTAGCAGGATGGGCTCACTTAACTCTATTTCTAAGACTCTTCCCCAGTCTCTGAGCAGCTTCCCCCCTTGAAAACTTCCACACTTGCCTAGACCTTTCTCCATTCCCCAGAACCACTTTTATTCTAGAAGAACTTTCTGTATTCTCACAGAAATCTTATTAGGTCCTTACAGACCATCATTACTTTCCACTTTGTACTTTCTGGGTGGCCTTGGGCAAGTCACGCAAACCTCTCTGAGCCATGAATACCTCACCTGTGAGTGTTGAGGGCCTTTAGTGTACTTTAGCTACATGTCCATGTGCCCTTTTCTCTTCGTGGAGCACTTTCACATCCATTATATTGTATGTCTCCTCTGTAGCCCTAAGGAGACTTAGGACACCCATGTAACTGGAGAGGAAGTTGATGCCCAAAAAGGCCAAGTTAGTGCAGTAGAAACAATCTTTGGGACAGTCTAGAGTGTATCTTGTGTAATATTCCTGACTAGCCTAGAAGGTACACTTATTTTTCCATTTTATAAAAGGGAACCAGGCTCTGAAGTATGAAGTACTCCCCGCAAGGCTCTTGGTGCCAGGGGTCGGTCTCTAAGCCTGTGTGCTTTACACCTCACCCCTGCTTCCCACAGATTCTGACTTGTCCTCTTTGTCTTAATTATTTCACCTGTCAACAAGCTACAGGCCAAGCCCAGTGTTGGCTACAGGTGTACTATTCTGCAAGACAATTTCTACTGCCAAGAAACTCTAGTCAAAGCCAATTATTGGAACAAAGGTGCCCTCTACTGGATAAATACTAAAATACCAGCCTGAGTGCACACTTGTATATGAATGTCTTTTTCTGATGAACATTTATTTCTTCATCCATCTATCTATCAATCTTTTGATCCACCCATTCACCTACCCATCCATCTACCCATATGCCCATATATCTACCTATCCATCCATCCATCAATCCATCCGTCCATCATCCTAGTTTCACTGATATCTTATAGGCATCACCCTCATTTACTGAGGCTCTCATTGCAGCACCCCCACCTCTTGCTCTGCAACCAGGTCTTGTGTATGCCTCAGTGACACAGACACAGAAACAAGAAAGCCTCATATTTATGTGCTCCTATTCTTTTTGTGGAGCACCTTCACATCCATTATATTGTTTGTCCCCCCTGCAACCCTAAGGGGACTTAGGATGCCCATTTAACTGGAGAGAAAGCTGATGCCCAGAGAGGCCAGGTATGGTAAAGTAGAAACAATCTTTGGGATAGCGACTGGTTTCAAATCAGGGTTTCATCATTTACTAATTCTGGCATCTCAGCGAAGTTTCTTAAACTGCATGAACCTCGATTCCTCATCTTTAAAGTTAACTCACTCAACTTAAATATGTGCCAGGCTTGGCTTTGGGGGTTAAGCAATGAACAGGACTGAATAGATCCTATTCCTCCAAATCCTCTATACTATAGAGGTTAGAATGAGGCTTAAATGAAACGAGAATATGTCACAGTAAACGCCACTTATGTCATGTCATTGTTATTACCTATATGAGGAACATGGAAGGATTTGGGGATGTTTTCCCTGGAAAAGAAAAGGTGAGGGAGTGGTTGATGTTATGCTTGTTTGTTCGTTAAAGCGGCACATTTTGGGGTTGAGGGGATGCATTCTGGAGCTAGGCTGCCTTGTTCTAAATCCCAGACTCTGTCCTTTAAGAGCTTCATGATCTTCAGCAAAACTATGCTTGTTTTCTCTTCAGCAAAATGGAGATAAAAATTCAACATTTACTTATGTATAATAAGTGCCAAGCAAGGTCTTGGGGGCCCAGATATGAACAAGACAGAGAAGGGCTGTCTTATCTCATAGGAGTGTGATGATTAAATTAATCATTACATATTAAGCACCCAGAACAGTCCTAACTGAATGTGTACTGTATGTTTGCTATTTTGATTATCCTGACTGTTTCAAAGGCTCTATGAATGTTTTTTATTGGTACTTCATGTTGGTGACACTTCTTGACTATCTGGGGTTGATGAGGAAGACAGAGGACAGGCTTGCTCTTTTGGCAGAGAAAGTAGAATAGGGGCCAGGGTGTTGAGGTCAGAGGGAGGCAGATTCTCAACTCAACAGTACAGGAACTTTACTAGCTAAGTGGCCTACAACTGGACAGCCAACCCAGGGAGCATTGAGTGGCCAGTGACCAGTGGAAAGGTGCAAACATGAGTGGAGCTACCACAAGAAGTTCCTGCCCTGTCTGAGAGGTGGCCTAGAGACCACTTAAATCTCCTTCCTCAGTTAAGGGCTTCCATTTTTCTGGGACAGATGGCGTGAACTCTAGTGTCTCTGGAGAAAGTCCCCAAGTTGGAGAGGAACTAACCAGGGCAGTACTGCCTCCTGTTGATGGCCACTAGAGCATCTGGCTGCCCACTCCTGGTCTCAATCCTGATGCCAGGCAGCTGCCCTCTGCTTGTGTCCAAGACCTAGAAGACCAGTGGAGATTTGGCCACCCTTTCTGGTCCTAGACACGTACTCTCCACAACTTGCCTCAGCCAGCTGTCCCAGTAGATACTGTGGCATAGACCAAACCTTCCCTGCCAAACCTTGTCCAAATGGCAGATTTACAAGCAAAATAAAGTCATTGTGGTGGTAAGCCTTTAAGTTTGAGGTGTTTCCTAGTATTAAATAACTAGAGCACAACACGTCCTTGAATCCTTCCTTGCTTCTGCCCAGGCAGTTCATCCCTTCTTTTGGCTCTGTGCACACTTTGTACTTTCTTCTATAAGAGCTGTTATTGCCATAGGACATTCCCTCTGGAGGCAAACACCAGATCATGGCCCCCATAGAAACCATGTCTGATTGCAGGGTTGGGCACCAAGGACAAATTGCTTAAAGGCTAAGTTTGGTCAGATGAATCCTGGCAAGAGCAGGACCTGAAAGGCTGAGGATATTGGGTGAATGGCAGAGTGGAATGTGTGAGGCCCTAGCTGGGGTGGACCACTGTGAATGGAGTCTCCTGAGGTCTTTGGATGCCCACTGCGGGAGGTGGCAAGTCAGACAAATGGACAGACTTCAGATATAGTCTGTCTTCCAGATGAAAGGAGAGTTGGGCTCAAGTTTGATCCCAGGCCTGCTTGTCAACTACGTGTGTTGACCCTGACCTTTTCCTTTCAGGCATGTAGCCAACATCTGGATGCACCTGAACTCTCTGGTTTGCACATTTGCTTGTGTTACTTTTTTTTTTTTTCTTAGGTGACCTCCTACAATCTGCTCCTGGGAAAACCTCCCTTTCTTCAAAGCCTCATGGGCTAAAGCTGCCTGACCCCTGACTCTTTCAGGGTAAAATGGTTGTGCCGATGTCTTCCATTTTCCCATCTAGATCCTTCCCAACCTTTTCTGGGCCCCAAAAAGTTGGTCTGTATGAACAATTATCATTGGGGTCTCTTACCTCACTGAATGAGGTTGAAATGCCAGAACTTTCTTGGAACACTATGAAAGAAAAAGTCTGAAGGCTCAGGAAAATGGGCACATAGATCTATTGCATGCCACCTGCTCACACCCTTAGGAGAAGCTGAGGACACCCCCTTCACCAAAGCATTAAGGAATATATTCATGTGCCGGAGCCAGCCAGCTAAGATGGAACAGTTCCCGAGAGGGGGAGTAAGGATTGAGAGAGAGAGAGAGAGAGAGAGAGAGAGAAAGAGAGTCGGGAGGGCTAACAGTGAATATTGAGCCCCGAGTTTATTAAGCACAGCATATTTATACCCTAGGATGTGCATGAGAAGCAACACCCACAGATATGCAAACAATTGCTGATCTTTACATAAGTTTTCTCAAAACATCCTTGTTTTGTTTTCTGTCTCTTATTCCTTGGGGCAAGGAACGTTAGACTCTTTCCATTAAGCCAAATTTCTTCCTTTTGCAACAAACTATTCATTAAGCCAAACTTCCTCCTTCAGTAACAAGCCCACCTGCTCTGCAAACTTTTAGCTTGCAGGCAACTTTAACCCTGTCTGTAGGGCATTCAGCAAGAATGGCTCCCAACATTCATGGCAGTCTGGGTGTGCGTGGAGGGCATGTCACCTTGAAAAGCTCCATGGTGGTTGCCCCTTGTAAGCCAGAGAGGGTGCCATAGTAGGTATTGTAATGGAAGTTCCTGATCTCAGTGTGAATAATGGGAGCCCAGATAGATGGCAGCACTTAACCATCATAAACAAGATGAACACAATTACCATAATAAGCCACAGATATGGAGTGGTTATCAATTATTGGAATGCTTTAGGAATCTGTGGGGATGGCTAATTAATTACAGGGTCCCAAGGAAGGAAACACATGGAAGCCTTCCAAGTTGCTGCTAAACATATATAGAAAAAAATTTCTAGGTATGCGGTGTAGAAACCTATCTTGAGTCATCACTACGTGGATGTGTTGCCTCTTACCCAGGTCTCAGACTGAGCAGCTCACAGGTTCAGAGTGCTGACTGAGCAGGATTCTGTGTCCCTTAGAGGAAAGTGTATATCATAAATTTCTTTCCAAGGGATTATGAGATTACTTACCAGGGTGACTGTTCTCTGAGAAAAGAGAAATACCCAGACCATAGAAGAAGTTGCTAATACTGGCTCTGTTGCTGGCTTTGAAGAAGCAAGCTGCCATAAATCTTACTGCCAACAACTTGAGGGAGTTTAGAAGGGACCTGTCCCTACTCGAGCCTCCAGATGAGAACTCAGCCTTGACTGACACCTTGATTGCAGCCTGTGAGAACCTGAGCAGATGTCCTAGTTAAACTGTGCCCAGACTTCTGATCTACAGAAACTGTAATACATGTGTGTTAAGTTGCTATGGTTGTGGTAATTTGTTATATAACATGGGAAACTAATATAATGCATGATTTTTAAAAATGCTGGTTTTATTTAGAAAAAAATCAGAATACTGAATGCTGAAGAGGATATGATGAAACTTATACACTGTTAATGGGTATTAACAGTTTTTTCTTTCATATAAAAGTTTTTAAACATACACAAAAGTAGGGAGAATAGTATTATAAACCCAAGTACGACCATTGCCTAGATTCAAAAATTAAGATTTTTTTCTATATTTCATTTATCCCCTTTTTGTATAATAATTTCAAATAAATCCCAGACATCATGTCATTTCCTCTAAATACATATGAATATACATACTTGAAAAAATGTCTAATTTCTGACATAACCACCTTGCCATTATCACATTGTGAAAAACTTAAAAATAACTTGTATCACTAATGCTCAGTCCATATTCAAATATCTCCAGTTATCTTAAAAATATCTTGACTTAACACATATTTTTGGAACTTATAATAAAAAGCAGTATGTAACTAGAGCCTTAATAATGTTCCTATTCTTTGATACCAGTATGGCTATTCCTGAGAATTCATCATAAAGAAAAATTCAAAAGATGAAAAAGCATATCTATTAAAGAATTATTTATAATAATGAGAAATTGCAAACAAATCAGATATATAGTGTATCAGTGAGAGTACACTCTTGAAAACTATCCTTACCAGTAGTTCAATAGTAGGAAATTAGAATGGGGACGTGATTGTAAAGTTGTTGTATATAAAACAGTTCAGAGATTGGTAACAGCAGGATGTCTCTCCTATTCCTGGTGGTGAGAGACAAAGGGAGGAAGGAGGTTGGAGTACTTACAGCCTTTTTGGGGGACAGAGAGAGAGAAAGAGAGAGAAGGAGGGAGGGAGATAGAGATGGATGGAGAGAGAGAGATCGCCTGGCTTCTCCCTTTCTTCTTCTGTCTTCCCAGTTTCTTGTGAGTGTCTCCTATTTACTGAATTTGACTGAGGCCAGGATGCTGGGAAGTGAAGTTTTCAGGGTCAGCTACCTGGGAGATAGATAACCTCCCTCTTGGGAGCCCAGTCAGCTTTGGGCAGGTCAGAGAATGAATCTGAGAGCAAGCAGGCATATGTCTAGCACATCAATGGGGATCCTAAAACCTTTCTAGAACAGAATAAGAGCTAAATAAAAATATCCAATGAGAAGATAATTACTAAGTTATGACACATCTACTGAATGTGTTCCTTAATTATCGAAATTATAATGATAAAGATTGTATAACAATATGGAAAATACATATTGAATTATACTATAACATTATTACCTTTCTTTACTTTTTTCTTTTTATACCACTTATAACTTCCTAACATAAAAAAAACAAATCTATTTTATTATGTTTATTGTTTATTAACTCACACATCACTCTCTACCCCTGATATAAAGTTAGCTCTGAGAGGGGCAAAATCTTTGAGGTTTTTTTTTTAGCTTTGTTCATTTAATTTGTATACGTCAAAATACACTTTTATTTCTAAAATAGTGGGTTTTGTGGTTTTTTTCTTTGTTAATGTATCTCAGGTGAACAGTGCCTGAAACATAATTGGTGCTCAGTAAATATTGTTGAATGAATAAAATAATGTGAAGAAGGCAAAAATATAACACCCACTTCATAAGGTTGTTGTAAGGGTTAAATGAGATGGGGTATGTAGGATCCCTACCACATAGTAGATAGTGCACTTAGCAAAGGTTAATTTCACTTAGGCAGAAGAGAGCAGGTGGAGAAAGAAGAGTTGAAAGTCCACTGGTTCACCCTAAAAGGGAAGAGAGAAGAGTACATTATAATTCCCAAAGAATCAATGTGGTGTGATGAGCAGAAGCCTAGGCCTATAATCACCCCTCCACTTACTAGCTCTGTGCCCTTCGTCAAATAACTTAACTTCTTCATGCTGTATTTTCCTTATCTTTAAAGTGGGAACACATTAATAATAATACCTATCTCAGAGGATTGAATGAATGGTGTTCAGCATAAGCCTTGGCACATAATGCTCAATAATGTTGGTTTCTTTAATGCCGGGTCATCCCTTCCTCCTGGGAGTCCCAGCCAGTCTGGAGCTGTCCAGAGTGCTGAAGACATTCTCCCTCCCTCAGGTCCTCTCTCCTTCATTTTCTCCTTCCTTTCTGGCTTGGTTCCCCAGAGTCTTAGGGTTTGAACAGATCAAATTTTCCAAGTGGCTTATTCAGGCCCCTGCGGGGAACAGGGACAGAATGAGCCATATATGAAGCACTTCCCAGGCAGGAGTCTCTAGAAGCTGAAGCGCAGCAGAAGTGGTGACTGCACACGCGGTGGTGGCAATGCGAGCTCCTCAAGCCAGAGTTTGATTGAAGAGTTTGATGTCTGAGGACCCTGGTGCAAGAACCTTAGGATCTCCAAAGAAGCAGTAAATCAGCCTCAACTGCACAACATGGCAGGTGGGTCTTCAGGAAGCTTGCCCTGAAGGAAGGCAAGAAAGACCAGGTTGGGGGTCAGGAGAGTGACCTTTGGCTATGGAGGTTGAAGGAAAACCATATCTTCCTTCCCTGGGTTCTTATCACCTTCTCTATTTTAGTCATTTGTCTGTTAATGCATCTAAAGGAATCTTTATCTTTTGGGGTTATGATAGTATGGAGTTGACTAACTCCACTTGCCTCTGAGCCACACAGTCTGTGGCTAATCCTTAGTGTCCATCTCCTTGGGTGTAAAAATACAAATGGTCTCTCCCCAGGAGGATGAAGTATTAACCCATTGTGCTGGAGGTGGCATTGGCAGCCCACATACTCCTCGGGGAAAGGTTGCGAGAGGGGACATGGCCAGCTTCAGAGACAAAAGTCACCTATTTCCTGATTTTTATTGACAACTAGAACATCAGAACTGAAGGATCTATGGAGACCTAAACATCAAAACTAAGTCCTCCTTGTATAGATGGAAAAACTGCAACACAGAAAGAGGTGTAGACTCCAACCCATAAATCAGCATCAGAGCTGGGACTAAGGTGAGCTCCTGACCTGGCCCCAGCCTGAGCCTTCTACAGGCCTGAGCCTTCTGTGAGTCCCTGCAGCCCATCAGCAGGAGCATCCCTGGGACACTGAGCGCTGCCAGCAGGACCACAGGTTCAGGGGATCCTGCTGCTGCTTTGAGGGACTGAAGGAAAACTCTTCTAATTTTTCCTTTCTGTGCCTCAGTTTCCCCATATGTACTCAGAGGATTTGGTTTAGATGTTTAGATCTTCAGGGATCCTTCAACTCTGATTTTTTTAGGTGTTCAATAATAAAGGTAAATTTTGTCCTTGACTGGGAGGTGAAAAGTCAAGCCCCAGTCCCAACTTAGCCTTAACTTTTGGTGAGACCTCAGACAAGTTGCCATTTCAACCAGAGTCAGTTTCCTCCCCTGAAAAAGAGGGTAAGAGGTCACTTCTCAGGGCCTCTGGGAGGATAGACAAAGCATTGGATCACAGGTGCTTTGGAAAGTACAAATTGAGAGGAGATGTGGCTGTCATTAACATCAGCCACATATGCTTATGTTTGTAACCAGGAATGACTAGCTCTCTATGAGCCTAGAACACACTCAGCTGCTCTGAGAGACTCATCTGGAGAGGTGAGGATATTAGGAGACCACTTAGAGCATCACAGCAAAAGAGAAAGAAAGATACAGAGGGCCCCTCAGAGGTTCACAGAAGAGCAGCCGCCCCAAGTCCCTTGACCTGAGTAGGGAGAACGATCACATCACAGGCCCGAAGGAATCACAGTCGGCCAGCCCTGCAAACTGACTCCTTTAACAGATGGGGAGGCTGAAGCTTTGAGAGGGGCAAGGGCAGGACTGGACTGAAATTTGGGCCTTAACCACCCTGTCCAGCTCTCTTTACAGTACAATGTACCTGCCTCCCCTCTAGGATCCAAAGATAGCGACGATGGTGATGGTGATAACTGTCATTTAGTAAGTACCTATTTGCTTCCATTTAGTGAGTGCTACTTACCTACTCAGCACATCTCCATTGTAGGTACTCTACTCATTTCAGTCCTCACCACAACTCTTCCAGGTAGCTCTTCTCATCTCTACTTTACAGACAAGAAAACTGAGGTGCTGAGAAGTTAAGCATCTTGCCCAGATTAGGAGCTAGTGAGTCATAAAATCAGGGTTTAATCCTCTGTGAGAGTTTAAGATCCTTCTTATTCCTCTGGTCAGAACATAATTTCTAAAGAGCTCTTCTGCACAGACCATTGCTGTTGGCTTCGGGAGGGTGTCTTCTTACTCTCCTGATCTACACTTTCAAGTACAGGCTGGTTATAGCTGGGTCTCCCCTAGGAAGCTTACCCTGAGGCTCTTCAGGAGGACCCCAGGTCCTCCCCCCATCAATCCTGCCTACTGCCTGTACTGGGGTCAGCTCTGCTTTTAGCTGAGACCCACCTCACTACCAGCTTGGCAGTTTCTGAAGTGTGAGATGGAATCTTTTGCCTTCCTGGGGCACCCGTAGTGGAAGGCTGCTGGCTACATAAGTGAGTGAGAGGACTTGGCTGAATCCTGTGGGTGAGAGAGGGGCAATGGCAGGAATGCAAAATGAGGCCAGGCAGGAGTTTCAGGGGTGTAGGACGGGCATCGAGGTCCTGAAACAGTAAAATGAAGTGGGGAATGCCCAGTCCAAGTGTCCCAGTCAAAGAGGCTTAGTGTGGGTGACAGATGAGCTGCACAGATTTGTCCAAATCCTGTCTCTCTGCCACTCCATTCAGTTCCCCTTAGTTTCCTCATCTGTACAGTGAGTATAAAAAGACATTTGTCTGCACAGGGCTATAAGGGGATCAGAGATGTGACTTTGCACATGCAATGTGAACCCTCTAGCCACATATACACAATGAGAGAGCTACGGTACCGTAGAATCTGGCAAAGTCAGGTGCTATGAAATGGTGCTGAGCTTGAGAGTAGGAGGCAGGGGAGACTCAGAGGAGCACCAGGCGAACTTGGCCCACCTTGGAGGATGACTGCAGGAAGAATTAGTAGTAACAGAGTATGAGAGGTAGGATTTACTGAAAGCCTAAGTACCAGGGACTGTGATGAGTCCTTTACATTATGTTGTTTACTCATCACATTAACTTTATAAAGTAAGTTTCATTATCCACATTTTACAGAAGAGGAAAATGAGGCTTGAAAACTTCAGAGACTGGCCTAGGGCCACACGAATGGGAAGCAGTGAGCAGGTCTGGCCAGCTCGGACTCCAGAGCCCATATGCCGAGCCATTGAGCTCCAGCCCAGGACCCTGCATAGACATCATGAGGCTGTTAACCAGTCCTGGGGAGGATGTTAGCCCCCAAATGCTGGGGGTCCTCAGACATCATGGGTCCAAATCTCTCATTTACAATGAGGAAGTTGAGGTTCCTGCAGGAGGTATCTGCCCCCAAATCATACAGGAAGCACTGACAGAAAATGCTAGAAAGGAAATCTTGTTCTTATTCCCCTTTCCTAGGACTGCAGGGGTGCTTGTATCCTGAAGGTTGGTACTGGATGCTGCTATGCAGAAAGACCTGCCTGCCCTGCCAGGGCCCATGGGAGTCCACTCTCTGCCATTCAAGAACTGTCCCTTCCCTAACCCTTCTCTCTGTGGTGCTTTGGGGTACCCTTCTGTGGGCTGGCTCTCTCCCTGATCCTGCCTGGGGTGCAAGGACCTTCACCTTGGGGGTACTGGGTCCCTGGGACTGTGACCCAATCTTTGCCCAGGCTCTCCCCAATGCTGCTGCCCAACTGGCTGTGGACCGAGCCAATCAGGACTCCTCGCTGGTGCTGGGCTTGCGACTGGCTTCCGTGGTCCTCCCCACCGGCTGTGATACCCCTCATGCTCTGACCACATTCCTAGCCCACAAGAACACAGTAGCCGCTTTTGTGGGTCCTGTCAATCCTGGTTACTGCCCAGCAGCAGCCCTGCTGGCCCAAGGCTGGGACAAGGCCCTCTTCTCCTGGGCATGTGAGGCTCCAGAGGGAGGAGGTAAGCTGGTGCCCACCTTGCCTTCAGCGGCCCATGTGCTGCTGTCCATCATGAGACACTTTGGTTGGGCTCGCGTGGCCATTGTGTCCTCTCACCAGGACATCTGGGTGTCTACGGCCCGAGAGGTAGCCATGACTCTCAGGACACACGGGCTGCCTGTGGGGCTGGTGACCTCTCTGGGACCCGGGGAGCAGGGGGCCACAAAGGTCCTGAAGCAGCTCTGCAGCGTAGACGGCTTGAAAAGTAAGTGTATGTGGTGCCTTTCTTCCTACAGCAGCCTGGACTTCATATGGTGGTCGATGGAGTTTCCTTGGCATCAAACACTGGGCTGAGCACTTGACAATGGCCCTACATTTAACCTCCCAGCACCCATGCGAACTAGTCCTGCTGAGGTCTGCACTTTGCAGCTCAGATAAGGGAAGTAATATGTCCAAGTCACACAGTTGGCATTTGGTGTAGCCAGATATTTGAGCTCTGATTTGAATGTTAATTGTGAAGTCGGAGCCAAGGTACAATGAAGGAAAAGAAAGAGTAGAGCCTCAGGAAAGGAGTTAGAACCATTTTTAGTTTCATAGTGACTGGTCTCTAAGTGATGACTGTGGGATGGAAGGACAGGTATGTGGGATGGAAGGACAAGTAAGCCGGTGGTTATGACAGAGAGGTCAAGACCATCCCAGGGAGCAGAAGCTTGGTGATCTGGAGGAGGCATGGGGCTGGGCCCTGGGAGATCTGAGGAGGCTTCCTGGAGGAGGCATGGAGGGATGGGGTATACGGGAGGCAGCACCAAAAAGACACAAGAAACCTGAGAATTAATCTACACTGGGGTTTTTTGAACTGTGAGTCATTTGTGTCAAGAAACCAGTCTGGTGAATCAAGACTAGCATTACAAACAAGGGAAGACAGAGAATGAATAGGAAGCAATAGAGAAGACTGGAATTGAGCAGAATAGAATGAAATAGAATCAAATAAAAGTAGTGAATATGAGAGTGCATTGCAGATAGCAGGAGAGAGTCTCGTTCTGTGAAACTTCCCTTCAGTTTTGTGAGTATCAATTTTACACACTCAGCTTTGAGAGCATACCAAGGTAAAATGTATTTATTACTGTTGAGTACCGGCAGTGCAGTTTGAAAGTCACTGAGACTAACCACCAAGTGTTCTAGATTTGAGGGAGTTGAGGCCGGCACCAGTGAGGAGGGATGGGTTGGGCAGCCCTGAGCTCTGGCGGCCAGTTAGTGAGTTAGACCAGAGTGGAGCATCAGACGTGGCTCAGATGTGCCCACCGCCACTCAGGAATGGTGCCTCACTTCTCTGAGCCCCAGTTTTCCAACAAGTGAAATGGGGATAATAAAACCTACGTCACAGGGCCACGATGAGCAGATAGATGTATATGACTGAGTGCTTTGTAAACACTGTTCAATCAAGAGTCGCTGAGCTCTGTTCTGTGCCTGACCCTAGCTGGGCTCAGGAGGAAATGGCCAGGCCCCAGCAGTGAGGAGCTGAGTCTGACAGGAGACAGATGCCTATCCAGGTGACAGAGGAGCCCGGAGGCTAGGGGAGCTGATCTGCTTAAAGGTGAACAGGGTTTCACAGGGAAGGTGACATCAGGGCAGGGCATGAAAATGAGAAATCGATTACAGGTGGGAATGAGAGGGGATGCATTCTGGGCAGAGGGATCAGCTAATGCAAAGGGATAGAGGCAGCATGTTAATGAGACTAGCAGAATAAACAGGTCACTTCTGTGTGGCTGGAGCACAGTGGAAGTGAGTGGGGGGGGGACCTCATCAAACTCCTTCTCCACCCTGTTTCAGGGGATTGAGTCCTAGCCACAGGAGCCAGGAGGCAGAGTGGTTATGGGTAATTTTCTGGAATCAAATTGCCAGGACCCCACTCTTGGCCGCACCTCCTACCAGCTGTGTGACTTCAGGCAAGTCACTAAACCTCTCTGTGCTATACTTTCCTCATCAATAATATGAGGCTAACAAAAGCCTCTACTTCATAGGGTTGTGAAGATGAAATGGACTACAGCAGGTAAAGGGATTACAACAATACCACTCGTGTAGTGAGCCCTGCTTACAATCAGTGTAGGCTTTTACCATTTAACTGACCCACTTGTGCTGATCAGTGCTCCCTTATGGCCAAGTGCAGAACAGCGGTTCTGACTCATCTTAAGAGAAGGGAGATTTGGTAAGAAGTTGAACAGAAACCTGGCAGAGATGGGGTAAAGAAAAAAAGCCCTGGTTCTGTTTCCCCCCAGTCCTGTGGAGCTCTCTCCAAGGGCCCTCCCCATTATTCTGGGGCCAAGAGGGGGCGGCTTCTGCCCATGGCTTGCACAGCATGGCCACCCAGAGGCTCAGCAGAGTCAGGGGCTCCAGGCTCTTACTTCCACATACCCCTCAGCCTTCCTTGGTTGCTCCATGTTCCTGCATTTTCTGGAGAAAGAAATTGCAGTAGGAACATGTGTGGGCCACATCCAAAGCAAGTGGTGGCCCTTTATTGGCAGATGTTGCAGCCCTGGTTAGGGATCCAAGATGCAGAGAACCTTTACTTTGGGCAGATATGTGGGACCCTTACCTTGGGCAGGGCTCCCTTCTGTCCTGGGTGCCTGGAGGTGAAATTGGCTGCCTTATTACCTAGGGCTGATATCTTTTACTATGGTAAAGGGGAATGCATTCGTGTCTGCTTAGTTGAGATTACAAACTGATAGTACATGAATAAACAAAATGTAGTCTATCCATAGAGTGGAATATTGAGCAGCCATAACAGTGAATGAAATACTAATTCATGCTGCAATGTGGATGAACCTGGAGAACATTATGTTAGTGAAAGAAGAAAACAGCCACAAAGGACCACATACTGTATGATTCCACTTATGTGAAATGTCCAGATTAGGCAAATTGATAGAGACAGAACGTAGATGAATGGCTTACTGGGGTTAGGGGGAAGGAGTAGTGGAGAGTGGCTGCTAATGGGTACAAGGTTGCTTTTTTGGGAGGATGAAAGTGTTCTAGAATTAAATAGTAGTGATGGTTACACAACCGTGTATATACACTGAGTTGTACACTTTTTAAAGGCTGTTTTGATGGTATATGAATTATCTCAATTTTTAAGAAGGCTTAAAAAAACAGATTACAGCCTGGGAGCCAGCCTACCCAGGTTTAGATCCTGGCCCTGCCACCAACGGGGTTTTATACCTGGGGTAACTTCTTAACCTCCGATGCCTTGATTTCCTCCTCTGAAAGTACAGATAATGATAAATATACTTCTCAGTACTGTTAGAGTATCAAATGACTATTTGTAAAAGTACTTTAGGACAACACAGAGCAAGCTGTCAATAAATATTAATAATTGTCAGAGTCAGCAGGGCAGAGGGAGGGCGGGAAGTTAGTCATAATGATTGGGCATGCAGGCTGAAAGGGACATATTAATACAAACCTATCTTCAGTTGAGGGGGATCTTTTTTGCTCTAGGCCAAACTCAGATTTGGTGGCATTGGCTGTTATCGTTACAGAGGGAACAGATAAAGGGGATAGTCCTCCTTTTCCCAGACTAATAGGGAGAGGTCTGGCAGTGCCTGCATAGAAGCAGGGATAAACTTAAGAGTTCTGAGCAGCTCTCCAAGGCCAGAGACTTCTGGGTTTCAGAGAAGGCCTGTGAAGGTGAGCCTGTCACCTCTGTCTCCAGTCGTGGTGCTGTGCATGCACTCAGCGCTCCTGGGTGGCTCCGAGCAGATGGCCCTGCTGAGGCAAGCGTGGGCCCAGGGCCTGGCAGATGGAAGGTTGGTCTTCTTGCCCTATGACACCATGCTCTTCTCCTTGCCCTACCGCAACCGCCCCTACCCCGCCCTCGGCCACATGGGGCTCCTGCGAGAAGTCTATGATGCAGTGCTCACCATCAGCCTGGAGTCTAGTCCCATGGATAAGGCCTTCGAAGCTGCTGGGGCCAATGAAAAGGTGGCTCTCCACCTGGAGACAGAGCAGGTACGTCGGTGCAGGCCCATACAAGGCCCTGAGAGCACGGCTATGGGCTGTTGTGCTCCTCACCCACTCCAGGCCTTCTTGGGCTTGGCCAGCTGCCAACTAGTCCTATCTCCACTGTGGGCATGTGATCCATCCCTTATTTGACAAAGTGACTCTCTACCTAGTCCCTGGTGTACTCTTTCTCTTTTGCTCTCATATGTGTGTGTGTGTGTGTGTGTGTGTGTGTGTGTGTGTGTGTGTGTGTGTCTTTTTTCTTCTTTTCGTTCTTTTGGCTTGCTTGATCAATTCTCCTCTTGTGTCTGTTTTGCTTCTACTTTTCTGTCTCTGACTCAATTCCTTTAATTCTGATTTTTGGCTTAGCTCCCCTTTCTCTTGCAGCCATTCTTCCTTTCCTTTATCTATCTCTCTCTAGCAAATTGTGAAGATCAGAAAGAGAGAGTGTTGGGGATGTGAGAGAGCAGGAAAGTTTTGGATGTCACTGCTGTGAATCTGAAGTGTTGGGTGGGGGGTGTAGCTGCCCACTCAGTTTTGGCTTATAGGATTCAGCTGCTTGAGTGTCTCTGGGATAGCTGCTTCTTGGTGATAAGAAGATAATGGTATCTGGAGGTGGTAACAGGGATGCAGATGCTGATGGAGGGTTATTCAACCCATCATTCATCTGACAAATGCAAATTGAGTTCTCATGTGACACTGTACCAAGCATCAAAGATACAATAATGGACAAGACAGATCTGGCCTTCGAGGAACTTCTATTCTGTTAAGGCGAGACAGATAGTAGCCAAACAACCCAATAACCCAATTCTTACAGTGATAATATTGCCAAGAAAATAAAACAGGATAAAGTGGCAGAGAGTGGCTAGGATGCGGTAGTGAGCAGCAACAGTTAGGACAGGCAGGGAAGCCCACTGTAGGAGGTAGCACTTGAGCTGAGTGTTGAGTGATAAGGAGACAGCCAGGTGAAGATCTGGGTGAAGAGCAACCAGGCTGGGAAAATAGCAAGCACAAAGGCCCTGAGGCAGCATGAGCTCCAATGGCTAGAGGAACAGGCAGAAGGGAGTGTAGGATGGTTGGATTGTCATGAGAAATGAGGAAAAGAATCTGAGATGAGCGTTGGGCCTGATCATGCGGGGCATTGTAGGCCAAGTTAATGAGTCTGAACTTATAAGTGAAATGGGAAACCATCAGTGGGTTTTAAGTAAGAAAAGTTTTGACTTATGTTTTAAAAAATCACTTCTGTTGCTTTTTGGGGAATTGCCTGAGAGGGCAGGAAGCAAGGAGGCCCTTAAGGAAGCTCCTATTGGCCCAGGTGAGCAGAGAGAGGGCTCGGACCCAGGTGGAAGGAGTAAAGGGGGTGAGAGGTCAATTGGGCTGGGGATAAATTTTGAAAAAGCCAAAGAGACTTGGTGAACTAGAAGAGAGAGAGGAGTCAAGAATCAAACCAAGGCTTGAGAGGCACTGGGCAGGTTGTGGTTCTATTTTCTAGAATGTAGGAAGCGGCGGTGGGTTGGTGTGGTAGAGTCAGGCTGAAACTTGTAGAACCAGGAGTTCTGTTTTTGGACATATTAGATAAGTTCGAGATGCCTGTGAGACAACAGAGTCAGTGGTTGTGGTGACCATGGAGACTGTGAGGCTGCTTAGTGGGGCCAGAGGTAACAGTGGGACCAAAGAGAGGAGTGTGTTGGTGGGGGAGCATTAAGGAGATGATAATTCAAACAATCGCTGCTGGCAGGAGGGCCAGGACTCAGAGATGTCTGGGAGCCTGTGCCATGGGGTTATGGGGTTGAGGGACCTTCTCTTCCACAGGTGTCCCCGCTTTTTGGAACCATCTATGATGCTGTTGTCCTGCTGGCCCATGCCCTGAACCACTCTGGGAGCCATGGGGCAGGGCTCTTGGGGGCCCACTTAGGGGACCACATAGGAGCTCTGGACATAGCTGGCTTTAGCCAGAGGATCCGGACGGATGAGAAGGGCAGGAGGCTGGCTCAGTATGTTATTTTGGATACAGATGGTCAAGAAAACCAACTGGTACCCACCCACATCTTAGACACAGGCACATGGCAAGTGCAGCCCCTGGGCAGGGCCATTCATTTTCCAGGAGGGGCCCCTCCAGCACGTGACTCCAGCTGCTGGTTTGACCCCAATACGCTGTGCACGAGAGGTAATTCATCATGCACCCATCCATACATCCACCCATCCGTCTATCCATCTGATCATCCACCCCTCCATCCATCCATTTATCCATCTATCCATGTACCATTCATTCATAAGGCTTTCCATGTGGACAGTCATATGAGAAGCAGGTACAGGTGCAAAGAAAAAGCTTGACTCTTTATTGAGAAGACTGATCTAAGAGTTGTCAAATGCCAGGGAAGGACAGCAAGGCCTCCCCTCAGCTGAGCAGGGCTAAAACATTCACAGAGTACATGGTCCTCAGCAGCCACTTTTCATCCAACTCTGTCTGTCTGCAGATAGGATTTTCCCCATCAAGGGCCATTCTGAGCCTTATCCCTGGGGAGGGGGCTGGGCAGGGATCATGTCCCTATTTCTCAGAGGAGGACTGAAGAGTATGTACAGGAGCTGAGTGAAGGGGCTGTATTCCTTTTGTGGTTGTGGCTCTTGAGACTCACATCTACTCAGCTTCCCCCACAGGTATGCAGCTCTCAGGCAACCTCCTTGCTCTGGCCCTGGCCTGTGCCCTGGTGCTGACTGGCGGGGCCCTCATTTGCCTCATTAGGTGAGAATCTGTGCACTGGCCTCATTTTGCTGATCTGTGCCCTTGCCCCACAGCCCTGGTAATCTGCAGGGGGCTTTTCTATCCTCTGTCCCAAGACCTCAGGAGTGTTCCATACTTGGTCAGGCTCTGTGAAGGCTAGGTACCTCCTGGAAGGCTCATTTGAAACTTGAGGAAGAAGCCTGGGACTTGGACAAGACCTGGTCCTCTCTGAGCTTCAGGCCATGCATCTGTACCATAAGGGCTTGGCCAGGATGACCCCAGGGACTTTCAGCTTTGAAAACAATTCTTCATGGATCTAAAGTCATCCGTGTTCCCTGAGCCCTGGCCACATCCAGGAGGGGCACCCCTCTACTCTCAGCCCTCACCCAGGCTCTGGCCAACCCATGAGGCCTCAAGGTATAAGAACACTGAGGCCAGGACCAGCAGAAGCATCAGGCTAAGGGTCCAGCCCTTAGCCAAGGCTGAGGGACTTTGTGGAGTGCACTGCTTAGTGGTGTCCTCTCAGCCTAGCTGGAACTGCTGGAGAAATAGGAAAGGGAAGAGGGAGAGGATAGGGGAGAGCTCTGGGTTTGAGGCAGGTCCAAGGGGCCAGACATAGCGGGGATTGATATTTATGCTATCTCTTCTGCCCTGCACTTTCTCTCACTTGCAGATTGGGCGTCCAGCAGCTGCAGCTGGCGAAGGGGGCCCACAGGATCCTGCTGACAGCCCAGGAGCTCACTTTTATCCATCAGGCCCTAAGCAGACGAGTAGATGGGGCAGGTGCTGGGCTGGGTGGGCAGGCAGTGGACCGAGGCTCAATCTAGGCTCTTGACCATGTCTGCCCCCTCCAGAGGCAGCATGTGGACAGTGCAAGTGAATCAAGAAGTGCAATGGATGGTGGAAGTCTGAGGTCAGTGTCTCAGGAGTCAGCAAGAAGCCTGCCAGCACCCCAGGAGCCTAC
The DNA here is from genome assembly GCA_004027375.1 of Macroglossus sobrinus. Lineage (NCBI taxonomy): Eukaryota > Metazoa > Chordata > Mammalia > Chiroptera > Pteropodidae > Macroglossus > Macroglossus sobrinus. The sequence continues at coordinate 358,665 of PVKZ01000193.1, forward strand.
CAATGTGGCTCTGTACCAGGTGAGGGCCTCCGCCACTCCTATGCCAGGTCATTTTGGGATCAGCCAAGGGAGCCCACAATCTTTTGGTCCTCTGCATGCCCCACTCCTATTACAGAATGGGAAATCAAGGCCCAAAGATGGCCAGTGACTTTTTTGGGTCCCAAAGCAAACTGATATCAGGACTAGAAGTGGGAAGCAGGACTCCCAGCTCCGAGTCTGACATGGTTCATGATCTGAACTTGGGTAAAAACCAATTCCTGGACACATGGACCTGACCATTGCCAGCAGTGGGTCCACCTCAGGGCCTGTCTCGGCACGGGGCCCAGTCTAGGTCACCCTCCTGTCTGCTTTGGTGAAGGACAGTGAGATCCTAGGTCCCTGAGGCCCTGACATGTGGCGGCAGCACCAAGCCCAGAACTGCCTCCTGGCAGAGCCTGGGACACCAGTTGACAGGGAGACAGGAAGATCAGAGGTTAGACAGGCAAAATTCTAAAGCCGCTGAGAACACTGCTATTCCCCAGGTGCTGTGTTCTCAAATGCAGCAACTCACTGATGTTCCATTTCTTCTATTCCGTGACTCATGCTTGATGAGCTGAACTAATTGTTTCTACAGGAAATGACATGAAGCTCTTGCTCCTTCTTTCTACCTTCTCCTCTGGGGAATTCCATTTTTTTGTTTTTTGTTTTTTTCTTTTTTTCTTTTCTGCTGAAAGGAGGCGTTAATGATGTGCAAAGCATGTTTTCTCCTCTCCTTTGAGTTAGCTGACAGGCTGCTGCTACGGTTGAGGGGGCAGAAATCCACCACTGGGAGGGGAGATGGGCCTAAGGTTACAGCTCACTCTGGGCCTGAGATCTCCACCTCTCCCGTCCTCCTCTGTCCTCCCCTAGAGTTCCTGAGCTACAGAACCCACCTCACCTGTCAGGTTTAGGGTACTGTTAGGAGCCTGAGGCCTACAGAGTAAAGTTGACCTTGAGGCCTGGAGCAAACACTTTTATAGTCACCACCTCATTTGCTCCCACAGTCTGGGTAGAGGTATATCATTTTCACTTTACAGAACTAAAATATGAGGCTCAGAGAACTGAAGTCACATGCCCAGGTCACAGAACTAGAAAGTGGTGGAGTTAGGACTAGAACTCAGGTTTGTTAGCCAAAGCTGGGCCCTTGGCCCTGCCCAGGCTACAGTAAATTCGACTTTTGTTTCTGCTGGCTAGGCTCTGTCAGCCTTGGGGCACAAAGAAAGAACACGTTCGTGGGGAAGAAGCTGAGGCTGAGAGAGGCTGAGGGATTTGATTTGCCCGAGGTCACACAGCTGGAGACAGCAGCCGATGAACTCTTTCTTGTTCTTCCTTGAACAGGGAGAGTGGGTTTGGCTGAAGAAGTTTGAAGCTGGCACAGCCCCTGAGCTGCGGCCAAACTGCCTCAGCCTCCTGAGAAAGGTACGACTGCAGAGGGCCTGGAGGGCGGGCTGGGAGAACCCAATGGTCTAGAATGGTTTCTACTCAATGAGGAAGCATCTAGCTTCAGAAAGGAAGTCTCTTCTGTCATCATGGTCGCTGCCCCACTGCCACACCTTGATTACAGTTATACACCATCACTGTCACTATTGCACACCAGCATACATACCTAAAGTCATGTCATCACCCCAACAGATTCATAGCCATGACAGCCAGAGGACAGTCTCCCCAACCAGTATCACCACATGCATAATTAATACCTCCATGCCTCCACCCATTTACCCACCTATTTACTATTCATCGAGCACCACTTGTGTGCCAGGTCATGTTCTGGGTTTGAGAGAGACAGCTGTAAAGAGGAGAGGCACAGTTCCTTTTCTTGGAGGACTTCAGTCACTTGTCATCTCTAATCTCATAAACCCCTTCATCTCTGAGACTCACCATTCTGAGAGGCACTGTGGAATAGAGTACAGAGCACAGGACCTGTGTCAGGAAGGTCCCAGATGGAATTACGCCTCCATAGAGCACGTAGCTTTCCTGTAAAATAGAGCTAATGAAACCACCCAGGGGAATTCTGAGGATTGGAGACAGTATACAAAATAACCTAGCACTGCCCTGGAAAGTAGCGTGCCTTTGATAAATGGTGAATTGTATTATTATTTCCAATGTCACCACTTTCTGAAGTCAGGTTGGTAGAGATTAAATGACTGGAGGTTAGGCTAGACATTTCCCAGTGGGCGTCTTACAACCAATGTGTGTAGATGTTTCTTAAAAAAAAAAAAAAAAAAAAAAAGGCCCTCGTGTGATCAGACAAGTTTGGAAATTGCTTGGGTTAGCAATAGGACTTCTCAGACCTTTTGATATGCTCTTCTGGTTATCTATGACTGCGTAACAATTTACTCCAAAATGTAGTGTCTTAAAGCAACAACTCTCAATACTCTCCCAAATGATTTTATAATATCTTACAATTTTGAAGGTAGGAAATTTGGGCAGGCTCAGCTGGGCAATTTTTCAGTTCCACTTGGCATTGGCAGAGATCACTCAATGTATTCAGCTTATAAATGGGCTGTCAGAGGTTGGTAAACTATGGCACACATGTCATATCAGCCTCACTGCCTATTTTTATAAAGTTTTGTTAGAACACAACCATGCTCATTTGTTCATGTTTTGTCTCTGCTGCTTTTGCCCTACAACAGCAGAGGTATTTGTGACAAAGACTGTATGACCCACAAATTTTTACCATCTGAACTTTTACAGAAAAATTTGCTGACCTCCAGTCCAAAGGGCCTCAGTGGCGTCACTCTCATGCTCAGGGCTTTGGCAGGACAGTTGGAAGAGTGGGTTCAGCTGGACTTGTCTCCCCACTCTGTGCAGTCTCAGGGCTTCTTCATGTCGTCTCTCCAATATGGTGACTTTGGGTAGAGAGACTTCTTATGGCCATTAAGGGCTCCAAAAGAGAGGACAACAAGAGACAGAAAATAGAAGCTGCCAGTCTTCTAAACCCAGACCAGAAACTCATATTTCTACCATGTTCTATAGGTCACAGTGTCATAGAGCATGCTCTGATTCAAGGGAAGTGGACAGAGACCCCACCTCTTGATGATAAGAGTGCCAAAGGATTTGAGGCCATTCTTACCTCACCACATATATTAATATGCACATGAACCTCTATGCATGAGAATATTTAGGTGTCCCTCTCTTAGATGACCCCTGAATGTTTTTGTGAGAAGAGCCGTACCAGACAAGGGTTCCATCTTTCCTGCCTGGGAAAATGCTGACATCACTGGTTGGGTTCTAGTTCTCTGACCTGTTGGTCAGCCATCAGGAAGGCTGCTTTCTGCTTGGACGTGATCGCTTCTGCGCCTTTTCTTTTCCTCATCAGTTCCTGAGTCTTGGGGGAAGAACTGACAGTTTTCAGGTCCATGGTGCCACTTAGGTTGGGAAACAGGCTTATTCATCTATGATGCTTCCATTCACTCATTCATCCATCCTTTCATCTGCCCACTTGTCTGCTCATCCAGCCATCCAGCCACCTACCCATCCGTCTATCCATCTGTCCATCCTTCCATCCATCTATCCATCTATCCATCATTTCTGATGCCTCTCTGTGCTCAGCCCTGTGCCGGGTGCTAACTACTGAAGGTCCAGATGCTGACTGCACCTAGTCCAGCCTCCAAGAGACCCCTGGGGTCTACTAAGGTGCTCACTGCCCCAGCAGATGCGAGAGCTGCGGCATGATAATGTTGCTGCCTGCCTGGGCTTCTTCACGGCCCCTGGGATCAGTGCTCTGGTGCTGGAGCACTGTGCCCGAGGCAGCCTGGAGGATCTGCTGCGGAATGAGGCTCTGCAGCTGGACTGGACCTTCAAGGCCTCCCTGCTGCTGGATTTGATCCAAGTGAGAACCCTCCCCTGGGCCTGGAGTTGTGGGAGTTCAGGGTGGGGAGGTTAGGGAGAAAAGAGATGCTCAGAATTCCCAGACCCAAACTCTTTTCATTTTGTCTGAGGAAAATCTGAACAGTGTGACAAAAGGTGAAGGGAGGCTAGAAGGCTTTCTGGGATCTGTGGGAATTCTGAGAGGACCAGAGGCCCCTCATATGTCCCTAGGGTGTGCGATATCTGCACCATCAACATTTCCCTCATGGCCGCCTCAAGTCCCGAAACTGCGTGGTGGATGGCCGCTTTGTGCTAAAGGTCACGGACCATGGTTATGCAGAGCTCCTGGATGCTCAGCGGGCTCCCCGCCCCCAGCCAGTCCCAGAAGGTCAGCTCAGAGGTGGGAAGGGGGCTGCCAGTAGGTTCTGAGGCAGGAGGAGGGGGGAAGGTCTCCAATCTTTTGACATCTTCTGTGGTGTGACCTGAAGCTGGTGGCTTTTCCTCTCCGAGCCACAGGCCACTTATCTGTAAGTGGTGGAGAGCCTACCTCCCCCAGTGCTGTGGGTAGAGGGCAGTGACACCACACATTCAAAGTGCCTGCCTAGCTCGGCCCACCTTGGGTAGTCAGTGGGTGATGCAGTGTGGACCTGCACTGTGATTGCAGAGCTGCTGTGGACAGCTCCAGAGCTGCTGCGGGACCCCGGGAGGGGCACCCTCAAAGGAGATGTCTTCAGCATTGCCATCATCTTTCAGGAGGTGCTGACTCGAGGGCCACCCTATGGTTCTTCAGGGCTCTCAGCAGAAGGTACAGAATCCTCCTCGTCTTTCCTTGGCCTGTCTCTGGTGGGAGTCCGCACATAGTCGGGGAACACTGTGACCATCAGGAGATCTGGGCCTGAAAATAACTACACAAATACACTTGCCTGTTTTGACCACAAAAAATTGGGTTACTTTGGTTTCAGCCAGGCAGCCTTCAGCAACTCTGCCAAAATGGCAGCTGAACACCTCAGAGCTAATGACATCAGTTTCTGGGTGAAAGCCTCAACCCTTTTCTGCCTCTCCCAGTGTCACTGCCACGTGTTCAGAAACTTATGTCCTAACTACCCCACTGCCCAGCACAGCCTCTGTGCCTATACAGACCTCAGTTCTTCTCCAGCTGTATCACTTACTTACTCTGTGACCTTATACTAATTGCTTACCCTCTCTGAGCCTCAGTTTTCTCATCTTTAAAATGGGAATCAAAGATGTACCAGACATTCGACCCACATCTGTTGTGGCCGGGTTGCTCCATGTTGAAAGTTTGGTTCTCTCTCTGATTGGGGTTCCTTCAAGAGCATCTCTGTCCCATGCTTTTGGATGTACAGGATGATTACTCACACCTTCCCTATCAGCTCCTGGTCTTAAACATTTTCTCTCTTCTGACCCAGTGCCAGGGCCATTTGCAGAAACATGTCCTCGCCTTCTGTGTTTTCTGTCAGGGCATCCTGGACTGCAGGCTGCTCTTCTAGGTGTCCCCTTACTGCCTCTGTTCAGTTCCCCCACAGGTACCCTATCATCTCAGGACAGTGGGGGAACCCAGCCCACCATCTCCTCGTATCCCTAGGAGATAATTTTTAACTCATGAGGAGGCCTAGCCCATTTCCTTTCTCCACCAAAGCACAGCATAGTGAATAATGAGCATTCCAGGCCTAAATTTATGAGGTGGAGGAGTGTGAAGGAGGTGGGGTTTTCAGGCCATTTGTTCAACACTCCTCAACTGTCCACCCCTCACCATCTGCCCACTGAGAGAGGGAAGACCAGCCAAATGGGGCCCGCAAACCATGCCACCAGTGCATGCCCCTTCAGGTCAGGGCCCCAGCTGGCTTTAGGTACAGGGACCAGCCTGTGGTCAGGCTGTCATACCACAGCCTACTACCTCCTGGGCTGCTTTCCCTGGTCTCAGGGAGAAAAATGTTAAGAGCATAGGTGCTGGGGGACATCTAACACTAGCTCTATACCAATTCACTTCATGATTTTGAATAAATCCCTTTCAGGCTCTGAGGCTCAGTTTTGTCACCTATAAAATGAAAACCATCATGCCTGGTTCCTAGAGTAATTATGAGGATTCAGGGAAATGCTTTAGATTAAATGCCTGGCTCATAATTATTGGGTACCCAATAAATATCTGCTTGGGTGGTTTTAGGGTTGTGCTAATGGGATCTGAAGTTCTCTCCTGACTCTCCCACTTAGAAGCGGATCCTGTTAGAAATAACATCTTACAGTTCCCTCAGCTTTCATATGCGTTACCCCATTGCATAACCCTGTGAGTTGAGTAAGTGTACTTTTTTCAGGGGCTCAGAGAGAAGAAGGGACTTCGCAGTGGGAAGCAGGGGGTCTGGGATTTGGGGAAAGGTCCCCTGATCCAAGCTTAGTGCTCTCACCCTAATATCTCTTGGTGTCACCCAAGGAGCATCTTCCCCATGGAGCTGGATATATAGCCTCCTCCCTCAGCTGACAGCAGGGCCCATCAGTCACTGTAATGCATGGGGTGTAGACAGTGGGCCTGGCATAGTGGGGGAACATGAGGCCCTGCCTGGCCTGGGCCAGTGGTTCCCAGCATGTTTGCATATGAGGACTCCATTTCAATGTCAACAAAGGAGCCTCACATGCTACTATTTGACTTTTAATATCTGCTGACTGAGAAAATACCCAAAGACAAAATCTGCTCTGAAATCAGCACACTTCGAAATAGTGTTTTATTCATCACAACAGCATCTGAATACTTTTGAAAAAGTGTGTGCACAATGTGTTTTTGGTTCCATCAGCTCCTTTGAGCCCACATAGCTTTCAGACCCTTTACTCGGAGGCCCTCAGGTCTGACGCCTGTGGGCTGGGAACCTCTGGGCAGAGGAATCCTGCAGGTCAGGAGCTGATCTGGCTCAGTTCTAGATTTTACTTTCTAGCAGCCCTGTGGCTGTGGGTGACCTACTTCACCCCCAGGAACCTCAGTTACCCTGTCTGTAAAATGGGACAGTGATGCAGGCACTACCCTTGACAAGGAGGCCAACCAAGAGATGAGAAGGAGATTAAAATCCAGAAAGAATCTTCTCCTCATTGGCTCCAAGCATGCCCACCTCCTCATTCAGGAGAGGAGGATTCCAGCCCTCCTTGGAAGAGATGCCTCATAACAGCGTTATAAGGTCTGTGCTATTATTATGCCCCTTTCATCAATGAAGAAACTGAGGCTTAGAGAGGTGGTATGACTTGTACAGAAGGTAAATGGATAATCTCCATCCTGATCTGCTGAAACCCTGAGCTTGAGACCCAGCCCTTCTTTCTCCCAGTGTCTTTGTGAATCTCTCAGCACCCTTGGCTCCCCCACAGACTACTGAGATGGGGGTCATTGTTAGGGGTCATTGTTAGGTGGGGAGACAGAGGCACAGAGTGATAACAAATGGCAGAGCCAGAACAAAAACACTAATCTATCTGATCTCGACTTAGTCTGGTGGCCTTTATCATATGAAGTGGGAACAAGAAGATTCATGGCAGGGTTGGTTGTCCTGGGAAAATAATGATGATGATGATAATAAGCAGACAGTTTTGCTTCACACTTGTAGGAGATTGGCCCCAGAAAGTCTCCAGGAGGCAGGGCTGGTGAAAAGAGCCAGGTGGGCATCACTGGCAACAGATTGGCAACTGTGGTTTTAGGGTCTGGGTGTCGGGGAGAGACTGCTGGGTGCCAGGCACCTAACAACATCCATCACCTCCTCCTTCACTGCCCCTCTCAGGAAGGCAGTTTATTAAGCTCATGTCAGAGATGGGGAGATGGAGGCGCAGAGAAGTCACTGCCTTGTTCACCATCTCAGAAAGGTGGCAGCAGATACAGAATTAAGACCCCACTTTCCCAGCCATACCTGAGGTAGACCCTTTCCTGAGACCTGAGACTCTTTTCCTTAGACCCTTTTCCTTAGGCCACACCATGGGGTGAACCCAGGAAAGCAATAATCCTGGGTCCATCGTGCAGAATGCACTGGGGCCCAGAGCAGGGGCCAAGGACTAGCTTCAAGGCCTGATCCCTGCACCCCTACACACCTACCTGTCCTCCCTCTCAGGACCCCAGGACATCCCCCTCCCATGATCCCACCCTCATCATGTTTATTGTAGAAATCATCAGAAAGGTGGCATCGCCCCCTCCCCTGTGCCGGCCACTGGTGTCCCCTGACCACGGGCCACCCGAATGCATCCAGCTGATGCAGCAGTGCTGGGAGGAGGCTCCGGAGCACAGACCCAGCCTGGACCAGATCTACACCCAGGTCAGTGCTCTCCAGTGGAGACTGGTGTTCACAAGAAATAGCTGATCAGTTCACTTTGCTTTGCCCAGGGGGAGCCCCATACTACCCCTGGGGTCCAGAACCCCTTGCAAAAAGGGGACAGTGGGCCAATACCATCATCCCTGAGGGTGGGGCCTGAAGTTCTCCCTCTGAGGCAGTGGTCTCCAACCGTTTTGGCACCAGGGACCGGTGCTCCTATGAGAATCTAATGCCTGATGATCTGAGGTGGAGCTGAGGCAGTGATGTTAGTGCCAGACAGAGTGTGGCTGCAAATACAGATGAGGCTTTGCTGGCTTGCCTGCCTCTCACCTTTGCAGCCTGGTCCCTAACAGGCTATGGACCAGTACCAGTCTGTAGTCCAAGGATTGGGGACCCTTGTTCTAAGGAAAGCTTTCTCAGAACTCCAGGTGCTAGGGACACTGGCTGAGTTCCTGAGTGCCAAGCCCTGTGCTAAGTGCTGTGCTGATTTCATTTAATTTTTGTGATAGTCCTCTAAAGAAGCATTGTTATCACCTGAGCTTTATAGGAGAGAAACTGAGGTACAGAGAGGTAAGGGGATTTGCCCAAAGTAGCTGAGGGAGCGAAAGGTGGCACTGGAGTCCAAACTTGGGTTTGTCTTTCTGCAGGGCAAACCTGTACTGGGCCTCCTGGCACCAGAGCAGAAAGGCCATTTGTGGCTGTGGAGGCCACACTGGTTCCCTGCAGAGAGAGTAGAAGATGTGAGGGGGGTTGGGGCCCCCAGGCCTGCCTTGGGGACTCCAGCTGGAGGGATGAGGCAAGTCTGTACGAGTTTGTGGGGCAATGAAGTGAGTGAGCCTGATGGAACTGGTTAATGGCTCCCACAAGGCCAACACATCAAGCTTGAGGTGACATCTTTGTGTCTCCCCTTTCTAGCCAGCCACAGCAGAATGTTGTCAAGGAGAGGTTGGTTGTAAGGTAGTTATTGAAGGTACAATTTATAACCACACATGAATGTCTTCATACGAAGATCTAAGAGAGGTAATTCTCTCTGCTCAGTGCCAGCAGTAGTTGTGTTTGTTTTGAGCAACTAGTTTAATGGTCTATTGTCTCATGGATGCCATGGGTATTGTAATCTATATATCCCTCTTTGCTTTGTTGCTAGGAAGCTCATATCTGAACTTGTGACCACATTCTAGCATGCATTTGCAAATAGACTGCACTTCTAGATTAGTTTCCTTTTTAAACCTTTACTTTCCTTTAGTCTCAATATCCTTATATATGTATTATTTTATTTTGTGGCATTGCTTTATTTTTCTTAGTACTTAAAATTTGTTTTTGGAATACAGGGAGAAATAGAGAGGTAGAAATACATTATTATGTAATCTTCACATATTCTTTCCACCTCTCTACCCACCCATCTATCCATCCACTTATTCATCCATCCATTCAACCATAGCCACCCATCCATCTATTACCTAGTGACTGATTCACCCATCCATCCATCCATGCATCCATCCATCTTTGAGAGGAACAAAGAATGCCTTTCCACAGTGAGGTTGTGAGAATTTATGCAGTCAGGTCAGTGTTCCTTAGCAATAATGTTGTACTGGACACAGGCTCTTTTTTAAAGTTCTCTTTGCTCACCCCACACAGAACTAACCCATTCTTCCTCCCAGTTTTCTGCGCTTTCCCTCATTAGAGCTGCCATCTCATCTATTACATACCCAGTTTCCAATAACCCAGCTCCTGCAGGTAGGGACTGTGTCTGGTTCATTCCTGTAGCCTAGACTCCTAAGCTGCAGGCTGAATGTGCTGACTTTCATGGATGAGTTTGGATTTTTGTCCCATCTTCAGTTCAAAAGCATCAACCAAGGCAAGAAAACCAGTGTTGCTGACTCTATGCTACAGATGTTGGAAAAGTATTCCCAGAACCTGGAGGACTTGATTCAGGAGCGGACTGAGGAACTGGAGCTAGAGAGGCAGAAGACGGAAAGGCTGCTCTCTCAGATGCTCCCTCCGTGAGTGGCCGCTTGGGACTCAATTGTGTCTTTAGCCTCAATAGCTGTAAGCATGGGACCTGGATATAGTAAGTGCTCAGTAAATCTGGGTTCCATGAGTTCATTCAATTCATTCATTGTTTACTTACCCAACATATTTTCATAGAGCCTTTATATGCTTTAGATACTGTGCTGGGCACATGATTTCTCCTACTTCATTCCCGTAGGCACCAAGGAGAGGGTATAATGTCCCCCATCTCACTTCAGAGGAAGTAATGTCCAGAGAGGGACAGGTATATCAGCAGGCCAGTACACCAGCAGGCCTGTCCCAGATCCCCTGACCCTCAAACTCAGGTTTTCTCCAAAATATCTCTCCCTTACCTGCAAACTGTGGAAAGGCGGTCCTCTTCCCTTGTGACTCTGACCCTTCTCATCCCTCCAGGTCTGTGGCGAAAGCTCTGAAAATGGGGGTGACTGTGGAACCAGAGTACTTTGACCAAGTTACCATTTACTTCAGTGACGTTGTGGGTTTTACTACCATCTCAGCTCTGAGTGAGCCCATTGAGGTAGTAGGCTTGCTCAACGACCTCTACATGCTGTTCGATGCTGTTTTGGGCAGCCATGACGTATATAAGGTGAGAGTGCCAGGAGGCTGGTATTCCATATCTCCTTCCCTTACCACTGTGTTTGTCATATCTTTACTTCCAGTCATTTATTCATGTGTTTCTATTCGTCGTGTAACAAATAACCTCCAAATTCAGGCGTGTAAAATGATAAGTATTTATTATTGCTTGCAAACCTATAGGTGAGCTGGAAAGTTCTCTGGACTCAGTTGGACTCATGTGGTCATCTGTGGGTGAGAAAGGAAGTGCTGCTGTTCTTAGCTGGGTTCTCTCACATCTCTGGAGTCTTAGCTGGAACAACTCAGTTCTGGTCCACATGATCTTTCAGCCTCCAGCGGGCCAGCTGGACAAGGGAAACCAGATGAGTCAGCTCCTATGCTTGCTCTCAGGGAGCTCTTGGTGTTGTAGGTAAAAGACGAAGGCAACTCACAGTCAAAGTTATGATCAGGGGAGGTAGAGAAGGCTGAGAGGACCCTTCATCCAGTGCAGAGTAAAGAACAAGAAAGACTTCTTGGAGGAGGTGCTGTATTCCTAGTATTGTCCAGTCTGGGCAAGGTGGCTTTAGGTAAGGAATGGGGTAATGTGTACTAATGCTTAAGGCTTGAGAGGGTGGGCAGGTGAGTGTAAGGAATGCTGAATGGGTTGTGATGGCTCTGTGTGAAGTGGGCCAGTGGTGGGAGTGAGTGGGTGAGCAGGGGCACTGAAGAGGCAGCGGGGGCCTTGGCGGAGCTGTCGAGACCATCTGTGACCTAGTCCCTTTGTACCTCTTGATCCTGGCTTTGAGTCCCAGCCTGGCCTCCAGCTTCTGTGTGGCTTTGGGCAAATCACTTCCCTTCTCTATTACTTGTTTATAAAACAGAAATAACAACCCCAGTCCCAGAGAGGGGGTAGTTCACAGACAAAAGAAGATTCTATCCCCCCTTTCAGAAGTGCTGTGTAAACCATATCCCTCTGAGCCTTCTGTGGGGATCTTCTCACCTCAACCCTGCCCCTTATTCTGATCCATTTGTGGGGGGTCTATCATCAGCTTCAGACATGGTGAAGATGGGGATGGGAAGTCAGTCCCAGGAAATGGTCACACTCAGGATACACTGACCTGCCATCCCCCTTCCAGTCACAGCTCTCCAGGGACACAGGGATAGGGGAAGGCCAGGCCCTGAGGATGAAGTCAGAGTAGGAAGATTGCTTGGACAGGAAGTTTCAGAGGAGAAAACTGAGGTGCCAGGCAATCTGCTGATAGCATTAGGTACAGTATCTCAACAACAATAATCAGTGCTTATTGAGTGCTTACTGTATACTGGACACTAGTTTAAGCACTTTATATGTATTAATCCACTTAATAATCATAACAATCTGTGAGGTAGGTACTGGTACTTCTAATTTATAGATGAGGAAACTGAGGTGATTAAGTGGCTTGTCTAGTTACAAATTCCCAGTGGGATATGAAGCTGAAATTTGAACTTGGGCATTCTGGTCCTAAGACCCCTCTTCAGGGGGGTCTCACCATCCCTATGATTTGGATGTCTGAGGATAAAGCCACAGGGTCATAGTGGCCCACAAGGCTCTCCAGAAGCTGGCCCTGCTTACCCTGCTGGCTGCATCTCTGGCCCTCTACTTCTGCAGACCTCTATATATTCCTCACACATGCTTTGCTCTGTCTAGCCACTAAGCCTTTGTACATGCTATTCCCTCATCCTGGAACACTGCTCTTCCTCTTCTTTACCTGGCTCCCTCCTTGTCATCCTTCTAGTCTCAGGTTAGTTTCCTTGCTCTTGCAGGCGTGGTTAAGAGCTCCTGTGTGATGCTCTCATAATTACCTGTGGACAACACAGCCACACTTTATGGTTCCAACCTAAACCATTCTGTCCCCAGTGCCTGGCAATGTCTAACACATGGTGGGCCCTCAGGAGCTCATCGAGGCCCAGAGTAGAAATGACTTACCCAAGATCACACAGCTGTTAGATGGCAGAGCCAAAACAGGCATCTGGAGCATCCACCACCACCTGGCTCTGTCCACTGCACCACACTGCCCAACACTGACCTGTGGAGACCTGAACCATTAACATTCCAAGAATGTAGCTCCCTCCCGTTCTTCATTCAGGACCCCGCTTTCCTGCCTTGGCCCATGGTTCTGAGGCATTGTCTCCCATACTGGCTGAGTTTTCCTCTTTCCTCCAGAGCCAACCTGGTCTCATGGATTCTGGCAAAAGATTTCTCACCTTGTCTCATCTCACTGAGCCCTACAGCTTTGATCTGCCCTGAGTCACCCCTGGGCCTTGTCTCTTCCTCTCCTGCTAATCTTTTCTCACACATGTGTCCCTCCCAGCTCTGAATCATGCCTTCTGATCTGCTCTGAACTCTGGCCAAGAGTTCTGCATCTTTCTGGCAGAGTGAAATGAAATAAAACAAGGCCTGCACACTCCTCCAGATGTGGGGAAACAGGAGGCCCATTCCTCACCATGTGTGAGCCCATCTCTCATCACTCACACCGTTCGCCTTGGTTTCCCTTCCATCCCCAGCAGGATCTAGTTACTGCTCTTTAATCCAGTCTGAGTTGGGAGGCAGCCAGGCAATCATTTTCTGGTTCCTTGGGGGTCTGTGATTCCCTCCCAGCATGCGTGGAGTGAGCACTTTTATGAAAAGAACTCTAGAGCAGAGCCCATGTGGGTTGCCCCAGGGGTGAATCTGACCCTGGCCATACTGCCAAGCAACCACGGACAAATCTCTTCACCACTCTGAGCCTTAGGCTCCCATTTGTAAACAGAGATAAAAAGTGTTTATGGCTTAGAATCATTCTGCAAATTAAGCAGTATAAAAGAAAGTGCTATCCTTCATTCATTCACCAACACAATGTAGCACTGCAGGCTCCAGTGCTGAGCCCCTCCCGGAAAGCACAAACTAGGGATGAAGCATTAGTTAAGCATCTAAAGAGTGCTGATTCAGCCTAGGGATTGCCACTAGGTATCTCATTTAACCTTTGCAGTGCTCCTCAGAGGGATGGATCATATCCCTACCGCACAGGCTCAGGGAGGTAAGTGATTCGCCCAATGTCACACAGTAAGCCAGTGATGGAGTTAAAATTCACATAGAAACCTTTGCTTTTCCCCTCCCCTGGCCATGTTCTCCCATCCGCAAAAGGACTACACCTGTGTAGAAGAAGCCATGGCCCTTGCTTGCAGCCATGATCTAAGATCTAAGTCTTTAGAGATCATCTTTACGAGTCTGGACTCCTAGAGAGCAGAGCCTGTGACTGGTCTCTGTCACTGGCGTTGTAGGGGTGATTACTGATTATACCACACTCACCCTCCAGTTAAGCCTGCTGGCAGGTGGAGGAATAGAAGTCAGCTTTAGCAGTTTGGAGAATGTGGACTGAATGTATAGCCACCATGGCTATTTCTACTGCTCCTTTTTCCCAGTCTGGACCTTGGGTCACCCATTTGAGGCAGCACCGGGCCCCTAGAGTAGGTGCACTGCCCCTGATTCACAGTTGCATACCTGGTGGACCAGTGGTGGGACCAGCAAGCAGCAGGTCTCCCTGGCTGCCTCTGGAAGGCAGGATTCAGCCCAAATGCACAAGCAGGGATGGATCAGAGGGAAATTCCACACATCAGGCAGATCCTGCCTCCCCAAAAGAGAGGGAGAAAGGGTCAGGCCCAATGCATCAAGAGGCAGCATAGCACCTGAGCTCTGAAGCTGAACTGACCAAGTTCAAATCTGTGATGTGTGATGTTGGTGAATGACTTAACCTCTCTGGCCCAGTTTCCATCTGCAAAATGGCAATAGTAATAATACATATTTCACAGAATTCTTGTGAAGATCTAATGTACGATACTTGTAAAGAATTTGGAACAGTGTCGGACACATAATAATTGCACTATACAAGCACTTAAGCACCTAATCTTACCTTCTTCCAATTTTGTCAATCAAATAAGGCCTTTTTCCTCCTATGTAGAAGAAAGAGGTGGGCAGAGGGAAAGCCAGGTTCACTCATATTTTTTCTTTCTGGGGTGTGGAATATGAAGTTTCTCTCATCTGTGGAAATGTACATAGTTGGGGGTAGCCCTACCCCTGACCTGCCACTGCCAGACCACAAATGCTGGGGGGACAACCACACGTGACAGGGAAGGAGAAGGAGGTCACAGCCCCAAAGAGATAAAATTCTTTTCCCCAGCTGGTAACTGGGAAGATTTTATGGACTCGATCAAGTGTGGGCTGGGCTGATGGAGGGCTCAGGTCTCAACAGATAGGGATTTGGGGAGAGCATTTCAGGCAGAGGGAACTGGAGATCAGGGCCTGGAAGTGAGCAAGTGCCCTGTGTCTCTATGGAGAGTAGAAAGGTTCCTGTTAGGCTGAAGCGTGGGGAACCAGGAGCAGCTAACAGTTAGGAATAAGTCAAGAAATTCTGCAAATCATGGGAGTCCCTGAATGCTAGGCCGTAGGGCGTGAATTTTAAGCCATTGGCCATGGAGAGTAAGAGTAAATTTAAGTATCTGAGCAGAATATGGCATGATTAGGACAGATTACTTCTTGCTGTCAGGGTAGAGATAGCCTAGGTGAGGGAGAGATTTGGGAGATACAGGTAGGAGGACACAATCCACAGTTAATGTTGTATATTGAATTACAGCACCCTATAAGCAGGGATAACATTATTACTAATATTATTGTCCACCAGGTGCTAAGGGAGAGTGGATGTGCCTGGCCAGGGATGGCTCTGCTCCCTGGCAGGAATGGTGCCAGCATGTGCCAGCTGTAGGAATGTGGGAACTAAGCTTGTTAGCCTGCAAAGGGGAAGACGCAGGAGGGAGGATTGCTATCTTTACCTTGATCAGCCTGGCCTGCAGCAGGGAAAGGCCACGGTATACATCTGTGTCCCTAGCACCTGGAACAAGGCCTTTGGAACAGAGAAGGTGCTAAGGAAAGGTTTACGAATTGAATTCAAGAGGTAGGGCTAAAACCATCAGATGAGAGACAGGTTTCAATTCAACTCAACTTTTGAAAAGCAGGGTTACCTAAAGGGAGAAGTGGCCACCTCAAGAAGGAGGGACCTTCCTATTAAGAGACATGAGCAGGACAGGACAACTACTGGGGCTGGTGAGGTAAACGGGTGGCCTTTAAGGTCCTTTCCAATTCTGAGATTCTGTGATTCTATCTTCTCCAAAGTCATTAGCCAAGGAAATGATGATGATGATGATGATGATGATTATGATGATGATGATGGAGACAGAAGTCTTTATTTATTGAGCATCTGTGAGGAGCCTTGTTCTTTAAATACTTTATTTTTAATATGCATTCCACACAAGAAGAAACAGGCTCACACAGGTAAAGTGGTCTGCCCAAGGTAAATAGCAGAGCCAGGGTTTGAACCCACATCTATGATTCCAAAACCTACATTTTTTCAGCACACATTTGAAGGCCATTGGGGTTTGGAAAATGGTATATATTTAATATGCACATGCTGTTCTCCAGATGAAGCTCTGACCTGGCACTGTGACATGGTACAGATGGGACACCTGGGTCTGCCACCAAGGAGCTCATGGCCTGGGGTCAGAGGAGACGGGACAGGCATGGCCACCTGTGTTCAGACTAGAGGGGTCAACAGGGGCCCCCCAGAAGTGGCTTTGTGTGGGATGTGGGGCAGACCAGGGAGGGCGTGTTTTCATGCTGTGATTTCTAGGTGGAGACCATTGGGGATGCCTACATGGTGGCATTGGGGCTGCCCCGGCGCAATGGGAGCCGGCATGCAGCAGAGATTGCCAACATGGCCCTGGACATCCTCAGCTCTGTGCGTGGCTTTCGGATGAGGCATGCACCCAATGTGCCCATTCGCATCAGGGCTGGCCTGCACTCAGGTATGGGCTGGGGGCTGCGGGGTGATGAGCTAGACCAGTCTCCCAACTCTGCCTGTGGTGCTGGCTGAGGCCACGCCACTGGTGTGCTTCTGGAATTCAGATATTCTAAAACGCTATGATTGAATTATTTTTTACATTTCCCATTCTTTTCTAATATTTTAAGGTTCTAAGATATTATAAGTCCCGGAATCTGTGATGCTCAGATTCACATATCTTTGTTTTGGTCTCAGCATCTGTCAAGGGCATCCAAGTTCATGCTGAGATACGATAGTTTGATGGGAGAGACAGGACAGAGATTTTCTGTGGTCTTGCAAACTAAATGTTTGTTGGGATGGGTCTGGGAGAGACATCAGGGTCTCTAATATACACTTCTTATGGCTCTACTTTTCTCTCCCTTCATGGTTCCCCTGCAGGATAAAGTCTAAATGATCTGCCCCCTAGTCACCAAGGCCCTTGGTAATCCCTTCAACCTTATCTCCCAACACTCCCCACTTGGCTCTCCACCCAAACTCAGCTGCTTACAGTTTTCCAGAAACACATGGGTTCTCTGCTCCTGTGCCTTGGCACCTGCCTTCTCTGCCTACTCATTCTCTCATTCTTCAAGACACAGCTCATGCAGTGCCTTCTCAAGGAAGTCCTCTGGGCTGGGTTTAAGTTCTCTCTCTAGGTTGGCACAGCCCTGGTGCTTCCCTTTTCATAGCATTGATCACAGTTTACACGTCTCCTCTCTTCCCCAAGAGCAGAGACTGGCTTCAATTTATCTGTGTCTTCATGCCTTCAGCCCAGAGCCTGGCACAGATGTCATTTCCTCTTTAGGTGTTGTTGGAGACTCCAGATAGCTTCATCCTCCACCTGCAGCTTGAGCCCAGGATGTGGGGTGGGCCTGGCAGTGGGAGTAGGGAAGGGCAAGACTGTCATAGGAACTTCTCTGTGGTCCAGGATCTGCTGGAGCTCACTGAACACGTTTGGGTTTCAGGGCCCTGTGTGGCGGGGGTCGTGGGTCTCACCATGCCTCGCTACTGCCTCTTTGGGGACACTGTTAACACTGCATCCCGGATGGAGTCTACAGGGCTACGTGAGTGTCTCCTATTTCTATCCTGCCTAGGAAAGGATTCTCTTTCTCAGTGACTCCTGCAACCTGGCTATTTGAAACAGTGCTTAGGAACCAAATCACCACCTGGTGGCAGCGTACAGTAAAGTAACTATAAAGAGATGATATATATCATAGGTTCTTTTACTTTTCCTTGATTTTGTAATGATCTCATAAGAGAATTAGCAGAGAAAACAGTGATTCAAGAGGCAGGAAACCTGGGTCCTAGCCCTGACCACAACTGGTTTGCTTAGTGTCCTTGAACAAAATGCTCTTTGTCTAGGTCTTGGTTTCTCCAGTTTTACAATGAAGAGACCCCTTTCAATTTTTTAAAATGCCTTTTTAGGTTTTTTTTTTTTTTTTTCTGGCAGCAGGAGCTGGCTTGGTTAGAGCAGCCAAAAAAGTCAAAGTCCTAGGACCTCTGCTTCTGACTGCATAGCTTGTGTGCTGCATGAGGTCATTCAGTGCCCATCCTGCACAACTAGACATGGTGGCCCGATTGGGGTGTCCTGCTTTTAAAAGAAAAAGAAACTGCTTGTCTGCTCTGACTCAGCTGTCACAGACTTCCCTCCAAGTAGAAATTATGTTCCTAGAGGTTCTGACTTCATCTTGAGTTCCTCTTAACACTCAATCTATGTAATGTGCTTTTCTTTGAAGCTTCTATTTTAGTGACCAACTACCTACTAAAAGGACAAGAGAACCAGGAAAAGAGTATCACATGAATCAGAACTGTGTGTGTTACTGGCTAGAACTGGGGTTGTCACAGGCACTTAAGGATTTCACCAAACACTAGGTATGCTGCCACCAGGTGTTGACATTACCTTTCTTCTCAGCATACAGAATTCATCTCAGCAGAAGCACTGTCCAGACACTGCTCAGCCTGGATAAAGGCTACAAAATTGACATCAGAGGCCAGACTGAGCTAAAGGTGAGAGACTTTCTTTTCTTGGATTGGTAGGAAAAGTCCCCAAAGGCCCAGTTTCCGTGGGTATATAGGAAATGTCCGCTTGGAGTTGGGGATGGAGTTGATCACCTTTACACGTTATCCACTCTCCAAATTCTAAGAAAACATTTCTCCCAGGAGCCACTCCCTCACTGGCTTCTCATGTGAAGGGCTAGGGCAGAGACGTTACTTCTATTGATGACCTACCCGGGTGGCACGCTGGTGCACAACATGTATTAACGTACTAATTATTCACAGCAATATGAAAGGGGGATCAATGCCTCAATTATAGTTGAGGAAATTAAACAGGGGGCAAAGTGACTTGTCCAAAGTGACTTATCCCAGGTCTGGTCGCTCTAAAGCCTGAGCTTTCTCCATAGTACCTTTGGGCTCCTACTCATCCCTCAGAACCCTAACACAGACATCTGCTCTCACTGAAGCCTGCCGACCCAGGAACACTCTTCTTCCTTTCCCCAACAGTAACTATCATGGCTTCTCTCCACCCACCAGTCCCAAGACCAGCCTTCTGTTGTTGCAGATGTGGTATTGAGTTGTATTTGCCCATGAGCACTGCAAAGGAAGAGACGACTCTGTAACCTCTGCATTCTTTTTTTTTTTTAATGTTAATGTTCATTAAATGGAACCGCATTTCTATGAATGATTTTTCTTCCTACCCCGTCTCCTCTCCTTCCCCCAATTCCTCAGCTAGAGCCAGGCCTGGTTGGGAGACGGAGCAGCCTAGGCAGTTACAGGCCCAGGTCTGAAACTGGGTCTCAGAAATTGGGTGCTCCAGGAGACTTGCTTCATTATGGAGCAGGAGGGTCATTCAGGGAGGGACAGTGACTTGTCTATGGTCACAGAGTCTATGAGGGCCAGCAATATGGAACCCTTTGCTCTGGAGCCTGAGGTTATGGGAGAGTGAGCTGAAGCAAGTCAGGGCAGGCATATCTTGTTTAGGGGAGTGGGCACTGGGTGTCCTGAGGAACAGAGACACTCTGATGACAGAAAGTCATGCAGAGTGGGAGTGGGGAGGACAGCAGGCCAACCCCAGGTTCTTCAGGCTGGTGTGGGGGCCCAAAGGGGCAACATCCATCCCTGTTCCAGGGTGAGTATGGAATCTCTAGATCAGCCTCCCTGACCCTAGCCCCTCCTAACCTCCAGACAGCTGGATTAGCCCCTCCTAATCCCAGGTGGGGGCTGCCAGGTCCCTCGAGAGTTGGGGAGAATCACAGATCATAAAATCCTAGCATCGTAGAATTCCAGATCTGTTGGTGATAAAAGTCATGATTTATTATTTATTTCTCAAACAGATAAATATTAACTCATTTAATCTTCACCACAACTCCATGAGGTATTGGGGAAACTGAGGTACAGAGAGGTGAAGTAAGTTGGCCAAAGTAACACAGCTAGCAAGTGACAAAGCCGGAATTTGACCCAGACAGCTATTTTCCAGGCTCTAGGCTGCTCTCCACTGACTGTTGGAATTGCGTGCCTCGGTCTTGCTCTCTACTTGTGAAGATCGCTCAATCTCCTTTCCTGTCTCTTCCAGGGGAAGGGCATAGAGGAGACCTACTGGCTGGTGGGGAAAGCAGGCTTCCCCAGACCCCTCCCCACACCTCTGGACATCAAACCTGGGTGAGTAAGAGGAATTTCTCCAGAAGCTTGGTGTCTTCTGTTTGAAATTTGATATTTGTTATTTTTCTGATTATAAAAGTCTTACCTGCCAGTGTGGGAAACTTAGAAAATACAGAATTCTTTAACAATTAAATAATTACCATTTTCCCACCCCTGAGAGACAGCTGCCATTAGCACTGTAGCACGGTTCCTGTCAGCCTGTTTCTGATGCATTTGTTGTGGATGAGATCATGCTGCCTTGATAACTTCTCATTCTGTGCTCTCAACTCGACATCCCGTGCACCTTCCATATTGTTCAGAGAGCTTTATAAACACACTCATAGTGACAGCACCAGGATTATAACATTGGTGTGTGCCATGATTAGCTCAACCTTTGTCCTATTGCTGAGCATGCAGAATCTTCCCATTTTGAGCAGCTTACAGCTAATGGGTTGACAAATATTATTGGGCATTTGTCGCCATTCAGACTGTTTCTGCAGAGGTTGAAGGGCAAGGGACATAGGTATTGCCAATTGCTAAAAACTATAGTTTCCTAGAAATAAGAAGGTTCCGGGCACCAGAGGGGCCCACGGGTCATTTTACCAGTGGGGAAGTTGAGCCTGGGGATGGGCAGAGCTCACCCAGGGTCCCACAACATGACTACATCAGAGCTCCCTGCCCAGAGTTTTTCCTTTATCAGAACTCCCCACTGACTCCTCTCAGCTATTCTGGGATGGCCCTCTGCCCAAGGTTGTCCTCTCCCACCTCTCAAAGATGAGAAATATATAGGGCACACATGGGCTTCCTAGGAAAGGATTAGTACTAGAGCAGCCCAAGCTGTGTGGGTGAACTGGCATGGACAGGAGTGACTGGCAGGGAGCAGGTAGCAGCAGCCATTTCCTTTCCACCTTGCTGTCTGGGTACCCCAAGGCCTCAGGACCCCCAGTAACTCAAGGCAGAGCAGTGCCAGAGGGCAAAAACTGCCCCCATTAATCTCTTAGTGCCCTTCTCCAATAGGCAGTGATGCAGGGGATCGGGGTGGAGATGGGCACACACTGGCATACAGAGAAGCTGCCAGGGTACAGAACACACAGCTGTCCTCCTCCTTAAGGACAGGCCAGCCTCCTGGGTGCGGAACCAGCCTATGTTCACAGAAAGGCCACACCTCTGCAGACAGTCTTTGTGTGATGGCTTGCTGGGGTGGCAGCGAGGTATGAGGATGGGGGTTAGGTCCAGGACATGGACTGTTTGTGTGACTTTGGGCAGGTCCCTCTCCTCTCTGGGCCTTCCCATGTGCCACAGCAGCCTTGGCTCACCTGTCACCGGGGGAGAAACTGTGACCCTTTGTTCCCTTTCCCCATCCATCAAAGTCCTGTGCTCCAGCCAGCCCCTCGAAGAACAAGCTGTGCTCTGACCTCACAGCCCTCTGCTGCCCACCCCACTTCTCACCTCCACTCAGAGCTACACTTCTCAGAAGGCCTGTCTGCTGACGCTGACTTCACTTCCTCACCTCCCACTCCCTGCCCAGCCCCCGCAGTCTGACTTCCAACCCATCCACCTAGAAGGCTCTGTTAAGGTCACCTGTGACCTCTGCCCATGTCACTGGATCCGTGGGCAGTTTTAGTTCTCAACCTGATTCCAGCAGCATTTCCCCTCTGCCCTCCCGCTTCCTAGAAATGGGCTCTCCGCACCCTCCTCTCCAACTCATCCTCCTCTGGCTCCTCTCTTCTCCATAACCCTTAAATGCTGGGGTTGCAGAGGGCTCCTCCCTGGGGTGTCCTGTCCAGATGCTGACACACCCCTTGTGGGTCTTGGGCCCCCACCACCCTCTGAGCTCCAGGACCATGCGGTTCACACTGCCCTCTCAGTGATTCTCTTTGGAGATCTCATGGCATCTCAGACCCTCTGTGTCCACCTGCAGCCAGGCCCTCCTCCAGAGTTCTTTTCTCACCAGCCTTTCTCAGAAAGCTGGACGCTGTCCTGGAATCCGCAGCAATCCCACAGCTCTGCCTCCATCACGTCCCCAGTCTGTGGGCTTCTCTACCTCCATGCCTCTTTCCTGGCCACCGCAGGGGCTCCTGGCCATTTTTCTTCATCCAGTATGTCCCTCCATTCATCTCCATTAGCAGCCAAAGTAATCTTTTAAAGAAAACACAAACACAATCAATATAAAATTTTCCTATTTAGCCATGTGGGGCTTCCTACACCTCTGAGGCTCAAACCCAAACTCATTCATACTACCTCTTAAGGCCCAGCTCTGTCTGGCTCCTCAGCTTCATCTCTCCTGCCACCTTCTGCCACCAAGCCACCTGCTCAGGGCTTTCTCACTGTTCTTTAAAATACACTGAGCCTCTTCCAACCCCAGAGCCTTTGCTCTCATCATCCCCTGCACCTGGAACACCCTGACCTGGACCCTTCTTATACTGCAGGTCTTAGCCTCCTTCATGAGACAGCTCTGATCACACACTCTAAATGGAGCTCTGCTGTCACCCTCTACCCCATCTCCCAGCATTGTGTCCCCTCAGCACTTGTCACACCCTGGTATTTCCTATTGACATGTCTATAGAACTTTCCCCTGCCAGCACAAGCCAGAGATTCGGCCAACATGTGCCTGCACATCCCCCAGTGCCCAGTGCCCAGTGCCCAGGGAGGGTGAGTTCTTGAGCTCCTGCCCTTCCCCAGTGGGGCCCTGGCCATGCAGGCCCTAGGCAACCCAGCTCCCAGCCCTTCCGATCCCATCCCGTCCTGGGAGTGGGGACTGGCAGGCCTGGCAGCCATTTGTCATCCTGAGCTCTCTCAGCAGATGACTTTCCCACTCCTGAACAGAAATTTTAGAATGTGCCAGAAACGTGTTCATCTTCTTGGCTCAGGGATGGGGGAGGGTGTAGGTCAGCCCCAGTGTGCTTTACCTGACTTGGGAGCCTCCCAAGCCTCCAGGCAGGCAGGGGAGAATTCCATACTTACCTAGGCCCAAGGGCTCAGACCTGCATGTGGGCTCACAAGGGACCGTGCACGTGTGCACATGGTCACACATGCAAATGCACATATACACACGTGTATACACACTACACCCATCGTGAGCATCAGGCACATACACATATAGAAACATCACCACATGTCCCTCTGCCTGCCTTGAGATGCGATCACAGACAGACCAACAGACACACAGACACACAGAATCTCTACAGGAAGTGCTAGCATGCCAGTTGCATGGGAACTTGTCTTGGAGTTGTGTTCACAAGGCAGTTACCAAATTTTACTTGAACTGCATGCTATAGCTTGATTTTTTTTTTAATTCAAATTTTCAAATTTATCTTCACTTCCTGTATTTGCCATATATGCAGAAACTATTCATCTTTATATTTGGGGATGTTTGGGGAGACTGGTAGAGATCAGGGGAAGGGGGCAAAAGCCCCTCCATGTCTTGGTATAGCAACGATGCAGGCAGCAGTGCTCACAGAAGTGCTTCCTGTCATGTGTCACAGAGACACTTCTCTTCCCTCTTCTTCTGTCAACAGCCTCAAAAGTGTCCCCTGCCAGGTTGCTGTGAGGTCCTGGCTATCCCTTGGAGCCTTGCCCTCTGTTTTGTGCAAAAGGGATAACCCCATTCAACCTTCCTCCAGGCACATGTGGGAAGCATATGAGAAATGAGTGTGTGCAGGATGGGGATCTAGTGTCCCTTCCCTGGGTTGACGTAATGCCCAGAGAGTCACAGAGCCCCTTAACCCACGGCCTTATGGCCTCCCAAGGTCACCTCCTAAGTAAAGAACAGAGCTGGCTCTAGCTCCCCTTCTCCTGAGAGGCCTCTGGACTTGAGGCTGCATATATACCTCTCTGAGCATTGGTCTCCTAAATTTCAAAGTGGGGCGGGGGGTGGCTGGTCAGCCCATGGTAGGGTTAGTGCAGGGATCAGGAAAAGCCAGGGAAGTAAAAGTGCTCCTTATAAGCAGCTGTGGGCTCTAAATGCTCACCATTGTTATTCTGGGTGAGGTTTTATTATTCTTGTTTCCCCTTTTTTCCCCTAGGGACCTGTGGCAGGACCTCATAAACCAAGAAATCAGGGCAGCCTTTGCCGAAGTCCACCAGTGCTCAGCTGGGCCTTTGAGTTCAGGGAAGGCCATGGCTGGACCCTAAGGTGAGGGACAGAGTGGGGTAGGGGCCAGTGACTCTTGTGTTTAAACACTTGCAACCCCTCTCCCGGCTTCACACTCCTCAAAGAACTCTCTTGCTGAACTCCCTGGCAGCCACCAGGTGCTCATTAATGAGTGCCCTAGAGTGATATTAATTGATATGTTCCAGTGTGAATCCTATGGGTAAACTTGCCTCTTGACACAAAAACATTAAAAATAGAAATAATCCCTTCCGTTCCCTCAGCACTCTGTTCTTGACAAATAGTTTTTTAATTTGGGAGCTCGTTATTACAGAACACTGTCCCCATCATACAGCCAAGGTGCCCTGGCACAGAGGGAAGAGGTCATTTGCCCCAGGTGGGATGAGCAGCAGCAAGATGGGGACCAGGAACTGGAGTCAGACAGATCAGGCCTCCAGACTCAGCCAGGCCACCTACTCACATGACATCTTTTCTCAGAGCCTCTGTTTTGTCATCTCTAAAGTGGGCCTTGAGAGGACCCACACAAGGCTTCTTCCTAACACAGGTCTTAGCCCACAGCCAATGCTCCAAAAAATGCTGCCTCCTTTCCTTTCTCTCCTCCCTGAGCCAGCCTAAGTCTGTGAGCCCTGTGCTGGGAGCACAGGTCTTGGGCTCCCAGAATCTCTAGGGAGAGGAGGTGTGTGTGAAAATTCCTTGGTTCTTAGGAAAATGAGACTTCTGTCTTACAGGAAAAAACACAAACCCACAACCAACTCATTAAACTGGCTTCTGACATCAAAGAGTGTTCACCAAAACCCCCAGGCAGACCAGGCACATGTGGAATTCATTTCCCTGACAGAGGGGAGAGGGCTGGGGGCCAGGGGCGGGTTAAGCTCTAAACAAACTCGTCCTTCTTCAAAAGTCCCCTTGGGAGTTTTTGGGAAAATGTTCTGCCAGGTTGTATTCACAGAGGCCAGGCTGAGTGTGTGTGTGTGTGTGTGTGTGTGTGTGTGTGTGTGTGTGTGTGTGCGCGCGCGCGCGCGCGCGCACGTGTTTGTGTGGTAGTGGGGAGATGTGAAAAGGATATGGGCGATGTGTATTTGGAGCCACGAGCTGCTGTGTGGTAGAAAATGCTGAACTTGGCTTTGGAAGATGCCACGGCCTGTCCTGACCTGTACAACTTTGGGCCTAACCTTTTTACGCCTCAGTTTCCTCAAATGCAAAACGAGGCTAGTCACCCTTACCTCCCATGTCGTTGTGAGAACTAACCAGACCCCTCTCATGGGTCTGGGCCCTAGTGATACTGCAGGAGTGTTGAGGAGGGAGGGCTCATCTGCGGGACCTGCTCATGGCCGTGGTGTTATGGTGTCTGTGCGTGTAGTGCAGCCGTGGGTGGAAAACACAAGCATGGTCCTGGTTCCTCTAGTGACCACTGTGCAGGTATGTGAATTTTCTCTTGGGGCCTCAGTCTCTTCCTCTGTAAAAGGAGCATCTGGTCTAGGTGACTGTGGGATTCCTCTTGGTGTCAGGATCCATGAACAGCACACTGTGGGTAAGTGGAAACTCAGCCTAGTGAGCAGACACAAGGAGACCAGAATTTAAACCAGGACCCAGTTGTCCTACCAGGAGCCTGTCAGTGAGCCTCCCTAAGCCCTCAGCTCCTCATTGCACAACAGGGTCCGGGCCCCTTTCCTGCCTGAGTTATTATGGGCTGCTGTTAGGTCCAGAGAGCAACAACCGTGAAACACGCTCTCAGCTGAGGAGTGTGCTGCAGTCAGGACTTAGGGGGCATTTAGACCTGCGCGGCTTTGTACATGTTATGTGGCTATCAGAGCTCAAAGAGCCCTGAGCGGCAAGTGACAGAGTACCTGTGTGTGTGCACATGTGTGCTTGTCTATGAATGTCTGTGTGCATTTTGTCCTTCCATGTGTATGTGCATTCATGTGTCTATGTGAGCTGTGTGTGTACACATTTGTGTATATGTGGGCCTTGGTGTGTCTGCATGTAGGCTGCTTTAGCTGTGTATGTTATGTATCCAAGTGTGTCTGTCTGGCACCGAAGTCTAAGAGCAGTGACAGATCTTATATTGGTATCTGTACCCACAATGTGGGTCCACATGTGTGGCATGTCGAAGTGCATGCCTTGTACATGTGTGAGTTGTATGTTGGGTGTGTCTGGGTCCTGCCATGGGTCTCCTTACTCTTGGGCTCTCCATAATGATAGTATTGGAGGACAGCTTCTGGCCTTCTGCCTACCCTCTAAAGATTTTGGCAGCTCTGTTCTCAGATGTCCCCTGCTCAGAATCCCCCTTCCCCAGCCTAGGGCAGAACTCTAGTGGGGGCAGGTCTCCAAGTGGGAACTCTGACTCCAAAGCAGATACATTGCATGTGAATAGACCTACCTGGGTCCTCACCTCTTCCCCACCTTCCCTCATCATCTGGGGAGAAAGATACCCAGGAAGCCAGTGCCCTCCTGGTTTCTGTATTATGCTCCTGCTAGGGGCTTGGCTAGTTACCTCTGTGCCAGGAGGCTCTGGGCTTGTTTATTCCTTATTTCCCTACTGCTTGTGGGGGCCAGGCCCCTTGCCTGGAGCTTCCACTCATATTATCTCAGCCATAACCACTCTCTGAGACAGGAGTTATTAGCCCACTTTCTAGATGAGAAAATGAAGACTCAGAGGGGTGAAGTGACTTGTCCATGCCAGCCTCTGTCTATCTCCAAATCTGAGATAGTGCTATAACAGCCCAGAGATTGCAATAGTCCCTGGAGGGCTCCCAGAGAGGATGGCCTCGGGGGGCACACAGCTTTCTCTTCTGTAAATGGGTAAGGGCAGGTGAGTCTGAGGAGGCTCTCTGAGCTGGCCCTCCTCTCACAAAAAGCCACTCTAGCATTTGCATGGGGCTTCCGGGCACATAACCAGGTGGAACCCCAGAGATAGGGGCCCCACATCATGACTTTCATGATGAGTCAGTGCCAGCTGGTCCCAAGAAGTCCCCCTATCATCCCCTGCTAGCCTAAGATCACCCTCCTGTCCTCTGGGGTTGGTTCTCAGCAATAGGACATCTCTCGGGGATAGGGTTTCACTATGATAGATGCGGCCATGGGGCTCCAGAAGGTCCTCGCAGGACTAGGTGATCTGGAATTATTTGATTCATGATTCTTCAGACAGGCACAATTTGGGATGGACTCCTTAGAAAAGTCTAAATACTTAACCCAGCGTTCAAAGCCCCACACATGTTGCCCTCACCTCATCTGTCCCCTACATACCCAGCTCTCTGGCTGTGACAGACTGCTTATCTTTCCCCAGCCCCTCATGAGACTACACCTTACTCTTGCTGTTTTCTCTGCCTGGATGACCTTATCCCCTTTTTAGCATTGGTGAACTCCTTCAAAGGCCATCTAAGAAGCCACCTCCTTGTGAAACCCTTTCCCAAACTGCCCTGTATGCAATTAGTAGTTGCCATGCCTGACCCTCACTTGATGGCAGCAGTCTTATCTAGTTCATTCCTTTATTCCAATGCCAGGGAAGAGGTATGCACTGGGAATATGAATGAGGGAGTGAATGAATAAGCTAATGAATTAGTTAGACCAAAGGCTCTTAATGAACAGTCTCCACTCCTGAGGTCTCCTGCTTAGTTTCTTTGTTGCATCTGGGATTGCTTAATCTGATGCTTAATTGGGATCCTGCACACCAGGTATGTCAGCCTATGGCTCCCCTGGCTGCTCTTTCTCTCCTCACTATCACCCCTCCTACTGCTATGGACACCCTCGCTTCCAACCCCTGCCCCAGCCTGGGTGCTCTTCCCCAGCCCTTCTGCTTCCCACCCCTTCTGGCAACTCCTCTTCACCATTTGTGCCTCTGCTACTTTGCCACTTCCTCCAGGGAGACTTCCTTGAAATCCTCCCTTCCATCCTTCTGACTTCTTGGGGAGGGGCACCTCCTCTGGCCCCTCAGCCCTTGGCCACCCTGTCTAGCCCTGTCCTGCAGACTGGGAGCTTCCTGAGCATAGGGCAGGGTCTACGCCCTTTTTCTGTGACTTCGGTGGAGGAAGAAATATAACAGGGCAGGGGAGGAGGAAAAGGCCACTGCGGTGGTAGGTGATCTTAATTTTAAGAAAATTTACCCGCATGAACACATAAAAATCCAAATTTGCTCAAAGACTATTAGAGCGGAGTCTATACTCTTATAAGGAGAGGTGAGGTAACGTGGAGCGGGAGGGAAGGGCCGCATATGGACTGAGCGTGTTGTGTGTACATTATCTCAGGGAGCTGCCCTTGCAGCCCTCGGAAGTGAATGTTACCATCCCCATTGCTGCTGAGATTGCCTGGGCCTGTAGGACACCAAAGCCCCCGTTCTTTCCTGGAGCCAGCCACTGCTTCCTCTAGTTCTGGCTCTGCCCCTGGGCTCTCTTGCACAACTCACTCCTGCTCCAGGGTTTCCATGAGTCCTTGAGACTCTTCAGAAATCCACTAGAGGGCAGGCAAGCTGTTCCAGAGAGAACCAGGAGCCCCTCCCTCAACCTGAGATTCTTAGCCCCTCTCCAGCCTGCAGACTCCCAGGGTTCTAGAGCTCATCAGCCATGGGGGTAGGATGGTGCTCCACGAAGGATTCTTGCTTGGGAAATCTCCCTGACAATTGAAGGACAATGAAAGGACAGTAGATCTCAGTGTCCTGTACCCATCCTAAAGGCCTGGCCCAAGTCAGCATGTGTCAGAGGGTTGTGTAGTCTCCAGCCATTTGCATTTCCTATTATATAACACTTAGGTGACACTCAATCCTATCCAGGGCTTTCCTGGACGCTGGCTCACACAGTCTAACACATCCCTTCCTGAAAGACAGGTATGGTGGTCCCCATGCAGAGACAGGAGATTGAGGTTCTTACTGGCAGTTCTCTTTCATTGCTGACTTAGACCTTCCTTTTGAGCTCTAGATCCAGTGTTCAGCTGCCTGCTGGGCACTTCCCCAATGAGCCACAGATCACTCTGACTGTGTGTTGCCTTGTTCTGGCCACAATCTTCCCTGTCCTTTCCATGACCCTCTCCCCTACCCCTGTGATCAATACCCGTGTCCATCCCACCCACCACGATGATCTCTGCCTTTGTCCAGGCTCCATTACCTGGGTCATCAGCGACAGCCTCCACTCACCTCTTCTGTCTACATTTCCCATTGGCCCGTGCTGTCCCCAGTACCTTCAGTAGACCTTGCCATGTCACTTTTCTACTTAGCATACTCCCTACTGCTGATGGCCAGGGCCCTTCGCCATGGAGTTCTGGCCAATGGACCCTTCTCACTGTCTCTCCTGATGCCCAGCCCTTTACCACCCCTGTGCCTAGCTCCATCTTGCCC
This sequence comes from Macroglossus sobrinus, assembly GCA_004027375.1. Taxonomy (NCBI): domain Eukaryota; kingdom Metazoa; phylum Chordata; class Mammalia; order Chiroptera; family Pteropodidae; genus Macroglossus; species Macroglossus sobrinus. Next base: position 388,317 of record PVKZ01000193.1, read on the forward strand.
TCTCAAATTTCTCAGATCCCCAATGTCAACCTAAAGGATTTTTATTATAAAAATATTCCTATTAGTAGTTATAAATCCTCCCCCGCATCCCACCCAATACCTGGAACCAGTGGCCTGGAGACTGTGTAACTCTCTCCTGTTCCCATTGTCTGGGAGCAGCTTGAGGAACACCACGATACCTACTTGGCTCAGTTCCATAATTGACATGATGTACATGGCCTGCGGGAAGCCAAGCTTTGGGAGCAGTCTTTATTCCCCTATTTGTCTACTTTGAGCCCACACTTAGCACTTTAATAAAGCCCTAACATCAGATCCAACTTCCTAGTGTTTCAGTGAGAAGTGGGGATTTCCTGGAAACCAAAGAACAGAATATAATATCACACATCGTACAGCCAAACTTCATGAACCCCTCTAAACCTCTAACTTCTCCCTCCCAGTCCCCTCCACAGCAGTGCCCCTCTTCCATTCTTCTCACCACTCCCTTGACTCCAAACTCCCTGTTGTCCTAAGCCAGTCAGCACCCGGTCTCAGCTTCCTCCTTCATTGATAGTTAGCCAAGAGCAACTACAAGACCTATTAAAGCCCAGGAGCCTTTTAAAGAACAAATTCAGGCCTTCCCAGGCACTGGGCAGGATGTCTTCAAGGCTCCTTCTGCAGGCAGCCTATGGGGGGAGGGTCTTTATATCTTCAAAACGAGGGAATTGATATAAATGGAATATCTGCGCTTTAATTCTCACTACAATCATGCAAGGTAGACATCATTCTCCCCTTATTTTTAATGAAGCTACTCAGACTCAGTCCAAGATTACTCAGTCCACGGCAGAACTGGACCTTGACTCCAAAGCCCCCATCAGACACACCACCCTGGCTGCTTTGTCAGCTACAGCCACACACAACACGGAAAAAAGTGACATAGACTCAGAACAGCCTCAGTCAGCAGCCACAGGGTGGGACCAGCCAAAGGAAATGGGGTGAGTTCTGGGGTGAAGTCCAGAGGAGCAGGCAGGTGAGACCGGGGCCGAGTGAAGCCAAGGTCAACAGCCAGGTGTCCGGATGGCGGATGGAGGAGCTGAATGGGGCAGACATCAGAGTGTGCTGTGGACAGAGGTCAAGGTCAGAACTTACAGTGAAAGTGGGGCAGTGGGAGAGTGAAAGAGCAGGGAAGCCAAATAACTCTGGCCATCCAGGAGACTTAAAGAGCTGATTTGGGCCTTCCAGGCACTGGGTAAGCTCTCTTTAGGGCTATCCCTGCAGGTAGCCTAGGGGAAGGGTAGTTTTCTCATGCCTGTGCAATCTCCCTTCTTTATGGGAGCCCTATAAACTAGTTCCTATGGTCCTCACCTCTGACAATTTCAAATGGAGAGGGAGATAGACTAAAAGTGAGAGAGGAAAGGGAGTTTAACAAAAGATAACTGAGCATAGTTGGGAGAGAGCAGGAAGGAGAGAGGAGATGCTAGAGGATGTATGTGGTACATGATATGGCATCTGAACCCCCCGAGTAGTGCAAGAGACAGGAAAATGGGAAATGAGACATGTGCTTGGACCCCCAGGGCCATCAAAAGGTTTTAAGCAAGAGAGTGACCTAGTCAAACCTATATTTTGAAGAGACTCCATCTGGTCGCCATGTGGAGGATGAATGGCTCCATGGATGAAGAGGAAAGGGAGACCCTGGGGCAGGAGGAAGCTCCCTGGGGGAGGGGGAGAAGAGAAAGAAATCAAGGCTGAAGGGAGAGGAAAACCCAGGAGCTTCCACATTTAAAGGTCAGATGGAGAAAGAGGAGGAGGAAAAGGAGGGGCCAGTTCATGGATGCTGGACAAAGGATGCTGGAGTCACGAGCAATGTGAGATCACAGTCTAGCTCCCACAAGTGTGCCCTTCCCAACTGTGCATGTGTGTCCATGCATGGCACACTGATCTGTGCACTGTGTCTGGTATGTGTACTACATTTGGGAGCCTGGGCATTTTAAGTCTTCACTGTATATGTGGGATATAACATATATTTGTGGGCAATGTGTATGGTGTGTTGACTGTGATATTTGTGTAGGAAATATATATATATATAGATACACACACACATATATATATAATATATAGCTATATATACATATATATATATACATACATACATATATATATATATATATATATATATATATATATATATATATATGAATGATGATGGGAGAGCCTGAAGGGAGAGCCTGAAGGGAGAGGAATGTGTGTATGTGTGTGTGTGTATATATATATATATATATATATGTATATATATGCTGTGTGCACATCACGTATGCTCAGTGTGGATGCTTGTGATGTGTGCTGCATACGTGCTGTATACATAAGAGTTGAATTTGTGAGGGTGTGTGCATCCTTTTGTGGTGACTTTTGAGGTTGTCTCTGTGAAATGTAGGAAATGTTTGTGAATAGCATGCCTGAGTGAAATTTCTATGTAAGTATGATGCATGCTTATTGTTTTCATGAGTTGTGGCCCTGTGTGGCCTGTGTTATCTTTGTGTGCATGTAACGGTGTGTGCTGTGTGTGTTGGGGGGAGAGTTCTTTTGCAGTTGCACTGTGTCTGTGTAGAGGTATGTCATGGGGGAAGTGTGACAGCACGACATAGTGGAGAGGAGCAGAGTTCCAGCCTCCAATCTTCCCTCTCCTGGCTGTGTGCCCTGAGCTAATTCCTGTGCCCCTCAAGCCTCAGATTATCTCTGAAGACAAGTAATTGATGTATTTTAGGAAGGTTCTATAGTCAGGAGGAGGAAGACAAAGTGAGTAGGACAAGAAGGAGTCACAGTGGCTTGTGCTAAAGAGGACAGTCCCAGTGAGAGCGGGGTGTGCCCAGGCCTCCACCTGTCCTCGGGGGGTCCCATATGTCACTCTGCAGAATGAGAATGCTGCCCACTCTCAATGCCCCTGAAAGGCAGTCACAGCTACATTTCAGACAGGCCCCCTCCCCACATTCCTCAATCACAGCCAAAGGAAGTTCACAAAGCATTTTGTCTCTGAACCAAATCAACATGAAGAAGATAGAGCTGCTGCCAAAAATATGTAAACAATCATCTAGCTAGGAATCACAAGCCGTGCATTCGATTGGGTGAGTACCATGCGTGGTTGGGCACTTGACACAAGAAGCTCACTCTTCAAGCAGCCCTAATCATCCATCATTGCTCCACTCTACAGTGCCAGCAGTGGGCAGTATAGTGAGGATGGGAATCCACATGGGTCCTTCTCTGAAATCTGGGCTGCTTGTCTCCCTCAGCTATGCTCTCTTCAGGCCCTTCCTCACTCCACTCAGGAGGGAGGAAAACACAACTCTACACATGGGGGTATCATGGTAAATTTAAAGAGTTTTAGATTATTTGCTATTTAGTTAATTAATGCTCCACCAAGTGACAATACAATAGAGTATAAAGTAGACAGGCACTGGAGTTCCACTGGCTGTACAAGCTTGAATTACTTAACCTATCTGGCTTTCCTCATATGTCATCTGTAAAATGGAGATATAACAACAACAACAACAACAACAACAATAACAACAATAACAACAACATTTACCCTGTTATAGGATTAAATGGGTTAGCACATGAAAGCTGCATTAGAAAGCTCCTGGGCACGCCCATCCCCTTCCCAACTTGAAAGTACACAGTGGCCTTACGCTGACCTCAGAATTTCAGTCATGGTGAGAAAGAGTCATAATCCTGTTGACTAGAACCTTTACATTTCATCCCTTCATTTCTGTAACTCAGTGGGCAGGGGCTGTTGTTGGGGCCATTTCATAGAGGGGTAAAGGCTGCGCTGGAAGAGCCTCAGCACAGAGCCCGCTGCCCCACGCCCTCGCAGGCACAGAGCTTCTCAAAGAGTGGCTTCGAGAGGGATAGCTGTTATCTGTGGGGATCACCTGGGTGCACATGAGCCTATTTCTGGAAGCTCTGCCAGGCCCCCAGGCTTTGACCACCCAGAGGAAAATGGGAGACCACAGACTGCTGGGAGTCCAGCACAGCAAAAATCTCAAAGTTGGGAAAGGCTGGGAAGCTGAGAAGGGAAATCCAGGGAACCTCTGGACGCAGGGTATGCCGTATCTGAGCCACAGCCCTTCTCACAAGAGCTGGGCCCTGCCTGAGAAGCCTGGGACCCACCTCTGCCCTGGGGCCACTGAGCCTGCAGTGCTAGGGTCCCTCCAACTCTGTCCCCTCCTAGTCATTTTCTCACATCTCTCCATCTGCCAACAGGTCCCTTCATTCAACCACAGAGTCACAAACTTTCACATGAGGAAGACAGGATCAATAATCATTGACCCAGTCCCTACTCCATTTGGGTTTTCACAGTGTCATCATCTCAATACCCCCTTGACATGGCAGAATGACTGCCCCAGTTTTACAGATGAGAAGCTAAGACTGCCAGGAACAATTACCCCGGATTATCAGGAAAAGGGTAGATTGGTTTTAACCGTCAAATGGTTAAAACGGAGGAAAAAGTCGTGTGGCTCAAAGGGACAAACCCTCAGGTTCCCAGCAGCCAAGTGCTGCAGAGAGCTGTGGTTTCATGGTCCACAACGCAGCATAGTCAAACTGTGGAAATGCTTCTGATCCTGCCCTGCCTGCTTCACCCAGTCTCAAATTTTCTCACCTAACATCCCCCCCATCCCTCGGGGCCTCCAGGAGCCTCTACTCCTCAGCCCCAGTTCTCACTGACCAGGTTCAGAGCCTAAAGCCTCTGGGATGGTGGCCGAGAGGTACAAGGGGCCTCACCAGCACCTGCTCCCCCTGCACTGGTGGCTCCAAGTACCACAGTTGGGGATCGGGGGAGGAGTGTTACTCATGCCAAGCCAGATTCAGGCCATGCAAGAGGGCCTTTGGAGTCTGAGGACTTGGATGGGAATGGCTGTTGTGCCATATCCTTTCTCATCTGTTGACTGTGGACAAGTCACAGAATCCTTTCAAGCCTTGGTCCTTCGTCTGCAAAAGTGAGGCAATGATAGTTCCCTCTTCATAGGATGGCTTTGAGGAGGTGATAATTCAAGTAAAGTACCTGGCACTGGGCCCAGTCCTGCAAGCCCTCATTACTTCCACTTAACACTTCAGCTATTCCTCAAAGCAAGGGACATACCACCTGTCGTTTCCCAAGCATTCAACGTTGGCTTCTGGCTCACAAACTCCCTATGGCTGACACCCAACAACATTTGCTCTCTTCTACTATCCCACAGAAGGTGGCCCATAGTGGGTATGGTCTGAGCCCAGTTGCCCTGGGTTGGCAGAAGAAGTGGGGAACCCAGGGTTCTGCCCCAAAAGGCAGAGCCCTAATAGGGACTGATGAAGGAACTTCCTGACACCCAAGGACCCACAGAGCTACTGGGCAGGAGTAAGGAGTGAGGAAAGCCACACAGAGATTTGGCCTGCGAGTCCAGATATCTGAGTTCAATTTCTGGCTCCAAAGCTGTACGATTTGGGCTAGTTACCTAACTTCTCTGAGCCTCAGTTTCCTAGTGGGTAGTTAAGAATAAAGACACCTAACTAGAAGGTTGTCTGTGGCTGTCTTTTTCCTGAGTTGCTACACGAAATGAAGGACTGGCTTGCAGTGGGTATTCAGCAACAAGTAGTGAAAACTAAATTGGGAGTCCAGGGTACCATGATCCTTCTCACTCCAGTTTTACAGTGAGATGAAGACAGCAAGGTTCAGAGGGGTTTAGCAACTTGTTCAAGGTCACACAGGATGTGCACATCATTGCCTTCCTAGGCCACACGCTCCTACTTGGGGCCCTTGAGTTTCATACTGGCCTGAGGTGAAACCCCACCAGGGAGCCTTGAGAATGACTTGGTGCCTGAAAGGGATTTTCACCTCAGGATGCTAGTCCTAATGACACAGATAAAGATGTGTCTCTTATTTACACCAACAGATGAATGTGAGAATGGTTGCATATCCCAAAAAAATATCAACACAGTAAAGACTGAACTGCCCATTGATGGGCTATAAAGGAGAACTTCCCATTCCTGGACGTGTGAGCAGAAGCTAAATAAGCAACATTGGATGGAAAGGTAGCTGTGGGGGCCTTTAAAGGAAGCTACCTTTCACATGGCTGCCAAGCAAATCCTACCATACTCAGTTCTTACCTCTCCTCCTCCTTCAGATCAAGCTCAAACTCCTGGATTTGGCCTTCGAGTCCTCTGGACTCAACATCCTACATCCTCTTCTGCCTCTCATCTGGTCTGGTTGCTTCACAAGGGTAGATCCTGTACATTATTATTCACCAGCTCTCCGGAGCCCACCAGGGCAAGGATCATATTTACTGAGCAAGGAGCATGTGCCAGGCCCCAAACCAGGTACTTACACACATTGTTGCATTTGATCTTCATAGCAAGCCAGAAAGTCAGGTGCTATATTAGTGTCACTATGCAGATCAGCAACCTGAAGTCAGAAAGATCAACCAACCTGCCAAAACTCACACTGCAACAACTACTGAAGAAGTGAAGAGATGAAAGAAAGGGTGCTGAGCATGTGGGGTTCCCAGTTTTTAGCCCCTGTCCCAAGAGGCATCTGCAGCAGGTGGGCATACTTGGTTGCTCTTCTGTGTCTAACTCTTGGGGAGCCCCATCTGGGCACTGAGTGAGGTGGAACCCCATGAACTAACTAAACCACAACCACTGCATTTAGAGGTGTGTGGGGAGGCAGGCCATTCTCCCCAACTTGCCATAGCCTCAGCCCTGCCCCACCCTATCCCCAGTCAGAGCTATGAGCCAGCCCAGAGTTTTCTGCTTGGCAGCAGCTCAAGGAAGTATGAGGAGGTGCTCAGCTGGCCTGGGAGAAACAGGTCAGGGGGTGAGCCAGGAACTGCCCAAATTCAGCTCAGCCATATTCTGCCTATGCTGGAGGGTTGCTGGCAATAAGTTCCTGAACATTGATTCCTTGGACAAAGATCTGGAAAATGAAGCCTGCAAGATATAGCAGAGGTATCACCAATTACCACCAAAAAGACAGTGAGAAGTAACCTAATACCCATCGGGTACAAGCCCCAGGCTGGGTCCACTAAGTTCTGGCACCAACCATGAGAAGTAGCTCCTATCTTCCCTACTTTACAGACAGAAAAACTGAGGTCCCATTTGGCCAGGTGAGCACTAGAGCCAAGAGAGAGGGGTATGGGATAAACAGCTGGGACCTCTTTGAACACAGATCTGAGACGTCAAGTGTCTGGGAGGGAAGGCAGCGTTCTGGACATTCTGCCCAGATCCTGCAACTTTCCCTACCCATGCCCTCATTACAGCTTGGGGCCCTGAGGCAAGCTCTCCCTAATATTCTCTGAGGCTATGTTAGGTCCTGGGCCATCCACAATCATAGCTCGTCTTCTCTGGGCTGTGCCCATCTTCCCAGGCCCATTCTCATAATGAGGCAGATGGGAAAGAAAGACAGAAGCCATCTAACATTAAGGGAAACCAGCTTCTAAGCCCAGTTTTACCCTGATTTACCACAAGGCTTTGAGTGGTCACTTTCTCATCTGTAAAATGGGGCACCCTGTGCCACCCCATCAGGGAAAAGAAACACTGTGGGAGACGAATTTCCTTCTACCCTGGGAACCGTGACCCTGATCCCCCAGGCATCCCCATCCTCAAGTCCACACCCATCAGGGCACCTTACCTGTGATTTGGTTGAGCCAAGGCATCTAGAGGAGGGAGGGGGTGGCTTTGGGAAGATGTGCATCAAACTCTGATGTACGGCACTTTAAAAAACCCGAGCAAAATGGTGCCTGAAAAGGGGCGCCCAGATTGGCCTGGATTTAGCTTTGTGGATAAATTGGGCTCAAATCTCTGCCTCTTATGGGCTATATGACTTTGCTTATGCCATTTTACCTTGCTGGACTCGGTTTCTCAAAATATACATGGGGACCTTACCAGTCCTAACCCATTGGTTTTGACTTATATTCACTGTCCCCATGCTTAACCTGTTTGTCAGGCTGGAAACTGGGGACTTTGATGGTACCGTTTCACACTGCTGCTAAAGGGTCTGAGACAGATCTGGGTAATAAACAGCACATCTGGATAATAAATAGAAAAAAAAGTAACTTTCCTGGACTCACCAGAAACTGCCGCGATGTGGGGAACCCCCTCTGTGGCTGCCCCAGGGCCAGTGAAGGGTCATTTCCTTCCGCGTTCAGCCCTGCAGTCACTTCTGTTTGTCCCCCCTAAGTGCGGCGGCGCCGGCAGCGGGGAAATCGGGGCCAGGCCGGATTTCCTCTGCGGACCTGCCGCTCCTAGAGCCGCCCGCCCCTCCGGGACCCTGCGGGGCCGTGAACTGCACGTGCAGCCGCTCGGGGCCGGGCCTCGCTAGTACTGGGCTCCCTCAGCTACTCCTCACTCTCCGGCTTTTTCATCCCGCCCTCTTCAACCCGCCCCTCCCGAGCCGGGTTTCCAGAGTAAAGAAGATGCTTCACTCCCTCGCAGGTTCCGGATAAACCGAGTCACGTTAGGGAGCCGTACGGGCGCTAGGACCCCGCGGCTTGACCGAGGGGGGGCGTGGTGGGGCGGGAGAGGTATTTAAATTGGAGCCCGAGCCACCCCCTCGCGGGTCGGACTCCCGTGGGGCGGTGGAGCGGCCGTGCGCCTCCTCGGGCCGTGACCCTGGAGTCTGGCGCCGGGTGGGACCGGGGTATAGGTTTGCGCAAAATGTGCCGGGGCTGCCGGAGCGAGGAGCGGCAGCCGCGCTGAGCCAGGTAGGAGACGCCCAGCGGGCTAGGCTGGTCGACCCCTGGGGACCCAGCTGTCCCGCGCCCTCTTGAGCAGAGGGCGTGGAGCGGGTCTGGGGCTAGTCCACCCCACTCACCAACAGCCGCCTCCAGCCGCCACCCCTCAGCTCGCGCTTGGAGCCAGGTTTGACCCTCCCCTTGGCCCCAGAGGTCTCTCAGGCTCCTGACTCAACGGATCTTTCCCGCGACGGGGTGAGGCTGGCGTTCCCATTTGACAGATGGGAAAACATCAGCAGAAAGGCCAGCACTTGGCGGGAACACACAGCTAGTCAAGCGCAGACCAAGATTTTAATCAAGGTCTCCTACCATCCTCTGACCTGGCCCCACGTGGGGCTTCCCATTCCATCGCTCCAGAGAGCCTGCCTACCTGGGTGTGGGACACCCACCTCTTTCCAAGGGGCTCCAGAGACAGCCTTCTTCATGGGTGGTAAGATGTGAGGGACCCCCACCCCCACCCTGAGCTGCCTGAAATTCTGCCATCACAGCCACATTCCTTTGGGTTAAGGTCTAATTCGTGGGATGCACATGTTTGCCCTTAGTGATTCACTGCTTGTAGGGGCGTCCACAGCAGCTCTCCCAGGACCCCAGGCTGAAAGGAGGGGGAGGAACACCTAGATCCTGTCTGCTTGTGGATTTGGGGTATGGGGGTATTGGAAGGGGTTAGAGAGGAAGATTTTGTCCTGGTGTACTGGAAACATTGATTTGGAGGCAGAAAGACTGGATTCTGATCCCAACTCTGCTATTTATTGCCTGTGTGACTTAGGGTAAGTCACCTCTCTCAGCCTCGTTCTCTTCATGGGCAAATTGAGGGCAGTTCTATAGGGCGCAGGCAACTCAACACCCACTGGAGAAAACACAGCATTTGTGTCGTGTAGACCTTGGTTAAATCTCAAAACACTAGTGAGCTGGGTAACTATAGACTTAAGTCATTTTATCTGAGCCTCAGTTTTCTCATCTGTATAATGAAAATTGTAAGTATGTCATTGGGTTGTGAGAATTGAGCGCTCAAAGAGTGTCTAATATCCTTAAATAAGGAAGGGCTTATTATGATAGTAAGCATTGCCCCACCTCATCTCTCTCTCTCTCTCTCTCTCTCTCTCTTCTCTCTCTCTCTCTCTCTCTCTCTCTCTCTCTCTCTCTCTCTCTCTCTCTCTCTCTCTTTCTCTCTTACACACACATACACACACACAAAATATTCTTTGGCACTTCTTACAGTCAGAGTCCTAGGTTGTCTCTCTCCTCCTCTTGCCTAGGACACCTTGCCTGGGCTGCTCAGCCCTGCAGGTCATTGTACCAGCTGGAAAGACTACATGTGTCCAGGGCACCTTCACAGTCTTTCTCAACTTGATCATCACAACAGTTGAGAACAGTCAGTGGCAGAACAAGAACCAGGCTACCTGCCTTACCAGTGAGACACTAAAGCACTGAAGGGTTAAGGGACTTGTCCAAGGAACAGGCTAGGGAGCAGTAGAGTCTGGATGTAAGCCTACTTCTAAGTGATCGCAGTCCTCCCTCTTGAGTGTGAGTTGCCCACAAATTCTACACACTGTATCTTGGGCACTGCTGATGGATGCCCACAGCTGATGGCCCCCCTTCTTTCCAATGCTGTGGCAGAATTCCACTGTTAGAAAGATGGTCCCTGCTGGAAACTCTGATGCCCATCTTGCGGGTAGGGTGGGATCTGGCAGGCAGAGGAGGGGGAAACGAGGGCCCCTTCAGGCAGCAATTCAGGTTCAGTACTAAACCAGGCCTTTCCTTGTCTTTATCTCAAACTCACCCCTCAACCCATTTCAATAGAGCTTCTATCCCTTGCTCTGCCGTTTGTTCAATAGATCTTTAGTGAGAACCACTTTATAGACTCTTGTTCTCATAGAATAAAAAATTAATTATCAGGAAATGATCAATGCAAGGAAAATAAAGCATATGAGGATCTGGGAGAAGAGCATTCCAGGTGGAAGGAATTATAGGGCAAAGGCCCTGAGGCAGAAATGCACTTGCTGTGTTTGAGGAATGGTAGGAAGAATGGTGACAAAGCTAGAATTTGGTGAGGGAAGGGCAAGTGGTAGATGGAGTCAAAGAGGAGAGATGCAAAGTCTGGCTTATACTGGAGGTTTTCAAGCAGTGAGATTCATGATCTGATCTATGATTTAACTTCACCGCTCTGGCTGCTCTGTGTAGGATAGTCTAAAAGGGGTCAGGGTGGGAGCAGGGTGTTGCTGTGGTTGAGGCCCAGGGTCATGGTGGTGCCTCTGTCTGTGGTAAAGATGTAGGGGGGAGGTAGGCAGATCTGGGGCCTGTTTCTCAAGGAGAGCACATGGAACTTGCTGACAGAGAGAAGGAGTGTGGCAGGGAGGTGAAGGGAGAGTCAAGGAGTGTCACTGTCACCAGGTCACTGAGACTCCTCATGTCAATTCTCAACACCTCCCCCTGCCTGCCCAGTTGTTTGAGATAGGTCCCAGAGAAAAGAGATCCCCCTCTGCCCTAGGGGCACTTCCCATAGGAGTGTGTGGGGAAGAGCAAACCACAGAATGCTCAGTGCTGCACTCACTGAAAGCTCAGGGGCTGTGGGATCCTAGAGGGACCCCACACTTGGGCAACCAGAGGAGCCTTCTTGGAGGTGACATCTAAGGTGAGACCAAAAGGATGAGGAGGTATTCAGCACAAGAGAGGGGAGGAAGTGAGGGTTTGAGGTAGTAAATAGGGGCTCTGAGAAGTGAAGGAAATAGGAAGCATCCAAAACCCAGAGTGGGAGAAGGGACAGTGAGAGATGAAGCCGGAAAGAAGAATTGGCCAAGCACAGTTCACTCCCCAATGGCCTCAAGGCCCCATCGAGGGGTTTCCACTCAGTTCTGAGTATACCAGCTTTCAGATGGGTGGTGATGTTCTGCTTTTTAAACAGCAGAACAAAATTTCCTGTGAAAGCCCAACCTGTGATGCAGGTGAGAAGAGAGCAGCTGTGGCGGCAGAGGCCCATGCTGAGGGCAACCCCAGGGGCAGGATTTAAAAGATCGCTCTGGCCCTGGCCCATCTGAACAAGAAAGGACCTCAAAGAGAAATGCTTCTTCTAAAGCATCCTCAGAGTCACAATTCAGCACTCATTTACTGAGTACCTGTGGGAGACCTTATAGTGTAGAGGTTAAGGGCACAGACCTAGGAGCCAGACTTGTTAGCTGTGAGACTTTGAATATGTTACTTAATCTCTCTGAGCCTCGATTTCCTGGTCTGCAAAATGGGAAACGGTTTAATTATTTTGAGGATTAAATGAGTTAATACATGTACGGTGTCGAGAAGAGTGCCTGGTGCATAAGGGCACTGCACATGGCACTTTCATAGAATATATCTTATTCAATCTTTAGCAAAACGTGGCGAGGTTGGCATTAACCTCAGAAAAGGAAACAGATTCAGAGAGGTGAAGTGTCTTGTACAAGGTCACATAGCTAGTAAGTGGAAGAGACATAGGGAATAGTTGGGTTGGGTGACTCAGTCCATTGCTTTTGGAGGGCTTTATGTGTTCCTCCTTAATGCTCTGTATGTATTGTGGTCACTTCTGTGCATTTATTTGTATCCCTAGTAACCAGCATAGAGCCAGACATGAGGAGGAATTCAGTCAAGGTGTGAATGAACTAATGAAATTGATTAATTGATCTGCATATTCTTAGCACTTGGCCCAGGTCCTCAGTGAGTGAGCCCTTAGCAGCACTAGGATTCTACCCTGCTGAGGGTTTCTGTGCTCTCCCTCAACCTCACAATGGCTGCTTATAGAAAGAAGGGCTGGTCCAGCAAGCCTGAGTGTCTCTGCACTGGCGCTGGTGGTGGCTTCAGTGAAAGTAATGGGCCTGGCAGCCTGCTCCTGGGGAAGTTCACTGCCACAGTGCTGGGGGCAGGGCAAGCCTTCTGGTGGGGCTTCCTGTCAAGGCTTCAGGCCCAGCCTTCAAACAATAGCTAGGCCTGAAGAATCAGAAAATCAAAAGAAAAAGGACAAAATAAAAGTCCAGGAGTAGGGACCTTAAGGAATTCTGTTTGGGGCCTGAGGAGCTAAGATGGGGAGACCTGCTTGTGGCTTGGGTAAAAATGGAGTCAGAGGCCCAGCTCCCCATCTCACCCCACTCCAGACCTGAAGTTGGCCCAAATTAGCCCTTAGGATCCCTCTGCCTCCTGCTTAACCCCTCCAGATTGTCTTCCACCTGGTGGGGTCTTTTGAAACACAAATCCGACTTTGTCACCCACTGCTTACAAAATCTTGCAAAGGGTGAAGGTGGTGGGAGATGACCTAGCTCCTTGGCTTAGTGTTAGAGGCAGTTTATGATGGGCTATGGCCCCATTTCCAACCCTCTTCAAAAGGTGCCCTATTCACAGCACCTTAATTCTGGATACAGCTTTGGTCTAGGGTTCCCTAAGGCCAGGCACAAACAGGATGGGAGGGTGAGGACTGGCAGTGGGAAGGAGCCTGAGATTTTACAGTGTTCCCCCTTTCTCCCACCCTGTGCAGAGCCATGAGCCACCAGATTCTGCTGCTCCTGGCCGTGCTGACCCTGGGCCTGGCTACCTCCCAACACCGAGACAAGGTGCCCTGTAAGATGGTAAGAAGCCCTGCCCAGGCAGGGTAAGCCCCCTCCAGCACCCTCCCTCCCCCGGCCCCCAAAATGTCCTACTATCCCAGATCCAGAAGCCAGAAGTTAGAGGCGTCAAAAGAGGAAAGAGAATGCATTTAATGCATTTAAACTTTGCATTTAATGCACACCTAGTAGAATATTTAAATATCTTATTTACTATTAATCTTGCCAGATTAAGCACCATTATTTCTATTTTACAGAGTTGGAAACTGAGGCTTAGAGAGATTAGATAACTTGTCTAAGTTCATTCAACTAGGACTGGTTGGGCCAATATTGGACTCTTTTCTCCAGCTGCCTCCATAGGGCATTGGGTCTAGCTGGATGATGCAGAATGTGTGTGTGTGTGTGTGTGTGTGTGTGTGTGTGTGTGTGTGTGCGCACGCGCGCGCACATGTAGTAGGGAAATTTGGGGTGGGCCAGCTGGAAAGGGCTCTTCTGTACTACATCTCTCCTGAGGACAATCTTCCACATCCCTCCTGGGAACTCTTCCACTCATTACTGCCCAGGTCAAATGCTGTCTGTTACAGGAAGCATCCCCTTGATCTGTCCCAGGCTGGCCTGGTTCCATTTGCTCCATTTTTCTTGGCTTCTGCAGCCCCACACTTCCCTCCATTGCAATACTGACCACATGGCATAGTTGACAAATGGGTCCAAGCCTGTCTTACCTGCCAGACCAAGAACTTTTTAATGGCAGGGACCAGATTTGTTCCTTTTTTCTTCCCTGAGTCAGTGAGACTAGCCCTGATGCTACTATGACTCTGTAGGGTACAGGGAAAAGGGACCACCTAGGTCCACTAGTAAGGCTGGATAGTCACTGAGGTCAAGGTAGGAGCTTGAGCTGGAGAAGGGACAGGCCCTATGGCAGCCATACCTGGACTTAGGACTAGAAGCTATGACAGAATGGGCAGCTTCTTCTGGAGGCAGCCAGGGCCCAGCAGTTCTTCCCTGGGGTTTTAGTGTCCTGCTGTTGCCACCTCATTGCTTGCTCTTCAGAACCCTTCTGATATTCCCAGAAGCCAGAATAATAGGCAGAGAAAGCCTCAGATATCACCAAATGCAGCCCCACATTCTACCTTGGGAAACAGAGAGGTGAAGGGCCTGGGCCACCTGATAGAGGGGAGAATTGGGTGAGCTTTGGATTTGGGGCAAATGAGATAATAGGCAGGAAAGCACTTTCTGAACTACTATGGAAAGAATTATGATGGTTTTCAAAATAGTAAAAAAAATAAATTGCTATATGCTGAGGGTTTGTAAGGTGCCTACACCATGCTGAGGGCTTTCTCTCCTTTTCTCCTACCCAGAATTCCTCTTTTCAGTTGAGGAAAGGCTGAAAAAAGAGATGTGACCCATCAGGGTCATACAAATAGGAACTAACAGGGCGGAATTCGAACCCAACTCTCTCGAGTGTATGCTGTCCACTGCCGGGTGACTCTTCCTATCCTGTTTCCCTTTTATGTGCAGGTAGTAACATGGAGTTGGATGGCAAGTCCTTTTTTTTTTTTGCCTAAAACAAACAAAAAAAATCTGGGCTGTGGCATCCTGGTATCTCAGAGAGAATGGGTAGGGGATTGTCAGGGGAAGATTCAAACTTGGCTAAGGGCTGATTCCTCCAAGACTCCTCCCATGCAAGTCAGTCATTCTGGGGGCTTGGAGCTCAGGAAGTGGCAGGCACATGGAAATGGAGTGCTGAGAGCTGCCTTGGCCTTCAAGCTTCTTCTCAGACTGGACTGAAGAGCTAGGCATCCCAGGGCAGCCCTGTCTACCTGCAACCTCCTCTGGACCTCTGACAGGGGTCCTAGGTACCTGGGCAGAAAGCAAGGTTTAGGCTCTGGGCTTGGTGGCTCTGTGTCCCAGCTCAACTCTCAGGGAATGATGCCGCAGGGAGCCTTGGAGTCTCCAGAGGTGAAATGGGGTATGGGCTTGCACAGGGCCATGTCCCCAACACACTAAATTTCAGGAAGTTGTGGCTGTTGTAATTTACTGTACTGAAGGACTCAACCTGGCTGCTCAACCAGCCGAGGGCCCAGTGGTCAGAAATTGGCTGGCACCAATAGGAAACGGAACTTATGATGGTAGTTTTGAGCCTCTGACTATGTGATTTGGGGCAGCCCGCCACCCTGAGCCTCAATTTCCTTAGGGGGTACAATGGGGATTATGTGCCTTAGAAGATTAAGTGAGGCAAGGGATCTGTGTTCAGCACAACCTTGACATAGAACTGGTGCCCCACAGTTAGTGGCAGTCATTGTGTTCTTGTTCATTTTGCTGTTTCTTCTTTAATCAGGATGGTCCGGGAGCTGGGGACAGGATGGGGAGGCCATCTCTAGTTGCCCTAGATGGTTGATAGGTTGTGGGGGAAGAAGGGGCAAGGAGCCCAAAAGGACTGGCAAGGTGGCTGGGGTAGGTTTCTGGTTTACCTGGGTGCCCTACTGCAGAGGTGTCCCTGAGTTTCTAAGTAAGCCAGTCACTGAGCCACATGGAGTAGGAAGAACACACAGATACCTGGTGGAGGGCAGTCCGTTTCTCCCCCTTCCTCACCTTAGGAAGGAAACTGAGAGCTGAGGCAGGCAGGGACCCCCCCGGCTGGTGTTCTTGCCCTGCTGGCTCAGGTGCTGACTCCCAGTGATCCATAGAGGTCACTGCCATCTTCAGGCTCAGCCTCCCATCTAGGAAGTAGGTGCGCTGGACCTTTTTTTGCTCTAACAGTCTTTGACTTTAGCCTGAATATATGAATTATCACTTTTCTTTCCTTTCAGAAAGGTAATTGAATCAATCCTTCAGACCTTTATTAACCCGATGATGTCTGTGACATTTTCATTTATTAAAAAAATTTACTGAGTGCCTCTGTATGCAAGGTCCAAGACATTCACATCAAACCAGTCCATTTTCTTGAAGTTCCCACCTAACAGATCCCCACACAGACCGTTATGATTCAAGGGCCAAAGCTATGACAGAAGAAGCACAAGGGCTGTGAGAACCCAGAGGAGGCCCTGACCTGCCTAGCAGTCAGGAAAGGCTTCCTGGTGGAGGAGACCCTAGAGTTTAGCATGCAGAGTTCACCATTCAGATCTGCTTGAGAAGGGTATAACCAACACAGAGAACAGCAAGGAGGAGGCCTGGAGGTGGGCATGGAAGGGCACAGTGGGCAGTGGTAAGGTATGGAAAGTATGGTCACTGCCTGTAGCCTGGGCTAGTGGGTTGGGAGGAGAGAGGACAGATCAACAGGGGTCACAAACAGCCTAGAACTCTGCTGAGGTTTCTGGACTTGGCCCTGGAGGGGTTTAAGTAGAGGGTAGCGTGGTCAGAGTAGAGTTTTCAAATCGTTGCCAGTCATCTGGCTGGTGGATGGGTCAGAAGGGGTCAGTAGAGACAGAAGCTGGGGCAGGAGTGGTCCTGAGCTGTGTGGTGCTGGAAGTCAGGCCCTTGGCTGGGAAAGGCTGGGTTTCCTGGTATGTTGGAAAAGACGAGAGGGAGACTGCATTTGCGTGAAAAGAATTCTGGCCCCAGAAGCCACACAGGGTAGTAGGACAAAAGTGGGCCTTTTGTTTGTATTCAAAACTCAGCTCTGCTCCTCACCAGCTGGGCGATCTTGGAGCCTATCTTAACCTTTCTGAGCTTGGATTTTTTAAATAGGGGTGATCGTATTTGATAGGCAGGCTATTGTGAAGATCCAATGAGACAATGGGTATGGAAATGATAAACAAAATCTAAATTGCTGAGTTGGTACTAGGGAAGGATAGACGAGTTACTTTCTGGATAAGAAACCAGAGTAGTATATGACTTGATCAGGCTACACAGCAAAATCATAATTTTGCCATCAAAGAACGTGGATTGACACCCTGGCTGTCCTTCCCCTGTTCCCTACTTCTACCCCATCTCCAGGGGTCAATAAGGACCAGGCCATGGGAAGCAAAGTCACTAATGGGGGGTGGGATGGATAGCAGCAACAGAAAGGAGGTCACTTCTGGGAAGTGTCACCAAGGAAGGCAGGCTCTGGGACCTAGAGCTGTATCCCATGGAATGAGGGCTTGAATGAGATCTGAGGGTAGGAAGCTGAAAACTGATGATAGGAGTGCAAAATGTATTTTTCCCTTTTGGAAACATTTCTCCCAAAGTGGATTAATCTAACCTAATGCCAGCTGGGTAAATTTAAGTATCTGGGCCCATAGAAGGAACTCAGAATGTGGAACCAGGAGGCTTGGGTCCCAGCTTGCCCTGCTTCTCATTGGCTCTAGGTCACTTTAGATTATACATGGTTCAGTTTTCTGTAAAATGGAATAATCAGGACAGAGGTTTTTGTTAGTTCATTTATATTTCTATTCGTCCAGTGTCTTTGGCTATCTACCCATCAAAGATTTCTTGAGTCCCTCCAGTGCTATACTGGATGCCAGTGCTATACTGGATACCACAGACAGGGATGGGAATGGGAGGGGTCATTCAAAAATGCGGTGATTAGGTTGGGGTGGAGGAATGCCGAGCATCTGGGAGGCCAGGGGAGAACCCTGGTGGGAGCTCAAGACATCCTTCCTAGAGGCTCATGTCTGGTTCCAGCTCCTACTGCACCCATTAATGCCTGCTGCTCTCCCTGCATCCTCCTCCCCAGGTAGACAAGGAGGTCTTGTGCCACGGCCTTGGCCTACTTCAGGTCCCCTCGGTGCTTCCTCGGGACATTGAGATCCTTGACCTATCTGAAAATCAGCTTTGGAGGATCCTGGCCTTGCCCTTGGGCTTCTACACAGCCCTCCGTCACCTGGACCTGAGCTTCAATGAGATCAGCTTCCTCCAGCCAGGTGTCTTCCAGGCCCTGTCCCACCTAGAGCACCTCAACCTGGCCCACAACCGCCTGGCACTGAGCACTGGTGGTCTAGGCCCCCTGCTGCATGTGACATCCCTGGACCTGTCTGGGAACAGCCTGTACAGTGGCCTGATGGAGCGGCTGCTGGGAGAGGCACCCACCCTGCGTACCCTCGTGCTGGCAGAGAACAGCCTGACACACCTCGCCCACCAGACCTTCTGGGGCACGCCTGCGCTTGAGCGGCTGGACCTACATAGCAATGTGCTCATGGACATCGAAGATGGTGCTTTCGAGGCCCTGCCCCACCTGACCCACCTCAACCTCTCCAGAAACTCTCTCACCTGCATCTCCGACTTTAGCCTCCAGCAGCTGCGAGTGCTGGACCTCAGCTGTAACAGCATCGAGGCCTTTCAGACTGCCCCAGAGCCCCAGGCTGGGTACCAGCTCACCTGGCTTGACCTGCGAGAAAACAAACTGCTCCATTTTCCTGACCTGGACACACTCCCGAGACTCATCTACCTGAATGTGTCCAACAACCTCATCCGGCTCCCTGTGGGGCCACCCCAGGGTGGCGAGGCCATCCACGCACCTTCCGAGGGCTGGTCGGCCTTGCCTCTCTCAAATCCCAGCCGCAACTCCAGCACCCACCCCCTCTCCCAGCTCTTGAATCTGGATTTGAGCTACAATGAAATCGACTTCATCCCAGAAGGCTTTCTTGATCACCTGACCTCCCTGCGCTTCCTGAACCTCAGCAGAAACTGCTTGCAGGCTTTTGAGGCTCAACATGCAGGCTCCCTGCCCTGTCTTGTGCTCCTGGACATCAGCCACAATGCGCTGGAAACACTAGAGCTGGGCACCAGAGCCCTGGGGTCTCTGCAGACACTGCTCCTACAGGACAATGCCTTGCAGGACATGCACCCATACACCTTTGTTGGCCTGGCCAACCTGCAGAGCCTCAATTTGCAGGGGAACCGGGTCAGCCCCTGTGGGGGGCCAGGTGAGTCTGGACTTTCAGGCTGTGTGGCCTTCTCTGGCATCTCCTCCCTCCGCACCCTGAACTTGGTGAACAATGAGATGGAGATGCTCCGGGCAGGAGCCTTCCTCCATACGCCACTTACCGAGTTGGATGTCTCTGCCAACCCTGGGCTGGATGTGGCCACAGGGGCCCTGGCAGGCCTGGAGTCCTCCTTGGAGGTCCTGGCCCTGCAAGGCAATGGGCTGGAGGTCCTGCAGGTAGACTTGCCCTGCTTCAGCTGTCTCAAACAGCTCAATCTCGCTGAGAACCGCCTGAGTCGCCTGCCGGCCTGGACACAGGCTGTGTCCCTGGAGGTGCTGGACCTGAGGAACAACAGCTTCAGCTTCCTGCCAGGCAGCGCTATGGGTGGCCTGGAGACTAGCCTCCGGCGCCTCTATCTGCAGGGGAATCCGCTCAGCTGCTGCGGCAATGGCTGGCTGGCAGCCCAGCTGCACCAGGGCCGCGTGGACGTGGATGCCACCCAGGACCTTATCTGCCGCTTCAGCTCCCGAGAGGAGGTGTCCCTGAGTGATGTGCGTCCTGAGGACTGTGAGAAGGGCGAACTCAAGAATGTCAACCTCATCATCATCCTTACCATCGCAGTGGTCTCTGCCATCATTCTCACCACACTGGCCACCTGTTGTTGTGTCCGCCGGCAAAAGTTCAACCAACAGTATAAAGCCTAGAGAAGCCAGGGCTGCAGAACAGCTCAGCCGGAGACCCTCATAAGCCAGTGGGGGAGCCAGAGGCACAGTGAGCCAAGGTCTCAGAACCCTGGTCTCTAAATCCCAGCCCAGGGCTCCTTTCCCTGCATCCAGCTGCATCAGTGGATGATCCACTTCCCAGGCCGCACGTGTGGCCAGCAGCGGAAACCAGAAGTTGAGCAGTTTCAGAAATGACAGAGAATAAGGTTGACCAATCAGATCAACCAAGCTTTGCCAGATATCTGTTCTGTGCCACACCCTGCTCTGGACACTGGAAACTCTGGTGAAGGAGACACATCCTTCCCCTCAATTATCTCCCAGTCTGGGTGGGGAGGGGGTCACAGAGCCGTGCAATGACCACACAGCGTGGAGCCCAGGGCTCCAAAGCTCGGCAGCGGAGTCTGCCCTGGCAGGGCCAGGCGGGGACAAGGAGGCTCAAGATCGAAAGGATTTGTCTGAGATGTTTCCAAGCAGACTATTTGTCACATCTGATAATGACTTTCAGCTTCTCTGGAACATGACGAGCTTGTGACCGGAAGAGAACTAGAGCCACATGAGTATATCCTGGTCTAGCATTATTAGATGGGCTGTGGTGTCTCCAGCAGGTCCTGGTTACGAGGCTGTTGCCCTGGGCTTTGGCTAGCACTGGACCATTTCGTTTCCTGATCTGGACAGGCTCTTTCTGCATCTGGCACTCTCATGTTGCACACACTAGCCTGAATACTGCCTTAGCCCCCACTTCCTGCTCAGGCCCCCTGCTCCATTCCAGTCCCACTCTGGCTGGAGAGGCAGGAGTTGGAGACTTAGGGCTCTGGTTCTGTTTTACACCAGGCTTGGCAGCTGTAACAAACCCAAGCCTGCAATCTGCCTCTTTATGACAACCCTCTGAGGCTGGTTATTTTATCCCATTTTATAAGAGGCTCCAAGTCTCCCTCCATGGTTCTCTTAGCTAAGAAATACCATAACTGACATTTAGACTCACATCCTCTTGACTCCAGGGCCTGAGCTTTGCCACTGCGGAGGCTGTAGGCTGTCAGGTGGACAGGAAGTGGCCCCACATCGCTGGAACAGGGCCTGGGAACATCCTGTGTTGTGCATCACCAACTGCTCTTCTCTCCCAGGCAGGCAGAGAGAAGACAGGCAGCCACAGGCCCTCTCCTCCTTCTCTGCCTCAGTTTCCCTCATTTTCTCCATTGCAGACTGATATGGGTTCTCTTTTTTCTCTTCTTACTATTGCATTCCTTCATTCCCTCTTTCTCCAGTGAGCACAGCCTGAAGCACGAGATTATTGAGTCCAATCTCCCCATTGCACAGATAGGAAACAGGCTTAGGAAGAGAATGGGCCTTACTTAGAGCAATACCAGTCAGTAGCAGAGTCTGTGAAAAAAAGTAGATTTAGACCTCGTCGGGGTATGTATGGTGGAGTTTGGGGGTTGGACCTGAGTGGTTTTCTTCTTTCTCAGCTGTCACATCACAAAATAATGCTGGCTCCAAATGCTCTTTCTCGTCTTCATCATGGAGGGATCTTTTCCCCCTAGAAAAACAGGTAGAAAAATGCATTCAGATTTAACTTGTTGTTCCTCATATCCATGGAACCATGGGCTGTTCAGGAAGAAAGGGGGCCTTGGGATCTACTCAGGACCCCATACTGTTGTCTTTACCTCCCACCTCTGTTTGGCTGCTGTCTGGCTCAGGACAGTGCTCGGTAAAGTGTGAGGTAATGAAAATGCCTGTCTCTCTGCCCCATTTTGCAGATGAGGAAACTGAGGCCCAGTGAGGGTCAAGGACTCAGGGACCTGGTGTCCTGGCTCCAGCCTGGGGCCCTGGGGGCTTGAGGGACCCAGTCCTAGTTGGGATCATGACCACAGGTGCTCACTGCACACAAACACTCTCAGGCTTGGAGGCAGGTATGTTCCCCTCCAAGCCTGACCTTTGAAAACACTACATAATGCTGCTCTCACCTCCTAGGAGCCGGGCCGCTGCCCAGGCCTCAGAACCAGCTCTTTGTAAACCACACGAATGTATTAAAAATTATTTTGAAGAAATGACGCAGCCTGCTAGCCTCCTCCTTGCTGTGGGTAATCGGCACCATTGCATCTACTTGAATCCTGCCCTCCTCTACGTCCATTATGGTTTTTGAGACCTCATGGCAAACCCCTGGAGCTGGGGGGACTACTGGGGGAGAGATGGAGGTTCTGGGCTATCACTACCCTGGACGTTGGGGCCTCAGCCCCAGTCATATCCCTTCCCATTTGACAAACCCTGCTTCCTCCCTACCACTGAGAAAATGGTGGCTTTTAGTAGGGACACTTCTGGCCTATGCTCTGTGCTCATGCCCTCTGCCCCTCCTCATCCCCCACTCTCTCATTTGCTCTCTCACTGTCCTCTCTCCTCAGCCCCTCCTCTCTAGCCACTTCTTTCTCTCAGACTTCAGCTGTGCTCAGGCTGTGTCCATCTTAAAAATACTGAAGGTGTCCTTTGCCAAATTCCATGCACTTTTCCGTCCACACCTCTCTGACCTCTCAGCTGTGGGATTCCCTCACCCCTATCCTCCCCATCACCCATGCCTTCCCCTTAGCACACTCCCCTGGCATCTAGGACCCCCACACGTGTTTCCCACCTTCCTCTCAGGCCACTCCTTTTCAGGTTCTGCTAAGTGCTCAACTGCTTATCTGTCTGGTGCTGTCTGAATGGTGACTGCCAGGACTCCCATCCAAAGCCCTCTTCCCTGGGGAATATCATCACCCTCATTACCACAGCCACTGCATTGCTCTGATGCTGCCCATGTCTCTGATTCCAGCCCTAGTCCCTCCTGAGAATCCAGCCCTGAAACCCTGATACCCAGAGGCCTCCCCAGCTAGAGAGCTAAAGGTCTCCCAGAGAATTGGGAGTGAGCGGCCAGGCTGCAGGTCAAGGCTAAACATGGGAGAAAACCAGGAGGGTCAAGAAGGGCATTTTTGGTTCCTTGAAGAGAGTTGGAAGGTGAGGATGTGGGCTCTGGGGTCTGGTGAGAGGGGATAAGAGCCGCCTCATGTGGGGTGGGGGGCAGACAAGGGGCTCTGAAGCAAAGTCGAGAGGGCAGGGAGAGGCTCCTCCACCTCCCACTTTGTCCTCATGTGGCCTTAACCCCCCTCCCCTCAGGTGATGACAACCTCTTCTCCCCCAAGTTCTAGCTCAGTGATGCTCTACTGCCCCCACCCCCCAAACATCCTGGAGATCTCTCCAACCCAGCTTCTTTGGGCTGTGACCTCTCACCTCCCAGCTTCTATTCCCAGCTCCTACTCTCCAAAGGAAAATTTTAAATGCCTATTTCATAGATGGGGCTGAGCAGTGAGAGGGCATGTGATTCAATGCCCTGTCACACAGTAAGTAGGTGTTCAGTGAAGGCCTAAGGGAAGGCAGCAGTAGGGGCTGAGCTCGGCCCAGGGCTGTGTGGGCCTCCCATCCAGCTGGGAGCTCACTGGGCCCCTGACTCCTTTTCCCAACAAACAGGGATATTTGCTCACCTGGTCAAGACCCCCACAATAAGGCAGAAATTTCTATTTTCAGCCAAACATGTACACAACTGCCAACTAGGTCATCAGAGCATCTGGCAAGTTCCAGGGAGAAGGGAAGCCTTCGCCTGCCCAGCCACCGACAGCCCACAGCGCCAGGTCACCGGGCTCATTCAATTCAGTAAGCTGTTATGAAACTCCAGGAGGCAGGAGCCAGGTTTGCAGGCCAGACAGGATAGCAGGAAAGCAGCACCTTGGCCCATGACTGCCTCCCCTTCTCAGTCTTCTGTGCTGGCATATTTCCCTATGGACCTGGAATCTGCTCTCTGCTTTCTGTGCCCCTGTCCTTTAAATGGCTCTCAAGGCTCTACAAGGCAAAGTCCTGAGTCCTCCAGCCTTATCTCCCTCTCGGCTGCTCCCACCTGTGTTCTGAGAAGACAATTATTGAGCAATTCTGGGGGAGGCCTGGGCTGAGCACTGGATATACATTGGTATATATAATTCTAACATTTTAAAAAGAGATTTCTATTATTATCATCCTCATTTTAGAGAAACTGAGACTCAAATTCCCACTGGAAAGTGCCAGAGCTGAGGCTTAAACTCAGGTTGGTTCCTTTCAGAGCCAGAGATCTCATCATTGGCACTACTGCCTCTTGATCCTCCCCAATTGGCAGCAAGCTCTCTCTTCCTCCATGTGAAACGTCACGCCCACTCTGACCCACATGCCAAACTCCCCCTTTTTCAGCTCCTCACTTTGCCTCCTCTGGGGAGACTTCCCTGATTTCCCTCTTCCAGCTGCTCACAGCCCCTGGCTGCCCTTGGCCACAGCATTGGAATGTCTGCCTGATCTGCTACCAGGCCGGGAGCTCCTGGAGGGAGGCCTACCCAGAGTCCTTTCTGTGTCCCCACGACCCATGAGACAATACAGAAGGTGAGTTCAAAAAAGTTTTCTCAAATGGATGACCCCTGCTCTCCAAGACTTAAAAACTTGTGAGGGTTAAGACCAGCCCTCAGAAAGAGAATGGGGTGACAGGCTTCTCAGACAGACCCAGGGGAAACAGAAGACAGAGGGGAATGCAGGACGTGGGCTGCCTAAAAGCAGCAGCGGTCAGTGGTGGGGCAAAGAAACAATCTTCTCTCCCCACCCCCCATTTCCCTCCAGTTTCTTCTTGCCTCTAAGACCCTATGCTATCTTCTCCTTCCCCCTCCTTCCACTCTCCCCTTCTCCTTTCCCTTTCTTGGTCATCTATTCACCTACCCCCATCTCACTGGAAGCAGTTGGGGCTGTGGTGGCTGAGAACAGGGGCGGGTGAAAGGGAGGGAGGCCTGAGCTGTTTATAGGAACTGGAGCAGCTCCATCCATCAGCTGTTTGGAGCTGGAGACCAAGCATAATAAATACCTTGGCTCCTTCCCAGCTGTGCTTTCCCTGAACTTGGCCATTCGAACTCCAAAGATCTCTGGCCTGCTGGTTCTCAGGACCCAGCTCCCACCCCACCACACCCTGCTCCCATCTCCCACCAAGCTGCCCTGGAAAGAGCCCTGCCTGTGGGATCAGAAACACAGGCCTGAGTCTAGGCTCTGCCACCACTTTGCTTTGGGCACGAAAGCAAGTCAAACAACTTATCCTTGCCTCCAAGTCCCCATCTGTAGAATAGAGTCATAATCACTGGCCTCCATGCATGCAGCACTGTTCATATATTAGGCCAGAATGCCTTGAGCTGAGTCTTGGTGGGATCCCAGGACAGTCAGACAGAGCCTCTGCTTCTCTGGTGGAAGGAGGGGCCGTACCACAGCACAAGCAGGAAGTGGTCAGCACCACGAGGGAGGTCCAGATTTTGTGTTGGGGGAGTTGTTTGCAGCAGGGAGTGGCCCTTCCAGCTGGAGGAGTGAGGTGGACTTTGAGGACATCTGGACTGGTCCTGGAAGGAAAGATAGGATTTTAGCATGTGGAGATAGAGAAAGGCTTTTCCAGGCAGAGCGAACGTGTGAACCAGTTGGGCAGTGGGAAAATGGGGCCCTGGGTCAGGCAGAGAGGAGTCTGCTTATGTCCAGCCTCCATCCTATCACTCCCAACTTTGTCCTCTTTGGTCCTACAGCAGCTTCTGCTTTGACCTTCCAAACTTCTGGAATCTTCCCTCCCCTAGAGAATGTCCAATTCATCCAGCTCTTCCAAGTTATGGATGCATTCCCGGAATTCTTCAGTCATGTCCCCACTCCCACTTCCCTCACAAAAGCCACACTAGAAAGTAAAATATTCAGATCAGGGGAAATATCATTAGCCAATAGCACATGTTTCTGGAATAAATAAGGAACTAAATGAATAAAGGAATAAGTAAGAGAGTAAGTCAATGACAAAGAGCATATGTGAATTACTGAATTCAACTGAAATTTCTTGAGCTCCTGCTACAAACCCTGTTAGGTGCTGTACACACAAGAATCCTTTCCTCGTGGTGCTATTTATTGGAGGAAATAGACATTAAATACACACACATACTTAAACCTGAATAAAGACAAAATGGCAAATTGTGATAAGAACCATGAGGGGAACTAATAGGCAGATGTAACTGAGATGTACTGACTCAGAGAAGTCCATGAATTTCCCAAAATGTTTGGAGAGAGCAAGAGCTGCACTCTAGACCCTGAGGTCCATTTTTAAGCACTGAAAGCAGCCCCCTACACTGAAACCCTCTCATCCTCCCCCACCCTCACTGCCTTGGCTGTCCATTCTAAAATTATGGAGAAAAATATGAAAGGCCACATGGTAAGAGGGGTAGCCAAAGAAGGGATCTCAGGAGTCAAGCATTGTATGGGTAGGGGCTAGATAGGCTGCATGGTAAGAGAGTCCAGTTCAAATGGCCCCTACTTTAAAATTTTGAGAGGGGGAGGTAGAATGGGCGTGGCTCCCTCCTCCATTCCTGTACCACCCATGTCAGTTTATACCAACCTATCTCTTTCATTCTAGGTAATTTATTAACATTCTCATATCTAACCTTCCGTATGTTTTTTTCATAATCAGGTAATCATTGACAGACATTTAAAATTATATGCACATATACATATACATTTATCATTGTTTTATAAGAATGGGATTCTATTATATCCATTTTCCTGTATCTTGCTTTAAGAATAGGATCATGATATATCTATTTTCATGTATCTTGCTTTTTTTATTCAATGATATTCAAGGAAGTCCCCTCAGAAAAACTGATATAGCTCTGATTCATTTTTGACAGTGTGTAATATTCCATAGTGAGAATATTTCATAGTTTATTCAGCCATTTACCAACTGATGGGACATCGACTTTGTTATCTTTTCCTGCAACTGTAAACGTACTGCAAAAACATTCTCATTCATAACCCATAGTCTCTGAGACTTGCATTTCTATCAGATAAGTACTTATAAGTGGGATTCTAGATCAATGGATAGATTTTACATATATATCATGTGTAATTTTAATAAAGCTTATTTTTCAAAAAGACAGTAATGTTTCACATTTCCATAAGCAGCTTATGAATCTTTTCTATTTCTATGGGTTTATTATCAAAATAGAAAAAAGTGATTGATTTTTGTATATTTATCTTATATCCAATAACCTTATCAATTTTTCTTAATTCAAATAGGTTTTTTTATTAGTTTCTTTTATTTTTGCATTTATTTTTGGTTTTTGTTTCTCTGCTAGAGGCTCTTGTGTTTTCTAGGTTTGCAATCTTTTAATGACCTCATTGTTCCCACAGCTCCTTTGATGCCCTCACCAGTAGCCTCTGCCTCCAGCCAGGTTTTTCTTTGCCCAGCCTGCAGCCAGGTTTCAGGGACCTCTGCCGCCCACCACAGAGTTCCTTCTCCCATATCATCCATCCCAAAACGAGGGCTCCCATCCCCTGTCTCCCTGGTTTGCAGGAGCAGAGTGGGATGTGGATTGGGAGCTCAGAATCCCCATTGTTTTGTTTCACAGAGTGAATTTGCTCCACCCTAACTGGAATTCTGTTCTCCTCCTAGAGCAAAGGTTGAAAACTGGCTGCCTGTGGGCCACATTTAGCCTTCAGGCATGCTTTTTTTGGCCCACACAGTGGTTTGTGTAAATCTGGATTAGTTGCCGATATTTAAAAATTGGAAGAGTTGTTTTATATGAGAACATACAAAAATCTGAATTTCTGATTTTTCTTAAAATCCTGGAAAATTTAAGAACCTGGGTGCCTAGCTCAAAGGAGTGGCAGAAGCTTTGAAATTGCATCTCTCACCTAGGCTGTGAGCTCCTGAAGGGCAGGGGCCATTCTGTCGTTCTGTACCCCAGCACCTATCACAGAGCCTGGCTTCATACAGAGGTCTTAAAAATTTAATTTCTTTCCTTTATATCATGCACAAGTTTCAAGGACATGTGAGTTAAGAGTCCCATATTTTAAAGGTTCTGACCTTTATCATACCATGGACCCCTTGGCAGCCTGATGAAGCCAATGGACCTTTTCTCAGAATAATATTTTCAAATTCATAAAACAAACGATACACATAATTACAAAAGGAATCAATTATATTGATTGCAGTTATCAAAATATTAAAAAATAATTGTGATTTAGTAACATATTTTTGTTAACACATTAAATAATGAGATCTAGTGGCAGGTCTAATAGCTACTGTAATTTTGAAGCACTGATGAGCATGAACAATATTTTGGGAGATCTGCAACAGAAGTAATGAGGCATGAAAGCATCTGTGATTTCTGTTGACGACGGGACTGCCAATGTCACAGGGACTGGTAACACCACATGGATTTGTGGCCTATGTTCATGATGGAAGGAGCTACTGCATTTCAGTTGGAGGCTAACGATGAAAATAAAGATGTGATTTTTTTTTTCTCATCCAAGTCCTCAGATCCCCAAGAATTCTACACGTGGGTCCCATGGATCTCAGGTCCAGACCTCTGCTTTTGGGAGAAGGTTAATGGCAGTTCCAACTGAGCCACAGTAACAGAGAAACACAATCCCAAAGAAACCACCCAGTCTTGGGTGTTCTTGTTCAAGGCAGGGTTGTGTAAATTAGATCATTTTTTCTGGAGGGTGCTTTGGCCATATGTTCCAAGAATCTTAAAAATGTACATCTGCTTTAACCCAGAAATTCTGTTTCTAGGAAGTTATCCTAAAGAAATAAAGATATAGCCAAAGGAAAATTGAGTGTGAGGATATTTATCACAGCCAAGGGCAGATCCAGTTTTTGTGTACCCTGAGGCTTGTACAATTTAGAGGGTCCCTTTGACAAAAAGAAGACAAAATAGTAAATATAAAATTGCTAGATCCATTCTAGGAATTTGGAAATGAGGGACTCTATAGCTAAAGCTTTATTGGCTTCACATAAATTAATCCAATTATAACATTATTACTAATAATCTAAAATAAGAAACAACTTAAAAGAGCCAAAAATTGGGGTTTGATACAGTAAATTATAGTGTATCTATACAAGGCAATATGTTCATTTAAAATGAAATTAATGTAGAGGTATATTTATTGACATGAAAAGATCCTCAAAACATAATATGAAGTAAAAAGGCAGATTATAAAATATGTGCAAGATCCCAGTTTTGCTAAAATAACATATTAGTTATGTGTAATAGGATGTTAAGTGGGACTTTCCCTTTCTCAGAATAGCTGCTCTCCCTCAGAACATCGAAAGCAGCACCAGATATAACCCAGCAGGACTTGGGCAGAGATTGTAACATTCTCATCCCATCACCCACCCCCAGCCACATAGCAAGCACAGACCAGGGGGAGGAAGATGGGTGCTGAGGCTTTCTATGGGAGAGAGATGCCCAAAAACCATGAGCTTCCCTACACAGCTCAAGCCCAGTGACCAGGACTTCCCTGGAGCTTAGAGGACACAAAGCCTGAGTCCCTCTGTTCCATGGAAAAATCTAAAGATGAGAGGATGGTGGGAGCTGCCCTGGTAGTAGCCCCAGGTGGGGATGAGTGCTGCCGTGGGAGGGGCCTGCACTTCTAGAGCTTGGCAACAAGAGGGAGGAATATTTCCAAAAGAGGACCAACTGGACACAGTGCGAGTTAGCTGGGCATGAGCCATCCTGAAAGATCCCTGCCTGAGAAGTCTGCCTCACGCCTGTAGAAGAATCCCTCAGCTGGACTGGAGGGGATTAGCCAGGGGTATGTTCCCTAAGCCCAGGGACCAGCAGGAGGAGACCACAAAGAAGCTTCCACACAACCTAGAAAATATTTGCCTTATCAGAGCAAGGACCAGAGTTGGGGCATCTACCACACAGAGGAGTCTAATGCCAGTTTACAATCTCTTTGTTCCGAGCAGACCTGGCATTTCCCTTTACCTTTCCTGGACCCCTACTCCATCCTGAGCCAGATTCAAAGATGCAGAACAGAAAAGGAAATAAGCAATCTTTCCTTTCCCTACTGTAGGTTTCTGAGCTGTGCCTGGCTGAGAGCTATAGGGGAGGAGAAACACTTTGAGAAACTCAATTTGTTTGTTTGTGTAATTGAGACATAATATGAGTATGGTAAAATTTACTCTCAATGTACAGTTCTGTGAGTTTTGACGAACACGTACAGTTGTGTAACCACCACCACAAGATGTAAAACATTTCCATGCCCTGAAAAGTTCTCTTCTGTTCATCTATAGTCAACTCCTTCCTCTGTTCCCAGCCCCTGGCAATCACTGATCTGTTTTCTGCCATAGTTTTGCCTTTTCCAGAATGCCATATAAATGAAATTACACAGTATGTAGCCTTTTGAGTTTGGGCTCTTTTACTTAGCACAATGCATTTTATGTTGATCCATATAGTTGACAGTATTTCACTGAGCTGATGAACCACAGTTTGTCAAACATTCACCTATTGAAGAACATTTGAGTTGTTTCCTGTTCTGGGCTGGAATTATAACTAATACTGTGAAAACAGTCACATATATGTTTCGGTGTGAACATATGTTTTTATTTCTCTTGGGTAAATGCCTGCGAGTGGGAGTGTTGGATCCTATGGTACATGTATGTTTAACTTTCAAAGACACTGACAAACAAAAATGATGGTTCCATTTTTAATTCCCATCAGCAAAGTATGAGTTCCAGTTGCTCTTCATCCTCACCAATATTTATTGTTGTTGTTATTTTTAATTAGTTTCATAGATATCTAGTAGAAGACTGAAGTTGTTTTTTTTTTTTTAAGTAGACACTTTCTTTAGAGGACTCCTTTGTCAGATGTGTCTTTTGCAAATATTTTCTCCTAGAGACTGAAGTTTTATTTGAATTAAATTGGAATCTTTTTTAACTTTTGGTTTTGAAACAATTTCAAACTTGCAGAAGAATTGCAAGAATAGTACATAGAATTCTCAAATATATTTCACCCAGATTCACCGACTGTTGGCAATTGTTAACATTTTGCTTTGTCACTTTCTGTATCTCTATATACACATTTTCCTCAAACCATTCAAGAGTAAAGTGTATTTCCTAAGGAAAAAAAAGACATTATCTTACACAACTACATCATAGTTATCAGTTCAAGAAATTTAACATTGTTATTATCTAATCCTCAGGCCAGATTCAAATTTCAAGAACTGCTCCAATAATGTTCTTTATAGTAATTTCCCTTCTGATCCAGGATCCAGTTCAGGATCCTGCATTCTATTTTCTTGCCTTGTCTCTTTTGCCTCTTTCAGTCAGGAAGAGTTCCTCTCAGTCTTTCGCTGTCTTTTATGACATTGACATTTCTGATGAGTCTAAGCCAGTTTTATAGACTGGTTTTCAGTTTGGGCTCCTCTGCTGTTTTGTCTACCAGGTTCTGCCTTTTTGGCAGAAATGCCACAGAAGTGATGTGTCTTTCTCAGGTCACCACATCAGGAGGCACTTCATACTCCACCGAGAATAGCTTTTAATATGTATTAAGGGAAGAAAAACAAAAACAAAAACAAAACACTGGAAGGAGGATAATAACCTAAAAACTGAGTGGGAAGAAAATTTCAGGTGATTTTTACTTTCTTTGATTTATCCATATAGTGGACTCACACCCAGCAAGTGTTTTAATCCAGCCACCTATCACGTCCAAACGCTGCCCTCTCACCCACTTCGAACTAGACCTTGGCCTTTGATGCCTCAGGCAAAAGGAGGTTACAGTCAAGATGTAAATAAATCACACATTATAATCTTTGGCTTTTGAATTTCTAATATCCCAGGTCTTTCCACTGAAGGGATTATCTAGGGTCATTTTTACTGAATGCAATTTTCACCTTCTATCCATAAGATCCACTGCCACTGTATTTTCACAGATTTTATACAGTTAACTTATATTACTTATGAGTGAAAAAAAATGTTATTTTAAAAGGTGAATAATCACCTATTTCCATGAATTGATATTTTAAACCGTGGACTAGAAGCCTCAGCTGCCTGGAGTGGAGGTGGCTCATTTTTTTGCTCCCTCACCAAGACTGACAGCTGTCGTAGAGGGGATGGGGGTGGGTGATTTATATGTCACTGCAGACATCATGGAAATTCTCAGTGTGTCATCTTCAAAAGGAGGAGGAGCTTGGAGGCAGGCACCTCAAAGGGGAAAATACCTCCAAATCAGCAGGCTGGCATCTCTTCCTCCTAAACGTCTTCATCTTCTCTCTACCTTCATGCCCTGGAAGGTTCAGGTCTTCAGCATCTCTCACCTGGATTGTGGTTCCAGGCACTGACCTCCTAGTCTCCCTGCCTGCAGCCTGTCCTGTGGCTGAATAATCTTCCCAGAACACTGCTGTTGTTTCCATGGCTCTCCATTGCCCCATCTTCTGCCCCAATTAAATACATTCCCTGACAGTCTGACAACGTCCACCTTTCCCCATCCTCTGGCCTTACTCTGCCACTGCCCTCTACCAGTATCCCATGCCCCAGCCAACTGTGGATGCCCACTTGCTCCCACACTGCCCTTTCTTGCCTCTGTGCCTTTGCTCATGCCACTTTCCTCCCTGGAATGCCTTTCCCTGATAGCAAGCCTATCCAAATCGGGACCACCCTTCAAGAGCAAGCTTCAAAGTTACCTCTTACAAGAAGTCTTCAAAAAACCTCTGCTGAATGGCTCCTGTGGTCCAGGTACTTTGCTGGACCCTGAAGAGACAACAGGCCAAAAGGTTCAAAGTCCCTCAGAGAGTGAATAAATATAGACACATAAACAGTGATACAAAGTCTGGATTAGAACAAAAGAATAGAAAAATCATATTTGTAGCAAAAAAAGAGTTGCTCATGTAGGTGGTGTACTAATTTGGTAGGGCTGCCAGAACAAAATACCACAAACTGGGAAGAGTAGGAGCCTTAAAATCACAGAAATATATTGTCTCAGTTCTGGAGGCTGGAAGTCCAAGATCAAGGTGTCAGCAGGGCAGTATTCCCTCTGAAGGTGTTAGGGACCGATTTTTCCAGTCCTCTCTCATAGCTTCCGGTGGTTCCCTGGCTTGTGCAACACAGTTCCAATCTCCACATAGAGTTGTCCCTATGTATGTGTCTCTGCGCCCCAATTTCCCATTTTTACTGGGCCACCAGTCATATTGGCTCAGGGGCCTACTCTATTTCAATATGATCTTATTTTACTAATTAATATCTGCAATGAACTTATTTCCAAATAAAGTCATATTCTGAGGTACTAGGGGTTAAGACTTCAACATATAAAATATTTTTGTGGGTGAGGGAGCAGGAGACAAAATTAACTGATAACAGGTAAGTAGAGGCCAGAACGCAAAAGGCAGGGATGAACATGGAGGACTAGAACTGGAGGTGCTGGTTCAAGCTAAATTTATCCATTTGAGAAAAACATCTGGGTCAAAATAAGGATTGCGGGGAAAGACATTTTTTAAATCAGGGGATTTTCTCTGTGTGGTTCGCAGTGTCAACTTTTCTGCATTTCCACAAAATCTACTTCTGCTCAGTACAATAGAGTATGGGAAGGGATTACAGATGTGCTGGCCCGAAGCCAGGACAGGACCAAACCAGTACTGCTCAGAGGAGGCCAGGGTTCCTGGGAAACATAGGCTAAACCCACAGCATGGAGGAGATGGGATACTCCCGATTGAGGAAGCAGAGTGAGGTAGAGTTTGAGGCAGCAGTTTCACGAGGGAAAAAAGAAGCAGACGTAATGTTGCATTCGGCATTGGACTGCCATATGCATTTATTTCTGAGGGCACATTTGATTCTCAGAAACACCTTGTATAGTAGAAATTATTGTCCCTCTTTTACTGCTGAAGACTTGATAACTCAAGGTTGATGTGTCCTGCTGGGGTCCCCTAGCCAAAGCAGGGCGTGAACACAGGAAGTCTGATAACAAAGCCCATGCTCCTTCCGGAACTTCTCAGGTGCACTCAGACCACAGCCTCCTCTCCATCAACTCAGGGCACCTCATGTGCAGTTGAGTTCCAACAAGCCAGACATGCTGACAGATTAAGAAATATTGCTGCACAACCACCTCAGAAGCCATTGTCACATCCCTTTGTTCACTCCTGATTTCAGCTGAAGCTCATTCCCATGGCCAGTGTCTTATCCCAAGTTTGAGCCATGAGTTTCTGTGTGGGCTGCAGCCCCTTCAGCACCACAGGAGCTTGGACAGGCAACGCAGCCAAGTCTAAAGGCCTTCGTCTGATGGGGTGGGTGTCAGCAGATGGAACTCCTGCCTCCCAGACTACAGGGTGGATGATTCTAGGAGGTGTTGTGTTGGCCTTATAAGGTCCTGGTGGTATGTAGCCCAGTTGCCCACTGTGGAGACAAATATACACACTTTGACATGGGCTTCTTCCTTCCCTGACTCTCTTTCCCCACACCCTTACTCCCCATCCTGGGGTCTCCTCTCCAGTAAACTACTTGCACCAAAGCCTTGTGTCATACTCTGCTTTTGGAAGAGCCTAAACTAAGAGAGCAATGCAGGAGCTGGTAGGAATGTGGAGGAAACCTTTCTAAAGGTGGTGGGTGGACACACATGAAGAAGCCAGAAAAGGCTAATAGATTATGGACTGTCGAGTAGGGTTTTGCTTTAGAGATGAAGTTGGAGAGGGAGGCCTGGCATATTACAGAGATTAGCAAGTTTGGGCCCTATTTCAGATTAAAGAGTTTGGGCTCCATTTAAGCACAGAAGAGACATACCTCGATTTGTATTTCTGAAAGATCATTTTGGCTGCCAAATGGAGGATAGATTGTAGGGAGCAAGACGTGGGCCAGGGAGACCAGTGAGGAAGCTGTTGTCATAACTGAGTGTAGCTGATGAGGGAAGTGGAGATGGCCTAGAGAGAAGATGACAGAGTCCAGGGAAAGTGAAACTGCTGGACTTGGTGAGAACATGAATAAGGTCAGAGATTGGAGACTCCAGGCTTCTGGTCCCTTTCCCTGATGGAAGGGACATAGGGAGAAGAGTAGGGAGAAAGGGGACATGTTGGGTGGGAGTTCTCATAGTTTACGAGGGTCTCCAGAGCATGTGGAAGTCTGTGTATGGTACCTAAGAGTGAGGCTGGGCTTGAAACAGACTTGGGAGTCATCTACCTAGTGATCTCAGTCAAGTCCCTCACTCCTGGGCCTATTCCTGCTGCTGGACCAAGAGAGTTGCCTTGGCTGACTCCTAAGGGTCCTGCGGCTCAGCAAAAAAAAAAGTCTCTGCTGCTTCCCCTTCCAGGTCTCCAGTGCCTTGCCCACCCCCAGTTTGGGGGAAGAGGCAGACAAGCCTGGGTCCAGAACTCTACTCCCTCAAGACTCCTCAGCAGGATACTGCTTATTCTAGCCCCAAGCCCAGGAGATCCAGTCTGTCCCAGGAGATGAGAGAAATAGAGGGACCCAATTCCAGCCCTTGAAAACCTTTGTCTCATTTATTTCACAGCAGCACCAGCCCTTAAACAATTCAGGAGGCCCAGAAGGAAGCAGACTTTGCCAAGTCACTGCCCTGTCTCAGCCAGGTGTGGATGGGGTGCTGGCGGGGCACCCCAGAGACTGGGAGCAAGGCAGCAAGGTGGAAGAAGGGTCCAGCTCAGTCCTGGCTAGGATTCCAGTAGGTAGGTTTCCAGCAGGAAACAGGACCACTCGAGGCAAGGGGCTGGAGAGCGATGAATGAAAAGATGGGCAGAGTGAAGGGAATCAACAGAAGGTCAAGAGCACCCAGACCAACAACAGCAGGACATGGTTACTTTCCTAGGCCTTTAGGGTCAGGAGGCAGTAATGGTGTGTTTCATTCCAGAGCCTGGTTGGTACTTGGAGTCATAACCTCAAAATGTAGTCACTGCCAGCACTGTGGCCACGCAGAGAGCAGTAGGGACCAAATGCTTTAACCTTTCTCTCCTCTCTTGCTGGTCTCCTGCCATGGCATCCTGTTGGCTGAACCTAACAGAAAGGTGATATACATCCACAGAAGTCAGCCTCCCAGGATGCAGAGAGGGACAGAGGATGAATCTGGGGTAGATGAAGAATGGCTAGCATGGTGTGGAACCTGGGTGAAAGTGCCAGCTACACTGCTTTTCAGACAACCAAGGAGGTTTTCCACCTCTTCATTTCCCTCATCTGTAGAATGAAAATAACAATGGGCTAGACATCTAGCACATAGAGAGCACTCAGTGTTTCCCTCCCGTGGTCTATTCGCCCCCACATATTTTATTCATCAGCAGACACTCCCACCCCATATACACACAGGCACGCCCACAGCTTCGTCAGTACTGTGAATCTTCACATTGAGTTGGATATGTTTTGCAGCATCTTGATGTGCACTGCTTGGAGTCTGAAGACTTAGATCAAGGTCTCGGCTCCATCCCTTACCTTAGGTAAGTCCCTTAATGTATCTGAATCTTGATTTTCTGACCTATTAAAAATCATAACATTTTCGCCTTTATTATTTTTACCCACATCCCTTAAGACCCCTTTCCCATGTGCCCTGAGACATTCTTTCAGGAAGGAGCTGGGTGTACTAATTCACACGAGCATGTGCGTGACTAACAACGACCTCTGAGGTCTTGCAAGGCACTGGGAGAACAAACAGATGAATCAGTCAGTGAGTTTATAGGGTGCATTTTATTCATATCTGCACCAGTGGTCCCTAAAACAATCTCCTCCTCCTCATGGGTGGAGGATAAATGTTTGTAGAATGGCTCAACTCTCACCCTATGTATCTCTCTATGTTCTGGGTGCCCAGACGGAACTTGGTGAAGAGAAGGTGCTCACATGTGTGTGACTGGGACAGGAGGGGATCACTGAATTCAGAGGGGCCCAAAGGCCACATCTGAGCGTGGAATTCATGGCCTGGGGAGGCGGGCAGCAGATCCCCGTGGCTAGGATCTTCCTTCTCTGCATGCAAGAAGTCAAGGCCTTGGCAACAGCTGTAGCCAGCTGGCACCAGGTCCCAGCGAGAGTCATTGTTTGGCCAAAACAGGAAGCTGCCCGAGGGGAAGTCTGGCCTCGCCTCAGTGAACCCCTGAAGAATGGTCCCCGAGAAACTTGGGGACGTGCAGGGGAGCACAGACTGTGTTGCAGCTGCATGCCCTCAGATAGGGTAGTAGACCTCACATGACCCCTGTGGACTGGTTCAAAGAGGACAGGTCTGGAAGCCAGGGGGCTGGGTTCCAGTCCTGTGTGACCTTGGACAGGCGACTACCCTTCTCTAGACATATCTCCTCACCTATTGACTGAAGTATTCCAACGATACATTTGCAGTTGAATGAATCCACATCTGGCTGTCTCATAGATCCCCCTGGCTGTCTGTTTCCTGGTATCTTCCAATGCAGGCGAGGACCATGGGATGATCCTTTTCCACCACAAGAATGGAAACTGGATGGTTCCACAGCACTTCACAATTAGTAAAGCACCATCTCCTCATTTCATCCAAACCCCAACAATTATGTCAAAAGGTGAAGGTGGGATTCATAGTTCCATCTAAGAGGAGGACACAGAAGTTCAAAGACAAAATTCAAACCCATAGCCCTGGCCTTAGATCCTGAAGCTCTTGGACTGCCTCATTCGATGAGTGAGTGAGCGAGCTCCAGCTGGAGAAGGAGGTGGCCATCCACCACTGCAAGGTGACTCAGAGACAGAAGCAGCAACTCCAGGGCTGGCAGCTTGAGGTCTGCTCGGTTTGTCTGCTGCATATTTATTTTTCTCATTTTAGGCTCTGCCACTGACCCATTCTGTGATCCAAGCAAGCCATTCCACTCTAGTGACATCAGTGGTGATCTAGAGATGACACCTATCTTATTGGCCCCCAGACTGTGTGGGGATCCAGCGAGTTGAATGGAGAAGAAGACTCATGGTCATGTGGACTTATTAGTCACTGTTCTAGTATCTGCTCACCAATTTCTTCCTCATAGGATCCGAAATCCTCTCATTCACCCCGCCCCAGGTGTAACACTAAATCCCCAATAGTCTAAGTTAATCAGCCCATGGCATCCCCTGAGAGATTGTTATTGGTTGAAAACATGATTCAAGTCATCCCATTCAAACCAAAGAAAACAGTTTACAATCCAGGAGTGGGAGAAAAGTCCTTTCCTGTACTCTGCTGCCGGACATTCACGTGGAAGCCTGTAGTCCCCATTGCCACTGGCAGCCATTTTCAACACTGAGGAGAGTGAGTGACAGCTGTCATGGGGTAGCAGTGGGAACCAGTTGAAGACAAGAGAGAAATAGAAGTGTCTGTGTTCCCTATGAAACCAGGAGCTGCCATTGGTTTCAGAGCCACACACCCTTTGTTTTATTTAGATGTTGGAGCCAGGGTTTTCTCTTACTTGCAGCCAAAGACATCTTCAGTGCCCCTTGTCATCAAGCAGTTTTTGACACACCGAGGGGGAATGAGGAGCCTTCTCCATGTTTGCTCACTCTTGATATTCAAGCTGAGAGGACAGTTGCGAAACCTCTGGGCACCTGGCCAGAGCTGATGACTTGTTCACAGCTTTTGGAAGCTCTGCATTCTTTCCTCTGTTTCTCGAACCAGACAATTCCTCCCTCACAGCACTGGTCTTGGCCTGGGCCCAGGCCTCCCCACTGACATTAATGCTGCAAGATTGATGGGGAGGGAAGACAGAGCCTGGACTCTGGGGCCACAGCCCCAGATGCTCTCTCTGCTCAGCCTGGTTTTTTCCCTCCTTTCCCCCCAGAAAGACTTGGACACTTTTCAGCCTTAGGATCACAAGTTTCAGAACATAAGGGCTCTCAGAGATGACCTAGTATAACCTCCTTAGTGTACAAAAGTAGAAACTGAGGCCCAGATATAGGCAAGAGACTTGCTCTAGATGACATGCAACTGGGGTGGACCCTAGATGCCCTGACTCCCAGTCCAGGACTCTATCCCGTACACCACAAGGTCATAAATCGACATAACTTTTTCTGCTTTATCAACTGTATATCTGCTGTCTCTTGTCTCGATCCTCCTTTTTCATCCCTATGGCCACTGCTCTGATTCAGGCCTCATGGTCTCTTGCCTGGGTGTTGTTCTCATT
This sequence comes from Macroglossus sobrinus, assembly GCA_004027375.1. Taxonomy (NCBI): domain Eukaryota; kingdom Metazoa; phylum Chordata; class Mammalia; order Chiroptera; family Pteropodidae; genus Macroglossus; species Macroglossus sobrinus. The sequence goes on from PVKZ01000193.1 coordinate 427,085, forward strand.
GTAACAGTCTGTCCAGTTCTCATCTGCAATCCTGCCCCACACACAACCTGACTCTGTCATCTGCCTGCTTCATCCCCTGTAGGATAAGATCAAGAATCTGTGACCTGGCTTACAGGGGCATCCTTATCACTAGCCACTGCACAATCTCAACTGTCAAGTAAGACCTATATTCCTTACTACTAAGCTCAATTGATGCCTCTTCCAGGCAGCTTTCCCAGATCCCTCCTGTGAATGGCGCTATGTCTGAGTCTATCATGGAGCCTTTCTCAGGTTGAGAGAGTCTGAGCCCAGCTGTCTGCTCCACTGAATTGTGAGGGCTTCCAAAGCAGAGGCAGTGTCCACTCAGCATCTCCTGCCAGCACCCTCCACCGGATGTGACTTTGCTTGTGCACAGTTTCCTCTTGTTGATTCCAGGTTATGTGCCCTGGGAAGGCAGGGAGCACTGGGACAAATGACAGGAGAGTCTGATTCTGCATCCTGAGTGGGCTTCGTTCTGCCCAGCTTGGCCCATCTGCTGATGTGATTTGGCTGCACGTGTCTCTACTCAAGATCACAGACACTGAGAACGAGGCCAAGGGCTCTGGGAAGCTACAGGGGCAAAGCTTAACAAGTCTCTGAGCGCAGCCAAGAAAAGCCCTGAAGTTGGAATTCAGTGCTGGGATTCTAGGAGCTCCACTTCCAGGAATCAGTCCTAAAGGGGAAAAATCCAGAATGTGAACAAAGATGAACCCAGCAGAGTTTATTTATAATAGCAAAAATCTGGAAACAATCTAGAAGTCCAACAGTAACAGAAAGGTTTAAATACATGAACATGTATTCAGAGAGTGAAATATTGTGCAGCCATTAAAATTATGTTTGTAAAGAGTTGTCATTATCATGGATAAGAATGGAGTGAAAAAAACCAGAAAGCAAAACCACATGTGTAGTGTGATCATAACTGAAAAAGTGCACAGAAACTGGGAGGAAATGCTAAACGTGGTTGACTTGGGATAGAAGGTTTAAATTTTTTTCTAGGTTTATACTTTCCTGTGCTTTCCAAACTTTTGACTACAAACTTCTATTCATTCTATAGTCAGAAAAAGTCTACTATAAACTTGTTCATTTTACAGTTCGAAAGCATTCATTAGGCAAGCGGGGACAAAGGAGACAATTCTAGTTCCAACTCTGGTGATAACTGGACACCTGATCTTGTTCAAGTCAGTCAACTTCTTCCAGACTCGATTTCCTCATTTCTTTGTTCATTTGCTCCTTCTTTCATTCTTGAAATCTCTCTAAGGACCTCATCTGTGCCAGCTGGGGACTTCGGACCCAAAAGTGAGTCAGAATCTAAACAAATGAAAAGATATTCATAACCAGAGGGAAACCAGTTAAAACTAAGACACGATACTATGTCTCATTTATCAGATTGGCAGAAACCCTAAAATTTGACAACATACACCATTGGCAAGACTGAGTAAACAGGCCATCTTGTATACGGTCCGGTGGGAATACAAAACGGTGCAAGCCCTATATGGAGAGAAATTTGGCAATTCCTAGCAAAATTACATATGTATTTACCCTTTGACCCAGCAATCCTACTTCTAGGAGTTTATCCCAAAGATATACTGGCAAAAATAAGACAAGATGTAAGCACAAAGCTATGCATAGAAGCACCATTTGTAATGGTAAAAAAACTAGAAACCACTCAAAGGTCCATCAACAGGGATTAGTTGATCACACAAGGATGACTTTGCAGTTAAAAAGGTAGGGAAGAGAATCTTTAGATGATGTGATGACCTCATCTCCAGGGTACAATGTTAAGTGAAAAGGGAAAGTGAAATAGAATATATTTAGTACACTACCATTTATTAAAGAAAGGGAAGAGAATGTATATTTCCTTTCATTTAAAAAAATTTGTTAAAATATAAAAATAGAAGTTTTAAATTGTAATCTGTTGGAGGGAGGAACTAAGATGAAAGGAATGGGGGTAGAAGCTAGACTTCTCTGAATATACCTCATCTTGTAGATTAACTTTAGAACCAGGTAAATACTCTAAATAAAAACAAAACAAAGTTACATAAAAATAAAACAAATTTAAATCAAAATAAAAGTCAGAAGTGATCTCAAAAAATCAAAAGCAAAATAAAATAAATGAATCTGTATGTTGAGTTAATGATTTCACCATGCAGAACTGAATTATTTCAAGCGATTTAGAAACCTAATGACTTGGCCACACATCACTAGTAGCATGTATATTCTACAGACCAAAGAAAACTGCAAGGAAATTGTGAAGTGTTTTCAGTTATCATATTTTTAGAATACTACTAATATTGTTATTCTGAGATTTAGAGAAAGTAGGAGAAAACATCAGTTTTCATGTTAACATTGTCAGAAAACAAGATTTTTAGCATTAATGAAAAGAGATATAAATATAAAACAACTTAAGTAAAAGTTCTATAGTCTTAGATTTTATTTAAAATATCTATATGAACTCTTGATGTATATTTGCTTAAGAAAAAAAGTGTTTACCAGCTTTGTGCGCTGTAAAGGCATAGATGCAATGACTAACAAAACAGCACTGAGCACCCCTAACATCCAGATATGTGGTCTCTAAATACAACTTTTTACTAAAAGAAGTAGGCTTTTTTGGAAAAATAGCTGATTCCAGTTCTGGGCAGAAAATGTACAAGATAAACCTAGACATCTTCTCACACTAGAAAGCCAGGAAACTTAAACACTGCTCAGGTCAGGTCAAAGGACTCAGGAGCCAATGAAAGAGATCTCCATTGGCCACAGACAGGACACCTTGAGTGATAGCAAATGATAACTGCGATGGTTTGAAACATCAAATGCTTTAAAAACTATGAGATAACAATGATCCAAAAAACCGAAACCAACCGACCACCATCAATAACAACAAAAAACCTTGTTGGTAACTTTCGGAGAATGTTAGAGAATCAGCTCATTATTCTGAAAACTGGTAAATAAGGTACAAGCACCAAGCATTTATGCTGCCTTTCCTAAATAGATTGTACCTAGAGAAACCAGAGTTGATGAGCAAAGTTTCTCTGTATTGAGGTATTTCAGCTAATAAATGAAGAAGGAATTTTATAAAATTAACATATTATTGTTTTGCAAATCTCCAACAAAATAGTGGCTCTAGGCAATGAGCTTCAAAGGCTTCTAAAAGAGCAAAAATCAGACAACTCAGTATCATGTGCCTTTGAGGAAAGTACACACATCTCCTACAAACTATTCTTCCAAAACTTTGAATCTAAATTTAATCAAGCTTCTAGATCTAACTATCGATTTCTAGAAAAGACTGGGAACTGAAGACTATTTTAAACAACACCATGAGGGATGCAGTAGGAGAAGCCGAGTGTGGAGCACTGCAGAGTACAAATAACCTGGTTTATTCAACAAAGACGTGGGAGGAAAATGAAGAGAAGGGGAAGAAACCTGTAGATTGAAAGAGACGTAAGAGACTCAATAACCAAATGAAATATATAACCCTTGTCTGGACCCTGATTTTGAACAAACCAACTTAAAAAGACCATCTAGGAGACAATTTGGGAAATTTCAACACTACTGAATAATTGATGATAATAAAAAATATTATTAAAATATACATATGATAATGGTATTCCTGTCATGCCTTTATCTTTTAGAAATAAATACAACAGTATTTATGAATAAAATGACTTGATGTTTTTTGAGTTGTTCCTCATGAAAGTTGCTGAGGGTTGAAGCTGGGTGAGGAATATGCTGGGTTCTTTTTACTATCCGGTTTTGTGTATTCTTGAAATTTTTAGCACTAGAATGTCTTTGCTGCTGTCAAGGAGGTGGGGAGTAGGACTTAGACATATCAACCAAAGAGATCACTTCCCTCCAAGGCAGTGGTGGGGCAGACCCAGAGTTCTGTGCCTTCCTTGGGAGTGCATTTAGGCAAGAACGTGCATGTAAAGGGAGGAGTTCCCAGTATAGGAAAGAGCAAGTGCAAGAAGGTTCCACATCTGGGAATGGCAAGCAATCTCTGCATTGAAGAAGGGAAGGGGCAAATCAGAAGATGGGAGTATCTTGGAAGCCTTCAAATGCTAAGTTTTAAACCCCACGAAGAGTTTAGACTGAGGAGTGACATTGTGGACTCTGCATTTTAGCATTGTCACTCAGGCAGCTGAACAGATAGGTGAAAGACACCTGGATACGTGTGGGAGACCTGACCAGAAGCTGGGCAAGGGTCCTAAAGAGGCCCAAGCTGGGGTGTGTGGGAATAGACTGGAGGAGATGGGTAGCTGCAGTGAGGAGGTGTTGGTGGGGGAGTTCACCCTGAGGCCAGGTTCTGGCCTGGACAGCATGGAGGATGTTGGTGCCATTATTAAGGTATGTCTGGGGAGCAGGTTAGACCCTTCATCTAGAGCCTTGGCTGGGAGGCAGGGGCATGGGATCTGGCCCTAATTCTGCTGTCTGGCTATGGACCCCAGGGCATGTCTTTGCCCATTTCTGGCCTATGTGTTCCCTTTCTGAAGCAAGGAGTAGAAGCTGCTAATCAAAATTTCCCCAGATCCACTGCTGGACAGATTTGCGCTCAGCCTATGCACACATCCTTCAGCAAGGAGGTCACAAGTTCTTGTCTGGCCTCTCTGAAAATCCAGTTGTGTGATGTCAATGGCATTTCCCTTCAGAAAAAGGAAATGAGGTTAAGCGAGCGTGTTACCAGGAAAGGAAAGTTAGCTGGGCCCCACCCTCTGTAGCCCTGTGCTCCCCCCTCAGAGCATGCTAGGCCCCTCTGCCTGGGGCTGGGGGCAGGACTCAGAAATGTCACGGTTCAGACAGAGGCACCAACACAAAATGGGTGAGTGTTGACTGTTACAACTTTAACTTCTGAGCAGGGCTGCCCCACCGCCCCAACAGAGTCAGCACCATCTCTGGTGCCCATGACCCAGACCCTGGCCGCACTGGAAGACTGATGTCAGAGGAAGATCCAAAGAATTCCGTTTAGGGTCAGCAAAGCCCTAAAAATAAGCTATTTGTATGTGAGGAGTCTGAGGTCCAGAAAGAAGATGGGACAAGATCACAGAGAGAACCTCAGGTACTGGTCACATGCACCTGAAGGTCAGTATTCCTGAAAACCTGTCATGTTGCAGGGTTCCCAGAATGCCCTGCTCCTAGTAGATATCCCCAGAAAGTCCTTCTCCAGTTACAAATATTAAGTGCCTTTATTAAACTAAACCACCCAACCTTTAGCTTTAGACCATCTGAACATTTCCTTAAAAGGCTGTGATGAAGACAAAATGAGAACTGATTCTAATCCATTAAAAAAATTACTATATACATTTGAACTGAAAGAAAAAATTAACAGTAAATTGATCAATTTGGTGTGTTCAGCATACCAGTCATTTGAATGATTGATCACTTGGCAAATTGGCCATCAAATGAATACATTTTTAGGGACTTGAGCAAGAGCCTCCCACTGATCTCGTCCTTCACCCCTCTTCCCGAATATGAGCTCTGCTGGTAGAACCCGAGTCCAGCTGTTCTCTCTGCCCCTAACCCCAAATCCAGTGCCAGGCACACAGTGGGGTCGGGTGTTAGTAGGTAATTGCCTAGTAAACTGATGTTAGACCTAAATGTCCTAAAAGGTTGGAAGGGCTAATAGGAGGTGGATTAGCAATGGTGGCCTTGGTCACCCCAGACACAGTGAGGTAACAGGGTGGAAAAAAAACCCTTACCTTTGTTCTTATTGCAAAAGTCAACTTGGGTCATACTTTCCACTGTGCCCCCTGCAGGGAGGGCGTCTGGTTCGCCCTCCCACACAGGGGCTGAGGGTTTTCAGGTGAAGCGGAACTAGGTGTTTGTGCCTCTGCACCTTTGCAGGATTGCTCAGCAACAGTGGAGCCAGAAAAGGCAGTATGTACTCATGGTGTGTGCAGGTGCATGCAAGGGTGTGTGTGAACATGCAGGTGTGTGCACATATGTTTGTACGTGCATGTGTAGACAGCTGTGAAGTGTGGCTTTGTTATGAAGATGCTTATAGCAATAAGTGAAGTATATATGCATATCCATGTTTATATGGGTGTGTGTATTTGTGTGAACATCCAATTGTATATAGCCTTTCTCAATGCAAGTATATTAAATATATGTACCTGTTTATCCATGGAAGTGTATATGATTAGGTATTTTTGCAAAAATACATGTTATGCATTTTTGTTAATTCGATAAATGTATGGGATATTGTACATACTGGTGTAAGGTGTGTGTGCTTTGTAGGACTATGGATAGGTGTGAGATGGATGTATGGGTGCCTGTGGAAATTAGTGTTTTGTGTGTGTCTGTGTGAAGAGTGTGTGGAGATCTACAAATGTATGTATAGGTGACTCTGTATTTGAAAGAGGCACATGTCCATATGTGATATATGTAGTGTGGATGATGCATATGGTTGTAGGTATGTGCACACAGAAATATGCCCTTCTTGTCCTTTTCTTCCTTTCCTCTTGGAGAATTACAGAGCTTCTGAGTTCTAAACATGGCTAGTGGCTCTTCCAGGAACATGGTTTCCTGGACCTGAAAAGTAAGAACATTAGAGGTCCCAGGTGAGTGAGGAAGGAGGGTGGGCCTAGGCGTAGGCTCTTCTGAGAACTATGTTGAGGCTGAGGACCAGTCTGGTGAAGGGATTGGGGCACCAGGGGCCTCATGCTCTATTGCGTGCCCTAAGGAATGTCGCTGTCACCCTCAGTCTGCAGTCGATCTATCAGTGGTTTTCAAAGCCTTATTACTTTTTTCATAGCAGAGCCAAAAGAAGATTTTATAAGTTTTCTTTTCATAGGAAGCAGACAAGTAAGTGGGAAGTGCTGTGGCTGAAGGCTGGAGCTGGGGAGAGGTCTCCATGGCACATAGTTCTAAGCTCCGAGTTTAGGCTGTCCCTGGGCCTGTTGAATTTGCATTCTGGTTTATAGTTAAAAACAACAACAACAACATACCCACATTCGTAATCTCCATAATTTCAGCTAATCCTTGTGAACTTCTTGTGGTCTGCTTGGAGAAGCTGAGAGCAGAGTGGAGAAAAGGACCAGCCTGGGTTCCACTCCTGCCCCCTCTTCTATATGAGCATCTTCTGCCCTCTCAGTCTTCGTCACAGTGAGAGTCATATGAAATCACATGAGTTGATACCAGGAGATGTTCCATTTGCACCTAGCACATGATAAGCAGCCCCAAAATGTAGGCTATTATTCTTACGATTATCCCCATTTTAAAGATGAGGAAACAGACCTGGAGAGGCTTCCTACTTCATATGAAGCCAACATGGAGATGCTGGGAAGAACTGAGGCCCGTCTTGAACTCGGGTGTCCACCCTCTGTTATTGGAAACATTTTCTTGTTCTTCTGGGCTTGGCCAGGCCATGGTAAACCCCACATGTGGTTCTGTGGTTGCCCACACAAGCCTAAAAATAGCCAATAGGAGCCTAGGGGCTCCCCCTTGGTGAGTAGCAAAAGGTTCGTGGACCTGCTCTGCTCCACAGATGAGCAGATCCTATCTAGGGAGCACTGGGTGGTCTGGGTACCATGTGTGATAGGTTAGAGGCTGTGCCAAGCTTATAACGAAGATTATTTTATTTCATTGGTTTGTTTTTTAAAGTCTGTGATATCACATTGGATAAATATGCAAATTGAGCATTAGAGAGATAAAGTGAGTGGCCCAAGATCAAGGAACTTTAGTGAGAACCCAGGTTGTTCTGATCCAAGGCCCATGTTCTTAATCCCTCACTCTATTACCTCTTCCTTATCTTAAGCCTGGGAACAGCTGGTGCAGGGGCAAGAGTAGAACCTTTCGAGCCACACAAACCTGGCTTCAGATTCCAACCTCACTGATGACTCCATGTAGCCTTGGCCCTCACTTCAGTTTCCTCACCCACAAAATGGGGGCCACATGGCCCCTTTTATAGGATCATGGTGGAGATTGAATGTAATAAGGCATGGAAGTGCCCAGCGTAGGGCCTGGAATGCACTATGTGCTCAATAAATGGCCATTGGCTGTCTCTCTCCCTCCCACCACTCAGGACCATGCTTCCAAAGTGGAGGTGAGAGGGGTCGTGTTGGTTGAGCATCTGAAAGAGCCTTGTCAAGCCAGGGAAGCGAGACTACTGATGAGAGGTCAGGAGAGGAGGTCCCTGTAGCAGGGCATGTTTTCCAAAAATGGCCTCAGGATATTTTCAGGTCCACATACTAGAAACTTGTCATTCTCCATTAAGAGCTGCTATCTATTGCTCATTCTCTTGAAATTGGACAGTTCTGTGACTGCTTCAATTAACAGAATGAGGCAGAAGTGACACTATATAACTTCCCGGACTAAACCTATAATGGTGATACAGCTTCCATCTATCTGTTTGTGTCTCTTTGTTCCTCTCCCCATCCTCTGACCAATCCCCAGTCCCCAGTCTCTCTCTAGTTCTCTGGAAATAGCAGTCATATTGTAAGAAAGCCCATGCTACATGGAGAGGACACTATAGGAGCTCTGCCTAACAGCCCCAGTTAAGATCTCGGGCAATGGCTAGCTTCAACTGCTGGACATATGCATGAATGATTCTTCAAATGAGTCAGCTCCCAGACTGCAAACCATCCCAAGTAATGTCAAGTAGAGTAGAGATAACTATTCCCTCTGAGCCCAGAGGAAAGGCAGATTTGAGAACAAAATAAATGTCATTGTTTCAAACAGTAAGGTTTGGGTACACAACACTAGGTAACAGGAGCCGCCCTCCTCCTTCCCCTGCAGCCCTCTGAGTCACCCCAGCCAAGTACAGGTAAGCTCCTCCCTGTGTCCTACTTCCACTCCTGCATGCAAAACCTGGAGTCAGTCCTTTGCCCACCGCTGAGCCCTCCAAGCCGAGCTACACAGCACTTGCTCAAAGCCCAGCTGTGTCCCTTCCAGTAGTGTACCCTTGGGCAGGTCACCAACCCTCTCTTCATGCTCAGTTTCCTAATGTGAGGCTGGGGAGAAAGGAGGAGGTCAAAGATGTGGCCCCAGCCTCTGACTTAGTCAAAGGAGAGAAGAGATCTGGGTTTCAGGGAGCTTGGGAAGCAATGGGTTCTGGTAGACACTGGGTGCAGGAAGCTCGGCTCTGTGCAGGCTGGATGGGTCCCCAGGCTGCCCCCCAGGTTCTTCCCAAATTGACAGAGATATGGGAGGAAGGGGAGTGGGACTGGGCAGGCCCTGGCAGGATCCAGTCAAGGGTGAATGGGTGGGGGAGTGGAAGGCACAGCAGGCAGCTGCTGGAGGTGGGGGAGGGGGAAACCACACCAGAGCCAGGTGGGCTCAGCCACACCTGAGTGTCAGGCTCTGAGGCTTCTCGGAAACCAAGGCCTCCCTCTCTGCCCCAGACAGGGCCAGCCCAGCCCTATCTAGGGAGATAAAGTCACTGTGGAAGCTCCCAGACCAGAGACAACCTTATCAGCTGCTGTCGTCTGGGGTACTTGGGAATGTAAATGTTCCTGATGCACCAGCCACAGGATGACATAAAGCAGATGTGCAGGAGGATGGCCCCCTCTCCTGATCTCCTCCCCCATCCTCCCCTCAGCGCTGCAAGTGGGCGAGGTGGGACATCAGCTTCACACAGAGCAGGAGGTGAGCCCACCAGCCTCAGTGTCCTCTACTATAACACCCAGATGTGTTCTTTTCCCTTCAAGTTACACTCGGATTTGGAGGAGCCTCAAGGAGCCCTCTCCGTTAAGGTCATATTGGCCAATATGCCCCATGTAAGCACAGCACAATGCTGAGGGAGAACAGAGAAGCAGGAAGCCCAGGTTGATGTGCCCATGTGACCTGGCGCAAGCTCCTTCACACAGACAATGGCCTCTTGCACAGAGGTGCACTGAGACCCCTGCTGGGCCAGGTACACAGCTGGGGGTTGGGATAAAGCGAAACCCTGAAAACACAGCCCCTTGGAGTCCACTGTCTGGTGGGTGAGATGGACCAACAGGTAATAATCATAACAACATCAGGCAAGGGGAGCAGGGAAAAAACATGGGGTTTTGGGTCAGACAAATGGAGTTTAAATCCTGGCTCTGCTCCAATCTGTTGGAGTGATGCTCAGCGGCGCCTGCTCATCTCCAGGCCTCATTCCCCTGTCTGTAAAATGAGGTGTGGCGTGAATGATTTTTCAGGGCCTTGAGTTCCACCGACATTCCAGACTCTGTGGACACGAGTAACTGACTGCACCAGCAGAGATGCAAGCAAACGACCCGGGTGGCTGTGACAGGGAGATGCCGCCACCTGTGGGCTTTCCCCTTTCTCCTCCTTCTCTGTCTGCCTTCCACACTTTGCCCTGATCCCAAGATCTGGTCCCTGGGCTGAGAGGCTCTCAGGCTGGGCAGTGGATTGTATGCTCCATGTCACAGGGGCTCAGGTCAAGCTCTGTACCAAGTATAATGAGACAGGGGTATAGAGTGAGGGAGGAGTCAAGACCACCCTGTGGGGATATCTTTGGGGAATGTGATCCTTGAAGAATAGATAAGTATTTGCCAGGCATATCGAAGAGAGAAGAGAAGAGCTCTGTGCAGGGGGCTTGGAAGGTAGGAGCCCATAAATCTGTCTCCTGTGGAGGTAGCTGGAACACAGGGCTTGCAAGGTCAGCAGAAACCAGTGGAATATGAAGAAGGGCCTTGAAGATCAGGCTAAGGAGCTTGGGCCTTTCTCCGAGGGTGCTAGGAAGCCATGGAAAGGTTTGAGGAGAGGAGGGGTGTGATCAAAACTGTGTGTCCAAACGTGTCTCTGGCTACTGTAGGGACTAGAGCAGGTGATGGATGAGAGGCAAGGAGGCCACAGGGATGCAAGTCTGGAGAGGTGAGAGAGGAGGACACCTGGATGCAGTCAAAGGCAGTTGGGCAGAGATGGTCTGTTTCAGAGATGAAGAGACGACCTTGGGACATGAAGGATTGTGAGGAGAAAGAGGGAGAGGCCCGTGACCTCAGGGGTCAAGCTGGCTTGGACACGGCAAGATGGATGACGGTGTTCATCCTGACAGAGACTAGAGGGAGAAAAATGGTACTGGGGCCCAGTAACAAGTTCTGTTTGGACACAGAAAGCATGGTTATATGGTGCCAGATCCTGGGCTCAGCCCTGACCCTGGGAACACAGTCTCCAGGTATCAAAGTGAGAGGTGTCAGGGCTACGGGTGGGGGAGACAGGGTGAAAAAGGCCATTACAGGGGAGTACATGGTTGGGTGACCGGGACAAGGAATGGGAGTTGGGAAGATGCCCAGGCACCCTCCTGCGTGTCTGGAGATGAGGCCCCAGGGTCTGGACGGCAGCAACATCGTGGGCAGCGTGGGTCATCTGGCCCACTCCTGTCTGCAGGCTGGCCTGTCCTTATAACAGGGCTGACTTGAGCTTTATGGACTTCTGTTTTGTGTGTGCAGTGTGGGGGTTGGACCGGAAGACCTCCAAGCCCCTTTTCTTTCTGACATTTCCCAGATTCTTGGTTTTCCCCTGTCGCTTATCAACCATGAGGCCTTATATTGGGCTTCCCCTACTCTGGGCCTTAGCTGCATCCACAAATCCAGGGCCTGTATTAGACTGGAATGATCTCTAAGGTTGCACAGAAGGCCTCAGTGTTTGTTCAAAGAGCAAGTGAACAGATTCCAGCTGCCAAGACCTCAGACTTTGCTCCTCTCCAAGGAATCCTCTCAGCCCTGCCTCGCCGAGTAGTCGGCCTGCCTCCCTGCCCTGGATTAGTCAGCTCCAAGGTTATGAACACAGCCTGTCTGCCCCAGTCTCCCACCCCCCGACCCCCCGAGTGCCCTGGGGCTGGGGAGGAGTGGCCTGCAGGCCCAAGGCTTTCCCTCCAATCTCAGGATTAGAGCCAGCTCTTCAGTAAAACCCCATCATCCCCAGAGCAGGGGTGTGGCGGCTCTCAGCTGACCCTGGAATTCAAAAAGAAGGCATCTGGCGGCAGAGAGATAATGACCTTTGTCTGTGTTTTTAAACTTTCTTTGTAAAGTGCTGAGCGCCATTGCATGACCATTCCCACCACTGCCTGGCCCTGTGAGGAAGGTAGAACAGGGAGAGCCGTTACTGTACAGATGCAGAAATTTGGTCTCTGAGAGAGGATAAATAACTAGCCCAGAGTTGCACAGCAAAAGTGACAAAGCTGGGACTTACACCTTGGCTCTGCCGCAAAGCTTGTCCTTCACAGAGACTTCTAACCCTAAGGATTCGCGCAGTTCCTCCAGGACTTTGCTCCAGGCTTTCCTCATGCGGATGAGGGGGGCCAAGAAGAGCCCCACACCATCACCTGCACTAAGGTGAGAGCCTTGCCCTGCCATGCCTTGGTGTGCACTTGAGACCCTGCCACAGACCTTAAGGCCCTGGGTGGCCTGGTCCCACGGGCCCTCCAGCCTCTTCTCTCCCTTCTTCCTCCATTACTCTGTAAGCTCCTGCCACATGGTCTTCTTTACTTTCTTAAGCATGCCCGGCTCCCAGACACAGGGCCCTGGCCTAGCAGTTTCCTTAGCTTAGAACGCATACCCCAAGCGGCAGTGCCTTCCACGTTGATCATTAACGCCTCTTCATCCTTTTGTCTTTTTAGAATAACAGCCTTATTAAGATATAATTCACATGTCATATAATTCACCTGTTTAAAGTATACAATTCAATGATTTTGAGTATATTCATAGATTTGGGTAACTACCACCACAATCAATTTGAGAACATTTGCATCACCCTCCCAAAATCTTGTACTCATATGCAGTCACTGCCCCCACCCCACAATCTGGCAACCACTAACCTAATTTCTATCTCTATGGATTTGCCTATCTTGGACATTTTATATAAACAGAATCATACAATATGTGATCTTTTGTAACTGGCATCTTTTTAATGTTTTCAAAGTCTGTCCGTGTTGCAGTATCTATCTATACATACATATTTGATTTCTTTTTATCGTCTAACAATATTCTGTTGCATGGATGACACCGCATCTTATTTATACATTCATCAGTTGATGTACATTTGGGTTGTGTTCACATTTTAGCTGGTATGAGTAACACTCTTATGAACATTCATGGACAAATTTTTTTAATGGATGTGTGTTTCATTTCTTTTGCATATATTCCTAGGAGTGGCATTGCTGGATCATACGGTAACTCTCTGTTTAATCTTTTGAGGAACTGACAGACTATTTTCCACAGAGAATGCATCATTTTCCATTGCAACTAGAAGTGTTTTAGGGTTCCAATTTCTCCACATCCTCATCAATGCTTTTTATTATCTGTGTTTTTTAATAGCCATTTTAGTGAGTATGAAGTGGTAGCTCATTATGGCTTTGAGTTACATTTCTCTGATGGTTAAAATGCCAGAGCATCTTTTCATGGGCTTATTGGCTATCCAGTGGTCCCAGAACCATTTGTTGAAAAGACTGTTCTTTCTGTCATAGTGCAGCCTTGGCACCATTGTCAAAAACTGCTTTCCTGTAAATGCCATCCTTCCATCTTAACTCATGCATCACTTCCTCAGGGAAGCCTTCCCTGACACCCCACCCCACCCAACTTCAGCTTAGGTGGGTTCCCTGGTGTATGTAGACAGCAATGTAAGTTATAAACTGTATTTATCTGTGTGATATGATAGTCATGAGCACACACTCTGGAACCAGAAAACTGAGGAGCAAACCCAAGTTCTGCCACTTCCTAGATGCCTGGTATATTGTTTCACTTATCCGTATCCTCAATTTCCTCATCTGTAAATAGGGGATTTACTTACCTCATAGGGTTGTAATGAGAGTTGATAATATGTGTCAAGCACATGGCAGGGGTACTAAGGTTGAATGCATGAGTTCGTATTAATCATTTTTAGCTCCTTAGACTTTAAACTCCACGAGGACAGGAATCCAGTGTATTTTGGCTTTCACGTAATCCTCATGTCAGCATCATGCTCGGCACAGGGAGGGCATTCAGTAGTTGCTTGTTGGATTAATCAGTGAATGAAGGCATGCATACATGAATGAAAGAGTCTGGCAGACAGGGCGCTAATCTGGACCTCGCACCTTCTGGCTGTGTGACTTCTCCAGAACTCTAAAGCCAGACCATTGGATACATGAGCGGTTTACTCTTTCTCTATTTGGATGCAGAACTCTCCCTTTCCTTGAAATAAGAGGAACCCAAGAGATAAGACAGATAAAGGGAGCTGCTGTGAGAAAACCTAGGGTGGGTCACAGAGCCCCCTGCTCTTGGCCACCCCCAAGGTCCCCCAGAGCCTGCCTGGACACAGTGTGAAAATCACCAGCTGGGATGGGATCCTAGCGCTTCCCCACCCCAGGCTCCGAGGAGCCCGTGATTCAGAGGCAGCTGACGTCTGAGGCTCTTAATTCAGCCCAAATGCTGGAGGTCTGTGTCTTGCGGCATGGAGGAGGGGACGAGGAACATTCCAAAGTGGAAAGCTCTTTCTTCCTTTTACCCACGGGAGGAACAAGGAATAAGATGTACCCTGAAGTTGCCTAAGCACAGATGAGCATGTCCTCGCTCTCAAGCCCTCCTTCCCTCCCTCCTCTGCTTTCTGACCCTGACCTGGAATGGCCTGTCCTTCTGGGTCAAGCTTCCTCTTGCCTGCCCCTCCACCCTGATCTTGGACCCAGCTCATTTCCACGGAGGCCCACTATGCTCCTTCCCAAGTCACCTCCATGCCCTATTCACCTGGGAGATAATCCCTCAGATGCTTAGAGGTGAGTGACTCATCCAAGGGTCACGGCAACAGCAAACAAGCAGCAGAGCAAAGATTCGAACCCCAGGCTCTTGACTTCAAGTCCAGACTCTCTCTTCAATAGCTGCCTCTAATACACTAATGGGACACTGATTTCCCTATGACCGCAGGAGCAGTCCCCCAGACCAGCAGTCACTGGGGATCAGCCAAGCTCTGATCAGCCAAGCCTTTGTGAGAAGGGAAAACCCTGAGCGAGGCCTCCCAAGGTAAATCCCTTGGCAAGAAAACTAATATGTCCCCCGGCAGAGGTCCCTGGCCACAGTGGGAGGGTCTGCCCTGGGAAAGGAGGGCGGGGGAGGTCCCCATTTGGCAGGTTATGAACATAAACTTTGGGGCCAGGCAGATCTGTCAGGTTACTACCAAGTTCTCTGAGCCTCAGTGTCCCCCTGCCTCATGACATAAGGACAATAATACCCACATAGCTGGGTCTTCGTGGAGGTGAAATGAAGCAAACACCTTAGCCTTCTTCGTCTGGCATGGATGTAGTTTTAATCACTGCCCTTAGTGCTGGGGAAGCTGTCGCTGAGCCCCGCAGGAGTTGATGAGCGTTCCTCTGAGGAGGCAGATCCAGGCTTATCAAAGAGACAACTGACTTAATATCCCTGCCAGTGCCAGAGTTCATTGAGACTGTTCTGTTCCAGGAACTACATTTCTACCAGAAAAAAAAAAAAAAAAGAGGTTTATAGTGCTAGCAGCTTAGAGGAAAGAACTTGGGAGAGTCGCTGGTTAATTGGAGAGTCACTTTGGGTTCATTTGTAATTGCTTTAAGCTCAGATTTCTTTCAGGACATGACCTTCATCTGTCTAGTGAAGACAAAAAGAGTATAGACATGGGGATGTGCATGGGGAGTGGGGGTGCAGGGGCTGCCATGTCACCTTGCTTTGAATCCCAGCTAAGCAAATTAACCAGAGCAAGTGACTTGACCTTGCTGAGCCTCAGTCTCCTCATCTGTAAAACATTAGCAGTCACTTCTCAGGACCTGCTGTATGTGAAGAGTACCGCCTACAAGGTGCTGAGGAAAAGGTCCCTTCCAGGCAGGGGAACCTGGGAGCACTTCTGGAGACAGTGGCCCAGCCCCAAAGAGCAGAGAAGGCAGTTCAGGTAGAGGGAACAGCTTGAGCAAAAATACGGCAGCAGGAAGCCACAGGGCCTACAAAGATGGGCGTTGAGAGCCACGGAGGGGTGACCAGAAAAAAGGTGGGGATGGGGATGAGGATGCCTCAGGGAGCGCAGGCGACCTGCTGCAAGTCGCCCACAGGGGCAGGATTCTAAGTGGGGCCTGTTTGCCTTTCCCAGTGCTCCAGACTGCTTCTGGGAAGGGCTCCTGGATCTATTCTCAGAGCTCCCGAGGGATGGGGAAGGCCGAGTGATTCAGGTCTGCTGTGTTGTTGACACAGCTTCCTGACGGCTTGTTGCGGGTCAGGTTCCGGGAGGGCGTGGCCTTCCACCCCGCACTCCCACAGCCCCTCAACGCACCCGAGGGTCAGGGGAAGTGAGGTCCGACCTACGCCTGAATTATTCATCCGACAGTCCCAAAAAAGCCAAAAGGCGACGCCCACGTTAATAATAAAAATAACAATTCCTTAAATGTGATCAGAAGCACGGGCATAGCGCAAAGGCACGCTTCCCTGTGCGGTCGCTCTCACTACCCTCCTTCCACAGCCAGGAAACCGAGACAGCTAGGGAAGTGGCCCCGCTGAGTCCAGTCATTAGGATACCGCGCTCCATTGTGGGGGTGGGGGCATTTGCGTGTGCGACGTCAATGTCGTAAGGGGAGGGGTGGTGGGCACAACAGGAAAGAGACCACTTCCTGGGGACGTTAACCCAGTGAGCTACCCCAGTTTAGGGAGGAATGAAAGGGTGGGTGGCGGCTGGGCCCAGGGCTTCTCATTAATTTCAGCACATGCACCAGAGCAGGAGCAGCAAATTGAAACAACATGTGCAGTAATGTGGCACTGAGACCAGGGTGGATGGAGCGGGGCCTTGTAAGGGCCAGATGAGAGAGGTGAGCTCTAACGGAGCCGGAGTGGTGGGGTAGGTCTCCTGGGCAATCTGCCGACATACCATGGGGAGACTAAGGCCTGGGAAAAAGGAGGTTGTCTCTCCTAGACCATACTAGAATATTCCAGCCCAGTCTGAAGTGATTGCCTTTTCCCTGTGGCTCTGAAGTGTTCCCCTTGGGAGTCCTGAAATGTGGGCACCTCAGCTATGTCACTGGCACAAGCGTGGCAACCTCCTAAGGGGACTGCTTCGAGGGGTGGGGCATACTTGATAGCATGCATCATAGCTGTTTTGGTGACACATCTGATATCCCATCTCAAAGTGACAGACAGGGACCCTCCTCCCCAAAACCAAGGGTAGGGCTTGATTTGCCTGCTATCTGAGTAGTTTGTTAATGAGCAGTACATTGATTTTTGAATCCCAATTCCTGCTGGACCCAGCTCTCCCCTTTGACCAGCTGCTTCTCCCCTGGCGGGGCACCAGGGCCAGGCCAGACAATGGTTAGTCCTTGGACCACTCCCAGCCGTGTCCAGATTTGGCCTGCAGGCCTTCCAGGGCCAGAGGACACCTTCCTGCATGGCTCTGACTAACATGCCCTCAGCTCTGTGTAGCATCACAACACAGCCTGTTGCCAGGGTGACCTCCAGACCCAGTGGTCTGGGACCTGAGACTTTGACCCCCACATCCCACTGGCTGCTGGCACAAGCGCTTATAGAACAAGAAAAGCCCTCCCTGGTTGGGGGCGGGGTGGAGGGCGGGGTGCTGTGCTAGAGAATAAGGCAGGAGGGCTGCCTGGGACTTTGGGGCTGCTCAGCTGGGGTGGAAGGTGGGGGTAGAGACCAGAGAGTAAGTGCGTCCTTGGCTTCTCTCTCTCTCCCTGGGTCCTGGTCTCCTGATGTCTCCAGCAGGGACCCCACATGGCCACCTTATCACATGGACCAGCGTCCCAAGCAGCAGCATGGGTACCTCCTGACCCCTCAGCCGACACATCCCATTCATCGCCACAGCCTGTGCTCTGCCTTCTCCAAAACCTCTGGCTTTCTTCCCTCCCTAGTCCTCCCTGCCCTCAGCCCCATAATCAGCTCAGGCTCCCTCCTGTGCCCACTCTGGATCACAGCCCTCTAGAAACTTCCCTCTAGAAACTCCAGGCCTCCAGTTTCCAAAGTGGCCTCAAATGGATCCAGTCCTTCCCTCCGGAGTCCCTCCCCAGCTTTTCCATCACTCTCAGCCATGAGCAGATCTCACCTTCCCACCAGTAAAAGCAAAGTTCATGCAGTCTAACCAATATATGAATTTCTTTATTTATAAATTGCATACATATGCCATCATACAAATATTTTGGATAAATTATAAAATACATACCAAAAATAGAAATAAAAAAGAATGAAAGAGTAAATAAACAGTATGATTTTTTAAGTTTTGTTTTCAATTTATTTAATCGTCTAAAAAAGTTGTTGGCTCTGACCAAATATATTATTACTAAAAATTGTGATTAAGTATGCTTCATTTTTTAGTAAAACCTTTGTTTAATGATGTGGTATACTTATTTGAGAACCTGGTACTAAATTCCATTTTTCTTTTCACTTGATTTAATGCTTGTTGTAGCTGAAAAATATATCTCACAAAGGGCCAAAGCACCACATGGAAGAAGTGTGTTCCTGGCTCCACTTACTAAATCACATGTACCAATCAATTTTGTACAGAGTTTTTGTTAAAATTTGGTCTAACTGATGTCAATCAGTTGTTACTGGAAACTGTAACAGAAAGTGTTATTTTAAAAAATGATTTGACAGATGAGTTCAAAACCTACTGAAACTTTAGAGTCCTGTACAGCATAATGATGCTTCAGTCAGTGATGGACCACATAGAGCAGTGGTCCCATAAGATTATATTGGAGCCAGAAAATTCCTACCACCTAGTGGCATGGTAGCCACCATAATGTCGTTTTGCAACGTGTCACTCACATGTTTGTGGTGATGCTGGTGTACACAAACCTACTCCGCTGCCAGTTGTATAAAAGTATAGCACATACAATTATGTACAGTACATAATATTTGATAATGATGATAAACGGTAATGTTATCGGTGTATGTATTTACTATACTATTTATCATCATTTTAGAGTGTACTCTTTCCAGTTATACAAAAAGAATTTTTGCTGAAGAACAGTATGCCATCTTACACCAGCAAAAGCCTCATACACCTTGTGTTTACCGCTTCTCTAGATTGCATTATTTGCTCTTGTGCTTGATTTAATCTCGTGTTGTTCTGCACAATAACATGCTGTACAGGCTTTAGCCAAGGAGCAGTGACTTGTACCACATAACCTAGGTGTGTTGTAGGCTACATCATCCAGGTTTATGTAAATGCATCTATGATGTTCACACACCAACAAGATCACCTAACGACATATTTCAGAACTTATCCTCATTGTTACATGATGCATGGCTGTACTTAGATTTTTAAATAGGTTATAAAATTTTATTTCTCTGTTGTTAAATGTGTAGATGTTACTGACAGGTGATGCTCTAATAACCACTTTAGCAACAAAATCATTCCAAAATATCCATCTGCAACATACTCTCTCTATAGCATGAGTTTCTTTCCAAGGCAGTTACTTTTTGACTCATTTTTAAAACAACACCTTTACCTATGCTATCTATGTATTTGATTTAGCATTTGTTGGATAGCTATCCTTTTTATCACAAAAAGGGTCAGCATATGTGGATCATTTGTCTTTTCATAAAAGAAAAAGATAAAACTCATTTTTAAGGTGGTAAGTCTTTTAAATATTTTGCTGAGAGGGCCAGCAAATTTCTATATGCTATGAAAGATTTTGTGCCCCTACCTTTGTCAATAAGAAGTTTTGTAAAGATTCTACAACATAGAGACTTTATTTTCATAAAACGAAGTGCCCAGATGAATCTTGTGGCAGGCTAACTGAAGATATCACAGTGGGATGGGGGTGCCGATGTCAGCCAAGCCCACAACCCCACACTGCTTTCCTCAGGACACCTGGGCTATGGGACACAAGACCCACCACGGTGTGGGTGAGAACACTGATGTCAGTCTGTTTATTAAATGTTAGTAGAGCTTAAATTTTTCTTCTTTTTTTTAAAAAAAATATAGGGGTAAAAACAAATATAAATAAAAGTTCTAGAACGTTATTTATACATGAGTGGATCCCTGTGTACCCTATTTTGGACATTTCTGGAATTCATAACAGGGTCCCTGGCCAGGTTCACAGCCCCTCAGGATCTGTTCTGGTCTTCCTCCCACCTTGGCTCCCATGTGAAACTAGATCCGATGTTCCTGGCTACATCACACATGTTTGTGTCTCTCCAGTGCAAGTCTTTTTGTTTGATGTGCCCACCCCAGCGGACTGGCTCAAAAATCTATTCCTTCTTCAAGAGCCAACCTCAGGCTGCCCACCACCCCATAAAATCTGTTCTGATTCTCTGGGCAGAGTCATTCATTCAGCTATTCAACAACTATTTTTTGAGCACCTACTGTGTGCCAGGCACTGATGAAGGGGCTGCTGGGAATATAGCAAAAATCGAATAGACAAAAATCCCTCCCTCTGGGAGCTCGCATTCTAGTGGGATAGATGTTGATGTTTTAGAGTCAGTCCTTATTCCATTTACCCATAAGGTGATTGGCCATTTACAAACTTGTCTCCCCAGGAAAGCATTTGCTCTTAAGAGTAGGGCCTCTGAGCCTGAGGTCCAAGTACAAGTCCTAGCCCAGAAGAGGGCCTAATGGATAATGGCTGGAATTAAAGAATAATAATACAGGGGATGACCCCTGCCATGACCCCAGATATGGGCAAAGATCTGACACCAAATCCAGGCTGATGTCTTCCAAGTGCTTGAGTCCACCCCTGGGTGGCCCATAACTTGGGAGCTCAGTCAGTCTCACATTCCCGAGAGCCTTATCCCTGCTCCTATGAGAAGGAACAGGACGGCCCCCTGCGGCCAGCAGGAACCACTTCCACCTTGGAGTGTCCCTATATTTAGCTATCTGCTGTGACCCTGCAGCCCTCTCTTCTCCACGGCAGAAGGGAATTGCTCGGGTAGCTTTGATGGCCTGTTTTCCCAGGCCCTGCTCCTGCTTCCCAGACCCTCTGGCCTCCCTGCAGGATGTGGGGCCCCAAGACCAGGGCACTCT
Organism: Macroglossus sobrinus; assembly: GCA_004027375.1. Lineage (NCBI taxonomy): Eukaryota > Metazoa > Chordata > Mammalia > Chiroptera > Pteropodidae > Macroglossus > Macroglossus sobrinus. The sequence continues at coordinate 447,974 of PVKZ01000193.1, forward strand.
CAACTGGCAGGTTCCGCATTCCAAAATAGCACTTGGCAAGGAGAGATGGCCACCTGTAGGGACAGTGCTGGAGGCGGGGAAGGAACTGAGGGATGGAAAGGAGTGGGGGTTGCCTGCACAGAAACCTCCCAGGTAGCATACTTCCCTGATCCCTTCCAAGCCTGAAGTCCTTGGCCCCTCTTTCTCTGTGCATAGGCTAATTGCTGACTGCCAAACAAGACCTTGAGCCTCAGATATCACCACTCCCTGCCCCTACACAATTTGGACACAAGCCACACTATTCCACATGGGTCCCAAATGAGCTTCCCACCACTGAAACTTGACCTAACCCAGCCTCCCCTCTGACCCCAATGCTCAAGAAATGCCTTCACTATCTGTTGAAATCCAGTAGATCTGTAATGAGTCATTTCAAAAATCTGGGTCCCCAGGCCGTCCGATACCATGGGCTCAGGGGAGGCAGCCATGCTTCAGTGCTTTGTCCCTGGCTCCCCAGGTTTGCCTACCCTGTAACTTCTGCCTGGTTCAAAAACCCCAGACTGATGGTTGCAGGACGCAAGTTTTAATCTCAGCTTGCCGTGTGACTTTGGGGGTGTCACTCCCCTATCCGCCCTCAGTTTTCCCGCCCGTGAAATGGAGAAGTTTTATTACATGATCTATACGGGCCCTGCCAGCATTCTGAGCCCGCAATTCACCATCTGGGGCAATAAGATCATTTTGGTAGAGAGAACTCGCTCTGACCCTCAAGCTCCCTTCCTTTTCCCACCATCCTTCCCCACAAAGCCAGTCTCTCTGAGGCAGGTGTGGTTTCCTGAGGGGGTGCTCTAGCTGTGGCCAGCTGGCCAGGGTGCTGTGGCAAGGCTGCCTTCCAAACCAGCGAGGCAGCCTCCCATGCCAGGAGGCCTCCCTCTCACCGTCCATCTGGTTCAGTTTCTGCTGTTTTGTCTCAGCTGAGTGCTCAGTCCACAGGCCTTGTGAACTGAAATGAAACATCCCAACCACAGCATTTCTATGTTGTTGACTTCAGCACAGGCCCAGGGGTTCTACGCAGACCACCGGGATCTCGGCAGGATGTTAGGGAATCCCAGCAGAGGACCTCTGGAACTTAGAGAGGGTGCCAGTTCTCACTCAGATTGCAGCAAGGCAGCAAAGATCCCAAAGAAGGACTCGCCAGGCCTTGAACTCCTTTCAGCAGGGATTGGAGGCAGCTTCCAGGAAGTTTGTCACTTAAAGAGAATTGTAAGAGGCCATTTAAACCAGACTATATATTCTTTCAGGCCAAGGATAGTAATTATTCAGTGGTAATTTATTCAAGAAATGTCTACTGTGTGCAAAGCATGACTCTAGGCACTGAGATGCAACAGTGAGTAAAAGTGACAGGCTCTGCCCTCGTGAACTGACATTCTAGTGGAGGGAAGTGGACAAAGTAATATATAATACTCCAGGCAGTCATAAGTGCTATGAAGGAACATAAAGTGAGGCAAGGGGACTCCAGGGGAACTAGAATGGGTCTGTTTTAAGCAGGCCAGCCTGTGAGGTCTCTCTCTGGAAGTTGACATTGGAGTCAAAACCCGAAGAAAGTGAGAGAGGGAGCCCTGGGGCTCTCTGGAGGAGGAATACTCTTCATAGAAGAAAGAGCTGGTACAAAGGCCCTGAGGCAGGATTGTGCCAGGAATGATACAGGAACAGTGAGAAAGTCAGTGAGGCTGCAGCAGAGCAAGTGAGGGAAAATGAGAAGAGATAGAGTAAGGGGTTCCAGGGGCTGCCTAGCAGAGCACGCTGAGCAGTATCTTTTAATTTTGTTGATTACAATCTACAGTAAGAAATAAATTTTATACTGCAGTGCAGTACAAACATATACATATAAAAATACAACCAATTACTTCGTGAAACATACCTCTACTATATGTGCACATTCTGATATATTTTATTTTATTCTGTTTCATTGAAAAAAATAATGCCACTCATGTGCCTTAAATTGATCTCCTGGCCTACTAAGGGGTCATGGCCCACAATTTGCAAAACACTGATTAGGGGCCTTATAGACCATTGTAAAGAGTGAGCTGAGAGTCACTGAACAGGTTTGTGCAGAGGAGCGATGTGATCTGGTTTTATTTTTTGTACCTTTTTTTTTTACATTAACATATAATTTACATACAGTAAATCATACCCTTTTCCTGTGTACAGTTCTGTACACTGGAAGGGAGTTTTGAAAAATGAACACAGTTGTATAAACATCATGTTTTGTTTTTGAAAGGGGTCATGCAGGTTGCTGAGTTGAGACAAGCCTGGAAGGGGCAAGGGTGGCCTCAGGGGGTACCAGCTAGATGCTGTTGAAATTGCCCATGTGAGAGATGGTAGCACAGAGCAGGGGCTTGGTTCAGACCGGGGTGTATTTCTGAAGACTGAGCTGATGGGACTTGCTGACATTCGAATGTGGGTGTGAGAGAGAGTACTTGAGAATGACTACAAGGTTCCTGGTCTGAGCAATGGCAAGTGGAAGACAGGAGAAAAAGGTTTGGGGAAAGAATAAAAAATTCTGGATCAGACAAGCTAAGTATGAAAGTCAAGGAGACAACAACTGGAAATGGTGAGGAGTCCCAGGGAGAAGCCCACCCTGGAGATATGGACATGGGCATCTTTGGTATCAGGCAACACTGAAAACCATGGACCTGCCTGAGATGGCCAAGGGAATTAGTGGATGGAAAGAGCCCCGAGGCAAGGCCACATTAAAGGAGTGGATGATAATGATTGGTCAGAGGTTCTTAGCAAGAGAGAGAGAATAAGCTGCCAAGGTAGTGGGCACAGACCCAGCAGCCAGTAAACAAAATGCTGCCATATCCAAGAGGGAAAGACTAGATGTACTAAGCTGAACAAGATCAGGGCTTAGAATTGATCTTTGTAGCTCACTTGGACTCGTGCAGTAGACACGGTAGGGACATGGTAGGTTTCTGAGCAGGGAGTGGCTTAAGGCAAGCTATGCTTTAGAAAAATTAATAACAATTATTATTTATTATAATGTTATTTATTATCATTGATTAAATCCTTTCTCTGGCAAGACCCCATGCTAGTACCTTACACATATGAACTCATGAATCCACACATAACCCTCTGTGACAGGTACTACCATTATTTCTGATTTATAGGTAAAGTCACCGGGAGGTTCGGTAAATTGCCCAAGGTCAACAGCTAGAAAGAGGTGGTGCTGGGCCTAGAACCCAGAGAGCCAGCTTCAGAGTAAGAAACAATTCACTCTGGGTAGCAGTGCCTGGATTCAGACTCAGGCTTTGGTCAATTGCCCACATCCCTGTGACCTTATGAAGGCCCCTCAAGGCATCAAGACCTTGATTTCTGGCTTGTGTTGTTAGAGGACCACTTGATTTCCTGCTCCTCTGCCTTTGGCTGATCCTGGTGTCTGTGACCTGGGCACCTGGAACCAGCCCCTGTACCTCTTGGTGGCCAGGGCAGCCCAACAGGCTCCTGGGTGGGGTTTGGTAGCATAGGACTTTGGGTCTTTGCCCTTTGCCTAGCTTGGCCAGTCCTGGGACCCCTGTTTAGTTTCTTGAGGAATCTGTTGCCATCTGGTCCCCATGTGCTGCCTGTGGGTCTGTCTGAGGCACTGGAAGATTCCTTTCCAGCCTAGAGTAATTGTTACCAGAGGTGAGGAACACAGGGAGAAGGGGTGGGACACTGCCCAGAGCAGCCAGTGAGGCCTTTGGTGACTTGAAAAGGAACATGAGACAGAGGCAGAAAGGAAATCAGAGACAGGTGACAGAGGGATACAGAGGGAGGGGCAGACAGGGGCTGAGACAGATGTGATGGGGCATGGGGCAGGGTAGCAGTCAGATGGAGTGACATTGACAGAGAGCAAGATGAAGAGAAAGGCATTGAGAGATGGACCCTGGGAGAGGGGCAGAGACAACTGGGTAGACTCAGCAGAGGAAGAAGGGGCAGCAAGTGTGAAAAAGAGAGGGAGAAAGGAGGATAGAGGGGGAGGAGAGAGCCTCAGAAAGCTAAAGAACAAGGTCAGACAAATGCCAGGACAGTGGGAGGTTATGGGACTGGCAGAATGTGGAGTCTCAGAGCAGTCAGAGCCCTCAAACCCAGACAGTGCCCACTGCAGCCCACCCTAGGACAGCCATGGTCACACCGAGAGAGGTCAGCTCCTGCCTGCTGACTTGTCAGTGTTTAGGCTCTGTCCTGTACAACCTACCCAAGGACGCCCTCCTTCCTGGAACCAGGAGCCTTAGAGCCCCTGGTTCCCTCCTCTCTAAAGCACCTTCCCCTGACTCTAGGAAATGATTTCTCTGTGGGTGGTCCTGGGAAGTGAGAAGAGCACTGGACCATGACCCTTGGTCCTATCTCTGCCTTTATGTACCAAACGACCTCATGTGTATTCCCTCCCCACCCTGCGCTTCAGTTACTTCATCTGTGGAAAGGGCTGGGCTTGCCCATCTAGCTCTGCATTCTGATCCAGAAGTAAAACTGGACCACACAGGCAATGGACTATTCATACATCACCTCTGCTCTCCCTCACACAGTCTCATTCACTTTCTCTTGCATTCACTCATCCTCTCCTTCAGTCCCTCTCCTTTTCTCCTCTATCTTTTCCTTTCCTCCTCCTTCTGTCCCTCCCTTTCTTCTTTTCCCTTTTCTCTCTGTTTCTTTAGTCTTACTCTTTCCTCCCTCCCTCCTCCCTTTCCTTCTCTTTCCTTTCTACTCACTGAGTGCCCACTTTGTGCCAACCCTGGGCTGGGAACTGATGCCTAAGAGGTAGGTCTTAGGGTCCTCTGGGTCCTCTGGGTCTAGTGGGTTCAGCCTAGGACAAAGCACAAGGCATGGGAACAGCAGGGATAGATCAGACCCCAGACATAAATGCCCCTGCCCCAGGTCAGCTGGTGGCAGCTCATGTCACTCTGCCTAACCTCCATGTCTGTACAGCCCTGCTTCAGGCAGTTCAGCTCTGGACACTGACTCCAAGAGACACTAAGGCTAACAGTGGCATAATCATACATTTCCCATGTTAGAATTAGGAATGGCCAGAGAGCCCAGAGAGGAACAAGGACTTGCCCAAGGTAATACAACCAATCACAGCCTCACTCACTTTCTACTTGACCTTGGTCTGTCCTAGGGGCTGGAGGCTATACAAATCCCATGCCCAGGGTGAGGACAGCCTCGGCCAGAACTTGACCAAGCCAGGGAAAGCCTAGTGAAGGCCAGTCGGAGTGAGGTCCTGATGGGATCCACGTGTCCAGGCCTTATCTCCCCATCAGCCTTCCCCACCCAGCCCCAGGAGGCCCAGAACATAAGGCGGGGAGAGGACTGTGGTGTGTCAGTCCAGGCACCGTGCCCAGAAGTGATGAGGCTGAGGCTGAGGAAAAGGAGAGAAAGTGGCCCCCACCCTGGCCACCTTACTTCTGCTGTTGGCAGAGGTAAGAGAGAGAAGTTCTGGAAGAATCATGCCTCAGGCTAGAGTAGTATCAGCTTGATGCAGCTCCATGGCCTTAAGCGAGCCCAGATCCTGGTCCCAAACCAAAGCCTTCCAACTTGCCTAGTGAGCCCCACACGCTATAAGCCAACTCTTGGAGATAAGTTTCTCAATGTACGTTTCCTATGGCTCTGCTGCTCTGATGGAGTTCTGATTAATGCACCATCTATGTGGGAACCGTGTACATATGCAGCAGAATATACTATCTTGTTGATGCACCATAATTTACTCAGCCGATCCCCTCTCTTTGGATATTCAGGTTACTTCTAAATATCCACTATCACACACACACACACACACACACACACACACACACACACACACGCACGCACGTGCACACACATGCGCACACATTTTGAAACTGTCATGAGCATTATCATACAGTTTGAAATTTTTTCTCAAGAGGACTCTCCAGCCATGGGACTGAGGCCGACCCAGTAGATGCTCTGCCCATAGCAGCCCAGCTTCAGCTTGTTATTTCCTCCTCTCTCTCTATCCAGCACCAAAGGACCTCATGCAACCTGTGCCGAGAAGTGCCAGAGATCTTGGATCCCCAGGGGCGACCCTCAGTCACAGGGGTGAAAGCCGAACAAACACTTCAGTCTTCAGCTCCCGTTTGAAAAGCCTGGTGTATGTTCTATATACCAGCTTGGAGGGTGCCCAGTGGGCTTAAGCCCAGGTGCCCACAGTGATGACCTGTTCATCAAAGCACTGTCTTAGGTTCTCTCCCTCCCCACCTTCCTCATTCGTCTTCACTATGTTTCCTGGGGTTGCCTCCTGAATGAACTATCAGCACCTCGGAGTCCTTGGCTCAGGGTCTCTTTAGGGAACCCACTTTAGGACAGGAGTTCTGGACACTTTCTTTCAAAGGCTCAACACCACCAGTTGGAAAGGGGCCATATTAGTCCATTTCTTCTCAAACTCTCAAGTCCACTTCCCCCAGAGACTATTCTCAGACTTCATGACATAACATGGTAGAGATGGTATAGGCTTTGGAGACAGGCAAGTCACTTCACTTCATCAGGCCCAATTTCCTCAACTGAAAATGGGCCAGCTGGGTTGTCTGTTGGGCTGCACAGGGAACTAAAGGGAACTACAGTTCTACCTCCTTCCTACCCTGGGGCCTGTCCCCTTGGCACCTGCCTCCTCTCTGTGGCTGGCTGAGTAAACCTGTGGCCGAAAGCCATATCCCTAACTCTTTCCCGTCCTTTAACAACCACCAATTACTGTAAACCAGGCTCTGTGCTGGGGACCATGCACTGATGATGTCACTGATTCCCCCAAAGTTCTGTGAGGCGGGTACAATGATTATGCCCATTTCATAAGTGAGGATGCTGAGGTATAGAGAAGAAGGGATGTGTCTGTCCAGTTGGTGTGAGGTGGAGCCTGGGACACAAACCTCTCTGGATCCTCAAGCGATGTTCTTGAGCGTCACATGGGCTTGCCTCGCCCCCTCAGAACCCTCTTGAGAGAAGAGGGGATTCCTTGGAGCTGACTCAGGGCCTGGGGCAAGGAAAAGCCACATCCCTGGGGTCTGTGGGGAGGGAGAAAGTGATACCGGGGAAGTTCCCACACAGCTTTGAGGTTCCAACCAGCGGGGCATCTGGGGCTAGAGAAGGGGCCTGCAGGCTTTGTTGGCTACACTCTTCCCGGCGACACTGGTCTCTTGGTTGGGACAGCTTCCTGGGAGGTTGCATGACTTGTGGGGAATTGGGGAGAAGTGAATGAGTCCACCCTTGCTGGCTTCAGAACCCAGGGCCCATCAAGCAGACACTCTTTAGTGGCTAGGTTAAGTGGAATTCACTGGGAATTCCAAGGCTATTTTTCCTGGGCTACCAGGAAGATGGCCCACAAATGGCCTTTCTGAGTGCCAGAGCAGCAGCATCCAAAAATAGGAAGGGGGCCACATATGAAATTAAATTTCTCTGTTAGCCACATTATGAAAGTAAAAAAATGAGATGAACTTAATTTTAATAATATATTTTATTTAACCTAACATATAAAAAATATTATCATTTCAGCATGTAATCAATGTTAAAAATTGTAATATACTTTGTGTTCTTTTTGTATTAAGTCTTTGAAATTCTATGTATATTTTACAGTTACAGTACATCTTAATTCAGACAAGTGACCATTTCAAATGCTCAATAGTCACATGTAGCTAGTGGCTACTAAATTGGAGAGCACAGCTGTAGAGGCCCAGGGGTGATTTGAGAATGCCAGCTTTCTAAGTAGGAGTGGGGAGGGTAAACCACAGTGCCAGGTGCTGGCTAGGCTGGGGTCCTGGAGGTAACAGTGGGCTCTAGGTACTGGTTATATATCATTTAATCCCCTCAACAACCCCATGAGGTAAGTATTATTATTCCTGGTAAGCTAGATGAGGAGGCCAGATCAGAGAAGTCAAGTGACTCATACAAGGTCACACAACAGGATGGAAGTTCAGTCACTCTCAGCACTGAGAAGGTGTTGCAGCCTACCCCACCCCAGGGGCACAAAGATGAATGAAGGAGGACACGCCCTGCCCACCATCCCAGTAACTGACCTGGCTTGCCAAGTGAGGGACACGTACACACATGGACAGTCCTTTGGTCGCCCTTTCTTCATGTGGAAGTGGGGAAGCCAAGAAGCGGGTAGGCAGCAAAACCTTTTTTCCCTTTTATCTTGTCAAAGGCTGGTATGAGTGATGCCTGGTGGGCCCACCTAGGACGTAACTTTTCTCCTTCCTTCCCCACTCTCCCATGTGTACGTGCATGCGCGCACACACACACACACAAACACACACACAAACACACACACAAACACACAGAACAGCGCAAGGGGTGCTGTTCAACCTGAATAGGGGAGCAGGCAAGTAGCTCCATTCAGCAGATGGAGAAACTAAGGCACACAGTGAGTGACTCACATGAGATCAAAAGTCCATCAACCACCCCCAACATCAGATACATAGCTTCTGTGTCCTGCACATCCACTCTGCTTCAAGCCCTATGCGGGCACCCAGTGTGGTGATATGGCCAGAGACTGCCCTTCCACTCCCACACTCCCCAGGAGCTGTGCTGCTCTGTCCTGGAGCATATCAAGAGGCAAGAGAACAGTGAGGCGTGGTCAATGTTCCAGTCGGGGGGACATGTCTCTCTCTGCCTTCTGCCCCCACCAAGCTTCCAGCATTCCTGGAACATTCACAAAAACTTTAGAAACCCAGAAATTGGTCAGTCCCACCCCATCTTGTGATTCAGATAGGAGAAACCTACTTGCTGCACAGTGCATACCCTAGAGGCAGGGGTGCCTGGGCCAGAACCTCCTGCAGAAGGCAGCAGGAGGAGAGAGGCCCCTAGAGGAACCCAAGGGTGGGAGAGCATGTCTTGTGAGGACGAGGTTACCCCTGGTCACTCTAGCCCTTTCCAGGACTGTAGATTCTGACTGGTCCACATTAACACAAAGAGCATCCACCCTATTGTTCCCCCACCCTAGCCCATTCCTGTGTATACACTTTTCAGAGCAATGCCTTTCACATCCATTGGCTCAGCTAAGATAATCCAACAGTTGAGCCCTGCAGGGACTTATACCCATTATACAGATGTGGAGACCAAGGCCCAGAAAGAGAAGATATTCGGTTCCCTGATCACTGCAGGGTGTTGGTCCTGGGAATCTGTCCATGGCTTCCTGCTGGCTCTCACTGGACAAGTCATGGAAGGCCCTCCAGGAGGTGTGCAACATTTGATGGGCACAGAAGAGGAGATGGATTTGCAGAGCTCAGGGTCCAACTATGAGCTTTGAAGTTGGAGCCCCCAGGGTGGTGGCCAAGGGTCTGGCATTATCAGAAATAGCCATCCTCTCTAAGCTGGGGTGCTCTGCCCAAGCTTAGAGGGAGCTGAATCAGCTCCTCCAGCTTCAGGGTCAAACAGGGTGAGGGTCAAGGGTGCGGGGAGACCTAGTTGGTGTCCAGGTTTCTGGTTTGAGCGCTGAGTGTGGACAGTAATGCCATTTGCAGGGATGTATACCTGGTGGTGGAGCACATGGTAGGGATGGCTGAGCTTGGAGTGGGCAGGGTAAGCCCTAGGGGGATGCACCGTAGAAAGTATGAGCTGGGGAGGATCTGAGAGGCGTCTCTCTGGAGGGTACTGCAGCCTGTATGGGTGCAATGATGCCAGGATTGTCACCTTCTTGGTGAGTTCCCTAATAACCCCATTCAAAAACCTACTCTTCCATACTTCCTATGCCCCTTTCCTGCCGCATTTTTCCCCATGGTACTTAGACTATGCAACATAATATTAACCTATTTCACTTACCTTGTTTATTGTCCGTTCCCCATGGGTGAGGTGTCTGTTGTTTTCGTTTGTTTGTTTCTTTGTTTTCCTGCTGGGCTCTGTGCTTAGAATATCACCTGCCTCAAATATGGGTAGATAGATGAACGCCTGAAGAGCTGAGGGCCCAGGATTGGGAGTAGGGGTGGCTATCAGCATTTAAGAGGTGGCGGAGAAATAAGCACCAGTCAACAAGGTCCACTGTGCCCAAGTAACCTTGGGAAAGTCATTCTGTTTATCTATAAAAAGGAGATAGATTAGTTCACTAGGACTGCTATCACAAAGTACCAAAAACTAAGTGGCTTAAACAACAGAAATGTATTGTCTCACAGTTCTAGAGGCTGAGTCCAAGATCAAGGTGTTGGCAAGGTTGCTTCCTTCTGAGGGCTGTGAGGGAAAATCTGTTCCATGCCTCTCTCCCAGCTTCTGGTGGTTTGCTGGCAATCTTTGGTGTTCCTTGGCATGTAGAAGCATCATCTTAATCTCTGCCTCCATCTTCACATGGTGCTTTCCTGTGTAAGTCTGTGTCCAAAGTCCCTCTTTATATGAGGACACCAGGTTAGGGCCCACACTGATGACCTCATTTTACCTTGACTACCTCTATAAAGACCCAATCTCCGAATAAGGCCATATTTGGAGGGACTAAAGAGCAGGACTTCATATGAATTGGGGGTGGGGAGGGACGAAACTCAACCCATAACATGAGGTAATATTAAAACTAGTTTGGTAGGGAGGTTTGAGGGTCAATGCAAAATGCAAATTACTGTCCAGGACACACAGCCCCTGCTATGACCATTAGGACTGAATTACAGTTTCCCAAGATGGACCTGGCTGCACACAGAATCCTACAAGGAGCTTCATTGAATGTAGATGACCGGGCACCACCCAGAGATTCTGGTCTAATTGGTCTGGGGTGGGGCCCTGGGCTCAGGGATTTTTAAATAAGCTCCCAGGTGATTCTGATTCACAGGTGAGGATGAGAGCCCAAGTACTAAATCTGTGGATACAAGGACTCGGCTGCCTCATCGGCAAACCCATTCTTGTTTGGCACAGCTGCCCTGGGCTCTCCCCAAATCCAGGCTGCTCAGGGTGGGGCCATGTGGGGGCCAACAATGGAACAAAGAGGCTTTGTCCCCAGTCCCACACCCCAGGGTGGAGCTTGTGTACCTGGGCTGTACCTGAGCAGGAGGACATTCCCAGGCTGTGGCTATGGGAGGAGCAGAGATTACGAAGTTACCACTTTCCTGGGGATTGCACCCAAGAAGTCCCTATCTGAAGGCCTGTCTGTGACAGGGAAAAGAAGAAAGCCTTCTGGCAAACCTGGCCAGAGAATAAGTTGGTGAAAAAGGAAGGAGGTGAGAGTAGGTACCCAGAAAGTTGGAAAGATTGCGTGAGACAATGGAGAGGTGTGGTGGCTTCTGATGCCACTCTAATGAGCATTCAAATCCCAGTCTTGCCACCTACCAACAGTGTGATCTTCAGTAAGTGGATAACTTTACTAAGTCTCAGCTTCCATATCTGTAAAATGGGAGTTGTAGATACAATACCTAAATCGTGTATGTGGGGGGCGGGGGGTGGAGTATATTATGAGAATAAACATCAGAATTGGTCCAAACAGTCTTTACCTCAGTTTCAATCCTATCTTCCATCCATGAATTGAGTCATTCCCTCTGTTCCTGCCTCCCACCTTTGCTGGGGGATGGTCCTGGGGTCACATCGGCCACCTGCAGTTTCACACCTGTCTCCACTCCGTGAGACTGAGGATCTGGAGGGAGGGGCCTGGGTCTTACACTTATGTGTTCCAGACCCAAGGTTTATGCTCAACCAACAGGAGGTCCCTTCTGAGAACCGCAGCTCGTGGAGATAAGCATCTCTACGGGTTCTCAAGAAGTGCCTCACAGCACTGAGCAGCCCATTTGGGCTGTGTGTGCAACACCACACCTGAGATAAACTTGCACCTGAAAGGTGCTTAGAAGTGTTTGGCTGAGGGGTGGACCAACATATAAGTGCAGCATTTCCCAGTGGGGTCCATCCACCCCACCCATGTGACGTTCACACGAGACCAAGCATTTGTTGAGAAGCTGTGCTTGGTTCTTTATGTGCACCCCCTCATTTGCTTCTCAAAACAGCCTTACAGGCTGGCTGCTGTTATTCACACCTGCTTTGCAGATGTGGAGACAGAACTTGAAGGAGAAATGTACTTGCTGCAGCTTGTCCACACCACTGGCCACTCCCCATCCCACCCCTCTGCAGGGCAGAGGGCACCAGAATCTCATCTCATCCCTGTAGGCCCAGTGCGGTACCACCAGTTCTACCTGGCTCTGACCTCCCGCCAGACTGAGGACACCTGTAAGGCGAGCACTGACTGGGTCCTCACAGTGTCTGGCACAGGGTCTGGCACAGAGTAGGGCTCATTAAGTACACAAGTAAATGATGAGTAGATGAATGAATGAATGAAAGCCAGGACCCCTGTCATTGAAGACCTGTTGGACAAGGAGACAAAATGTCCCAGGAGCAGAGGACCTTGGGAAGCACTGCTTTCCCCTCCTCATGCAGAGGGGATTGCTCACTCGGCCTCCTGGCCCAGCAGAGGTGAGGACTGAGGTTGATAATGAAGAAGGAGCCTTGGGCACTATGGGAGAAAATGCCCCCTCATGAAACCCCCTCTTTGCCTAGGAGGGGTAGGGACTTGGCAAAGGCCACACAGCTAGTTCACTGCAGAGCACATTTAGGGGCCAGGTCTCCTGTCTCCCCACTGGCCAGGATATTCTCCTCAACGCCCCACTGTTATGATTTTGCCATAATTATCATTAATATTACAAGCAATCGTGCCCTTTAGAAAGTGTCCTGGAGAGGTTGACCTGTGCCAATGCGGGGATGACCTGGAAAATGAAAGATGAACTGATAAGGAATGAATAGATGTTCAAAAGTGCAGCAGCACATAGCCAGGGCAGGGAGGAGCAGCTCAGTTGACCCGAGGGCCATGGCTCTGTGAGAAAGGAAGTGAGGGTTGCAATAAAGCCCCACACTCAGTGCAAGGCCAGATGCATGAGCGCAACGGTCCTGCAGACCTGGATTTGAGCCTAGCCATTCCCTTGTGGCAGGTCCCCTCCTCACTGAGGCCGTTTATTTTTTATGGTGAGACAGTTCTACCTTAGGCTTGTAAGGGTTTTATTCCTGCACATAAATTGCGCAGCTCAAATCTTTTCTCCCACCTCTGCCCCTTACCCTAACCCTAATCCTGCCACCTTGGCCCTGTCTTAGCTACAAGTGTCCCCTGAGCAGAGGAGGGCAGGAGGGCCCCAGCCCTAGGCTCCAGGGCTGACTGTGGGCATCTCACTTTCCCAGGCCCTGGCTTGAGCCCCTCATAAGTGCCAGGAGCTTTGCTAAATGCTTTTCCTGGTATGTATTTATTTCATCCTCTAATGAGTTGGGGATTGTTAACATTCATTCCACAGAAAAGGTAATTGGGGCTCAGAGAGTGACTTCCGCTGTGTCATGGTTGCCTGACTCCCAAACTGTGATCTTCCCACTTCACCATCTTTTGGGTTGTCTGCAGTGGATCCCAGCCCCCAAGGGCCATTGCCCTCCATCTCTCTGACACACTTCATTCCAGGAGCTGGACTCAGCCTTGCAGCTCCGCCTTTCCCAGTTGTTATCTGCACAAAGTTCTCATAGCCCTCCTGTCCTGTCACCATGAGCTGTACCAACCACACACACCAGCAGGTGCCCCAGCTCGCCCAGACGCCTCTAGTGACTGGGTGCCCCTGGGTCTTCTCCTCCCTACTCTGGTGAATAAGCCTCAAGGGGGAAGGGACCTTGTCCATCTTTGTCATGCTGTATCCCCAGTGTATGGCACATAATCCAGGCCCCATGAATGTATGAGTAAATAAAGAATGAATGACCCAGTAAAATAGCCCTCATATCTAGAGCCAGCACTGTCTGTGTAGGGCCATGTCACCTCCAGAGCCAGAGCCAAGGCCCTGCCCCAGAGCAATGACCAGGACAGTGTGTACCGCTGGTTTCCACATATTGGGAAGAAAGTAAGGCCTGGAGTGTGTTCAGAGGGAGGGGCATGAGACAGAGGGTTCTGGACATCAGAACCAGGGAGGATGATTGGGGGAGGTGGAGTGGCAGGATGTTATCCTGGAAAAGATTCATTCATTCATTCAAGCTTGTCTGAATGGTCTTCCCATGCCACACTCATGCTGGACGCAGGGGCACAGAGATGATTTCACTCTACTCCTGTCCAGGAAAACTCCCAGTGAGCAGGAGACAGGGCTGGACCAGACAAGAACCCTCTCCACATTGCTGTGAACAGGCCTGGAAGCCCAGACCAAAATAGGTAGCAAATGGGCTACAGAGGTTGGGTAGGGGCACAGAGATGCCCTTAATTCTGATGGAGCAGCCAGGAGGATGGTGGTAGTCCCACAGAGATAGGGAACACAAGGAATACCCAGAAAAATATAGGTGAGCCAAGAGAATGTCTGTGTGGGACTTCCAGAGAGATTTGAAGATGATCAGATAGATGAGTCAGGTGATCCACAGAGGGCTTGAGGCTGGGGACAGAGTCTTGGAGACTGTCAGGGTAAAGATGGTTCTGATGTCCCCTTGAAGCACGTGTGGGGAGAAGAACTGACAACTCTGACTGAGAGGAAGCCCTCCCCAGGGAGCCCAGGCCACTTCCTCCCTCTGCTTGGAGAGGTGATAGATAACGGCTGGCCTCAAGCCTTGTAGCAGCAGGGCCTCCCTGCTTAGCAGCATACGAAGGAAATAACTTTATTAGCTCGTGGATGAAAAACAGGAAATGAACACCGTAACTCGGGCACCGGCCAAGTTTCACTCACATCTAGTTTCTAGGAAACAGTTATGTAGCCACAGACTAGGTTGGGGTTTTCTCAGCCAAGCCTTTCTGGAAACGCCATGCTTTTCTCAGGAAAAACCATGTCCTGTTACTCCTTTTCCCCAGGCTAAGGGGTAATAGTGAGAAGAGTTCCCCACATCCCTAATCCCCCCAACCCTAATAGGCCTCTAAGAGACCTGGGGTTAACAATGGCTGATATTCTGAGCACTATTATGTGTTATAGGTAGAAATAAATTGAATACATCAATAATCACACTAACAAGGTGAAAATTGTTAAAGTAAGTAAAAAAATTTAGCTCTAAGAACACAGAAAAGTTGAAAGTCAAAGGATGGAACAGACAAGTATTAACCAAAAGAAATCTGTAGCCAGATTAATATCAGGCAAAACAGACTTGAAGAGAGAAGCATTACTAGATAAAGTGTGACATTACAAAATGATTAAAGATTCAATTAACCAGGAAAATATAAAACTGATTTATCCACACATAATAACATAACTTAATATATATGTAATATATATATATATATAATATACATAGTGGGATATCTATCAGAATTTGATAGGCCATGTTAAAAAAAAAACTATCAGTAAGACTTTAGTGATCTAATGCATGTATATAGAACCTTATATCTATTGAGTGGAAAATAAATTCAATATAAAGTATATATGGACCACCTTTGCACATTGATAATACACAAGGCTATAAAGCAAGTATTAATAAATTCCAAAGAGTCAATTTCATTACGAACTATGTTTTCTGATCACAGGGTTCAACATTAGGCAAATCTATAAATGAATTATTCTTTATTAACAGATAAAAGGGGAAAATTAGAATTCTTTCAATAAATATGTAGAAAATATTTTAAAAGTCAACATTCATTCGTGGTTAAAAATAAAACTCTTAGCAAATTAGTAATATAAACAAACTTTCTAAATATGATATCTACCCAAAACAAAACAAAAAACCAACCATACAGAAAACATCTTACTCCACTCTGAAATGTTAAAAGTATTCCTTTTAAAAACAGAAATAAGATAAGGATACCTACTACTGCCATTTCTATTCACCATTGAACTAGAAGATCTCCCAAACGCAATAAGACAAAAAAGGAAATTATAAGGTTAAAAAGAAGGAACAAAACTGTGCTATGATTTGTATTATGACTTAATATGATTTTTTACATAGACAAGCAAAATGATCTACAGTCAAATTATTAGACTTAATAATAGAGTTTAGCAATTTGATGCAAAATCAATATACAAAAGCCAATTGCATTTCTATATACCACCGTTTTTCCATTTTTTCAGCTAAAAAAATGCATTTTAAAAAGGATACAATTTTACTAATGATAAAAAATGCAACATATCTGAATAAAGCTAACAAAAGATGTGCAAAATTGTTAAAACTTCATTGAAAGACATTAGTGGAGAACTAAACGAAGGGATATACACCACTCTCATGAACAGGAAGATTCACTATCTTGAAGATGTTATTTCCCCCCACATTGATCTATATATAGTTTCAATGTAATCTAGACAAAACTCCCAATGTCTTTTCTCATTGAGAAAAAAACTCAGTTTCTCCTGTTTCTCATGATTGGATTCATATTGAAGGAAAAGATCCAGGACAGGCTCCCACTGACCAAAGATGGGATCATTTGAACATCAACTGATAATAATGGCAAATAGATCAAAATGAATATAAATTTAAAACTTTGTAAAAATACTTTTAAACATCCTTATTGATCACCTTTGGAGGATACTAGAAAACTAAGTTATTACTATGAAAACTGTCAAGTAAAGGGAAAGACTCAAACATTTACCTTGACTTGCTATTTAAATTGTACCTCAAGGAAATGACCAGTGTAGTTGATGAAAAGGAAGTTTTTGTTTTTGTTTTGAATAAAGGAATTCCAGCAAATAAACAAAGAAGGAATAATAGAGTTAGAATATCACCATTTTACATTTCCTTAGAGAATTTCTGATTACAAGATAGGGACAAGAAAAGTACAAGATGTACCTGGAACATCTTGTTATGTCAGGAAGTAAGGAAGTAGTCAAAGAATGATGAGGACTTTTCAAAAGTATACAGGAGCCATGAGCAATTTGAATAAAACAGAAAACTATAAGTTCATACTGATATAAACAAATGAATAAATAGAAAGTCTGATGAGAAATAAGATATTTGCAGAGTTGCAAAGCATTTACATAAAATCACAGTACCTTCACTGTGAAGACTGGTAGACATCACCTTACTTATTATCAGAGATGGGACTGATAAAAATTACACACCACTTGAAGGTGCAACAAGAAAAATATGGTCACTTCTGTGATATTCCTGCTAAAGATGCATAACAATGAATAAATGTCAGACAAACTCAACCTGCTGAAGAGCTATGAAATAACTTCCAAAATGTCAGGGTCCTAAAAAGTCAAGTAAAAGCTGAAGAACTTTTCCAGACTGAGGAAGACTAAGAAGACATGGCAATTAAATACAGTGTGTGTGCCTGAACCAGACCCTTCAGCTACAAATGACATTACTAGGGCAATTGGCCACCTGAATAGGGTCCAAGAAGTAAATGATAGCAGTGACTCCATGTTCACCTCCTGTTTGATGCTTGTACTGTGGTTATAGAAAAAACAGTCTTCGTTAGTATGAAATATTACAGATTCAGCACATGGGGGGGTGGGGGTGGGGGTGATGGGAAACCAGGTCCACAACTTACTCTCAAAATGTTCACAGGAAGGAAAGTTCTTTGCAACCTACTTACAATTTTTTGTGTTTGTGATTGTTTCAAAATTTTAAAAAATCTTCAGAGACACAATCAAAGACAATGTCTGAATTTTCTTCTGGATCTCTATTCAAGCAAACACATTATAGACATATGTAAGAACACAACCAGAGAAATTTAATACATTGGATATTTGATTAGATTAGAAAATCAACTTTTTGAGATATAAAGTTTTTATATTTTAAAGAGTGATAATATAGACCTCAAAGACTTATTGTGAGGGTCAAATGGGATGACATTTGTAGAAGTGCCTAGGACGTACCAGGCACCTGGGTGGCTCTCAGTTAATATTAATGTTCTCTCCTCCAGTTTCCAAGAGCTCCTTAGGGAGAGGGGAAGCCCATCCCTGCTACCCAGCAGCTTGGGAACTCCTTGAGAGCAGAGTTGTGTCATATACTGCTTCATTCCCCCATGGTGGTGCCTGTAGCTGTCCCATCAGCATCACCATGTCTGAGATGAGTGACCCCTGAGAAAGGGCAGCCTGACACCAAGAAAAAAAAGCCAGTCACTGCTGAGAAAACCATGGGAGTCTCTTCCCTCATATCATGAAAAAAAAGTCTTGACCCTCAAGAAAGAAATGAAAAGGACAGAAATCGGACTTCTCAGTGGGCGGCTGGGCATGTTCTTGTTCCCTTTCCCCCTCTTTAGAGTCTGGCCCCATTGAGAATTGGTAATGTTTATTTGTTTTATTTATTTATATTTGTGGTGGGAAAACAGAATAGGATAAAATATTTCCTTGTGTCTGGAGAGCTATTTTGAGCCAGGCCAGCTGGGTGATGCTCCTGGTGATGGATGCTGGCTGACCCAGACTGAGCCCCGGCCTTCCGGCCTCTCTCCCTCCCAGGCCCCAGAATCTTGGCAGCAATACAGTCTACGGGAGACAGGGTTCCAACCCCAGCCCAGTGACTCATCCAGTATGATCTTGGGGAAGACTTTGGTGCTCCTGAGACCTTATCTGTCAAAGGGGAGACTGAGGCTTGTGCTGTCCTCTTCTAGGGATTTAGATAGGGGGTCTCAGATTGTGATATGAACATGCTGTAGAGATACTGAGGGTAAGAACAACAATAGGACTGCCACACAATCTGTTCCTCTCAAGATCTCAGAGGTGGAAGAGACCTGACTAAGGGCTCCTCAGAACCTTGCTAGCTTCTACACATCAAGTACTGCCTCTTCTTGTCCATCTCCATTTAGTGGCCACGCTGTACTTATGGAGAACAAATATGATTTGGCCCCAAATTTGCCTAATCCTTTACCAGCCTCCCTCTTCTCCTTAAAGAAGCCCATATCTACCTGAGGTCTGCAGGCCCCACCTGAGCTGGAAGCCCCCTTCTATGCCTACCCCAACGTCCTTTTTGTTTTCTGCAGCCAGGCTAGCCTCTGTCTGCTCCCCGAACTGCTGACGAGTCACCCAGGAGTTTCACATGCTTCATCTTATTTCCCTCTCACCAAGACCTTCAAGGCAACTGTTCCTCTAGGGCCAGGGGTTGGGCGGAAGTGATGTTTGTAAATGTGCCTGCCACACAATAGGACCTTAACAAATGTAGGTTTTCTTCCTTCCTTATGAACACACACCCTCTTTTCTTTACAAACCCCCAATGGCATCCACATAAATCTCAGTCCATTGGCTGCTACTGTAGGGAGGACTTGGGGGTGGGTGGGACAGGAAAGCCAGTGGGCCAGGCCTCCAGGGTGGAGGATCCCAGGAACCCTTCTCTCTCATGCTTCCTCAGCCTTCACGGTAGAGCTGGGAAGCTGTGGAATGAGCTCCCCGCATCCTCATTGGAGGTAGGGCTCTGTCTCCTACAAAAGGTCAGAGGAGGGTGCTCCTGAGGCAAGTCCCAGTGGGAGGAAAGAGCAACTTGAAGGGGAAGCAGGAGCAGATAGAAGAGAGAGTCCCGGAGGAGAAGGAAGTGTTCCCAGGAAGAGTTTCGGGAACCTCCGGACAGCCCTGGGGAGGCAGGTAGCTGGGATAAGGAGAAGGGGGAATCTCAGAGTCCCAGCAACCAGACCTGGAAGTCCTTAGGGCTCCTCCAGACCCTTGCTCTTAAATGTGATCCAAGAGCCAGCAGCAGCAGATTCTGGAAGCTTATTAGTAACACCAAATCTCAGGCCCTACCCCAGACCTGCTAAATCAGAATCTGTCTATAAACAAGATCCCAGGGATTTACAAGCAAGTGAAAATTTGAGCACTGTTAGTGACAATGTCATGAACCGAGGCCCTGAGAGGAGAAAAACTCTGCCCAATTCTTCTACAGTGAGTCGGTGACAACACTAAGCCTGGAACCCAGGACTCAGCCTCAGCCAGGGTCCTAGGACTAGTTCTGTCTCATCCTGGCCCCTGCTCAGGAAGCTATACTCCCTCCGTGGGAGTGTACAGAACAGAAAGGGCTGAAACTGGGGTAGAGGGGCCTTATTGGAGAGTTAGAGGCCTAGGGTCTGGTCCAGGCTCTGTTACCAGCTGAAGGTATAAGCTGTGTTCTTGGGGCCTCAGTTTCCCCTGTGGTTCTCTGAGATGGGGTGGAATAGGCAATACATGCAGTGTAGTCAACCACATTCATTTTCTAACAGCTGCCTGATAAGACAGGCAGGCCAAGATATATCATCCCCATTCTATAGATGAAGAAACCAAGGCCTGTTAGGCAGTGGCTTACCTGAAGCTGCCATCCCCAGCGGCCCTGAACTGTTCTGCACAGTTTGGGCAACTCTGAAATGTGCTCCCTCAACCCAGCCCTCCTCTCTAACAGTTCTTGGAGCTCCTGTCAGTTATCAGAGGCCCTAGCTCGGCTGACAGCCAGCGCGTCTGCTGCTGATGCTTAGATGCCCACATTCCTGGACTGTGACAGGGATCCCAGGCTGGGGGCACCCAGAAGGGTTCCGCTTGGCTGAAACCTCTGGGGCCTGGCTGTCTGGGGAGTGTCAGGAAGCAAAGAACTTTCTCTCCTCACCTGGGACAAGAAAGGCAAGAATGAGCTAGGGGTCACTGGCTGATCAGGGGAAAGCTATCTGAGCAGCAAGACTGAAAGACCTCAGGCCAGAAAGTCAGACTGGATTTCTGTCTAAGCTTTGATATTTCATAGCTGTGTGACTGGGGGCAAGTCACCCACCATTTCTGACCCTCAGTTTCTTTATCTATAAAGTATTTAACACAACCTGGTACATATGAAGCAAGACTGCAATGTAACCATGCTGAAGCCAGGGACACTCAAGGTTCAGTCTCAGAGTGGCACTGGGTTTTAGAAGTGCACCTAAACAAATAAAGCCACAGAAAAATCCATTCCTCACTTGATGCTCTTGAAGAGAAAAGTGAATCTAAACAAAGTCCACGTAATACTCTCAGAAGCCGCTTTCTTCTCTTCTATCCTGTGCCTGGTTTGGCTCCATTCTCCTCAAACACCCTGAAAACTCCTCCAACCCCAAACTATTCAGCTCTTTCTCATGTTCCCTCTTCCTTCCCTTCAACCCCAATACTTTATTATGTGGATCAACTTGGCCTCCCATCCAGTGATAGGGAAAATAAGGGGGAGAACTACAGGGTCCTTCATAGAATTCTCTTTGTTGGGATGGGGATCCTGCACAGTGATCTGTGTCCATCTCAATTACTACTATTATTTAAAGTTGTGAAGGGACAAAAATGATTAACATATGAATATTCAAGGACTTCCGCTAAGCCCTACACAACTAATAAGGCTGCCTTTCTCCAGTGTCTTTCCATCCTTACCTTCTAAAGACAGTCTTGCACTGCCAGGTAAAATCTTTTACTTTGGGAATAGAGAATGGAGTTAGAGGATAAGCAGAGAAGAACCTCATCAGAGGGTGGTAGGGAGGGGAAATAACTTGGCAAAAGAGATTAAGTCTGCTTACTTTATTGAGAATACATGAGGGAGGTTTCACTACTACCCAAGATGTAGAAAACTGGAAAGAGTGTTGCTCTCATCCTCACAAGAAAAAGCCAGATAAACTACAAATCAGAACTTTTCTTGAATCCATCAGAGATCTGAGGTTGGAGGACAATTAAGTACCCTGAAACCCCAGGAGGGACAGGCACCTCCAAGGAGAGATTGGCTCACCTGTGACAGAGTCTAGGAGGAAGAGGCACTGGTCACCATACAAGCAGATAAGAAGAAAACAACTAGGCATTTAATAACTGCTAGCAGCCAAGTGTTGGCTAGCATGACAGTATAGAGCCCCAGATTCAACTGAGTTTTAACATAATTTTAGACTCTTTTTCATGGACTACTTACAGATATTCATGAAAAAGATTGGTGAGAGACTGTAGGAAGCTGCCTTTGGAAGTGCAGATGTGCAAGAGGGGTTCAGTAACTACTAGAGGAAAGGTACACAGTGCTGTCACCCTTCCAAGATCCTTCTCTCATATGAAACAAAACCTTTAAGCTACTTGAGCAGAGGCGGCAAATATCGTTGTCCCCAAGGGCATAGGCAAATCCAATTATTGGTGAGAGAAGGATAAAAGAAAAATCTTTCTACCCTGTAGAGGGCAGGAAACTGTCCCAGGCCTAGAATCCTAAACTAATGCCACTACAGGTCTCTTACTCTAGATGAGGCAGGAAATCACATCCTGTGTAAACTCACCACAGATTGAAGGTAGAGATTAGGTTCCATGGGGAGGAGGGGGAGGAATGCTAAGGAATTTCCAGTTCTGAGGTCCAAACTCATAGTGCTGCCGAAGACCAAGGCTGGAATGCAATAAAAAGAACACCTCCCTGCACCCACAATGAGCCTCACGAGCACTGAGTAACAAGCAAAATCAATCTACTACTCAGGAAGGAGCAAGAATGTAGACAGAGAGTCCTTTTGTGGTGAAGGGGTGCAGGGATGGCTGAGGAGGGATCAGTGAGGAAAAGCCCCCAGCATCCTAGTTCCAATCCTAAGTACAAGGCAGTTCTAGAGGAACTTGAAAACTAATATACTGAAGAGAACCATACTAACAATAAAACCCAAACCCAGCTCAACTCCCAACTAGATCAACTCAATCCCACATGCTAATGGTCTGACAGAATAGAAGACATGCCTATTCCCAGGAATAAATTCTATTTATCCCAGTCTCTACTATTCTATATACAATGTCTGACATTCAATAAAAAATACAAGAGACATCAAAAAAGCAAGAAACAGATGACCCATTGCCAGAGACAAAGCAATCAATCAAACCAGACTCAAATGATTCAGATGTGAAAACTATCAGAAGGGGACTTTAAAACAACTAAAAGTGATATTTTATAGAATCTAGTGGAACAGGTGGACAATATGAAAAACAGGTAAAAGAGTTTCAGCAAATAGATGAAAACTATAAGACTGAGTCTAATGAAAATCCTAGCAATAAAAATCACAATACCAGAGATGAAGAATTCCTTCAGTGGCTCATCAGTAAACTAAACATGGTGGAGGAATGAATTAGTGAAAATAGGCCAGTAGAAATTAGCAAACAAAAACACAGAGAAAACAAAAGTGACAAAAACAAACAAATAAAAATGAACAGAGAATTCAGAAGCTGTGACACAATATCAAACAGTCTAACATAAATATAATGGGAGCCACAGAAAGGGAAGACAGAAAATGTGTGTGTGTGTGTGTGTGTTGTGTGTGTGTGTGGAGAGAGAGAGAGAGAGAGAGAGAGAGAGAGAGAGAGAGAGAGAGAGAGAGAGAGAGAATATGAAGCACAAGAACTATTACAGAAACAGTGGTTGAGAATTTTCCAAAAATAATGGAGAAAACCCACACTTGAACCCACAGATTCAAGAAATTAAGAGAACATCAGCAGAATAAGTATCAAACAAAACAGACCCTAGATACCGTGTATTCAAAACTAAATATAAACAGAAAATCTTGAAGGCCATCAGAAGGGGAAAAATACAAATTACTTAAGGTGTAAATATAAGAACTACAGCCAACTTCTTATATGCAACAATGCAAACTAAAAGACAATTAAAAGATATCTTTAAATATCGACAAAAAAAACGACTGTTATCCAGAAGTCTTCCCAGTAAAAAGTATCTTTCAAAAATGAAAACAAAATAAAGACTTTTTCAGACAAACAAAAGCTGAGAGACATTATTTCCAGATGACCAGAGCTATAACAAATGTTAAAATAAGCTGAAGCAGGAGGAATATAATACCAGACAAAAATTTAGATATACACGAAGAAAAGAGTAGCTCTAGAAATTTTTTTAAATGAAGGTAAGTATAAAGGCTTTTTTTTTCTTGACTTGCTCTAAAAGATAACTGACTACAGAGAAAATAGTAACAATGGATTATGGGGTTTGTAATTTATATAAAAGCAAAATATATGATGATAACACAAAGGATAGGGAGGAGGAATTGAAAGTATGCCATTATAAAGTTCTCATACTTTAGGTGAAGTTGCATAATATTTTTGAATATATTAAAAGTGTATATTTTAAAAGCTAGGTAAACCACTAAGAGTTTAAATTCTAAAAACAGTTGTAATAATAAGCCAATAGTGGATTTAAAATTGAATTTAAAGAACACTCAATCCAAATGAAAGCAGGAAAGGAAAATCCAAACAAAGAAAAGAAGGGAAAAACAGAAGACAACTAGCAAGATGGTAGATTTAAATTAAACTATATTACATGTACATTAGTATATACTATATATTACATTAAATGTTGATGGTCTAAATACACCAATTAAAAGACAGAAATTGTCAGATTGCATAAAAAGGTAAAGACAACCAAATGTTGTCTACAAGAAATCCACTTGAAATGTAAAGATCTTGACAGGTTAAAAGTAAAAGAATGGAAAAGAGTATACCATGAAATTATTAATCAAAAGAGGCTTTACAAATATAAAACAAAGTAGATTACAGATTAAGGCAATAATCTGCAGTATGAATCTCACAACATAATGTTGAGCAAAAGAAGCAGGTACAAACAAGTACATACTGCATGATTTCATTCTTATAAGGTACAAGAGTGGGCAAAATTATGTTGCTAAAAGTCAAGATAGTGGTTACCTTTTGGCAAGGGATGGTAATGACTGGAAAGCAGGATTTCAAGGTGCTGATAACCTTCACTTTCTTGATCTGAATTCTGCTTACACAAAAGTGTTCAGTTTGTGAAAATCTGTTAATTTAACATGTTTGCTAAGTTCAATGTCCTGCATTATATTATACTGCAAGAAAAAAGGTATTTTTTTTTAAAAAAAAGATCTCATTAAGATACATGATAAGAATAACATGTAAGTCAGGAGTGGAAGGTACATGTATTTTAAGGTCTTTTATATTATTCAGGAAAAGGGTAAAGATATTAACTGATTTTGATAAATTCAGGATAGTCTTTTAATTTCTAAAGAAACCACTAAGAAGATAAAAACAAGTGTATAGCTTTCTAATTAGCAGAGGAGAAAATGGAATGGCACCATATAAGCAATCCAAATGAAGGTGAGAAAGGGGAGAAAAAAAATTTTTAATGGAATAAATAGAAAGCACAAATAAATGATAGATATATATATTCATCCTATATATGTGTGTGTTTAAATTTAAATAAAAAAAGAGTAAATGCTCTAGTTCAAACACAGAGGTTTTCTGTTCAATCAAAAGCATTTTAAAGAGTAAAAAGCAAGCCATAAAGGACAAATATGGACAATACATTCCACTAGAAAAGAACTTATTTACAGAATATATAAAGAAGTTCTAAGAATAATAAGAAAAAATAAGAATCAAATAGAAAAATGAGCAAAAAAACTTCATAAAAATAAAAATAAACTGGTCAATAAATATATGAAAATAAACTCAACCTTAATAATAATCAGAAAATTAAAAATAAAAATATGATTACACTTGAAATCATTTGTAATTAGGGAAATACAAATTAAAACAATTAGATTAACTACAAATTTATTAGAATGAATAAATCCAAAAACCTGATAAAGCAAACGTTATCCAGGATGTGGAGCAACAGGAACTCTTACTCGTTTCTGGTGGGAATGCAAAATGGTACAGCTACTTTGAAAAATAATTTGGTAGTTTCTTAAAATAGAAATTGGCTAATGCAAGTGTTCTAATTTGAAGAACTGGAAGAAAGGCCTTCTAAATACAACAGCAAATGCAAAAGTCCCAAGAGATGAATCAGCTTGCTATGTCCAGGAACAGAGAAGGCCACTGTGGCTGAAGCATGAAGAAATTGGGTTGGTATTGCAGTTCCCTGATGGCTAATGATGTTGAACATTTCATGTGCTTATTGGCCATCTGTATATTATCTTTGGAAAAATGTCTATTTGAATTCTTGGCCACTTTAAAATTGGGTTATCTTTTTAAGGTTGGGTCCTAAGAGTTATTTCTATATTCTAGATTCTATGCCCTTATCAGATATATGATTTTCAAATATTATTTCTCATTCTGTGAGTTGTCTTTTCAATTTCTTGCTAATGTCCTTTGATGCACAAAAGTTTCTCAATATTGATGAAATCCAAATTATCAAATTATTTCTTTGGGAT
This sequence comes from Macroglossus sobrinus, assembly GCA_004027375.1. Classification (NCBI taxonomy): domain Eukaryota; kingdom Metazoa; phylum Chordata; class Mammalia; order Chiroptera; family Pteropodidae; genus Macroglossus; species Macroglossus sobrinus. The sequence continues at coordinate 473,889 of PVKZ01000193.1, forward strand.
TGTGTTTTTGCTGTTAATCTAAGAAACCATTGCTTAATCCAAAGTCATAATGATTTATATTTATGTTTTCTTTTAAGATTTTTATAGTTTTTGTTCTTACATATAGGTTTTTGATCCATTTGGAGTCAACTTTTGTATATGGTTTGAGGTAGAGGTCTAAATTCTTTCTTTTTCATGTTAATATCTAGTTGTCCAGCACCATTTGTTGAAAATAACAATTGGTTTTTGTATATTGGTCTTGTATCCTGCAACCTTGATAAACGTATATTAGTTCTTGATGCTTTTTTGTAGTTTCAATTAGATTTTCTACATAGGTAGTTATGCCATCAGCAAAACAGTTTTACTTCATTTTCTGCCTGAATGCATTTTATTTTTTTCCTGCCTTATTGCACTGGCTAGAATCTCCAGTATAGTTTTGAATAGACGTGGCAATAGCAAATATCCTTGACTTGTTTCTGATCTTTGGGGGAAAGCATTCAATTTTTTACCATTAAGTATGTTGATAGCTATGGGGTTTTTGTAGACGCCCTTTATGAGGTGTAAGAAGTTCCTTTCCATTTGTAATATGCTCAGACCTTTTACTGGAAATCCATGGTGGATTTTGTCAATATATTTTCTCTACTCATTTAGATAATCATATTATTTTTCTTTTTTAATATATTAATATGGTGAATGGCACTGACTGTTTTTTTCAGATATGAAGCCAATCTTGCATTCTTCGGATAAACTCAACTGGACTATGGTATAATATTAAGTTAGATCTGCTTTGTTAAAATTTTGTTTAAAATTTTTGCATCTATGTTAATAAGATGTATTAGATTGTAGTTTTCTTACAATGTTTTCATCTGGTATTGGTATCAAAATAGTGCTGTCTTCATTAAATTAACTGGGGAGTACTTCCTTCTCTTTCATTTCCTGCAAGTTTGTATAGAATTTGCATTCTTTCTTTCTCAAATGATTGATAGGATTCACCGGTGAATTTATCTGGGCCTGGAGAATCTGTGCAGGAATATTTTTAGCTACAAACTCAATGTCTTAGTAGATAGGAAGCTTTTTATGTTATCTCATTTCTTGAGTGAGATACAGTAATTTATGTTTCAAAAAACTTGTCCAATTTCATCTCAGGTGTTAAATTTACTGGCACGAATTTATTCATATTATTATTTTATTATCCTTTTAATATTTTTGGAATCTGTAGTGATGTCAACTCTTTGATTCATAATATTGGTAATTGTGTCTTTTCCCCTTTTCCTGAGTAGTTTGACTAGAGACTTACCAATTTCAAAGAACTAGCTTTTTGTTTCACTTCTCTATTATTTTTGTCTTCTATCTCATTGATTTCTACTCTGATCTTTATATCTTCTGCTCACAGGTTTAATTTGTTCTTTTTTTCTTTCTAGTTTCTTAAGGTGGAAGCTTAGGTAATTGATTTGAGACCTTTTTTCCTTCTGTGATATGTTTTTAATGTCATAAAACACTGTTTTAGTGGTATCCCATAAATTACTTTTGATACATTATTTTTATTTTCATTAAGTTGAAAGCAATTTCTAACTTATCTTGTAATTTATTCATTGATCCTTGGATTATTTAGACGTGTGTTATTTCATTTCTAAATATTTGGGGAATTTTCATAACTTATTAATTTCTAACTTAATCCATTATCATCAGAAAACATACTTTGCATGACTTTAATCATTTTAAATTAATCAAGAATTATTTTACAGTCCAGAATATGGTCTATATTGCTAAATATTCCATATGCACTCAAAAGCAATCTGTATTCTGTTGTTGGGTAGAGTGTTCTAAAATGTCAATTAAATCAAATTGGTTGATAGCATTGTTCAAGTCTCCTATATCTTATTTTCTCTATTTCTTTTATTAATTAATAAGAAAGGAATGTTGAAGTCTCTGGACATAATTTTGAATTTGTCTATTTCTCCTTGCAGTTCTACAGCTTTTTTCTAATATAGTTTGAAATTTTGTTATTACCTGCATATGATTTTAGGAGCATGTCCTCTTGATGATTTGACCCCTTTCTCATTAGGAAATAATATTCTTCATCCTTGCTAATATTTTTTGCTCTGAAATCTACTTTGTTTGACATTAATATAGTCATGCCAACTTTATGATAGCATGCTTTATATTTTTCAATCCATTTAATCTATTTAATGGATTGAAATGGACTTTATTTTTAAAGAGTGTTTCATGTAGGCAGCATATAGTAGGGTCTTGCTTTTATATTTAATCAAATGATCTATGCCTTTTAGTTGAGGGTAGATTGTTTAATGTGACTATATGGCTAGGTTTAAATCTATCATCTTGCTATTTCATCTCTGTTTCCAAGTATGCTCACCAATTTCCCTTAATGACAACATCCTGCCTAACCAAGAACCACTGTACTTTGTGGCTTGATGTCCACTGTCTTGAAAATGATAATTTTATATATTTTATTTGCTGTTGTTTCAAGCATAAGAGAAAATCCAGTCTGTTAGTCTATATTAGCCAGAATCAGAAGACCATGGCCAGAAGGATCATATTGAAGCATATTTGCAGGATGGAAAGATCTAGGAGAAAGAGAGGAAGAGGAGAGATGATGCAGCAAAGGGGATAACTGCAGGAGGGAAATCTTTGACAAGCAGAAGAAATGTAATCAAGGTCCCTGGTAGAGGGTGTAACCTTATTTGAACTGGAATACTTTCTCCATTATGATTAGAGGAAATTCAGGTATATGGGTCCAGATGTAAGCAGATCAGTAGAGATAGTGGTTGGGAGAAGTGTTTTAATTTGGGTTCCCCCAGCAGACCCTGAGATAGGGAGTTGCACATATTCACTCAAGATGGGATCCCAGGAAACACTATTACGGGAGTGGCAGCAAATAAAGAAAACATTATCAAGCAAGTTACTACTGTGGGTACTAGACCTTTGTTGGGAGCCATAATGTGGTGAAAATGCCTGAGTTATCCTAAATTAAGAGGCAAGAAAGCTAGGGCATTTTTACATTAATTCCCATCAGTCCTTGGTTGATTGAGGGGTACAAAATTTCCCAGCACTCAGTGCCTCCACAGGCCAGAGCAATCCAGAGAAAGGTTTTAAGCAGATAGTCTGGCCAGCCTGCCCTGAAATGGAAAGGCTTGAAGGGGTATTTGGGGTGGGGTTGGGGGCACTGATAGCATCTCAACGTGTCATCTCAGCATCTTGTCTTGTTGCTTATGGATCCAGTATTTAGTCTATACAATATAAGGAAAGGTCATTATCTGAGAGTGGAGACTTGAGGAGGAAATGTCATTTTCAGACAGGTGTCCTAAGTGAGACTGCATTGGCCCAACGTGCTACAACTATTGATCAGCCTTTCATTTTAACACAGGCACACACATGTGCATGCATATGCAACCATTTCCCCCCTAACATTCTATGGCACTAAGAGACCACAGGGCTGTGTATGGCACACAGATTAGATGAAGGGAGCAAGAAGTAGTTAAAAGATATAGAGTTAAAATGTGGAACCATGGGCCCTGGTTTGGATTCTTCATGAGCTTTGGGATGTCAAGAATAGGTTTTCCAGTTGGTAAAATGGCGCTAATTTACCTCCCAGGACTATTGTGAGAATGAAGAAAAACAGGGAATGTAAAAACACTCTATAAACTTTACAAAACTGCACATGAAGAAATTATTACTAATAGAGGCCACTTGGTACTTGTAAGATACCCCAGAGAAAGAGTCACTGAAGATAAGCTTCCCAATAAAACCGATGCAAGATCAAGAGAAAACCTCTGGGAGGGCAATCAACTAAAGATTTGATATTGAAAGTGTGGTCTGTGGTCCAGCAGCATCAACAGCATCTGGGATCTTGTTAAAAATTCAAAACTAAGATTCCAGCTCAGAACTATATTCGAATTTGCTGAAACAGAATCTGCATTATAATAATATCCCCAGGTGGTATAAATGCACACTGAAGCTGGAGACTCACTGATCCTGTTTTTTGGGGTCAGGGTCTGCCTCTTTCCTCTCACTTGCCCCTCTGATTTCTGGGGCAGCTCTGCTGCCTCTACCTTAGATTTTGGGCGCTAGTCTGAACCTGATCCAGGGAAACACTGAGCTTGAATTATCCCTCATATTACTCTTTTAGCAAGGCTCTGTATTCTCATTGCTGAAATGGAAAATTATTATAACTATGTTTGTAATAATGATTCTGAAATAAGAAATGGTAGAATCATCATGTTCAGAAAAGTATGATGAAGCATTTCTGAAATTTACCACCTAAAATGATTAAAATTAACAACAACAAAGTCCTGTTGCTTAATTTATTTGAACTGTGGCAATCCGGAAAAGTCGTCAGTGCAAAATGACTCATTCCCTGAGGGTTTTGAATAAGATTGTAAAATCATCACCCATGATTTTCCTGCACTTTGAAGTGACAGAACAAATGACAGCAGAGATGGGCACTGCCCCTTAAGTCCAGTACAGCTGGAACACAAATATCACACAACAATAACATCCTCATCCAAAAACAACTTGCAATAAGGATGTTATTTCTGGGATTTACTTGTGCATTTTAGTTAATAAGCATTTGTGCACCTGTAGGCAGAGCCTCGGGACCAGGATGGTCTAGCGGGGAGGGGAGTTGTACAGTCAATCAACAAACTTGATGATACCTCCTCCATAGGAGGTTCTGTTCTAAGGATATGAAAACGAATCTAACTCTAAGAGCAAAACTCTCATAAAGCAAAAACTGGGAGCCATAATGAAGATATACATGAGGATGCTAAGGAGAAAAGAGTCTGGGAAAGCATTCCAAGAGGTGACCTTGAGATGAAGGGTAAAAGGAGGGTTGGTCAATAATCAAAGGTTAAGTATATTATATAAGAAGGAAATAGCCTGCACAAGACCCAGAGACAGAAAGGGTTTATGACTATTCTTTCAACAGGACAATCTAATGCTATGGAAGAAAAACCAATAAGTAGCCCTTTGGATCATGTGACAAACTATGGTTAACTCCATGGACACTGACAGAATGCTTTGTTGGCCTCTGGATGTATAACAGCCTCCAGGTGACTGTTCTGAGCTCACTGCTCCCTGTCACCCCACACCCAACCCTAGTTTCCCACTCCATCTTTGGGTGCTCTGCCTATTTCATTTTTCTACCCCCTTGCCCACAGAAGATATCTACTGATCTTCCAACTTCAATTAGGGTTGTCTTTTTTATTTTTTTGAAGCCTCCACACTACCCCAAAACCTGACCCTTCCTCTGCTCAGCACGAATGGGGATGCCATGGACAAGTGCAACATAGCAGAAAGCATGAATTAGATGGAAAGGAGTTGATTTTGGTTTTGGGCAATTTGAGATGGAAGTACTTGTAGGAAATCCAGTTGGCGCTGTCTCAAGGTAGTGGGTTTTGGCTCAGGGAAGATATAATGATTGAGGATATGGATTTGAGATTCATCATAAAATCAAAGCAAATATATTTATCACCTACCTGCTTCTGCTTTTGCACATCTCCTGTTGTAATGGATGAAGCCAGAGCCTCTACAAATCCCACCCCACCCCATTACTAAGAACAGTGTACCAGCATTTTCCTCTCTCCTATTTTAAATATTCTTTTCTCCATTGGATTAATATCAGCAGGAATCTCATTTCTTTAAATTATAAAAGACAAGCCTCTTGCCTTTTCATCAGCTGCTCCGTATCTCTGTTCCGGAAGTAAAGCCACTTGTTGAATTATCTGAATTCTGTTACCCTCTTTACACTCTCCTCTAGCTTTGTCTCCAACTCCACCAAATCTGCTCTTCTCAATGTCAACAATAGCTTCACATGGCTAACTCTATCCATACCCATCTTATTTAACTACCAGCTTTCTTCATCTGTTTCTAAGACATTACAATCTCAATCTCCAGCTTCATTTCCCATCCTTCTGGCCACTTCTTCTCAAAATCTTTTCTGGTTCTGCCTCATCTTCTTGACATTTATGTGCTGGATTGTTCAGGGATCAGTCCTTGGACCACTTTTCTTTTCTACCCATCTACTTGATTTCTCCACGTGATGTCTAATGGGCATCTTAAATATAATTTATCCCAAACTAAGCCTTTGATATTCTTCAAAATTAGATTTTCCCACAGTTTCTTCCATGCCATTTAATGGCCATTCTACTCTTCCAGGTTGCTCAGGACAAAACCTTGGTGTTGAGAATGATTTCAGCAAAATTGCCGAGTAGGCAGCTCTAAGTTTCCGCTTTTCCACAGAAACACCAAAAAACAAGTGGAAATCATTAGAACCAACTTTGTCAGAGCTCTGGAAAATAGTAAAAGGTTTATAGTAACAACCAGATGCTGAATCAGGAAAATGGCAACTTCAAAAGTATACAATGGTTAGTTAATAGGCGCTTTGGGTAGGTGGGAATAGGGTTTTTTTTTTTTTTTGGAGGGGGTAGGTTATTTATAATAGGTACAGAGTTTCAGTTTGGGATGATGAAAAAGTTTTGGAGATGCACAGTGGTGATGGTTGCAGAACAATATGAATGTACTTAATGCCACGGAACTGTACACTTAAAAATGGTTAAAATGGCACGTTTTATGTTAAGTATATTTAACATAAAACATAAAACAAAAAACTGTAGGAAAGCTTTGGTATTTTAACTAGCCTTTGCCCTACCCTCTCTTTGTCTCGGCAGCAGTCTTGAAGATGTCAGCCTATGTTACCAGTGTGAGGCTCTGATCCCTGATTCTGGAAGAAGCACAGAAGACTTTATTTGCAAATTATTGTGTACATCTGCTTTAACCTATTTCAGGGCTATATGAAGAACTAATATAAGGCACTTGTCTCTGTTTCACCTAAATCAGAACTTACCCAGACTGGAAAAGCAGCAGACATTGCTTGAAAACATGGTAAGGCTGACGACAATCTGCAGATACCTGAGGCAAAAGATTATGGTTAAGACATACAATAGACCACCTAAGGCCTGGGAGGAAAATCCGGGGCAAGAATTTCTTTGGGAAATTAGAGCATTAAAAAATACCTTTATATAAGTGGAATTTAGAAAGCCAAACACATTCTTAGAAAAGAACTAGAAGACCTCAAGCTTTCACCTCAGGGTGGTCTCTAGGTTCAGTGGAAGCCTGGTAAGTGCTGAAAAAGAGCTGTAGCACAAAGCCAATCTGCAAACACAAGAAGTATGTTTGTTTGTTCATTCATTTGCTTAGCTTCTGGAGTTCAAGAAAATCTCTGTTAAAACACTAGCTGAACATTATGTTGAGGAAAAGAGACATCAGTGACTACACATGAAAAGAATTATATAGTCTTTAGAAAAAGATAGTTAGAAGTCACTAGACAAATGAACCACCACAACCTTTAACAATCGAAAACAAAACAGAATAAACCAATTCTCCCCCAAGTAAACCCTGAGGGAATGAGAAAATCTAATTTCCAGAGTAACCACATAATAATATTCAAATGTGCACTTTTCAACAACAAAAATAGCACAAATATAAACAGGAAAGTACAACCCATTTACAGGAACAAAATTAATCAACTGAAATAGCCCCCAAGAAAACCCAGACATTAAACTTTGACTATATATTTTAAAATAACTATGAAATATGTTCCAAGAACTAAAAGGTAACATGAACGAAGAACTATAGAAATGTGATGTATTAAAAAAATGAGAATATAAAAAAGAGAACTTATAAAAATGAACCAAATGGCAATTCTGGAGATAAAAAGTATAATTATTGAAATGGGAACCTAATGGAAAAGATAGTAGTTCCTCAAAAAATTAAAAATAGAACTACCATAGGATCCAGCAATCCCACTGCTGTGTATATCCAAAGAAAATTAGATCAGTATCTAGAAGAGATATCTACACTCCCGTGGTCATTGCAACATTATTCACAACGAAAAACATGGAAACAACCTAAGTATCTGTCAACAGATGAATGTATAAAACACACGTATGTGTGCGTACACACACACACACACACACACACACACACACACGATTATTCAGCCTTTAAAAAAAGAAATTTTGTCATTTGCAACAACATGGATAAACCTGGAGGACATTATGGGAAGTATAACAAGCTAGACATAGAAAGACAAATACTGTATCAAATAATTTATATGTGGAATCAAAAAAGTTAAACTCATAGAAGCAGAGAATAAAGTGGTGGTTGCTAGGGGCTAGAGAAATAGGATATATTGGTAATTTCTAAAAACCTTCACTAGAGGGGCTCAACAAAAAATTTAAACATTCAGAAGACTGAATTAGTGATTTGAAGATAGAAAAACTAAAATTATCCAGTCCACAGTGCAGGAAAAGAAAAAAGAATGAAGAAAAGTGAACAGAGCCTGTGGGATCTGTGGCACACCATCAAAAGGGTCAATATATTCATTATGGGAGTCTCAGAAGGAAAAGAGAGAGAGAGAAGGGGGCAGAAAAACTATCTGAAGAAACAATAATTGAAAATATCCCATATTTGATGAAAGATAGGAATCTACACATTCAAGAAATTCAACGAACTCCAAGTCAAAGATCTACCCTTAGACACATTATAATCAAACTGTCAAGAGACAAAGACCAAGAAACTTGAGAGAAGCAAGAGGGCAGTAACTTGTCATGTACAAGGGCTACTAAAAAAGATTAACAGTCCATTTCTCACTAGAAACTATGATGCCCAAAAGGCAGTAAGAAGACATATTTAGTGCTGAAAGGAAAAAAAGAAAAAGAAAAACCTGTCAACCTGCAAAATTGTCCTTCAAAAATAAGGGAGAAATTAAGGCATTCCCAGATAAATGAAAGCTTAGAGAGTTCATTACCACTAAATATACTCTAAAAGAAATGGTAAAGGGAGTCTTTCAAGTTGAAATTAAAGATCACTTGAGTGGCCTGTATGAAACCATATGAAGAAATAAAGATTTCCAGTCAGGGTAACTAAATAGGCAAATATAAAAAGTCATTATTAAGTGTACTTAGTTTGTAATTCTACTTTTTATTTCCTATATAATTTAATAGACCAATGCATAAATTAATTATAAATCTATCATACTGGGCACACTATAAAGATGTAATCTGTGATGACAACACAAAGAAAAGACAAAGTTGTAAGGGGCAGAGTTTTACGTGCTATTGAAGTCAATTGGTATCAATTCAAACTAGATTGCTATAAATTTAGGATATTCAATGTAATCTCCACGGTACCACAAAGAAAATATCTAAGTATCCAATAAATGTAATCAAAGGACATGAGAAGGGGATCAAATCATTTTACTAAAATCAACTAAACACAAAAAAGGGTGGTAATGAAAAAAATTAGGGATTAAAAAAAGGTTTAACACATGGAGAATGGAAAAAAACACCAAATGGAAGAAGTATTGCCTTCCATATTAGTAATTACATTAAATGCAAATGGATGAAACTCTCCAATCAAAAAATAGAAATTGGAAGGTTGGATTAAAAAAAAAACCCTTTGATCCAAAATACTATCCATGAGACTTTAATATCCAAAACACAAAATAAGTTGCAACTGAAAAGACAGAAAAATATATTCCATGCAAATGGGAACCAAAAGAGAGCTGAGGTGACTATATTATCAGACAAAATAGATTATAAGTCAAAAACTGTTACAAGAGATAAAGGACAATAAATAGAAGGGTTGAGTCATCAAGAAGACATAAAAATTACAAACATATATGCACCAGAGTGCCAAAATATCTGAGGCAAATATTAACAGAATTAAAGGGAGAAACAGACAGCTCCACAATAATGGAGAGTTGTGGAGACTTCAGTACACCATGCATAGCACATCTGCAATGGAATGAAGACAGAAATCAATAACAGAAAAAAAACTAGAAAAATCATGAATATGTGGAAATTAAACAACACACTCAACCAACCAATGGATGAAGAAATCACAAGAACCTTGAGATAAATGAAAAAACAGTATACCAAAATTTATGGAATATAGTAAAAGCGGTGCTCAAAGGGAAATTTATAGCTATAAATGCCTACATTAAGATCTCAAATCAAAATCTAATATTACATCTTGTAGAACTAGAAGAAAAACTAAACCCAAGGCTAGCAAAAGGAAATAATAAAAAATAGAAGTGAGATAAATTAAATATAGAATAGAAAAACAATAGAGAATATTGATGATAACAAGTCAGTTCTTGGAAAAGATCAATAAATTTGACAATTCTTTAGTTGCTGACAAAAAAGATTGAAGATATAAATAACTAAATTCAGAAATGAAAATGGGGACATGACTGCTGTCCTTATAGAAATAAAATTATGATATAAACAATTATACACCATCGAATCAGATCGCCTAGATGAAATGGACAAATTCCTAGAAATACATAAATTACCTAAACTAACACAGAAAATCTCAACAGATCTATAACAAGAAAAAAGATCGAATCACTAATAAAAAACTTCCCAACCAAGAAATGTCCAGCACCAGATGGTTTTATTGAATTTACCAAATATTTAAAGAATTAACTCCAATTCTTTTCAAACACTTCCACAAAATAAAAAAGAGGGAACACTTCCTAATTCATTCTATGAGGTCAGCATTACTCTGATACCAGAGCCAGCTGAAGACATAACAAGAAAATTACAGACCAATATCCCTCATGAATATAGATACAAGAATGCTCAACAAAATATTAGCAAATCCAATAGCGTTATTAAAAGAATTATATATCTAACTAAGTGGGATTTAGAATAGGAGTGCAAGAATAGTTCAACATAAGAAAATAGATCCATTTACACCTTAATAGAATGAAGGGAAAAATCTACAAGGTCATCTCAATTTATGCATAAAAAGCATTTCATGAAATTCAACTTTTTCATAATAAAAATACTAAAAAATTAGAAATAGCTTCCAGTTGTCTCTCTCATCTTATATTCTACTGTTCCTTCCTTACCTCCCCACTCACTGTGATCCTCTTGCTTTATTCTCCTTATTGTTCTTCAGCACATCAGATACATATCTCAGTGCCCTTGCACTTGCTGTTCCTTCCACCTTGAATACTCTTCCTACAGATATCAGACTAGCTGACTTCCTCACTTCCTTCAGGTTTTTTTCAGGTCATCTTCTTAGTATTTCCCTATCTTATCTAAAATTTCACGCCAACAGACCCTGGAATTTCATATTCTACTACTTTATTTTTCCCCCCTTATCATCACTAAGATACTAAGTATTTTTAAAAAGTACATTTATAGCCCATTTAGAATGTAAGCTATATAGGGCAGAGTTGCCCCCACCCAACCACTATTCTGTTCACTGCTATATTCCTAGTGGATATAACAGTACTTGGGACATAATAATTGCTCAATAAATATCTATTCAGTGATTTAATTTACACACACACACACACACACACACACACACACACACACACACACACGAAGATTGAAGCCACGGTACAGATGACAGCTTCAGGAATAGTGCACAGAGTGAAAAGGGATATGGATTGAGCACAGACCCTGGTGACCCCTACCACGCAAGGAAAGAGCAGTTGATCCCATGGAGAACCAAATAGACTAATTATGAGAGTGAATCTTATCAAGATTATCAATGACCTCAATGAACTCTAACAAACTTGAATATTAAGCCTTGAAATTCAATTCAAGGGCATAAGAGAAAAAGAATGAAGAAAGCTCAGTACCTCTCACTTTAGGCTGAAATAAGTTTTTAGAATAATTCCCCAGAATATTGCATTTCAAGGACTCACCGAGAAGCATAGTGTGGGGGAGTACAAAGGAAACCTCACATTGTGTGATGGTGCAAACAAATCTTATTAGGTATTAAACAAGAAATTTGGTAACTTAAAAAAAAAAAGTGAATCCTTGCCTACACAGATCCTTATGCAATGCAAATAATTCACAATAGGTTAAGTGATGGTAAGTGCTAAGTAAATAAATATGTGTTTCTCTCCAAATGCTAGAGGAACCCAGCAGAGGGGTGGTGATAAGTCCTCATTGTAGAGATTCTGGCAGTCTTGGTGAGGGCAGAATTCAAGCTGGGCTTAGAATAATGAGTGACTTTCGAATGCAGGGCATAAAATATATGTGTGGTGGGAGAGTTGGATAGATCAGAATAGTAAAATGGGCTATGAATCTAGAAACAGGTTGAAGTTCTGGCTAGATTCACAGTATAGTATTGGGGGAACCATGGAAGATGTTTGAAAATGGGACATAAGGAGATGAAACTGGCATTAAAAAAGAAAACGGCAAATTTCTGTTCTTGGACCAACATAACTCCTAATATTTTGTAAATGTAGTTATTCATTTTGCCAGATCCAGTGCCTGAAAGTTTTTCAATGGCTTCTCATTGTTTTCAGAATAAAGATCTAAATCTTTCCCAAAAAACCTACATAGTTGTCTCTATTTCTGGCTCCCACCATGCTGACTGCCCTTGCTTTCCATGCTGCTGCCACTCTGGCCTACTCGAAGTTTCCCTCCCATGTCTCTCCCACCACAGGGCTTTTGTACCTGCTATCCAGCTGCCTGGACAGCTGTCCTCTCCTCTTTGCCTAGTTAAATCTTCCTTCAGGTCACAACTTAAGCATTTCTTTCTGAAGGAAACTCCTCATCCTCCCATATCATGGCACTACGTATTTCTCCATCACAGTACTTAGCAATGAATACATTTATTTTTGATTAACGTCTTTACTAGGTTGAAGCTCCATTAGAGTAGAGGCTTTCTCCCCGGGATGACAATTATACCTCCAACGTCTGCACATTGAAAGTACTCAGTAACTATTTGTTGGAAGAGAAGTCAAGATGCCAGAAAGAACCACTTGGAGTGACTGCTTATCAGTCTTTTTTTTTTTGTAAAGTGGGCATTAGATAATGAGGCATTATAATTCATTCTATCTTCTGCTGTTTTAAGCCTCTTAGAGCTTGTCCAAGCTCACATGGTTTGCCAGGGTTCAAATTCAGGCTTGCCTTTTTAAGCAAGCATGTGTTTTCTGTTACAGTATGTATGTGCGAGCAAGGAAGAGGGAAGGGGAACAAGCCCTCTCACAAGTACATATCTGATCCTATTGGTGTTTCTTCTTTTTTCAGTATATAGGTCATCAAGCCTCACTTACTTAAAAGCTTATAAACCTGCAAGCAGAGGCAGCAGACTGTTTTTTCACTGCCTTTTCTTGGAAAGGTTTTGCTTATTTGGTGCTTTTTCACTCTACTTCCTCTTATCTTGGATTTGTGACACATAATTGAACTCAAAAAACAAACATGAATTGAGCACTTCTGTGTGAAGGCACCGAAGACTGGAAGAGATGATGTTATAAACCAATGCCAAGTTCATCTGCCCTTCCAAAGGACAGTTTGGTGAAACACTCTCCTCTATAGAAAACAGCACTCATGGCGCAGCATGCCTATTAGCATTTAATCTGTGAGTTTGGGTACATCATTTGAAATATGGGAGTGGTATAAATACTAGGCTTCAAAAATAGAGCACCTATCTGTGTCTGAAATTTTACACGTACTATTTCATCTAGTCTTCATAATAATCCTATGGTGTCAGAAATAATCAGGTTGTATTATATGGGGAATGTGACTTGCTGAAATTCATATAATCAATAAACAGAGGAGCCTGGGACTCAAATCCAGACCATCTGACCGCTGTTTCCTTTGTACTATGTTTCCTATCCCAGCAGGCTACTGAGAGAATCACCTCACACAGAAATGTATTTGAAAGCATTTTCAACTATAAAGCTCTATACAGCTTTAAGAACGTTAAACAATTTGTTGCATTAGAGGGGAAGAACTAGTATCTGATTAAGATATTAAGGGTGATGAATTAATTACCAGAGAACAGCTTACCTTTCTTAAGAGTCATAATATTTCCTGCCTGTACTTCAAAAGTTCTCAATTTAAATAATAAAATAGAAAATAATTCAACTGAAAAATAGGAAAAGGACCTAAATAGACATTTCTCCAAAAATATATGATTGGCCAATAAGCAAATGAAAAGATGCTCATCGTTAGTCATCAGGGAAATGTAAATCAGAACCACATGAACTACAACTTCACACACTAGGATGGCTATAATTAAAAAGAAAACAGCAAGTGTTGGCTAGGATAAAGAGAAACTGAACTCTCCTACACTGCTGGTAAGAATGTAAAATATGCAGTTGCTGTTTGGGAAAGTTTGGCAGTTCCTCAAATCATTAAACATAGCTACTGTTTGTATGACCCAGCAATTGCACTTCTAGATATATTCTCAAGAGAAGTGAAAACACACGTTAAAATTTCTACAAATTTTCACAGCAGCATCATTCGTAATAGCCAAAAAGTGGCAACAACGCAAATGTGCATTAACTGATGAATGGATAAATATGGTATATCCATGCATAAAAATGGAGCACTGATACAAGCTATTACATGGATGCACCTTGAAAATACTATGCTAAGCAAAAGAAACCAGTCACAATGACCACATATTGTTTGATTCCATTTATACAAAATATCCAGAATAGGCAAATCTATAGAGACAGAAAGTAGTTCAGTGGTTGCCTAGGGCTGGGGTGGTGGTGGTGGGAGTTTCAGGGGTGACAGTCAAGGGGTGCAGGGTTTCTTTTGGGAATTATGCAAATGTTCTAAAATTGATTAGTGATAGTGGCCCAACTATACTAAAAACCATTGAACTACACTTTAAATGGGTGAACTGTATGGCATGAGAACATCAAATAATTTTAAGTTGTCTAAGTTCACCATAAACTGCATCTGCAATGATCAATGTTTACTTTAAACCAAATGCATTTTCCCTCATCACTGCCTAAAAGTTGTATTTTAATAATTTTTTAGCATTTGCATCATAATCCTGAATATCTTTAACAGGGAAGACTTAAAATTACATTTAATTCATAGACTTAAACATGAAATACTAATGCTAATACTTTAAGTAAAAAGATACCTGGAGATCCACTATGATATCACCATACACTTAATCAAGAAACCCACGAGTCATTCTTGTTTCCTCCTTCCTTCAGTCCTTGCATCCACAACATCAGCAGGAAGCCTGTTTGTAAACTCCTTAAGGGTAAGATTTTGTTTATTCACTATAGTATCCCTGGTGCTTAGAATAGTACCTGGCACATAGTATATGCTTAATTATTTGTTGAATCAATGAAAGAATTCACGCTGTCTTTGAAATTAACACCTTTAAGAAAAAAAATTAAATTGCTCATTTGATAATCTGTATGTATATAGTAATTTAAAAAATGTAGACTATGTTAGTCTCATTTGCCATTCTGGTTGCTGAAACACATTAAGGCTAAATTCTCAAAGGGACACAGGTATGCTATGCTGTCAGAATATGTACAAATAGAACATAATAATTTTATTCAAGTTTGCTCTTGTTACCTGATCCACAAATATTTAAAAGATATTTTATTTTATAAAAACTTACATCTGTAAGTAATGGATTGACCATAACAGAGGGCTTAACCTGGAATACATTATATGAATAGGCAGAGGGGCCCATGAACCCCTAAATTGTATGTAAAATCTAACATGTATATTGGCATGTGTATCTTTTTGGTGAGAGAGTTCATAGTGTAATCAGATTTTCAAAGAAGTCTGACCCAAGAGGTTAAAAAATTACTTAACTAGAAACAGTCACAAAGTCTTTTAAACATGAATTTGTACAATAAAATAATATCCAACAGCTCCATCTATGGGTAAGTCATTATCACCTAACAGCAATAATGACAATTACCAGAGATCAGTGCATCTTATGAATGCCTGTGTTTAAATCTTCAGTGTCACTCTAGTGGAAATTTATTAACCATAGTATCACAGTTTTTCTTCCAGATATAGATGCAAAAGTTAGGAAACTGTTGATAAATTCTACTTACAGTACTTCAGCACCAAAAAATTGGGCAGTTATGCTGATATATATGTATGTACAGTTCAACATTTGTCAGTCTTAAAATGCTTATTTATAGTGAAATCTATATAAAACCGTTAAAAACTTTTCTATTTACATTTTTTTAAAAAATGAAGTTTCCTTTGACACAACTTATCAAAACTGACTCTTTTCCTCCCACCCTCTTAACCCTTCACTCTACTTGTGACAGACAGTGATCACAAGACCCAAACATATTGCTTAAACAAACTGTCTTAAAAAGGTAGAATACTTAAAAATATTACATTTAGAACTGTAAATGAACTTTTTATACATTTCAAAGGGGGTTAAACAAAAGCAGGTAAAAGTTTTTTTCAATCTCAGTCCAACATGAATGTGCAATTTCAATGTAAAGATAGCATCATATGAATAATTTGTTTTCCTAAACATAACTGAACATTTCCTCTGGGCCAGAAAATGTTTCTTTTTCCTCTGCTTCAAAACGAAACATTTTCTCTAAGTTTTCTTAAAGGAAGGGGAAGGGCAGGAGGTGAATAGGTAGGCAATCCCGGTTCACAGGAAATTTGTCCAAAGGAATATGGCCTGCTTTGAAATGTTTACATTTAAATAAATAGAAGGCAAGTGTGCAGCCTACAGCACAAAGGAAAAACAACACAATAAATTAGCATACAATTGGTGAGAATGTACAAACCACCCAAAAAAGCACTTCCCACTGGTTAGAGATATGATTTCCACCATCTAACAAGGATTCTTTAAAGTATTTTTCTAATTATTTTATAAACTATCAACTGAGCAAATGTAAAATGTTAACCAATTCAACACTTCCATGGATTTGCAAAAACATACAAGATTTTTAAAAACTTCCTGACACACCATTTCAAAACACAAACTATTGACATTCTCATTTTTTCGATGTTTTGCTCAGTAGAAACCAGCTGAGGAACATTTCCAGGAAAAGTCTCCACTGCAAGACAAACTGTTCCATCGCCAAGGTCCAACAGAGGAAGAATATTAGGTCTATGTCACTGTAGATGTGCATCTTTTCTTTTTTTTCCTTTTTTCTCCTTTTTTTTTCTTTAAAAAAAGTATATTCCCCTGTGAGTTTAATCTTGTTTTAAAATGCTGCTCCTGCAGCAATTCATGTTGAAACACTACTGTTTCAGGGTCTACAGTCTAAGCATGGGCAAAGTGCTTTCTTTAGACATCAAAATACAAGGGCTTCCCTGGACACTTGGTAACCAAGTAGGTTTTAAAGTGCACTCCTGTGTCCAAAACACTAGGACCGTTCAGCAGAACTCTGAGAGGGGCTGGGCTCAGTTCCATCCTCTGTGCTACTGTCTATGTCCTGCTCCATTGCTGTCTCATCATCATCCAATTGCTGACTGGTGAAGTTGTTTAGCTCAAGAAGCCCGCTGGGCTCTACTACCACATTGGAGCTGGAGTGACAAGGAATAGCATACTGGGGAATGGCCTGGAAGAGAAGACACAGGAGAGAAGCTTTATGGTAAGAAAAGGTAACAGAAGGTTTTTCTCAATGACACTAAAGAAGAAAAAAAGGATTCTGACATTTAATGGACAACTATTACATGCTAGGTACTGTGCTAGGTGCTTTCGTATATGTTATTCTACTAAACTCCCATAACAACATGATGAGGAAAGCATTACTCCCATTTTACAAATGAGGGAACTAAGAGGGTAAGTGATTTAATCAAGGCCACACAGTTGCTCAGGGTTAAGGTCAGGATTCAAATCCAAGTCCTATAAAACTCAGTGATCTTTACACTCCTTGATGGCTCCTCTTCTAACAAAGGAGGCTATGGTTTATAACTAATTTAAGAGAGACATTAAAAGATATTTTCATTTGATCATTAAGCAAACTTTAAATGTAATTTTGCTTGTTATTACCTGTAAAATGAATGATTAACTTGCTGATAACAAAACAGTATTTGAAGCCCTTTAGTAACCCTTTGGTAGTTCAAAAGGAGTTCTATCTGTCACATTGTAACAATCTTTATTGAAAATGGGAGTAGAGAGGACAAAAATGTCTTTTTAACAATAAAAATAACAGTGGATAAACATATTTTGGCCATACTGCCTTGTCATATTTTTGTCATCTTTATCAGATCTCTTTTTAAAAAAGATATTAAGTACACATCATACCCCTTCTTAAAATTCTACAATTGTTTCCTATTGTACTTACTATAAAATTGAACTTCTCACCATGGCTCCAGCTTTATGCCAAGCTCACTTGTACCAGTTCTTCCTCTTTTCCTAGAATACTCTTCCTCCAAATGGCTAGTTCTATCTGGTCAACCGCTTTTTGCTCAAATGCTTAGAGTAAGAAACTTCAATAAATCTTCCTTCTATGACCATGAAACCAGAGTTCTGGGTTGGCCCCGCCCCCTACCTCTATTACATTCCTTTACATTTTCTTAATTGCATTTATCATGTTTGTTAATTCTTTCCCTTACCCTTTGAATGTAAGCTTCATGAGAATATAGACCAGAGCACAGATCTTAACTATTGGTCTCATTGTAAGAGGTCCAGAGCTTTGAACAGGACCTAGCAAACATTAGATGCCCAAAAAACATTGGACAAATGAATAATGTATCTTTAACATTAAAACCCCAGAGCAAAGTTCAATATCAGCACTTTGCAAATATACCTGACCAAAACAACCTTCTACTAGAGGGGAGATGTGAATTTACTTTTAATACTACCAAGAAAATATTACAAGGTGCCTAGGCGTTGATTCTAGGGTAGTGTTTTGTTTGTTTCCCTTGTTTCATATAGCTGATCACTGTGAAAAAGTCTCAGAGAGTCAGGAGACAAAAGAATTTTGTTCAGCTCTAGCTCTGAATTGTGGGCCTCTGAATAAGTCACTTCACTTCTCTGAGCTTTAGTTTAATCTTGTGTAAAATAAGATAGAGAAGATATGCTCTGAGATCCTTGCAGTTCTAAAATTTGATTAATTCCACATATATAGGCTCCTTCAGGATAGAAGATATGTTCATCTTATTTACTACTCTATCCTTAGCACCTAGCACAGTGCCTGAAACACAAAGGTTAAATAATACAAGTGGAATAAATGAACGAATAATTAAATGAAATACACATTATTTGTCTACAAAAAAACAATATTTTCATTCAAAGCATTTAATACCAAACATAATGAATTTTGAACATTTTTCAAGGAGTCAAAGCACTCTGCAGATTTTCTTCACTCTCCATTGGTATTTTACTGAATCAGCAAAAACTACTTCAGGTCAGAGCTAAGTATAACTGATAAGATCCAAAAATGTTCTAACAATATGTTAATAATGATTATAATAGCTACCTTTATTGAGTTTTACTATGGCAGACACTTGATCAGCTGCTTTATATACATCTTCTCAACCTAATTCTCAAAACAACCCTGTGAATAAGCAAATGTTACTGTTTCTATTGCAGAGATAATGAAAGTGGGGTAGAAGTAAAAACTCTGTTGCTCAAGGCCAAAATGCTGGTAAGGAGTATAGGTTAGATTCAAATCTAGGTATTTTTGACTCCAAAGCTTGGTTTTTAATCACTATGATGCTCTTCCCTCTGACATGGCAACATAAAACATGATATATGCTAAAAGCTGAGTGTTTTGTAGAAAAATTATTCACTGGACATTATCCTTGATACCTAAAACAAATTATGTTTTTATTCCTGTTCATCAAGTACAGAAAACAATTTCCAAATAAGCTATCCAAAATTATTTTCTAGCTAGTATACCAATTTAAGCCCCCAGGAGCTACAATAAATGTGAGTAAAAATAGTAATAGCTACCATTTTATTTATTGGGCAATCACTATGAGCCAGTTACTGTGCTAGGTGCTCTCATCTCAATTTTGTGAAATCCTTAGATCCATCATATAAAGTAGGCATCCCTTATTCCCGTTTCACTGAAATTATAATAGACTTGCCCACAGTTACACAGTGAATGGCAAAGCCCAGAAACGATTACTTTTTTACTATACCCTACCTCTTCAGGTGAAAGGGGGGAAAAATCCCTTTGTCAAGAATTATTTAATTAACATTTGTTTTTATAAGGAGGAACAAATTATTTAAATAATTCAATGGCCAATTCTATTTGCCTTTAAACATCTCTCCCACAATTATATTGTGTTTGGATTAATGTTGATCAATTTGCATCCTCTCATAGCTTGGTAGCATGGAAAAGGGACAGTCTACCACAGGAACTTCCAAGTGACACGACAGTGAATCTATCGTAAATCTTAGACTATCCACATTTCAATAAATCCAAATTCTCAATGAACTAAAATGTGTTCTCTGATACCAAAATGACAACTATCAAGAAAAACAGCCTGCTATCCTGCAAGGAGAAAGGGAAATAAAACACAACTTCTAAGGGCTTGTCTGGACTAATTAATTCTTCAGTCTTGATCTATTATGCATGATAAAAGATGAGTTTTAGAATGAAAGGAATGTGAGACATTATGTTCACTAGCCTGCACTTACCAAGGCAGGAGTAACCATAATAAGATTTTTCAATATCAATGATTGAAATAAAAAAATAAAGCTTTATGGTTAATCCCAAATTAGATATAAAATTAAATTACTTAGAAACATTCTCTCACAACACGTTTCTCTAGACATTTCAGTTAATTAAGGTTTTATTGTCCTGAAAACAACAAATTTGGATCTAGATCAAGAACTGTTTTTCCAAGGAAAAGGTTCCTGAAATGTACTCGAAATAGGAGTATAATCCAGTTATATGCAGGAGTGTTTGAGCAAAGATTGGGGAGCCCAGAGTTTGACCCTAGGAAGTTACTGATCTTCAGGGGTGACTTGCTGAATTAACACTGGAAAGTGAGGCTTTCATCTATAAATCAAGCTGACATATGGGCTCAGAGCCCTTGCTTATTATGCTCCTAAACTGTGCTGTGTGAGAATATCCATCAATTTTCTGGGACTCACTTCCAGAAAATAAATTGTGTATCTGTCATAAATATTAAACCAAAATTGCCAAATGCCACCTGAAAGACAATCTATTTTTCGCATCTTGCCGCGACTCTTCCTGTGACATCCCCAAACATGCCAAACTCAACACCCCCAAGATGCCCAATATTTCTCGTGTTCCTTTCGATTCTTACCTGGATGATAATTTCTGCTGGGCTCTCTTCAGCTTTCTTTTGGCCTACATTCTGAATACGCATGAACTGGCCTGTCGTAGGCACTCCTGGTGCATCGATTTTCCTTGTTGTTAGGGGAGGGCCAACAGCAGATGGACTTGAACAGGACTCTCTACATTTCTGTTGCTGGGGAGTGGAATTCGTCATCCCTGCCACCACCACGTGGGTGGAAGGTAATGATCCTGCTTCACCAGTGAGCATACTAGTGGCAAGAGCCTTCTTTGGGGGATCCACTACCATATGCTCTACATTTGTATCAATCTGAGCTTCCATCAGAGACATTTTCAAAATGTCTGACACTGCTGTCTTCTCAGAGGCCTGAATGGGAGATATGCTTGTAACTGGTGATGTCAGCTTAGGCACAGAACTGCCACCAGTTATCTTTGTAACTGTGGGTGGCTGGCGCCCCTCAAAAGTTATCTTTGTAACAGAGGATCCTTGGGTTATAATTGGCTGCTCCACCTGAAAACAAATTGGGGTTGTGTGTGTTATAGCTACATCTCTTTGAGAAAACCTATCAAATACCCCAGACAATACGGCAAAAGAAACATTCGTGTGGTATACTAGAAAGACATTTCGAAGCTTGGTGTTTTGATTAGAGGGATGGATGGGAAAGTGTCTGGTTACTTTTAAGGTACCTAGGGAAAGAGCAGGGGTTGAAAGAACCTTTGTTCAGCCAGCCAAGGTTCATAAAAGTAAAGGAAAAAAAGTCACAACAGTCTTATTTTCCTTTGAGATTTATACTCTCATATAGTATACCTTTAACCTGTCTCAAATTATTTCATATAATTTTCGTTTTTTTAAATAAAAAGTAGGAATTTTTTAAAAAAATCTTTTGCTTTCAAATACATTTATACAAATTCTATATATATTTATAATATACACATATACACATTACTATATAGCCGCTGATTTTCCCTAATATAATTTTTCTTTTGAATATCTACAAATAATTCCTCTGCAGTCTAGAAGATAAATCTAAAAAATAATTTATTAACTAGATAGTGATGATATAAACTACAAAGGAAGACATTCAATGAAGCTTCTTAAAAGAGTGTAGTTTACTTAGCATTATTGCCACAGAATAAGAGTTTACAGGCATGAAATATTTTATACCTAAAAAATAAAAATAATTTAAGAATACTTCTTCTATGCACTGTTGATCAATGCTGAAGTAATTTCATTAAAATCTGCCTGGAAAATCAAGTTCTGAGTGCTATGCTTTTTTTCCTTCCTATATTAATGTATATCTTTCTTTCCTAATGTCAACCTTATGATGGGGTTAATTAACACTAGCATAATAAGGTTTTTGAGTTTCCTCTTGCCAAGAGAAAGCACTGCTAATCACAATAGGGTCGTGATGGTCTCACTTTTTCCGTGACAGAGAAGTTTAACTTTGCATGCTATCAATATTCCGTTACCTGGCTTGCCGGCTGTTTCTCTGACGAGGCTGGGTGCGGCATTTGGCTCTGGGGGGTTTGGGGTTGCACGTAGATTTTTGGTTGGTTCGGAGCCTGCTGCAGTTTAGGTAGCTGTTGTGTGGTTTTCACTGCAAGCACCTGTACTACAGTTTGCGGGGGCTGTGCCATTAAGGTAGGAAGCTGCCTGTCTTTGGCCACCATGGGATGCTGTGTGTGCTGTACCTCTGGCTTGGGCTGTGCTTGTTCTTGCTGGAGAGGGGTGAGCTTTTGATGCCTGATGGAAAGTTGGGGCATTTGCGGGAGTTTGTGCTGGAGCTGGTCTGCCTGCAGGTGGATGGTCTGCTTCTGTTTTGTCTGGAAGCACTGCAGAGTTTTCACTTGCAGCTGAGTCTGTTCCAGCTGGGGCTGGCTAAGTTTCTGCTGTTTAGCTGACTGTGACTGAGTCAGGGCAGATCTGTAAAACAGACCTGTCTGAGGGTCTAAAGTGTCCATCTCTTCAACCTCGCCCTCCTCAGTTCCAAGTTCCTCGCTGTGTTTGGTAAAAGCAGTATGACTGCTCAAAGCCTAAGTAAAAAAGGCACAAAGTAAGAATGAAGTAAGAAAAACAGCTACATTGTTTAATTCTCCTCAAACTCAAAAAGAGGTGATTATGAGATTCATGCCAAAATGTTTCAGGGGGAAGAGCCTAAAAAGACCAAGAAACCTCAAGGTTTCTAAATCTAAAGGGGACTTTAAATTGAGACTTGTAATTTCAACTCTCAGACATTAAGTACTATAAAAAGTGGTCTACTCACTTCTGTAAGAAAAGTCCTAGAAGGCCCACAACTTATAGATAAGAGGAATTAGGTTACTCTGCAAGAACAGCCCCAGCCCCAGACAAGAAGCAGCAAAGTCTCCCTGGCTCAAGAAACAGCCCTCCAGCCTGGTCATCAGATATGTTAATCGTCCAAAGAAAGACACAGCAACCCAGGAGCGAGGTGTCCGAAGGAAAGCCAAGGTTCACTTTGGTCACATGCATGTCCAACATTGTCCAGAGGTAGGAATTGTTGTGTGAGGGATGTGCCCATCCCATCCCCACAGAGGGCCTCTCTGCTCCAACTAGAGGTGGTTCATCAGGCTTCACAAAGGTCTGCATCAACAGTCCTCTGCACTAGCCCTCCTCAATCCTTTGCTTAGATTCCAGGCCCACCAGGCAAGAGCTTCCCAGAGACTAGGCTTTTAGAGGGAAGGGGCATGGGGATTGGACAAGAGCACTCCTGCCAGTGCTAAAGGAGAATGCCTTGTGTTGATTATAACAATATGAGGAGGCACTGATCTTGAGTGACATGGTTAGGGTCAGCCTATCTGATCTCACTTGGTGTCCCGAGAAAGGACAATGTTAGGACCAGCCAGAAGAGGGCCAAGCTCCAGGCTGAGATATGACAACCAGCAAAACCTCTGGCCATCTGGCTTCCCTCAGTGACACAAGATCCACCCCAAACCCATCCTTCCTGCTACCTTGTCATATGCTATACCTCCAACTGAACTTTAAAACTTTGAGATTCAATTAAAACCCCTCCTCATTTCATAATGAATGTATGCATACAGGTTTTTAATTTCAGGTAGTTTGCCTATCATTCAAATGATAGTGATTTATGTGAATACTAATGATAAATCATACTCAAATCTGATATCTGTGATATCACTTTGTAATGAAGGCAGGCTGCTTTGGGTTTAAATCCTGGCTGTCATCCAGGACAAGTTACTTAACTTCTGTGAGCATGAGTTTCTTCATTTATAAGAGGAATAATACACCCACCTTATAGGATCACAGTGAGAAATAAACAAGTGAATGTACTTAAAGCTCAAAAGCATAGTATCTGGCACAAAATCAACTTATTGACATAATGTTTCCTTTTCCCCATTATCCTTGGTACCAGATTTTCTGTCCTACACTAATTCATTCTTACATTTGAGTCTTTTCCTCTACTGGTCACATATAGTAAAAAAAAAAAAAAGTCAAAAATGTATTACCTATTTATTCATAATGTTCTCATGGGGATGCATTAGAAAAGCCAAAAGTAAAACAAACCAAAAAACATAGCAACAAACAGCAAGACAAGCCAACTTCTATTTCATTTGGAAATCTTACTTCAGTGATAAATTCTTCAAAAAATATATAAACAGTGACCACTTCCAATATCATAGATTCATCTAGAGTCCCTTTTAAAATGCTGAGTTCACAGAAGGTCCAAGAATACCATTTCTTAATTACTTTCATTTGTTAAGACTCTCAAATTCATTTCCTCTATTTACTCCTCACAGATGAAAGAACTATACAAACACTCCTCAATTCAGTTATTTCTCCTCTTATAAGAGATGAAACTGAACTTTACTTTAGGAAAAAGGCAGTTACAGAAGGTAGGAAGAAAAAGAAGAGATACAACCTGCTGCATAATGTGGGTGATTGCTCCAGGGGAAGATGCTGGGATGGACTTCACCACCACTGAAGTCTGTGTTGCGGTCTGTGACTGAGCCACATGCTGGAGCAGGGTCCGCTGGGGCTGGGAGGGCTGTTGGGGCTGGGAGCGATGGCTGACTGAAAATAGAGGAGGTGATGATATTTCTCCAGAAATCACCACAGCATCTGTAACCAGTAGTCATTTTAAACAAATGTCTGTGAGACTGTATCACAGAGAAAGTGTGGTACTGTGTACTAGGAGGCAGATAATCAGAGTCTGCCAATCTATGAGCTGTGTGACTCTGAGAAAGTCACTTATCTTCTCTGAGACTCTGTGTCCTCATCTGTAAAATGGGAATAACAGAGCTTTTATAAGGATGAGATGAGAAATGTATGTGGAAGCACTGTGAAAACTATTATCACAAAGGAGGAACAAACCCCGTAAAGTTACATCCTCCTGTGAGTTGTACTCACTTTTAACAATGACCCACTAGGGTAATAAACAATAATCAGTTTCTATAATTCATTCCCAAACTAATATCTTTTAAAGACAGTAAAAACAATACAAGTGTTGTTTTTTAATCTCTTGGTCCCAGTTTCAAATGCAATACAAAACCCAGAAGTGTCCCCTCCTTTCTATGAAGTGCCACTGTAAAGCTGTAAAAGGTCAAATACTACAGAAAGAGAACTGGACCAAGAGTTACAACTGGATTGTCACACTCTGCCAGCAACCAACTATGTAAATTTAAAGAGGTTAACCTCCATTTAAACTCTAAGTTAGAGGTTTTGTTTTGCTTGTTTGATTTTTAGTTTTTAATGTGATAATAACTTCTGTTTCTACCTAGAAGAGAACCAAATAAAGTAATAGGCTGAAAATGGTCCTTAAATTGTTAAGTACTAAAATATAAAGTTAACAAAATAATAGAAAAATCAGTGTTCTCTCGTCTTCTCAAATGTAGGTCATCTGACATAAATGAGTTAAGAGTACAGACTGAAATAATTCCATTTCTTATTCCCTTGCTATACAGGTCCCATGGACTAAACTATACATGTACATTGATACCAATCAATCATCTTTTACCAGCCTCAATTTTGACATTTTAAACAGTATAAACATTCACCACTTCTTATTCTACAGATTTTTAAAATGCTTACAGTTACTGAAAAACCAACTTTTTAAATCAGAGATGGACTAAAAACTCTGTAAAATTAGCTAAGGATTTTGAGAATATCAAAACTCTCTCTATAATCCATGATTCTAATGCTCATGTATCTTAATCTATAATTTCAAGCAGTAGTGGTTCCATACTTAGAAAAGTCATTAGTGGGGTATCCAAGGGTAAGATGACCACTCAAGAAATAAATGTAAAAGTGCCATTTATATGTTTTAAGTACAGAACTATAAAACTATCCAGTGAAATATAAACAAACTTTATTTATTTCTATAACACAATCTATCTATATTCAAAATACAGTTTTTCTATTGTTGCTATATATATACCTACATGTGATGTAAGAGATTATAGGCAGCATCACCAATATTCTTTTATAAATATACTGTAGTATCTTACTGTATTTCACAATATGCTTTACATGTACATTTTGAATTACATGAGTTAATAAAATCTTTTGTAATGTGCTCAAACTGGAAAAAAGGGAGTTAGGCTTTATATCAAAACAACTACTGAAATAATTTACGACATGAGTGAATAGGAGGAAAAAACCAAACGATACTATTAAAATTAAGCAAATCAACAAAGTTTTTATTAATGGAAGTATCAACAGAAATAAATAAAATTTGAAAAATAAAGATAATTTCCGATGAAATTATCAGATTATATGGAACATTTCTGCTGTCCATATTAGTCTTCATAATTATTAATTTTTTTGAATTAAGAAATGAAATAATCTTCATTCAAGGTACTACAAATCTCTTCCCCAGAGTGCAGGAAAGTTAGAGAAAACTAATAACCATAATACAAGAGGCTATGGCCAGGAAGTTGGCTTTGAAAGCAAAGAAAATGTTCCAAGGGCTGAGGATATGATGGGAGATTATAGAAGATAGTCACAGAGTGAACAATTGAAAAACAGCTGAAGTGACCTTAACTGGGTCATATAAACACCATAAAATAGTCACTTATTTCTTTAAACAACTCTTATTTTTTCCAATGTCAAACTGCTCATTTCTGAGAAGGAATCCCACTATTCTGCAAAAGGAAAATTTCTCTCCCTTTCTTTCACTGAGTGGAGCTTCCCTTTCCTCTACCAGATCAGAGTAGAGCGCATCCATTTACATGGTTCCCCCCAAAACAATCATCTTTTACCTTTGATTATACTACAAATGGATGCACACCACTTACCTAGAAGGGGAAAAGCAACCTCTGTCCCCTCATCAGTGTGTTCTGAAAAGGATAAGTAAGGGAAGAAATCATAGATCTTTTCATCTATTTATGATAATCTAGTCCATCCCCAGAAGTTAATACTGATTTCCGCAGTATACTGCCCTCTGCTTTACTTAGCTTTCTGCCAAATATCCCTAAAAAATGATGCAAAATGGCTTTCCATAATCTTTAACTGGATTTTCCCTTTTTGGCAATTAGTCGTACTATCTCCTAAAATAATGCCAAAGAATTCCTCTTCTGCTTTGATATTTACATCCTTCAAATCTTTATGTTCTCTATAATCACTGCTCAAGAATACTTAAGACAGGTGTTCTTTACATATTGCCTCATAAGTCATCTCTCCTAACCCCTAATTATTCACATTACTACTCTCTGAACTATTTCAAATCTTGAAGTAATGAAGTGTCCAAAACAGAAAGCGTGTGGTCTCACCAGAAAATGAGAGAATTTATTATCCTTCCTGTTCCACTTCTCTATATATGCCATTCAAAAATGTCATTAGTATTTTGCTGCCAGACCAATGCACAGATATTATTTATGCACAGATATTATTTATGGCCAACTTGCAAACTTTGTAATGACCTATTGATTTCCCCCCTAATCATTAGACAGTAGATCCCAAGGACAATGTGAATTTGCTATTAGAGCAAACTGGAAAAGATCTAAAAATGTAAAAAATACATTCTCCCCGAAGCAACCATCCCAATAATCCAGAAAGGTAGCCCTCCTACCTTAATACTACTTTTTAAGAGGACACCTACCCGTAGTGATGTATTCAGCAACTAGTTCTGACTCTACCACAGCAATTGATGGACTCTCAGGAGAATGTCTCTTTTCCTGGGTCATCTGAATAGGCACTGCCATTTGACTCAAGTCAATAGTGGGTTGTCTTGGTTTAGATTCCAATTTTTCCTTTACTGCATAAAGAAGTCAGGGGAAAAGTTAACTTTTATTACAAACAAATACCAAAACCAGAGTTGTCCATGGGAATAATAAACCAGACCTCTGGGGTGACACACTGGCAGTGACTAAGGAGACAATGCATTGAAAAGAAAAAAGCAGACTGCTATATATGGCTATAGAGTCCAAAACTTGTGCAACCATATCCAGCAGTCTAGTAAGAAGGACTCATATGCAATCAGAGTATAATCCCATCCTATTATCACTAAGCCAGATAACTGGGTCTGTTTGCCTTATATCCACTCCCCTTAGAACATTTCCTCTGCCCTTCTTTAAGGTACTCCCTGGTATACTTGAGTTCTCCAACCTGAAAACAAAGGTTCAATAAACAGTACAAAGCATGATTTGCTCTTAAGCACACCTACCCGGAATAGCACAACACAGTGATCAGTTTAATTTGATCTATTAAAAATATGAAATAATCTCTAAATATTACAATGTTTTTGATAACTCTTAAAAAATAAAAATTTTCAGTGTTAGGAAAAAATGGCCTCTCTGTTCCTGCAAAAATGTCTTATGAAATAGTCTGGAATCAAGAATGGTTTCTGTGGATAGATTTACTTTTCTATTTTAACCCTTTTTCTACAGAATGTACTTGTTTAGTTTCCACCCTCTATAATGCATTAATGGAAATGGCTGAGTATGTCAAAAACAAGGAGCTGAAGAAACAATTAAGGCCAAAAATAACACCAGTATATAGAAAGGTTAACAAAAAACTTATGCTAGTATTCTTTGGGTAGTGTAGAGTAGATGTTACAACAAACAGTAACCAGTAAATAAGTCCAGTGAATTATTACTCAGGTTATTCCCACGAAGCATATAATGTGACAAAGTTAAAACAATCATTTAAATTAAAAAAGCAAAACAAAACCAAAATATAAAAGTTACCCCACAAGTAGCATACACAATGAAGAGGAATCGAAAGATGTGATGTCTCACTCTGCCACTAACCATTTGGGTATTGATGCTACATCTCAGTTTACTTATCCATAAAATGAAAGGGTTGGATGAGATCAACACTAAGGTCCCTTAAATACTCTGACAATATCTAAACTATTATAATGGAAAAGTCAGTATTTATAACACAGGTTTTTCCCCAGAGTTCATTGAAGATATTTAGTAACTAGAAATACTGATAGAATCTTATTATATGAAGATAGCTTTGCACGGAAGCTCAAATGGTTAAATTATACAAAAAAATATGAAGATAAAATTAAAACAAATTAAAAGGAAGGGCCATTCATGCTATTTTATGATCATTAAACTGCTCCACCAATATCAAGGAGGATGGCAGGGACCCTTCAATCTGCTTCCTACTATTCTTGAATAGAACTGTCAACTGTGCTTCATCTATCCTTCTGCTTAGAAGTGACAGATCTACTCCTTTCTAGTGACAAGAGGCAACAAGACTGTCCATTATAAGCAGGAAACAGAGAAGAAAGAGCTCTTCCATTTTTTTTTCTTTCTACCTACTTTATCTAACCTACTCCTGTGTACATCTTAATGACTGACAAGTAAATAGACTACACCAAAAATTATAAACAAGTCCAGAGGGGGGAAATGTGCTCAAATAATAACAAAGAAAATATAACAGTGGTAGTATTTTAGCACAACCCATCTCTAGAGATAACATGCTTCATTCAATTGAGCATGTGAATTCATACCTGTTGTCTGTTGGAGTTCTAACAGAGCTTTGATTGTTGAAGTAGCTGATTGTGATTCACTGGATACATCCTGATAAATTATGGTGGGGCTAGTCTCCATTGCAATCTCATGTTCTGACCAATCCTGACGCCGGGAAGCAATTACATGAACTACAGGCTGGGAATCTGTTTTATATTAGTTAAAAAAAAACAAACCCTATAAACAAAGTTTCTCTTAAAAAAACCAATTTGTTTTTTTAATCTTTGTATTTATTGTAAACTTCATGCTTTATTTCCCCAAGAAGACTGTAAGCCTCCAGAGGGAATAATATATTTCATGTCTGTATTCATTCATTCATTCATTCATTCAACAAACTGGGCACTTATGTGCCAGAGACTATTTTTGGCATTGAGGACATAAAGGCGCTGACAGAATAATCAGAAAATACTTTAGAAGCATACAATCTGGTTGGGGAGACAGACATGTAAAAAGACAAATTACAATTCAATGTGATAACTGCTGTAATAAATTGGTGTGCATTTGTGTAGGTGGGTGCATGTTTGTGTAGAATAAGAACAAAATGCCATAGGAATCTTATTTTCCCCAATGCAGCTAAAAATGTGTTCTGTATTATAACCTCAGCATTCAGTCAACACTAATGGGATGACTGAATTACTGTAAGGAAATCATGCCCACCGACAACAAGAATGGATAGATGATCTAGAAGCAGCATGATATAACAGAACACATATA
Organism: Macroglossus sobrinus; assembly: GCA_004027375.1. Taxonomy (NCBI): domain Eukaryota; kingdom Metazoa; phylum Chordata; class Mammalia; order Chiroptera; family Pteropodidae; genus Macroglossus; species Macroglossus sobrinus. The sequence continues at coordinate 504,559 of PVKZ01000193.1, forward strand.
ACATTTGGAGTTCAAAGTCTTAGGTTACAGCTCCAGCTCGCTCTATTAATTATTAGCAAGTTGATTCTTTGGGTATTAGTATCATTATTTCTGAAATGGCAACAATAAAATCACCTCTCTACCTCATGAATTTCTGAGGATATAATGAAATGATATATGTAGAATAGTTTTATAAACTATAAAGGACAATAGAAATGTTAGTATTGTGGTGGTGATGGCAGTGGTGGCCTGAATGTCTTCAATTCTTCAACTTCTTGTTAGTTTCAAAATAAATTACAACCCAAATTCAAGGTTTATTATATTTGTGCTATAGAGGTATGCATGTAAACACTAAATGTGCATCAAATCAAAGAACAAATAATTTACTGGGTTTTCCATCTACAGAATAAGCAGGTTGAACTAGACTACTGTTAAGTTCCTAAACTCCTTTGTCTAATATGACACACATAATATTATGTAGGATATATAAAGGCATGATTTCTAATTCAGATTATAAGGGAGGAGACAAAATATATCCATATAAGCTTTATATTTTGAGGTAAAAACAAATGATTAGGATAAATAAGATAAATACACAGAAAAAAAAAGACTGCTTTGAATTGAAATGGTCAGTAAAAGCACTACAGAAGACTGAAATCATATAGTCCTCCAAAGTAGAATACATTCAACCTTCTATGAAACATTCTATTTTTGAAAACCATAAAGCTGTCCAAAAAGGTTAGAGCAATAAAAGGAACTCTTCAAAAACAAACAGAAAAAAAAAAACCTAGAGTCTTCCTAAAGAAAACAAAATCAATATACAATAGATCTAAAATTTTAATTACCATTAAAAAATGTATGCTTGCCCCCCCCCCCAAAAAAAAATCACTGGGTAGAATATATGCCACATGAGAGATATATAATTTCCATTAAAGTTCCCTCCAAATCTAGAAGATTGAAGGACATTAGGTCTGCAATACCAAATGCCAAATAAAGCATATAATAATTTTTCTTTACTCATTCTGAGTAGATACAGAATTTAAACATAAGAGAACTGATTATATTAGGAAATAATTTTTATATAATCTAAGTTCTCAAATTTAAGAAATTCCACTGATGATATAAGTACCCCTTGGTTGTGTGAGAGGACCTATAGGCAAAGAATGACTTGGCAACTCAACTGTATGTACAACTGAATATTCTGAAGAAAGCAAGGAATGCATCTACAGAGAGAGGAAACAGAAAGAGATGAAAAATGAATTTCCACATGGAAGCACCTATCAGAGACATCACCACAAATAACATCATCCCATAGAGACTGGGGAGATTGCACACTCTCTTTCTGCCCATACTCAGAAAGAATAGTTGACCATCACAAAGTATTACTGCAACAACCTCAATAACAGTGACACAGAATGAGAATGTGAACCTAAATGTGAAAACCATTCCTTGAGTGATTTTCCTCTCTACTTTGGGCTTAGGCTTAGTCTAGATAAATCTACTGCCTTACGAGTCTGATGCTGGGGTCAGAGAGTAACAATGCCAGGAGCCTGATCTCACAGTAACATTTGATTATGTAGTAGTGTGTATTCATTTTCTAGATTTTTGGTGAACTTAAATGAAAATTCTACATCCCTGGTGTGGCATGTATTCTACCCAATGGTTTTTATTGGGGGGTGGGGATATAGTTTGTTAATAGTAATTAAAAATTCCAGATCTACTGTATATTGATTTTGTTTGGGAAGGCTGTCATTTTTTTTGAATGACTTCCCTATCTCTCTTGGAGGATGGTGGTCTGTTGACCCTCAGATATCTTTCCCTATAAGTCATTTAACAAATATTTACTGGATACCCACTACATGTTAGGTACTAGGGATACATATTGTGCTGCTACATCCAAAGGCACACTCAGGCATCACTATGGAAGAATGTCTCATGTGTTTACTATAAAATGCCTATATCATACTTTCATAGAATCCTAAGACTTTTCAGCTAGAAAAGATCTAAAAGTTTAACATTATTATCAATCCTATGCTCAAATCTTCACAACAAATATCCCAGCCAGTCCAAGAACTCCAGTACCAAAGAACTCACTACTTTCCAAAACAGTTCCCTTCCATTTCTGCATAGTTATGACAATCAGAATTCTATTTATATGGAGTAGAAAAAAGTCTTCCTGTGACTTCTACCCAGTGGTTCTGGTTTCCGTCCAGCTATCCACAAAAACCGATTCTTTTCTCTCTTCCACATCACAGTCCTTAAGATAACTGATGACAGCTCCTATACACCCCTCAACCCAATTCAAGCTTCATTTTCTCTTCTGCGTGATAAATGTCCTGTCTCTACCTCATATAAAATGATTCCTAGAAGCCTTATCCATTTAAACTATCTCCTCTAAACTAAACCCAACATGTCTACATCCCTTCTATGATGTAATATGTATCTTCTTTCTGAAGTACTGTCATAAAGCTTAAGGCTTTCATGGTATTTAACTGCCAGACAATTGCCTAGACAGCATCGCCCAAAATGTTCCTGAGGACATTAGTTTCTAAAGATGTTCTACAAAAGAAGGGTTCCATGGTTAAAAAAGTTGGGGAGCATTTTACATTATATACTCCACTCTTCATCTTTCACAATATATTAGCACATAATGGCTCTGAAAAGTTCTACAATAAATATGTTTTGCTTAATCTGGATTTATTCCCCACCCTTACCATGACCAACAAGATCATGAAGCTTCTGGAAAAATTATCCTAGAAACCAAACGGTGCCCTACTTAAAGCAATGTCTTTAACAGGATGCATTTTTGTATATGCCTCATACCTCGTTCTGTCTTAAATCCCTACCCTTGGTTTCGTCTCCCTGTTCTCTTCTATTTTACTTCACATAATCTTGTATTCTATCTAATCCATTTTAAAACCTTTAAAAAATTCAGCAGAATACAAGAAAAGTAGCTTTTAATATATATATTTGTTTAAATCTGGAATTCAAAAGGCTAACCTATTCCCAAATGAGAAAGGGAAAAAAAAGAAGATCCAATTGGGAATGAAAGTTCAGGAGCTGTGGAAGGCATATGATCCAATATTCAGTAAATGACCTAGGCAGGTATGGTCTTGATCTTTTAGGCTTGGTCACTTAGCTATCTACCAAGATCTAAAAATACTCCATGTGTATATCACTAAAAAAGGCTCACCTGAAAATAAGGGTGGTTAAGGTAACTGATAGACATGAGTACTAGATTTGTAGGTCTCAAAGATTGTGATCATGAGTTTATTTCAAGAGATTTCCTATAAAAACAACATACTTAAAATAGCACTGAAGACAAAGAACTTCCTTAATATGAAGCCTGGCTTCATAGCTTCTTCCTTATAATTAGGAGAGCTATATAATTATCATCTAAACTGAGATACCTTGGAGAGTGAAAGGGAATGCTATTAATAATAATTATGCTAGAAAAGACATAAACTAGGACTTGTCCCATACAAACTGCAATGTGGTCACCTTGCTTACATCTCATTTATGGCCCACCTCTCACCATCTTGATTCTTTCTCAAAGTTCAGCAACAACCATTGCAAACTTCTACTTACCCAAAGCAAAAAGGAGGAATCACAGCTGTTAGGCAGTCTGATAACATCTACCTATCAAAATCATTATCTAAAGTTTCCCAATTATTTGATGAACATATGCCATGCAGGAAAGAATGGAAAGCCTTACCAAAAACAAAACTTCAGCTCACTGATTACATATCAAATAAAGAAAATAAAATAAAAAGAACTGGCAAAGCAAAGCATACATGTTGGTCTAAAATTCATAGATGCATCTCTTTTGGAACTAGGGCACTATGTCAGCAACAATAATATAAATTGGAAAATAAATCTTACCTTGAGAACTTTGGGAGGACTCTGTAGAAGAAGAACTACTGTCTGTATAAGTCTGTGGTTCTTCTTTTCCCTCCTGAATAGAAGAATTACCAGCCTCTGCCACCCTGGATGCTTGCTGTAATGTTTCTGTGACAAGCTGCCTGGTTTGTTCACTAACAACTGTGGCCTGAAATGTCACTGGTTTGGGTTTAATAAGAACCTAGAAGAAAAGCAGAAATATACCCAGTTTAAGTTTTAGAATACTATTTAAAATGTTAAACTTCTAGGTCATGAATAATAATAATTTCTTATCATTAAAAACAGCATTCTGTACATTTACTATGCTTTGAGCATAGCGTTGTTCATCAGACTAATTCAACTATGAACAAATTATAGTCAAACCACATACATTTTAAGTGGCAAATGCTAGATTGCAACAACCATGGTTCTGACAAAAGCCTTTGCCCTTTTTTTCTTGCCTATAATGACTTCAGGAGTCAATTTAACAATCTGTAGACTACATGGTAGAACTGACAGCCACAGGCTAAGAATGGCAAAACAGAAAGTTATGATGAGCCTGTATTCCCATTGGAATCCCAGAATTCCCACTTCTAAACATTTATTAACATAATAAAAATATAACCCTAATTCAAGTCACTGTTCTTCAGGTTTCTTTTCATTTCAAATGCAATTCCTAATTGGCACAAAGTAAACTTACTTGGGATCTAATTCATCCTTGAGGATTCCCCAAAGGAACAATGATTCTGACAACTATTAGAAGCAATATGGAACATGTGGGAGATCAATTTCTGAAAAAGGTGAAAACCACAGATGCTAAAACAAGTGAAGTAGGAAAAAATTTTCAGACTGAACCATTTTGCTTCAAAATCTGGACTCTGGGAATTGACTCTGGAATAAAAATGTTAACTCACTATATTTATTTTTTATTTCTCCCATGTATAAGATTCTAAACCTTTTCATACTCTATATAAAGTCACCCATTTCCAAGAATTCAAGAATGAAAACATAAGTAATACAATGACTTAGATGATAGAATAAATGAAACTGTTACTGCTGAAACTTAAAAGGCAATCTGGACTTACTTCTAATCATAAAACTTATTTGTTTAGATAGTAAACTATTTGGCTATGGTTCTGAGAGAATCAATTCTAAAGACAAATTATTAGTTTATAGGTAAATTACTACTTCTTAACAAAAGTCCTAAGATAGCATTTCTCAACCAAAGTTGACTGTTTCCTTTGATATTCTCATACAATAAATTAAAGTATCTGCAAAATAAATAGTAGCCCAGCAACATAAAGAGTAAATACAGAGCCTCAATTTGCCAGGCAAATTTCCAGAAGTTCCCTTAGTAGCTGAAAACTGAAGATTTCTAGCTTTTCATTATTTAGGTTTCAAGTAAAGCAAAATTTATACTATAGTGCTTTTGAAGGTCATAGTAGCTTACAAAAAAAAAAGTATATACTTTTCTTTGAGAGTTTGAATAACTATCATTCTCCCTCAACCATATAGTCCTCAAGTAACAATATACACCTCCAGCAAATTTTAGTCTAAGGGGATTCTTTTCTCCAATTATTGCTCATGAAAATAACACAAATATTTAGACATAAAAAAAAAGTACCAGAGAGAAAAACAGGTTTTAAAAATAGATGGGTAATTAATTATATACATTAATTCATAACTTTTAAAAACCTGATTTTTTTTTTAAAGATTACTAATCTTTTCATTCAAATTTCTACCTTAAAATTTTAGGAATTTCAAATATACCTAATTCATGAAAAATCATCATATCTTAGAGCATACCTGTGTTTTTCCTTGCTGCCCATAAACAATTTTTGTTGGGATGATTTTAGCTGCTGGTTGAACTGTGGAACCTAATCCTTTTGGTTGAGTTACAATCATTTTGGTGATGGGTCTTGTAGCAGTGATAATAGCTGGCTTTGCTCCCGTTGGTACCGTCTGAATAGTCTTTTCTCCCTAAATTAGTCGGTAAACATATGAGACTTACATGCACTTAAATGATAAAAACTATCCTTTCACTATATATAAAAGCACAAAAAGACTTTATCAGGATGACTGGAAAAAGGCTATAAACTGTACAACAAAGAACAATGTTTCCAGATTATCAAAAATCCTAGACTTAGTTGAAATGATCTTAGAAGTCATCTGACTTTCTGTCCAAGGAAAGCATTTTATGAGTGAATTTTTAAAAATTGCTCATGTAAGAATACTTATTATACTGTCTCACTCATAGAATACATATATTAGGAGAGCTAGAAAATTATAGAAGAATATATACTAAAATGTTAACAACCGTTATTTAAGAATTGGGATTATGGATCATATTCCACCCTCACATTCATCTTTATTTTCAAATTTATCTGAAATAAACATTTATGTAATAAAAAAAATTACTATGCACTATACCAACAGCTAACTGTACACATACAAAATAAACTAAGTTCCTCAAATATAAAATTATAAGAATAGCAAATTTATGTGAAAAAGCATAGACAAGAGATGAAATGAGCAAAGACATTAACATTCTTTCTGAGGTTATACAGGAAAATACAAAGAAAATTATTAGGGTATTTTCCATGTTTCATTTTTACTATGTTACTAGTATCATTTCAGTCTCCTAACTAGATAGCTTAAGCTCATTATCGTTTCACCATTTTCTACATTTTCATCTGCTTTATTCTTAAGTATCATTTTCTGGTCATTTATGGAGTCATTACTTGAACTAAATTAAATACAGTGATTTTACCAAATTACTACAATTTTTCAATTAAAATCCATAAATAAAAAGGAAAGGATCTGAAAATTTTCACCTTATCACTTTTTCTTATTTTTCAGTCATCTTCATTCAAACATGTGGCTGTTTAAATTTAGCAGCCAGTAAAAACAAGACACCCAGGTGGACTGACAAAAAGGTAATCAAATTTAAAGCTAAATATGATTATAAAAATCACAAGATTAACTATCTGCTGTAATTGTCTATGGGAAACATGAATATTTCCCAACTGTGTGATTATTTAACACACACATTCTCATCATAGCCGCATCTCTGGAGCACTGGTTTGTGAGTTCACATGCCTTGCTCTTTAAAATGGCTTTATAGGCCCTTTCCAAGTATAATGACTCAAAGTCAATCAAAACCAACTAGCAAGCTAATTTTTAAAAAAGCTCTTCTGATATGAGAGCATGCACAGGAGAGCAAGTGGTATGTACAGAGCAAGTGGTGGTATATGATGAATAGGATGGTCATATATTCTTTTCCGCTTGTTTTACTATAATTTTCTGTGCCAAACTATTGCTATTAGCTATATTTAGCAGCCAAGATTGACTTTAGATCTATGGGAACATAGGACCTAGGGTTCACAGCATCCTCTCTTACATACCGAGTTCTATGAAATTTCAAACCAAATTATAAAGGGCTCTGAAAATCTAAATTCTAATCCTGGATTTACTTTTGGCTTACTATGTGAACTCAGGTTGGGAACAATCTATATTCTCCCACATGATGAAAAAAATCTATTGTTGGATCCCCATCAACAACATAAAAAAAAAACTATTGCTGTGATGCATAGAAAGTGACTAGAGATCTATTACAATGAAGTATAGCATTCTTTTTTCTAGAAAAGAGTGACATTACCAAGCCTAAACAGTTAAGTAACCAAGAGTAATAATTATAAAAGAATTTATTGAGGACTTTCTATGTGCCAGGCACTCTTTCAAAACAGCGATTAGTGAACAAACTCACTGGTAGAGATTGTCATCCCCAACATACAAATGAGGAAATTAAGGATAATAGAAGTTGAATTAGTTAGCCAAAGTCAAACAACTTTGATACTTGGAGACAAAGCCCAAGTTTATCTAACTCCAAACCTCTCAACCTCTTAAAACTGCTTATAATATAAACAAACAGACCTATAAATGAATCTATCTATCTATCTATCTATCTATCTATCTATCACCTATTTATTTTTGCTCAGGGGTAAAAATGAAAATAGCTAAATGTACACATACAAAATAAACTAAGTTCCTCAAATATAAAATTATAAGAATAGCAAATTAACAAACCCCTGTTAATTAGCTTAGTCTTAATCTCAAATATTTCTCTTTGCCCAGCATAGGCCAAATACTAGGCCATTACCTATTCACAATATGTAGGAATAAACTTATCCTCTAACAGAGGTCCCCTGTAATTAAGCCAGTGGAATCTTCCATCTGGACCAAGCTAAGCATCTAAAACATGGTCATAAGCAACCTGGCTATAAGCAACAGGTTTTAGAAAATATTATGAAAAATGGCACCAGTAGATGGTGTTTTAAGTTATTACATCAAAGTAGTGGTAAATCAAGCCATTCTGGCCATTGTGGGATTCTGAAGTCCTTAGGCAAATATTTGTATAGCTGGTCTTTTAAGTCTTCAGTGAATTGCTGAGTCTGCAGTTCAAACTCTTACTTACTCCAGCATTTAGCAAAGTTGTGACAACATTTTTGCCCGGGAGGCCTTGAATGGTCGTTCCTTTTCCTGTAGTCTTTTGCACAACAATCACATTGGGCTTGGAAGTCATTGGGATTGTAGTGATTTTGGTAGTCGTTCCTTAGAGAATGGGGGAGAAAAAGAGGCTTGAGTTAAAAACTAGTGATTATTTAATTATATCTGTTTATATTGTAAACAATTTATACATGTAATTAATGTCATCCCTAGATGATGTGAAGGCTGTCATAAGAATGAAAATAAAGGTTTGGAATAGTAAATTACAAGTTGTCCTAGAATGAGAAAACATTAAGAATTGACTCCTAACAACAGTCATCTTTTTGGAATCTGAGGACCTACACACCAAACTCAGAACTGAAAATCACTATCAATTTCTCCAACAATATTCTTCTCCTGACTGAAATAAATCAGAATCTCTATTACATGGCTTATGTTTTTCCCAAAACCCAGTATTATCACTATATCTAGTGTGATGGGAAAACTCTTCAAAAAGATCATCAAAAAAGAGGTAAATACTTATCAAAATTCATATAACACTAGACTCTAGAAAATTTTATGAAAGAAATATGTTATTTCTGATGTGAGCAAAAGACAAAATAACACTGACTCAGAGACTGTCACAGATTAAATATGTGCTCTTATTATCTGCAGTACTCTAAAGAGGATGAAAGTCTACTTTATATATTTGTGTGTGTATATGCATATACACATATATATTTCCAACTATTAGGATCTACTTTGTAGATCTGTATGTCCTGATTCAAACATTTTATTATCTTGCCCTCTCTCCCACATCCTTCCATAATCTGTTTCTCTTTTGCCTATGAAATCTATCAAATTTGTATTCTTCTAATTGTCTAAATTGGAAATCCTGGTGCAAATCTTTGATTAATGTCTGTCTTCATTCCATGTATCCTCCAACAAAATGAACGCCTCTTGAGCTACACACTGTACCTTTTATGTCACTGATTCCTCAGTGCTTAGCACAGTGTGTGGTAATTACACAGTAACATTATGTGAATGAACTTTTGTCACCAACATAATGTCTTCTTTCAAAATGTTTTCAATGTCAGCAGAAAGAAAAGGCCCTTATCTCTTTTAGCTTCCCATTATTTTCTCTCTATTTCAAGTTTCTCTATCATGCAAATAGCTCTCAGATGGTCCTGTCATATCTAAAATGTCCTTAAAAAAAAAAAACCTTATTTCATCATGTCAAGAACTCTAGAACCCTGAACATGTGAAGTTCATTAAAAACCTTCCTACTCTCTCTTGTACCTTGTTCCAACTTTCCCTTTTGGTTTTCAAAATCCTAAACGATCTGGCTCTTAATCTATCAATTTGATCTTATTTGTTCTTATTCCATGACACATACCATAAACTCTAGTCTAACATGTAACTTCTTCACTATGGCTTCCTATTACCTACCACACAAAGCCCAAACTCCTCTGCTTAGCTTTCCAGGTTCCGCCAGACTTTAATTGTCAGGATTATCCAACATATACCTCTCCTTCAGTGTGTTGGTTTCCACATTGGTCCTTGAGCATACCAGTCCCAATGCAACTTTTGCGCCTGTAATTTCCTCTGCCTATGAAAACAGGCAAGTCATATTTTTCTTCTATAGGTGTGTATATCATTTATCAAATGACTAAGCACAGAACAGGTACTCATTAAAAACATGACTGATTATTCTCAAGAAGAAAAACAAAATTTTATTCCTTTCTATTGGAAAACCTTAGCATTCCTTACTAGAGATTTAGAAACAAGACTGCACTAAAATTAAGACTATTCTGGTTATGTCAACTTTTGGCAATCTTGTTACAATATCTTTATAATATAGTTCTTTTTTATGTAAATTGAGGTAACACACTCAAGTTACATAAAAAAGAACTTTTATTCATGCACCAGATTCACAAATGTTTTTTCCTTCATCCATGGTCTCTGAATAGAAGGCTGTTAAGAGCCACAGAAAGCAAGCTGTCCATTATTCACTTATATCAACTTTAACTCTTAATTAGATCCAATCTCTTAATTAATATAATCCCCCCAGTAATGAAGCCTCCTTTAACAATGAAGCCTTACCAAATTTGACTAATAATAATTTTTTCAAAGTAAGCATGAGAAACTACCTCAAAAAAATGTAAACCAAGCTTTTAACTCTACACCAAAATACAAGAACCACCTTTTTGACAAAACTTGCTTAATAAGTGATTTCTATCTATAAATATGTCTAATCCTTTCCATTACAAGTGTGCCAGTTTATGAGACAGTTGCAAATCAAGTTCACCAGCTTAATAAAATGGGGCAGGGGAGATGTCAGAAAATAGAAGAAAAGGGCACTGCATAAAGCAAAGCAAGTATAGAGTTATATTAAAATAGAATACAATTATGACTAGAATTATCAAATTACAAAAGTCTAAAATCTCAGTGAGTGTGTTTCTATATCTCAGGTGATACCTATGTTATATTGGAGAAAAAAGTAGTATTCATTTTTTTAAAAGGTCCTCCTCTATGCTTCCATAGAATTTAGTTTACACTTCTCATGTCACAACAGAATGTATACAAGTTTAGCATTTTGTAGGGCAGAGAATGCACCTCATGTATATCCTTATGTATCACAGCACCCAGTCCAACATCTGGCTCATAGCTTATCAGAGAACCCACATTATACAGTCTTCACTTAAAGAGTAATGATACTATGGGTACAAATAACTGTGAATCACATTTGAATCATGTAATCCAGATTCCTGTTTAAAAATAAGATGCCTATAAAAGTTTGAGCATTATGGTAGGTAAGGCTTAAAGAACACAAATTCACTGGCCCAGATTTTACTGTTGACAGATTCTTAAGTTACCCTGAAATCTTGGTCTCTCGGGTAATGTTTTACATTGTTTTGCTCAAAGAATGAGCAAATGAATGAATAAATTAAAAAGTATATAAACACTTGCTCCTTGCCTGACATTATACTAAAGATTAAGAGAATCAAAATCAAGTTTTGCCATTATCACAGGTTCTCATAATGTCCTCAGAGTCAAGATAATGAGTTCACTTCTAAGGGATCCAATCTTCTGCATAAAATATGTATGATTCTTCAATTAACCCTCAACAAAGCTCACAAAAAACTTTACATATCTGATAGTTCTATGTATACACATGTAAGTAAATAAATGACTCTATATGAGTCAAATAACTGCAAAAAGTCATGCCTCTATTTAACTGCTTATGCCAAAAAAAAAAAAAAAAAAGCTTGACATTTTAGAATGCACTTTGGAAGCATGGAAGCATGAACTTGCCTTCTAGAATATTATACAAAGGAAGTAAGAACTTCATGTAATAATTTATGTGTTATAATGTTCATCACAGAATTATTGACAATGACCAAAAAAATTGTAGGCAACTCAAAACGTTCAACAATAAGCAAATGGCTAAATTATAGTGCATCATATAAGGGAATATTGTGTAGCAATTAAGCGGGGGTAGGGGGTGTCAAAATACATTTAATAGAATGAGAAAATAGCATTACATGAAAAAAGATAAAATAAATTACATTAGATCTCGATTTAAAAAATATATATACATACACAATGCACCTATACAAAAAAATGAACAGAAATATATACACTTAAATCAATACATTTCTATGTATAGTGAAAACTTTAAGTTTTTTTCTTTGTATCTTTCTATATTTTTCAAATTCCCTACAATGAAGAAAAGAAACCACGTTTTTAAAAAGCTTTCTATCCTTACAGCTAGATGTCTGTGTGTATGTATTTTTTTTTAAAGTGTACATTTTTTGTTAGGGAATGAGGGCGGTCTGGGGATGGGGTAGGTACAGAATCTAGAATGCAGCATCTGCTCATGGATGAAAGCACAAAACTATCTAAATTCATCCAACCAGGCTTATCTGTAAGTTTACTGTAAACAGTTTACTGTAAACAGACAACCTAGGATTGAAAACTACTAATAAACTAACCAATAATCACAGTATCATGGACAACAATACTATTATAAGAGAACTGTCTTTATAAAGAATATTGATATGTAATATAAGGATCAGTTTAGAGTAGTCAGAAATGAGGGACCTTCTTTAGAATAAAGTGTCAAATAGCAAAACAGAGGTAGAGACAAAAATGAGCTCCATGCAATGAATAAAGTTGTTTCAGCTATATGCCAAGTATATCCTACAGTGCTAAAAAAATTTAAGAGCTCCTCTCAGGTATACCCAAACACTTAAAATAGCAATTAACTATGAGTTGCTTTATATTTAAATAGAAAACATATACCTGATAAAATGTATAAATGTTATATCCAATCACCTCTCTGCTTCTAGGAAATGTACTTGCCTGTATTGATCTAAGCAGGCACAAAGCAGCTAAATTATAAAAAAGGTCTGAAAACAGCAGCCTTGTAACATCTAAACATTCCTTCAAGCTATATGGTACCATGAATTCATATTTAAGTAAAGAAAAACTTACAGTCATAAAAAGCTACATACCAATGAAAAACATTTTGAGAAATGTTTAATTGAGTATATGCTCTATACTATTTAAATATACTGTTAGGTAATATAGTTTGAGTTTTAACTGTTATTTAACATATCCTCTTAAAATCTGAAGTATGATGATTCTTTCCCCTGGTTTCACACTCCTCAATCTGGCGAACACTGGCTTTTCTCACTTATACTTAAAAGTAGAACCAAAATTAACAGCTTTAAATATAGAACTTTATGCCAATACCATGCCCTGCTTTGCTTTTTTTTATTCACTGAGTTATCAGCAACATCATATTACTGCCAGGAACTTCAGTTGTTTCACTTTAGAATGTTACAACAACTCACCTGGGGAATACAAAATAGTCTACAAAATTGGTTGACAGTTAAAGTCCTCAGGGTTTACTTGATCACAGTTATTTACATCATTTTAATTAAAAAATAATAATCAATGAAAATGAATGCCATATTAACATTCCACTTCAGAATCCACAACTCAAATACTTCAGGAATTAATGAGCCAATAAAAACCACATAAGGTTCTAAAATACCAATAAATTAGCCTTCTGTATCTGAGTAAAATGTTTTTAAAAAGAGTCAATATAAATGGTGAAAAACAAATAATGATATTCAAGTATTTTTATTTTTAATCAACTAAAATGACATTTGTAATTGAAATTATGAGATACGGTCCCTCAAACACATTTAGATAAATAAATGCTAGTTCTTCCACTATCTAGCTTGTATGGTCTCGGACAGGTCAATTTCATGTCTGTAACCTTAAATCTGTCTGTTTCTGTAAACTGGGGATGATACCAATCATCTCAGAGTTATGAGATCTGAATGGATTAACAAATGGGAGAACACTTTATAAATGAAAAATCTCTATGCAAATGTAAACCATAATCTTTCCATTCTGATTAAAAGCAACATTTATGTTCTATTTTAAAACTATCAAAAGTTTAATATGTGAAGATTTAATACTAGAACTAAAAAAAAACTATATTTAATCACTAAATGCCAGGACTAAAAACAGCTCTAGACTTCTATGCATAAAACTAAAATCAAACAGAATCCTGTAACAGTTGAAATATGTTTTTTTCCTCTTACTAGTCACCTACACCTTTTACATATTTCAGATATACCTACCAGAAACTATGTTACTGCTAATTATCTTGCCCCCCAAGGTAGCTAATGATTTGGGTACTACTGTAATGATGCTACCACTGGTAGTTTTCACGTAGGTTGCAGCTCCAGGGGTTGCAGCCATCCGACCTATGGATGGACTCACTGTCGGCCGGGTATAAGTTGCCTGTGTGCCTATAAAAAATGAAAAGCCAAAAGAAAAACTTATCATTACTTATAGAAGAATGACAATTTAGGCAGTTAAAAGTATGATTTAATGTAACCTACACTGCTTAACTTGAAAATGGAAATTTGAAGTGTTGAGACATTAACAATTTACAGTGTTTTCAATGTACATAGCAAGAACTACAGCCAAGTCAATTCGAATTAATTTTACACATAAAATATATTGATGTGTTGCATCAAATTACCAACCCAAGAAAAAGTGTAACTTTGTTCCTTTCTTCCACTACCCTTCTTCCACTAGTTTTATGCCAAAATAAACTTAAATTTAATCATCTTTCCTGCCAGAGCATTTAAGCTATTTCTGTTATAGATTTTAAGTCCTCTGCATCTGTTTTGTGCTGTCTCAGTGTCAAACCCAACGTCAATATTCAGCAAATAAGGCAGTACTGTTTGCCTAAAATTTTATAAACTTTCACTGTTTTATACTCTGCTACTCTGTTAAGAGTTTTCCATCATTTTACTAGAGATTAAAGTTGAAACTGCCAAGAATAGCCAGGAATAGTTCTTCTTAGCCTAAAAAGTTCACTATTTACATATTTCCTTAATTTTAACTGACTTGTTAGAATATGTTTCTTCATATCTCTAAAGGATTTTATACTCTTCCCCACTATTTCTAGGGCTTTTTTCTTTTTCCCAAACAAGAGTTAAAAACTAACCAGATGAACCTGTTGTCATTTCTTACAAATCCGGTAACTCAGAAATTCCATTCCTACACTAAGAATGAAGATAACTAAGATAATATCTTCTTCAACTGAAAAAAGTTTTTTTGTAATTAGATTCAGAGGTCATTGTGATAACTATTTTAAACAACCTCCTCCCCCCAAAAATGCTTTTAGCAATTTATTCATCATTTAAAAATACAATCCCTATCCAAAAAAGGAAGGAGGGAAAGAACATTAGAATTAATTTAAACTGGTTACAAAGATACAACTGAATCAGAAATCAACCTAGTGCAAAATAATTATGCTATATAAATTCATAATTTGAATTAGTTGAGTTATAACTAGAAAAAACTCAACTTGAACTTATTTTTTAAAAAAAGCACTGGGTTTGCATGACTTTGTGGACTTGTATAAATTGCTTAATGTAAGTCTTTGTTTTGTAGCTGAAAATGGGAGCTAATAAAGCCTAAGTTAGAGTTAAATGCAATTTCTGTACAGACCTTTATACACTGGCCAATAAATGATAGCTTACAAACTTCAGAAAGGTTATCATTTTACACTATTTAGATTCTATCCTCTAAAAACTGTTCCTCTCACAAAGTTTGGTAAGACTTATACAAATTTAAAATAACAGTAATGGATAATTCTAATATTAATAGTAATAGCTACTGAGCACTCTGCTGGGGACTTTACATACTTGATTTCATTTAATACTTAACAATAACCTTTGGTACAGGTATTATTATCCCATTTAAACAGACAAAAGATTTAGAGGAATTAAGTAACTATTCAAGGTCACAAAGGATGATACTATTTTAATTGTTCTTACACTGTCACTTCCCTGGGCATAGCCAGGTTACTCTTATATCTAGGCAATATGCCATCGTGTGCTTTCTCAGTCTGAGTAATGCTTATAGACCGACTCTCAACCGCATCAAAGTGAGATCCTTGTGAGCTGGGACTCCTTATTCTCCTAATAAGGTGAATAACATTAAACAAATAAACAAACAAGTAGCTTAGTAATTAGAAATTGTAGTATGTGCTATAAAGGAAAAGAATAAAGGACAGTACAACAATAAGAAGAGAGCTATTTTAAGTTAGAGAGAAGCAGGAAGTCATGAAAGGCCTCTTTAAAGAATTGTCTCATTAATCTCTATCTCCAGTGTCAAACACATTGTAGGTACAAAGGAATTAATGAATATATGACGAATGACTGAACTAATTAATGCTCAAGAAAACTTACCAGTAGGAGTGGTTACCAGTTTAGTTGTCATAATCGCACCATTACTGCTAACAACCATAATAGGGGAATTGCTACTCGTGGGCAGAGTTGCTGTCACTGGTTTGGGTAAAATTTTACTTGGTTGAACTTGTTGTGTGATGATTTTAACACCTTTGAAAGAAGAAAATTAAGTATCAGTACAAATTATTTTTTAAAACATATAATTTATATCAACCCAAGAGGGCAGTAGTTACACACATGTACTCAGTCTCACCTAAAGAAAAGCTTTCTTCATATGGATGAAACTCTTTAAATTTTTATTTCTCAAATTCCTATCTTTCCGAATTTCTCTCATTAAAAATACAATTAAAACATTTTAGAAGTTATTAAATTCTCTTAAAAAATATTTTTTCCCTTTGTCTAGGACCATGTCATATATAAGAGCTTTCAAACCAAATTAGCCATTCACTGGAACTTTACAGATAAACAATCTATACCATGCACATGACTGGGATGAAAGAATTAGTATAAGTCAAAAACAAATGTTAATGTAGCTTTATATATTCCTAACTATACCAAATATTTCACTAACCACTTAAACTATAAAGGTTGTTAAAAATTTAAGGAGCAAGAACATTTTCTTTTTTAATCTTTATTTTTAATAGTTCACTTTGTCAAATACAAAATAAAGGATACACTATTACTGCACCTATAAAAAATATGTATGTGGACAAAAATTTGAAGGGAATATGTAACAAAAAAATTATAAGGTTAGGGTAGAGAGGTTATAATTTTTTTTACATTTTTCAAAGTTTCATTTTAAATGTTATAATTGTTACACTGATTTTCCAAATGTACAATGTTCATTTAAAAGAAATATTTCATGCTAACTACAAATTTAAGTACTAATAATTGTTAACTGAGGAAGAAAATTTTGGTAAACTTTTTCCCTATTAGCTAAAATAATTCATGGAATAGAATGTATTCCATAGACAACCACAATTGTATTACTTTTTTGGATGGTGATTAGGTTGAGACATTAGGAAGCAAACAAATCTATTTAATAGCTTTAAATAATTTTAAGTTTCTTGTAGCCAACAAAAAAATTAAAATTGTAACATAATACATGCCTTCTAGAGTTATTATGAAGATTAAATAAATCAAAATTATAAACTGTTTATAGAAATAAAGGAATTCTGATTATAATCATAAAGAGTGAAGCTGTAAGGGAAAAATTATTTCTAGTATTATATGATTAATGAATTATAATAATGCTTAAGGCACATAAAAAGAAGTCCCCAAAGAAATGACCACATATAGAAAAAAATTTAAGAGAATCATAAGAAACTAATTTGCTCATGCTACAAATAAGTTAAAAATTTGGACCAAATAATTAATTTTCTAGAAAAATACTGTTTATCAAAATTGACCTCGGAAGAGACAAATTTCCTTAAAACAAATTTTTAAGAGGTCCTCCCTCTTTGCCATAAAATAGCAGGCCCAGAAAGTTTTAAAGACAATTCTACAGTCCTTTAAAAAGAAGATAATTCCAAAATACTTAAAACCATTCCTCTTAAAAGTTCTCATAATACATACACACACACACACACACACACAAATTACACCCGTATGATAATGGATATTAACGAATGTTAGCTAAACCTATATAAAATTATTATGTTGTATACTTAAAACTAATACAATGTGTCAATTATATCTCAATTAAAAACCAACAAAAACTACTCCTGAGATCGATTTCTAACAAAGCATAAAGAGATCTGCTAACCTGCTGATCCAATGAAAATAATAAGAGTAATAAAACAACCAATGAAAAGCTCTGGAAATGGTCCCAAGGACCAACAAAGAAACATCTATTCAAAAAAATATACAAAATATCAGTAAGAAAAGGAAGATCTGTGGTATTTAAACCAAGACCTATTCCTCCTTACCCCTACTACAAGTGAGGTAAAGACTCCTCTACATACTGCTACAATCAAGAACCAAAGGTTTCCTATTCCTCCAGTTGGAGGTCTGAGAGGCAACAGGACTTCTGGATCTCATCTTGCCCCAGGTACCTATTGCTAAGGCTGGCTAAGTCTCTTGAAAGTGCAGTCAAGAGGTGGGTGCTCCCTTCCGCCCAGCATCCAATTCATAGAACAAAGGCTCCACTTGGGCATGGTGTCACAGGAAAGACTGGGGTCCTAATCACCACTGCCTAGCTTGTGAGACAGTGGCTCCACTACCAGGAGAATTAAGCCAAGAGGATCTTAGGCTGCTTCCCATCTTTCTACCCCTGCCTTCAATGACCGCTCAGCTCCTAAAGCAGTGGTGTCATTCAGAGAAGCATGCCACTGACCCTACACCCAGAGCTCCAGAACTACCTGAAGGTAGAAATAGGTCATAAAACCGGTAGTTCCTAATCTCTTCCCAAAGGAACTGACTTCATTTGTAAAAGAGCATGGAGAAATTCAAGCCTGAATGTATTATAAAGAACAGTGGAGGATGTGATCAAAGGTAACTGGACTATAGGCTAGGCAGTTTGCTGGAGAAAGCTGAAAAATACAGAAACTCAGAGGAATCCTCTTTTGGTCTGACAAATATCAAAAATAGAACTCTGTAACTACTATTCCTTCAAAGTAACCATAATTTGTATTAGTTTATAGAGAGCAACTTCTGCTCCAGGGCATTGTTGAAATAGTGCAATCAGTTAGTAGAGTTTAACAGCTGAGTGTGGTCAAGGAAACAAAGAGAACCAATACCAATACTACTGTCATCGCAGAATAACAGTGGGCATACCCAGAGCTATACATCCCTGACAAACAGCAGCAGAGACTTGACTTCACTAAAATAATTGACCTAGTCACTAAATAACAAATAACCAAGCAAATAAAAATAACAAAATGGGGGGCAGGTAGAAGAAGACCAGTGCCCAACTATATCTAATATCTAAAATATTAATTTAAATATCTAAAATGTATAGTTTCCAACAGAAATCATTAGGAGGCATGCAAAGAAATAGGAAAATATGACCCTACACTTGAAAAAAAAAGCAGGCAACAAAAGCTACCTGTTTGAGTGACCCAATATCAGACTTAATAACAACAAAAAACACTTCAAAGTAGCCCTTATAAATATGTACACAAAACTAAAGAAAAGCATGATGATAGAAGCAAAAAGGGTATAATAACAAAATGGCATCAAATAGAGAACATTAATAAAGCGACAGAAATTACAAAAAGGACCAATTGAAAAATGTGGAGCTGAAGAGTACAGTAACCGAAATAAAAAATTCACTAGTGAGGCTCAAGAACAGATCTGAACTGGCAAAAGAAATAATCAACAAATTTGAGAATAGATCAATAGAGATTATGCAAGTTGAAGACTAGAGAGAAAAGAAATAAAGAAAAAGGAATACAGCCTCAAAAAAACGTGAAACACCACTAAATGCACCAATATATATGTAATGGAACTACTAAAAAGGAACAGAGAGAAAAAGAAAAAAAAATTCGAAATGCCCCAAATTTACTCAAAAGCAGTAACTTATACATCCAGGAAGCTCAGTAAACTCTACATAGGATAAATACAAAGATATCCACAGACAGACATACCATACTGAAAATCCTGAAAGTCAAAGACAAGAAAAAAAATCTTGAAAGCAGCAAGAGAAAAACAACTTACCACTGACAAGGGAACTGCATTAAAGCTGACAACTGACTTCTCAGCAAAAATGATGCAGGTCAGGAGGCAGTAGGATAATGCATTCTAAGTTCTCAAAGGAAAAAACTATCAACCAAGAATCCAATATCCAGCAAATAAAGTCTTCTTACCAGATAAACAAAAACAGAGAGAATATGTTGCTAGCAGAGGGCCTTACAATGGATACTAAAGGAAGTTCTATGACTAGAAGGAATAGGAAACAATACAATGACATCCACTCTTGCCAGTAATATTCAACATTTTACTAGAGGTTCTACGCAGAGAAATTAAGCAAGAAAAAAACACACAAGATATCAGATTATAACAGAAGAAACTATCTCTATTTGCAGATGACATGATCTTTTATACTTAAAAAATTTTAAGGAATTTTTCAAAAACTATATTACAACTAAAAAGATGACTTCAACATAAGTTCAGGATACAAAATCAACACACAAAAATCAGTTATATTTCTATACATTAGCAAAGGAAAATCCAAAAGATAAAATTAACTATTTTTACAACTTCAAAAAGAATAAAATACTTAAAAATAAATTTAACAAAAGAAGTGCAAATTTTATACTCTGAAAACCACACGACATTGTTGAAAGAAATGAAAGAAAATCTAAAATAGAAAAACATCCTATGGTCATGAATTAGAAGATTTAATTTTGTTCAGATGCTTATATGCTTAAGCTTATCTACAAATTCACTGCAATCCCAATCAGAATCTCAGCTGTAGAACTGACAAGCTGTTCACAAAACTGTAACTGTAATTTTGTCATACAATTGCAAGAACACAGAATGACCAAAACAATTTTTAAAAAGAAAAACAAAATAGGAGTACTACCACTTCCTGATTTCAAGGCTTACTACAAACCAATGGTAATCAAAACAGTGTGGTACTGCAAGCAAACAGACATAAATTAATGGAATAGAATTGAGAGCCGAGAAATAAACTCATATACATGGTCAGCTGATGTTCAACAAGGGTACCAAGACCATTCAGCAGAAAAAAAAAATTCTTTCCAATAAGGACAAATGGTATTAGGATGGTATTAGGACAACTGGATAACCATATGCAAAAGAATAGAGTGAGATCCTTTTATCACACCATAACAAACTATCAAACTCTTAGGAAAAAACAGGGATAAATCTTTATGACCTGAAATTTGGCCAAAAAAAAAAAAATCTTAAATATGACACAGAAAGAATGAGCACCAAAAAAAAAAAGGAAGAAAGAAAAAAAGGAAATTGGGCATCTTCAAGATTATCTTCAAGATATCTCACAGAACAGGAGAAAATCTTTGCAAATCATATATCTGATAAGGGCTTAATATCCAAAATATACATATTAAAAAAAATTGTACAACTCAGTGACAAAAAAGACAAACCAGGGGTAGGCACATGAAAAGATATTCAACATCAAAACCAAAATAGAATACTACTTCACATAAACTAGGATAGCTAGAATCAAAAAGTCAGAGAAAAACAAATGTTGGAAAGGATGTAGAGAAATTGGAACCTTCATACACTGCTGGTAGAAATGTAAAATGGTGCAGCCACTTTGGAAAACAGTCAAGCAGTTTCTCAAACAATTAAACACAGAATGATCATACAGCTCAACAATTCCACTCCTAGGTATATACACAAGAGAACTGAATACCCCAAAACTTACACATGAATGTTCCTACAGAATTATTCTTAACAGTCAAAAGGTAGAAACAATCTAAATGTATACCAATGAACAAATGAATAAACAAAATGTGAAATATTATTTGGCCATAAAAAGGAATGAAGTATTAATACATGCTACACCATGGATGAACCTTGAAAACATTAAGTGAAAGAAGCCAGTCACAAAAGACCACATATTATATTATTCCATTCTTATGAAAATCCAGAATATAGAAACTGAGAGACGGAAAGTAGAGTAGGGCCAGAGAGGTTGCCATAGGGAGTAGGAAGATGATAGGTTAAAAAGAACAGGATTTCTCTTTGAAGCGATGGAAATGTTCTAAAATCAACTGTAGTGATGGCCATACCTATCTGAGAATATACTAAATATCACTGAATTCCACACTTTAAATGAGTTAAATGGTATGTAAATTATATCTTAATAAAGCTATTTAAAAAATCCAGCATTAAAAAAATGGAAAACTACAATTTTTTCTTGGAAGCACATTTAACATTGAAATTAAACCCTGCCAGAGACTGCACATGAGAAACTACAGACCAATTTCCTTGTGACTATCAACACATTGTATTATCCACACCTCATACTAGGATAGATTTCAAAAGATTTTAATGTGAAAAATGTGAACTATAACTAAAACTCTTGAAGCTTGAGAAACCACACTGATAAATTCAACCATATAAAACAAAAAAGATTTGTACAGCAGAAGTACCTATACATAAAGTCAACAGACAAACTGGGAGAAAAATCTCTGCAAATCATGAAACATGCAAGCACCAATTATCCTGATACATAAAGAATTCCTAGAAATTGATCCGAAAAAAAAAGACCATAGTAGAAGAATAGAAAATGAATACATACAGTACACAAAAAATAAAATGCAAAAGGCTCTGAAACATATAAATAGTTGCTTCAAACTCACTCTCTATAAGAGAAATAAAGACAACACATTGAGATAATGATACCTCTCCCCAACCCCAGCCCAATCAGATTGGAAAAAGGTAACTGTTTAATAACATACTGGTGAGAAAGGGTACTGTGAGGAAACTGGAACTCATGTACATTACTAGTTGGAGAATAAATTGAAAATCCCTATAAAAGAATATCTGGAAATATGTATCAAAATTTTAAATTATTTTATCTTTTGACACACTCCTGGGAATCACACTTTTGTTATTATTATTCCTACTTACAGACATACAAAATGACTATGTACGGTCTTGTTTACTAGTTTTGTTTGGAAAAATCCTAAAAGACTGGAAATAACCTTACAGGGTATTAAATAAATTATGGTACATCCACTACAGAATGCAAAGGCAACTTAATTTTATGTACTGATTGCTTTAAAAAGAAAGATCTCAAAGAAACACTGTTAAGGGAGGGGAAAAGCAAAGTACAGGTGTTATATTCTACATCTATGTAAAAAGGAAGAGATAAATTCAAATTAAAATTTGCTTGTATATGCAGAGACTCTGAAAATACATAGGAAACTAAGACTTTTTTAATGGTTAGGAAACACTGGATAGAGAACCAAGTTATTTACTATATAAGTTTTTATACTTTTCAGCTTTTGATTAATGTAGTCTATATTCAAAAATAAAATAATTGCTTCACAAAGAAAAATGCCACCAAACCTTAGAAACTTGAATACAGCAGTATTATTATATGTTAACCAACATTACGGATATTGAAATCTCCCTTCCTTACTATTAAGATAAAATGATTTCAAACATAGAGTAATATGTGGTTAAAAAAAGTCAAGACTATGATAATATACAAGTATTAAAATACCATGAACACTAAGAAAACAGAACAAAATATTACACTCAAATTTTTTCAGTAAAATCACAGGAAAGCAAGAAACTTTTAAGTATCTCCCACCCCTGCTGTTCCAGAGAGATAATTAAATATACATTTTTGGAACAAGACAAGGATGCCTACTCTCACCATTTTTTAATTCAACATAGTAAGGAAAGTCTTAGAGCGATTAAGCAAGCAAATGAAAAAAAAAAACAAAACCATCCAAATCATAAAAAAAGTAAAACTGTCTCTATTCACAGACGATGTGATATTTTATATATAGGAAACACAATGACTCCACCAAAAAAACTGTTAGAATAAACAAATTTAATAAAATTGTAGGATATAAAATCAATATACAAGTATCAGTTGTTTTATAGAGTAATAAAAAACTATCACAAAGAAAAATTCAGAAAACAGTCATATTTACAATTGCATAAAAAAATAAAATATCTAGAAATAAATTTAACCAAGGAGGTAAAATATCTGTATGCTAAAAAATATAAGGCACCAATAAAAGAAAGTGAAAACACAAATAAATAGGAAAATATTCTATTCTATGCTCATGGATTAGAAGGATGGATATTATTAAAATGTCCATATCACTCAAAGCAAGCCACAGATTCAACTCAACTCCTACCAAAATTGTAATGGCATTCTTCACAAAAAGAGGACAACCCTAAAATTTGTAAGGAACGACAACAAAAAAACCCAAATAACCAAAGCAATCTTGAGAAAGAACTCTAAGGCCAAAGGCATCTTACTTCCTGAATTCAAACAATGTTACAAAACTATAGTAATCAAAATAATATGGTATTGGCATAAAAACAGACACATTATATCAATGGAACAGAATAGAGATCCCAGAAATAAACCCATATTTGGTCGATTTATGTACTACAAAAGAACTAGGAATATACAATGGGAAAAGGATAGTCTCTTCAATAAATGATTATATAAAAACTGGATAGCCACATACTAAAGAATGAAATTAGGCCACTATCTTACACGATACAAAAATTAACTCAAAATGGATTAAGGACTTGAACATAAGGACTAAAACCGGAAAACTCCTAGAAGACAACATAAAGAACAAGCTCCTTGACATCGGACTTGGCAAAGATTTTTTTGTATTTGACACCAAAAGCAAAAGCAATAATAAACAAGTGGGACTGTATCAAACTAAAAAGCTTCTGCTCAGTTAAGGTAACCACCAACAAATGAAAAAGCAACCGATGAAATGGAAGAAAATATCTACAAATCATACACCTGATAAGAAATCAATATTCAAAATATAAAAAGAACTCATATAACTCAACAATAAAAGAAAACAACCTGATTAAAAAATGGGCAGAGGATCTGAATAAACAAATTCCAAAGAAGACATACTAATGGCCAACAGATACATGAAAAGGTGCTCAATATCACTAATTAGGGAAACTCAAACCAAAACAATGAAATATTACTTCATCTGTTAGAATGGCTGTTATCAAAAAGTTAAGAAATAACAAGTTTTGTCAAGAATATGGAGGAAAGAGAACCCTTGTACACTGTTGGTGGGAATATAAATTGGTGCACCAATTATGAAAAAACGTATGGAAGTCAAAAAATTAAAAGTGGAACTACCGTATGATCCAGCAATTCCACTTCTGGGTATTTATCGGAATGAATGAAAATACTATTTTTAAAAGATATCTGCATCCCTGTGTTCATTGCAGCATTATTTACAACAGTCAAGACATGGAAACAATTTAAGTGTCTATCAATGGATGAATGGATTAAGAAAATGTGGTATATCGCTACAATGGAATATTAATCAGCCATGAGAAAAAAAGGAAATCCTGCCATTTACAACATGAATGAACCTTGAAAGTATTATGCTAAGTGGAGTATGGCAGAGAAACATAAATACTACATATGATCTCATTTATATCAACTCTAAACAAATATAAACAAACAACAACAGCAAAAAACAGAGCTCACAGATACAAGAGAACAAATATATTGGTGGCTGTCATAGTTTTTTTTTTTTAAAAGGTGGGGGGTTGACTGAAATGAATGACGTAGTCAAAAGGTACAAACTTTCAGTTATACGATGAATAAGTCCTGAGGGTGCAATGTACAACATGGTGACTATAGTTAACAATACTGTATTGTATATTTGAAAGTTGCCAAGAAAGTAGATCTTAAAAGTTCTCATCACAAGAAAAAAGGTTGCAACTGTGTGATAGACATTAAAATGTTGCAACTGTGTGATAGACATTAAATAAATTCTGCAACACATACATATAACAAATTATGTTGCATACGTAAAACTAATATGTTATATGCCAATTACATCTCAAAAAATTAATAAAATATTCCTATAAAAAAAAGGGAACAAATTGAAAATGTCAGCATCTTCCAAATTCCTTTTCTACCATCAAATAATGTCTGGATTCACTGGAGAAAAAAAAAATCCATTTTCTTTTCTTAAAGATATTATGTTAATAGGCTTTTTAATTTCCCTGTGTCTCAGTCTCCATACTCTACCTGCCTTTCTATTCAATACTTTTATCATTTGACAGCTTACAGTAATTAACTCTTACCTCTGAGTTCCCAAGGCGCTGGAGATGCTTTCAATAAACTGCTAAATTGTTATTCTACAAACCACAAACTTCTTCATTGTACACAATGTCCTACATAATCTTAGCACCTCTGCTCATAACAATTTTATGCTATATTCATAAATATGAACTATACTCTAACACAAGACTCTCCAGACTAACTTTTCCACTGTCCACTTCACATAACCCCAATGGGCCCCAGAGTATAATTCTAAAATCTGGGTTTGTTTCCTCAGCTTTCTTTATCTCTCCTAAGAATTAGTTCATTGAAGGAAAAAAAAAAAAAAAAAAACTATTCCTGCTGGACAAGCTGCTTTTTATCCTTTTTCTATTCCCAAGCTCTAGTTCTCTCTATGTAAGTATTTTCAACAGGCTCTCAAAATACATTTTATAAATTTAAAAACCTGGTGCTTGAGGAAACTGTATATGGAAGTAAATCCATATATATCAGTAGTCTTCAGAGAACTGGTGATCGGAGAAGGATAACCATATCTTGTAAACATTTCCCAGTTACCTGACTCCTGTTTGATTTGAATGGTAGGCTTGATACCAGGTGGCAAAGGAGACTGCTGAGGCTGTTGCTGATGAGATACTGGAGAAGGCTGGGCCACCTGTTGCTGTGTCTGTTGCTGTACTTGATGTAACTGCTGCTTAGGAGACTGTTGATGCTGTTTGGGAAACTGTGCAAGAATCTGAGTTGGGGTACCCACTAAGCTTTTGGGGGAAGGAAGTCTGGTTGATGCCATTTTGATTGCTGATGTAGATACACCTGTGGATGAGTAAGGCAAAAGAAAATTTAATAGTAAACCATAATTAAAATTACTTCTGGCTATTGTAGTAGATAATCCAGACGAAGTAAATTAATAAAAGCAATGATTTACTAAGCACTTAGTAAGTGTCAGATATAACGTGTGGTACTTTATGTATTTGATATCTAGTCCCCAAACTCTGCAAGAGGGGCATCATTGGTCTCACACTCAAAACAAAACAAAACAAAACAAAACACCCAAAACTGATTCCTCCTTGGTGAAAAGTTAGAATGAAAGAATTGGGTAAGATATTCTCACAACTTTCAATAGATTTTCCTTTAGAAAATATAGGTTCTTAGTGAAATATAAGAACAAGCAAACTAAGTTTTGATCTTATTTGTAATACATTTTTTCAAATAGTATTTTACAGATTCTAGTGAGCCAATTTAAACATGGCATTAGATAAAAATAATTCACACTAAAACATTCATCTTATAAACTATTTAAAGCATGGCAAAATGGCTTTTCTACACCTCATTTCCAATAATCTATAAATTCATTTACTGAGAAATCTAACGGGGTCATTAAATAATCATATGAAAAGTTACATGTGGGCATACTCAATATATCTACAGCAAAAAAAAAAATCTGATGCTATAAGCTTTTAAGACATTTCTTTTTAGTGCAATACTAATATGAGCAAGCATGCATACACAGGTAAGGAGTACAGTAACTTCCACTAAAGATCTATGAATTTGAGAAAAATTCTTCCCTCTTTCAGATTTTTCATCAATAATCTTATAATTCATCAACAACACAATAGAACTATTATCTGTAAATAAATTAATATTTCTAACAAAAAGAACCTAGAATATAACTAATTGACCATATCAATTTTGGGGGCACTGCTGAAACAATGAAAAGAAACTGATAAATTACTAGCCCAATTACCAAGTACTTTAGGCTATTTTATACCTTCTTGCACCACACCCTCACCATGGTAACTACACTGCATTATAGAAAAATGTTCAAATAATATAACATCCTTATGTAAAATGTTTCTGGAGAATGATAAAAGAGGGAGAAAAGACATTGAGGAGTCATTCTGACTCTCTAGGTCTCAGCTTCCACATTATGTTGAATTTTCCTAACCCTAAAAGTCTAAGGGGTGCTATGTGGATCTCGTAAAATCACAGTTAAATACTTTGAGAGTAGATGAAGGTGAAGTCACATTTTTGTCTACAAAATGAAGGGCTTATTCACATTACTTACACATGCCCCTACTCACCCCACCCCTCCCTGAATACTAGTATGTTGGTGTCATGTGTGTACTATACTGCTTAGCTGTGCTGAACTAGATTATTACTGGAGCCCCTTTTGACACCAACATTTTATGACTCAATGAATACAAAATGTTATATAAGTGGAGATATCATTTTAAAACTACTTAAAAGCTTTAACCTTTATATTGCATTCATAATGAACTCATATTAATTGAGATAAATTGTGCACATGAGTAATCCCTAACTAAACTATGTTCTCCATATACTTTTGTACAGGAAAAATCTCTTATGCCAGGGTTAAAAGAGCCAGGGTTACTTTAGAATCAAAGAATTGTGTTCAAATCATGCCTTCAACATAAACACAACATAAACACATATTACTTGTATGATCTGATTAAAGTACTTCATCTCTCTGAATACGTATTCATCCAATAAGAACTTACTGAACAAATACTTTATGCTAGATCCTTGAGAAACTATTTTCTATCCATGAAACAATCTCTACATTCAGGAAGGTCAGAGAAAAAGAAAATCACATGATCACACAAATCTATTTTGACAAACTGTAATAAATGCTATCTTTGTTTTAATAAGTAAAAGGTCCTCTTCCTCTTCCAAACAATTTAGCACTAAAAACACCAGGTAGTGTAAAGCAAAATGGATAACTAGGTGGCTAAAGAGAAGATTGGCCAAGCACAGGGTGTCGGAGACTGGCCTAGTATGGGAGTCAGAGTCCAAATATGATAAAAAAAGGTGTCCACAATGGGGAGCACAAGGGACAGCATGTGTGTAAAGTTAGAGCCCACGGAGGATAAAGAGGGGTTCTGTGAGTGTGAGCCACCTAACCCAGGGTTTCAAAGCCACCACTGTAAGGGTTGGCTAAGGTGGTATAAGAGTCCAAAACTGAAGACTTCTGGGTGGGAGGATGGCCTGGCACAAGTCTCAGAACCATGCAGGGTGAAACAAACACAACGCAAAAAGGTGACATAGGGAGGGTGTCAGAACTCAAGTGAGGTAGTAGTCCACAGGACATTAGAGCCTGAAAGAAGTGAAGAAGGTATCTGCATGGAAGTGAGGGCAACAGCAACAACAATGGAAAACTGGTTACATACTGGCAAACTGGTAAATAAGTATATGAAAGGTAATGGAAGCTAAGTTTTTCTCTATCAAAGAAGGGAAGGGAGAAAACTAGACTTAACAAGCAGTGCTTGACTGAAATCAGATATATCAGTATGAACCCATAGCTTTCAACATATAGAAATAAATATAGATGCAAATATATGTATAAATGTAAATATGTGAGAATATAAGTGTTCATACAAGCACATGCACACAAACACGAACACAATGAGCATATCTAGCTAGCACCTAGATACTGGTTTCTACATATCACTTTCCACTAAAAAGAAATCAGGGCTCCATGAAGAAATGACTGATCCCAGGGCTGGAATAGGAAAAGTAGAAGATGAGTTGATAAATAAACTCATAAAAAAGTTATTTTCCCTCTTTTGTAATTTCTTTAAAAGAAAATTGACTGTTAGACTAACAATGCAAGGTAGGGTTTATACGTATATAGAATTAAAATGTATATACCACAGAGCAAAAATAAAAGAGAAAATAGAAGTGAACTAAGATTACAACAAAATATGGGAAGTGGTATATTACTCGAAGAAAAACTGTTATAAGTTAAAAATGTATATTGTAAGCTCTAGGGCTGAGTTCTTAATCAAGGGCATTTTTTTTCAACCCTCCCCCCATATTTGGCAATCACTAGCAACACTTTTTTATCGTTATGACAAGGGGTATGCTACTAGGTCAGGAATGCTGATCATTATATAATGCAAAAGTTAGCCCCTCACAACAAAGAATCATCTGTTCTAAAATGTCAGTTGAGAAGGCTACTCTATAACAACTATGTTTTTTTAAAAAAGCATAGTTAATAAACCAATGAGCCAATGGAAGAGATAA
Organism: Macroglossus sobrinus; assembly: GCA_004027375.1. Classification (NCBI taxonomy): domain Eukaryota; kingdom Metazoa; phylum Chordata; class Mammalia; order Chiroptera; family Pteropodidae; genus Macroglossus; species Macroglossus sobrinus. The sequence goes on from PVKZ01000193.1 coordinate 534,466, forward strand.
AATGAAATCTTTAAAAATAAAAAATCTTTATAAAAATCTTTTAAAAATTTTTTTTAAAAAAACGTACAGATGGTCAGGAATAGATAAAAAAGCAAGACCTAACCCTGCAATGTTCATAAGAAATGCATCTTAAATACAAAGGTACAGATGGGTTAAAACTAATGAAAAAAGACATATCATGCAAAAACACTAATAAGAAAGTTGGAGTAGCTAAATTAATATCAGAAAAGGTAGGCATCAAAATAAGGAGTATCACCAGAGAAAAAGAACATTTTATAATAAAAAGGAGGTAAGGAAGCTATAGAGGAAAAGTTGGAAGATAGTAGAGGCTGGTTCATGGGGTTTAAGAAAGGAAGCCATCTCCATAACATAAAAGTACAAGGTGAAGCAGCAAATGCTGATGTAGAAGCTATAGCAAGTTAGTCAAAAGATCTAGCTAAGATAATTAATGAAGGTGGCTATTCTAAACAACAGTTTTTCAATGTAGACAAAATAGCCTTATATTAGAAGATGCTATCTAGTATCTAGGCCTTTCATAGCGAGAGAGAAGTCAATGCCTGGCTTCAAAACTTCAAAGGACAGGCTGATCGTCTTGTTAGGGGCTAATGCAGCTGGTATCTTTAAGTTGAAGCCATTGCTCATTTTCCATTCTGAAAATCTTAGGGCCTTTAAGAATTATGCTAAATCTATTCTGCCTGTGCTCTATAAACAGAACAACAAAGCCTAGATGATAGCATATCTGTTTACAACATGCTTTACTATTTTAAGCCCACTGTTGAAACCTAGTGCTCAGAAAAAGATTCCTTGCAAAATATTATTGCTCATTGTCAATGCACCTGGTCACCCAAGAGTTTTGATGGAGATATATGAGATGAATGTTTTTTTTTTCATGCTGGCTAACATAACGACCATTCTGTAGTCTATGAATCAAGGCATAATTTCAACTTTAATGACTTACTATTTCAGAAATACATTTTTTAAGACTATAGCTGCCATATATTCCTCTAATGATTCCAAGCAAAGTAAACTGAAAACCTCTGGAAAGCACCATTCTATATGACATTAAGAACATTCATGATTCATGGGAAGAGTCAAAATATCAACACTAATAAGTTTGAAAGAAGTATATTCCAACTCTCACAAATAACTTTGAGGAGTTCCAGGCTTCAGTAGAGGAAGTAACTGCAAATGTGATAAAAATAGCAAGAGAACTAGAATGAGAAGTAAAGCCTGAAGATGTGAATGAATTGTTATAATCTCATGATAAAACTTTAATAGATGTGTAGGAGTTGCTTCCTAAGATGAAATCTACTCCCAGTGAATATACTGTGAAGATTGTTGAAATGACAACAAAGAACTTGGACTATTATATAAACTAAGTTGATAAAACAACATCAGGGTTTGAGAGGACTGACTCCAGTTTTGACAGAAACTCTAGTGTGGGTAAAATGCTATCAAATAGGCATTGCATGCTACAGAGAAAGCATTCGTGAAAGGAAGAGTCAATAAATATGGCAAACTTCATTGCTGTTATTTTAAGAACCTGCCACAGCCACCCAGCCTCCTTCTACTATCACCACTCTTATCAATCAGCAGTCATCAAGATCAAGGTAAGACCCTCCACCAGCAAAAAGATTATGACTTGCTGAAGTCTCAAGTGATGGTTAGCATTTTTTGGAAATGAAGCATCTTTTAATTAAGATATATATATTGTTTTTTAGACAAAATTCTATCGCACACTTAATAGACTACAATATCGTGTAAACACAATTTTTATATGCACTGGGAAGCAAACAATCTGTGTGATTTGCTTTATTGTGATATCTGATTTATTGCGGTGGTCATGAACTAAACCTGTCATATCTCTTGAAGTATGCCTGTGTTGGGTAAATAATTCATGAAGTCCACAAAATAATATGAGGGTAAGAATGAGATGAAAGAAAATTTCTCTCACCAAGGTAAGAGAAAAAGACAATGGCAACAGGATTTCTCAGAGCAACAGGTAGAATAAAAAATAGAAAGGTCACAGTAATCAACCCAAGTAATATATAATAGCCTATTCTTTGGTCAATGAGGAACAAGAAGAATCAGATACATAAGAAATAACAGAAAAGCTACTTATAGCTTCTAGTCTGATAAATATGTAGTCTAGAGGGGCAGAAGAAAGAGAGGAATCAAATATAAAGAAGCAGTCCTCTAAAATAAACTATTTTCTTCTATGCACACAAGCACATTTCAATTATCACCTTTTTTTTTTGTATTTCCAACACCAAACTTATAACCACCAAATTAAAAATTATCCTTTCCAATCAAGAAATACAAATTAATAAAAAAAAAAGTCACAGGGATGTACAGCATAAGGAATATAGCCAACATTACTGGAATATTATTAAAATTCTAAATTTTAAATTGAGTGCTGTTCTGAGTAGTGTGATGAAATCTCACATCTCCCCACTCTGTTCTGCCTGGGGAAGTAAATCATCCCTTTGTGCAGCATATCCACACTGTACTACTGCTGCAGTTTCATGGTGTTTGTGTTCAAGTAACTCTTACAGTAGCCTAACACTATATCACAATGTCTCATCATTCACTTCACTGCATCTCATCACATAGGCATTTTATCATCATCTCACATCGTCACAAGGATGAGTACAGTACAAGATTTTGAGAGAGACCATATTCAGATAACTTTTATTGCAGTATATTGTTATAACTGTCTTACTTTATCAGCAGTTATTATTGTTACTTTCTTACTATGCTTAATTTATAAATTAAACTTTATCACAGGTATGTATGTTTAGGAAAAAACACAGTTTATATAGTTCAGTACTATCCATGGTTTCAAATATCCACTGGTCTTGGAATGTATCCCTCTAGAATAATGGGAACTACTGTAATATGTTACCTTTTATCTAAGAAAAAGGGGACATATAATATATACATATTTGTTTATAAGTTAGAAAATGGAAGGATAAATAAAAAACTAATTAAAGGGAAAAAAGGTTACCTACCTATCAGAGAAGGACAAAACAGTGTAAGAATTGTAGATCAAAGGTAGACTTCTCAGAACATACCTTGTTTGTGGATGTGTCTTAGGAACTACATAAATATTTTACAGATAGATAAAATTAAGTCTAAATTTTTAAAATTACAATTTGTAAAAACAAAATGAAATGAATTAACCTAATTGTAATTAGAGCTTAACCACAGAGAAAAAAGTTATTTCAAGTGACTTTACAGTAGAGTAATTCAAATACATATCCTTAATGAGAATACACTAAGGACAAAAGAATCAAAATAAAATCTTAAATTCTGCTTAGTAATCATATTATCAGTCATAATGACTAATTTCTTCAATAAATAAATTACAAAGAAATGAAAAGTGAAGAGACCTATAAGTTAAAAAAACATAAGTTAAAAGACATAACCATATCAATGTAATGTGTGGACCTTATTTAAATCCTAATTCAAAAAAATTTTTTATGACATGATCAAAGAAATTTAGATCCTAACTGGGTATTTTATTATATCAAATTATTGTTAAAAATTCTAGGTGTAATAGTGGTATTGTGAGTTGTGATTTTTTTTTTAGATGTACATGCTAAAATATGTATAGCTGAAATCATACGATATCAGAAAACCATTCAAGATCAGGGATCTTGATAAAACAAGATCAGATAAAACAAGACTGACCATGTGTTACTCACCCTGAAGCTAAGTAATGGGCACATGAGGGTTCATTTTACTATTCTCTCTACTTATGCATGTTTGGAATTTTCCATAATAAAAATTTTTGTAATTATACGTTTTTTTTTTCTAGATTACCAACTCAGAATACCATTCTAATTGGCAGAATTTTAAGAATTCCTGTATTCCAAATATTAAAGAGTGCCCTTACCCTTCCACAGCATGAGCCAACCATACACAATCTCCCTACTCACTACCTTTGAAACCATCTCTACGCTTATAAACATGGAGTCGCAAACCCAACAAGTTACTGCTACTAAATCCCTTCCCTGTCTACCAGCAGCAGCCCTTACAAGAATAACCACAGAGACATCAGCTTTAAAACAGCCTTTCTTCAGTCCCCAACAGAAGCAGACACTGAATGCACTCGTCCCCCACGTACCCATACAGGAGCTACTGAAGCCTTGCAGTCAGAATTACAACTACAGTCTATATATTTATTACCACTTCCAACTAACATTTAGCTTCTTAAAAAAAAAAAAAAAGTCTTACTTTTGTAGCACTAATAATATCTAAATTAAATAGCTCAAAAAGAAATTCAAAATACTTTTACATCTCTCATGCTCTATTGAATTCCAGTGAAATCTCTGAGATGTCCAGCTTCCCTATATACTTAAGGCTCCAAGAGATACAGGATGCTAAGAAGCAAAAGAGAAAATAGATAAGTCATGAGTTCCCCAGATACTCAGAGGGTACCTGGAAAAAATTAAAAATTAAAATTAAAAAACAGAATCATGGAATATTCATTTTGCCTAAAGATATTTCCATAGTAACCAAGAGAAATACCCCTCTTATCTCAAATACCCCTTGGAAGAACAATAATCTTTCTTATCCAGTAAAACTTAAGCGAACTATGTGACAAGTACTGGGAGGGGAAAACAACTGTCAATGGATACTAGTTTAGATACAGGGATCAGTCAGCCGAAGAGACACATGGCCTTTCTTTCTCTCACCTTCAAATTCTGAAATAGTGAATCTGGATCATGCTTACATCCAGCATTTTAAACAGACTCTATGTATAAAAATTATTTCTATTTTTAATACTATAGTTTAATACTTTGAAAATAGAAAAGTTGGAATGCTTTTAGAAAATTATGGTAACAAAAAAAACTTTTCAAATCTATTACCTGTTATTGATTAAAATATTAAATTGGTATTAGAGCCAGAAAATAACAGATGCTTACATTCTACCATTACTACTGTAGAGAAAGAATACTGACTACATCATATCTATGTAATCTCTTCCTTGCTAACACATTTATATAGAACACACTAAACATGACTAAAGCAATTATGAAAAACAGTTTTCCTAGTCAAGTGCTTGCATTCACTATCAGTTCATAAATTAGGATATTGCCAAGTTCCAGTCTATTTCAAGCTACATACTGTTCAAGTAAAATTCAATAAAAACTAAGTACTGTTCTATATTGCTTCTATGCTCCCTTTGATAGACTACAACTTAGAGTATGAATTCTACATAATAAATACTTCCCTCTGATCCCCGACATTGCAAAAAGAAAATTTCTGACATAAGGGAAGAACACAGATACAGAAGAGAGCTAAAGTGATTTAAACTAACAGGAAACTAAAGTTTCCACATTTCCTTTCCTCTGCTAAAAGGAAGCAATTGTTCAGTTCAGCTTTAGTTTCTCTCAATACTTTCCATCACCCACCTACATAGAAAAATTTACAAGACTGAAGAAAAGGCAAATGGTATGTCCTTGAAATCATCTTCCTTCTACTTATCAATGGGTAACTTACTTTGAAGAGCTTGTGTACCTAATGTCTCTTCTGAAGAACCTACAATAAAATAATTTCAAGTTCCTCATTTAAAAATTCTACTATATTAAAGTTATTTGTATATGCCATTTGATATCTGTTGTAGTAAGATTTACTCTACATTTTGTGAACCGTTAATGGCCTAGATCAGAGATCCCTAATCCCCAGGCCAACAGTGGCCTGTTAGGAACCTAGCCGCACAACAGGTGAGCAGCAGGTGAGCAGCAGGTGAGTAGTGAAGCTTCATCTGTATTTGCAGCCGCTTCCCAACATTAGCATCACTGCCTCAGCCCCATCTCAGGCATAAGATTCTCAAAAAAGTGTGAACCCTGTGGTGAACTGCCCATGTGAGGGATCTAGGATGCATGCTCCTTATGAGAACCTAATGCCTGATAATTTGAGGTGAAGCTGAGGCAGTGATGCTTCAGCAGCTGTGAATACAGATGAACATTAGCAGAGAGGTCTGACTGCACAGAGACCATAATAAATCAATTACTTACAGACACACATCAAAACTCTATTAGTGAGTGGCAAGTGACAATTAAGCTGCATCTAGTGACAAACTTTACAGTGGCAAGTGAGCTGATGTACTTCAATTGTATGGCTACATCTGGTGGCAGGCTTGAAATTAGAATCCAACACTTAATTTTAGTCCACACATAGCCCACCCATTATTTTATTTACCACTCCTGTCTGCGCCTCTTTCCCACACTGTGCACCTGTCCCAGTCCCAGTTTTGCTATAAGCTCACAGTCCCAGTTTTGCTAAGTTCACAAGCTACCCCTAGCCAAAACAAGTAAAAAACAAATGCCACTTTGAAAAGGGGGGAAAGACCCAATGATGAGATAAGCAGAAGACTATGATTGCCAACAAAAAGAAAGCTGCATTAAAAAGAAAATACCAAGAATCCTACTTAAATTACGGGTTCATTGCAACAGGTGATTCATATTCTCCAAGCCCGCTTTGTATAAAACATGGCAACTGACTACCCAACGAAGCCATGACAGCTTCATAACTGCTTCGCCGCATGGAGACCAAGCACCCAGCATTAAAACACAAGCCCCTGGAGTTTTTCAAAAGAAAAAAACGTAACCAAAAAGAACAGAAGCAATCATTGAAGGCCACCACTTCATCAAATATGTCTGCACTGAGAGCACTATTCTTAGTGGCTAACTGCATTTCTAGAGCTAAGAAGCCCTTTACTATTGGTGAAGATTTGATCCTACTGTTGCTAAGGACATTTCTCATGAACTTTTAGGAGAGGCTGAGTTCCTCTTTTGGTTAGCACCATAACAAGTCGAACTGATAAAATAGCAGAGGATATTCAAGCACAATTGTTAGGATTAAGTCACCGTGGTACACAATCCAGGTTGATGAGTCTACCAATATTGACAACAAGGCAACAATGCTTATTTTTGTGCAATGTATTTTTCAGGAGGATGTGCATAAAGACATGTTAATGTGCAGTTTTGTTGTAAGACAATACCAAAGCTATAGAACTATTCAAGTGTTTAAAGAATTACATATCAGGAAAACTGAATTGGTCATTTTGTATCAGTATATGCACCGACAGAGCAGCTGCCCTGAATAGATGGCATCTTTCTAGTTTTACTCCGGTCTAAGAGGTTTCTTCTTACACACTATGTCATCCACAGAAAAAGGCTGACTAGCCAAAAATGTTACCTGAACTTAACAACATTTTGTAGGATGTGATTAAAATTATTGACTACATTAAAGTACACGTCCTTAACTCATGTCTGTTCGCACAGTTCTGTGAAAAGGTGGACACAGAGCACACACGTCTTTTCATACACAGAAGTGAGATGGCTTTCTAAAGGGAGATCATTAACCAGAGTTTCTGAGTTACAATAGCTGCTCCAGAGATTTCTTTTAGAAAAACAGTCACCATTGGCAGCACATTTCAGTGACACAGAATGGGTCATAAAACTTGCTTAGTTATGTGACAGTCAACCTGCATGACCAACTCAATTTGTCATTTTAGGGGAGAACAACAACTGTGTTCAAGTCGGCAGATAATGTGGCTACATTCAAAGCCAAAATGAATTATGGGGATGATGACTGAACATTGGGATTTTTGATGTTTCAAACATTAGCAGAGATTTTGAAAGAGACTGAGCCAGGGCCTTCTTTCTCTCAGCTGGTGCGTGATCACCTACCTCAGCTTTCAAAAGAGTTTAAGCATCACTTTCCAACCTCAAAAGACCCCCCAAACTGGGAATAGACCTGAGATCCATTTGTGAATAAGCCAGGTGAATTGATTTTGTCCGTGCTAGAAGAGGATCAACTGCTTGAGATCACAAATGACAGTGGCCTTAAAAAACAACTTCAAATCTTCGTAAATTCTGAATTAAATTCAAGATGGAACATTCTGAGATTGCCACAAAAGCACTGAAAAGCCTGCTTCCATTTCCAACATCCTATCTTTGTGAAGCAGGGTTTTCTGCAGTGATGGCAACCAAAACGAGATTATGAAATAGAGTGGAATAAGAAACACACAGTTTTCCCCCTAGATGGGACTGTGTAGTTAGTTACAGGAAAACAAGCTCAAAACTCCCACTGATTCTGCATTATGGTGAGTTTATAATTATTTCATTATACATTACAATGTAATGATAGAAATAAAGTGCACAATAAATGTAATGTGCTTGAATCATCCTGAAACCATGCCTACCACCACTCCCACAATCCGTGGAAAAACTGTCTTCCACAAAACTGGTCCTTGGTGCCAAAATGGTTGGGGACAATTGGCCTAGATAACTAAATATTATGCGCTAAAAAAAATCTTGGAGTAAATGTATTAATATAAAAAAGCTGCATAACCCACTATCTTGATATTCTCAAATTAAGGGAGGGAGAGTGGTAATCTCTGATGAAACAGGAGACTTTCACACCCAAAGCAGAAAATCATACCCACAGTTTTCTTCAAAATTCCCATATACCACAGGGACAGAATTACATGGTAAATTGCCACTTACCTTGTGCTACTGTTGACATGACCACAGACGGTGTGGAAGATACCACAGCTGTTACTGCAACTGTATTAGGAATAGGTGATGGTGTAGAACTGCTGCTGCCACTGCTGCTACTACTGACCAGAGAGGATTGTGAAGGAGTTATAACCACTGGTGGCTTCTGTGTTGTGGAAGCAATTACTGATGTTGGTACAAGTTTAGTGACTGCTGCATAGTTATGGGATTTGGAGAGAATGTTGGGCACGAAGGTTGAACTTGGTGATGTGGTCACTATAATAACCTGAGAAAGGAAAAATAAGTTATTTTCATATACCTACTATACTACTAATATATATACTCACAGTTAGTTATATACAATTAAAAAATAGCTTATGAAATATGAAGAAACAATTCAACAAAGAGAAATATAAAATTATAAATAAAAGAAAAAATTTTTAACCACCGAATATTTAAAAAGATAACATTCAATGCTGTGCAAGTTACAGCAAAGTAAGCATTCCAATATAGTGCTTACAGAATATTAATTAGCACAATCTTTCTTGAAAATAATTTAGATAGTCGTTCATTTATAAATATTTGTTGAGCATCTACTATGTGTCAGGCATGGTTCTAGATGCTGGGGATAGAGGAATAAACAAAACAGACAATTTGTACTTTCATGGAACTATATTCTAGTATGGGAAGAAAAATAAAAAAGTAAATATATGTCATGTTGGAAGAGACAATAAAGCAGGGTAAGAAATAAAGGATAATGGGAGTGGCTTTATGATTTTTTTTTTTTAATAATGTATTCAATGAAGATCTCTCTGATAAGGTGACATATGAGCAGAAAATATAAGTAAGCAACCAAGGGGTATGAACCATGCTGCTACCCAGAGGAAGAGCATCCAATGACACAGAGAGCAGTAAATACAAGGGCCCTGAGATAGAAGCAAGCTTGGGATGTTCAAGAAATCTCAAGGACATAATGAGGAACTGAATGTATAAAGTAGAGAGTAGTAGGAGACAGACTTGGAGAAGTAATGTAGGACTAGATGATGTAAAATCATGTTGATAGTATATACCTTTGATATGGTATGAAGAAAATGGCACTTTACCTTCATGGTCTTCCTTTTGAAAATCCACAACCCTAGTCTAACCATGAGAAAAATATTAGACAAATTCCAATAGTGGAGCATCCTACAAAATACTTGACCAGTACTCTTCAAAATTGTCAATGTCAACAAAAACAAGGAAAGTCTGAGAAACTTTCATAGCCAAGAGGAGCCTAAGAAGACATGACAAGTATATGTAATGTGGTATCCTAAAACAGAAAATAACAGTAAGTTAAGAACTAAAGAAATCTGAATAAACCATGGACTTAATATCAATGCATTAATATTGGTTCATTAATTATAACAAATGTACCACACTAATATAAAATATTAAAAACAATGGAAACTTAATGCAAGGTATATGAGAACTCTCTACTATCCTCTCAAGTTTTCTCTAAAACTGTTCAGAAAACATTTTTTAAAAAAAAACATTATTCTATCTGCTAGGTTAAAAGGTACAGTAGGGCAGAGACAGTAGAACAGGGAAACAAATTAGGAGGCTCCCGCAATAAAGTAGAGATGATGGTGATCAAAGTGTTCATAGTAGAAGTGGTAAAAAGTGAACAGATTCTCAATATATTTAAAGATAAAACCAACAAGATTTGCTGATAGTTTGATACAAAGAATAGAGGGAGAAAATGGTAAGCAATAAACTTTGAGTTTAGATAACTGTAAATGACATAAGGACAAAGCATTTCAGACAAGAGAACAGGATGGAGCAAAGGTCTTAAGGTGAGAATTAGCTTGATGTACTTAAAAAAAAACGCAAGACAGTATAGCAAAAGCATATAGGACAAAGAGAGGTTGGAAAAGTAAACAGAGGCCAGATCAAATTTGTATGCCAGAGTAAATAATTTAGATTTTATTCTAAGTATAATGGAAAGCCACGGGATGACTTTAAGTAGGGTAACAAAATTTGATTTTTATTTCAAAAGATCATTCTATCTGCTGTGGTAAGACGCAAGAGAAGTAATAAAACTAGTGAAGAAGTTATTGTAGTAGACTAGATGATAGAAGTTGCTTGGACTGGAGTGTCAGTACTGAAAATAAACAGAAGTGATAAGATTCAGATTATTTTGAGAGGTAGAGTCAATAGAACCTGATGTATGGAAATGGCAGGGTTATGGAAAAGAATGAAGATTAGCTCCTAGAGCTAATATGCATTGGCTTATTTAAATCTCCCAACAATCCTGTGATGCAGATACTATTATTATCCCTATTTTACAGTTGAGAACACAAAAAAATCATTTACATATCTATAGTATCACAGTTTTATTCTGGGTGAGTATAATGGTGGTATAGTGATACCCAAAACAGAGCAATGTCAGTCTACAGCTATGCCACCCTGAACGTATCCAGTCTTATCTTATCTTAGAAGCTAAGCAGGATCAGGCCTGATTAGTACTTGGATGGGAAACCACTTAGGAAAACCAGGTGCTGTAGGTGTTTAAAAACAAAAAACAAAAAACAAAAAACAGAGCTGTGTCTTTTTCCTCTTTCACCAAAATTATTTGTATCTAGGACAGAAAATTGGTTTGAAAACACCAAAGAATTTAAGGAAAAATTTTTTTTTCACTTTTATATCAATCCTAAGGAAGCCCTGAAGTTAAATCAGTCAAAGTTTACTGAGTATGTCTTTACTCAGTACTTATATCACAAAGAAACTCTGACTATATTATTAATATATTTTCAGTGTTACAAAGAATTATAAGACATAAGTACATGTCTGTTACTTTAAGGGGTTTGTTGTTTATTTAAAGAGTCAAGAGTAATATGTCTTGATCAACACCTATATAGAGTTGACCAGCATACTTTTATATAGACCTGTTCAGCAAACACTTGTATAGCACTATTACAAAACCACCATCAGCCATCATATAAACTGAGAAAAATATGTAAAAAAACCCCCAGAAGCCTAATTAAGAGTCCAAAGAACCTAAATTTAATCCTGCCTCTGCCATAACAAATGGCAGACCCCTGGACATGTCATATCTCTGGGCTACAACTTTCAGCCATAAAATAGGGAGAATAATATCTACTTTGCAAATCATTACAAGGATTAAATGAGATAATGATATGAAGCATCTAATATAGTGCTAGGCACATAGGAGGTGGTCAATATTTGGCAGTCAACAAATTAGTAGTTTATTATTACTACTTAATAAATGGTAAAGATAGCAGTAAAGTTATTATAGTACAAATCAATCTGGAAATATATTTTATGTACTCTATTTTTATGTCATTAAAAATTTTAGATACCTTTTTCCAAAATTCTGTATTACCTCTGAGAATCCAAAGAACTCATAGCTACCAATTACAGTAATAGCAATTAGGTTTCACATTTGCCAGTTACAAACTAATAGTAGTAGCTTTCCTGGAGCACAGTGTTTATAAGGACTCTGTGGCACAGATAAGGATTCGCTAAGGCTTGGCAAGAAAGCATGACACAGTTAATTAGCAATGTTTGTCACAGGCAAGGGAAGGGGAAGCATTCACACTTGTGTCAAAAATTTACAATTTCAGAATTAGAGTATGCATGTAGGCTCCTAACAATAAGACAACAAAATTTCAGTAAAATAAATCTAGAGTCTTTAAGAGCAGGTTATAGGAACAAATGATAAAACATATTTTGAGATTTCAGTCTGTAAATTGATTCCTAATCTGAAAAGAAATTATCCAATTTAGAGATCCACCTTGAAGAAAATTTACTTGCACTTTAAAGCTACTTATTACAACAGGGGAAATAAAGGGATTTTAAAACCAAGTGAACCACAGTGTTTATTCAGGCCATAATTCAAATTACTGACCTTCTAGCACTCACAAAAACTCCTTAAGAGTGCTGGGACTTGCACCCTAAGGATAAAATGAAAAATATCAATCAAGCACATGAAAGCATAAAGCTATATTCTGTTGGTTTATATAAGTGCTATACCAATGTTATACTTAAAATGAAGGCGCCATAACACAGGTGGAATTTGTCTACCTTGAAAATATATGACCTATTCAAATTTGAATCAAGTCCACAAATTCATAATTATAATGTAAAAGTCACTTTACCTAAAATAATTCCTAAGTTGACTTACATATAAGATTTGTGAGAAATCTAAGGTGAATGCAGTAATGTCAACAGCCTAACAAGGCTTTCAAAAAAATCCAAATCCCCAGCAAAAGGAAAACAAAAAGTAAACAAAAATCCCAAATATTAGCCCACACTCAGCTTATCCTAGAAATAAGAAAACTAATGGCTCTGAGTACACATGAAGTAAAAGAGCACAGTTTTGCATCCGGAACATAGTAGATACTCAATAAATATATGTGAAATGAATGTCACTTTTAATAGAATTTGTTTTAATGGTTATTTCCTATACACAATAGGACAAATCTAAGGTTCTAAGCCTGAAATTTCATGGTATACCTCATATATGACTTTGAAGATATGCCTTCTTATAAGCATCACAAGGGTAACAACCTCAACTATCCTTTCAAAAATAAAGATACGGCAAAGTCAGTAAATTTTTTTAAAGTTTGCCAATTTCACCTACAGGTGAACCCCCATCAATTTCAAGATTTTTATGTAGGTCTACCAAAAAAGAATGGAAAGTTAGTAATGTGAAGAGACATTTACTGAGAACTCATCATATGGACTAAGCACTTTCCATGAATCAACTCATTTAATTATCCTGATAACTCCAGGAAGTACTACCATTAACTTTGTTTTATAAGGAACCTGAGGCTCAAGAAAGGTGGTAGGGCCAGTACTAGAATACATCTTTCATTTGATTCATTCATTCAGTCAGTCAGACAGTCAACAATTATTAATGAGTACCTACTACATGCCAGACACTGCTCTAAGCACTAGAGAATACAGTGATGAATAAGACAAGGTCTCTACCTTTGACAACTTATACTCTATTGGGAGATATGGGACATAAATAAATGTGTAATATAATGTCAACTAGTTATAACAGAGTAAGAGAATAAGGCCATGAATGAAAAATGGGTGCTCTTTTAACTTTAAGTTTCCTACACTATTTCTCAAATACCAAATTAAAAAAGTAGATGAGAAGAAGGGGAAGAGAGAAGAATTACTAATAAGATCCAGCAAAAAAGGCCATAAAAACATGTTGACTTAAAAACTCATGGAGTATTGCAGACTAGCACAGAAAGCAGTAACTATATTATATGTATGTATATTATATGTATTATATGAAAAATGATTATGACAAAGACTACCTTGGAGTCAGCAAATACAAAACATGTTCTGTGTAACACTTAAGAAGTCATTAAAAATAGTCAATTTCTATATATCAAGGGGTAAGCTTCAGTTAACTGATGAATTCACTTATATGGAACATCTCATTTGCAACAGTGCAAATAAATAAAACACTACTTTCCATAAAACACATGTAAGGGGAGGTAACATTGTTTTGAATACATATGTGATCTTATACTTTAAAATATCCAATCTTGTTTAATCCTCACAATAACCTTATAAGATTAACATTATTCTCAACTCACAGATGGGTAAACAGATTTAGAAGGACTCATTTATCACAATTCAGGCTAGAAAGTGCTGAGGTTCCAACCCAGGCCTCTTTAACTACAAAAATTTGCTTGATTTTAACACTACACCATAACACCTCATCCTAAGACTGAAAATAGAATTATATTCCACAGATCAGCTCATTATCACTTCTAGTTTATTAAGAAAACAATAATTTTATGTATATTATGTAATGACATCTTTCCAGGAATCTCAAGGAGAGTCTTTAAATGAAAGTTATCGTGGCTCTGAAGATTCAAAAGTAAAGAAGAGCATGCATTTAATAGAAGAATTTACCTCCACTCCTTCCCCCAAGTCTCTCTAAAATAGTATGTAGGGATTTTTTTTTTTAAAGAAGAGACACACAAACCTGTAAGGTCAAAATGGAAAGGAGACAACAGCTATAAAGTTTTGGAAACTGGAAAAAAAGAAAACAAGTAGTAACTGATCAAGCATACCCAAGAAAGTGAAAACTTAAGACAGTAAACAGAAGAACAAAAAACAAGACAACTTGCATCAGAGAACCTCAAAAAGACTCAGGAATTGAGAAGACCAGATACTTTTGAAGTGGAGGTAAAATTGGAACTAGAGAGAAGAAAATTAGTTGAAATTGTGTTTAAGCAGCATTTAAATCTTGTTATCCTCTTCCATCCTAAAGGAAGATTAATCCAAGGGAATTTAATGACACCAGGCTGAGTGGGGTGGGTGCTATGCTAAAAAGAGAGGTAAAGTCTATATAATGAATGGTGAAATTATCCAGCTCTCTCCCTCCATTTGCTCTCAAAATATTAGCAGAGAGGATTACTACCATAGGTAGGAGACTGGAAAATTCTTCTCTGATCAATCTGACCAGTCCATGAAAAAACCCTAATGAGAGAGACAACTTGGTGGACATAAATAGATAATGGGTGTTTTTCAACAAAACAGCCCGACTAGGTCAACCTACAATGGAAGTCACCAGTCAATATGTCACACCCTTACACACAGTGCTCTGTCAACTTTTTAGTGCCCACTTTCATAAATAAACAGCCAACCAGAATTTAAGAAAATTCTGAAATGAGAGAGATCAAAACAAATAGATGAAAGAAACTTATAGGTAAAAGAGAAAACATGAAAGAAGCATCAAAAAAATTATCCTGAATTATTATGAGAATACAGTGATTTGATAAAAGAGCAGGATGCTATTTTTTTTTTAATGAACTTACAGAGAACAAAAAAGAGTTATTAGAAATATAAAGTATGAGAACAAAAATGAAAAATTCCAGAGGTAGTGAAAGATGAAGTTAAAGGATAAATAAAATAATACTTATAAAGTATTTGACTATGTGCTAGGCTCTATTCTATTATCTCATTTATTTACACCCCAAAACCCTATAGATATATTGTTTTTCCCTATTTTATAAGTGAGAAAATTTAGATTTAGAATTTAGTTTTCCCAGTCACATTACTAGTTAGTAGCAAAAACTGGGATTTGAAAACAGAAAGTCTAATGCCAAAATCCAGGCTTTTAACGATCATACTACAGTAGAAAGGAAAAGCAGATAGAAAATGGGAGTGAGAAAGGATAAGAAAACTAAAGGATCAATTTAGGCAGTTCAGTATCTTGAATAACAGGTGATCCAAAAGGAGACAGAAAAATCAAAGAAATAATTCAAGAAATTTCCCAGAGTTGAAGGACATGAGTGCCTAGAATTAAAGAGGCTACTGAGTATACAATCCAAGGGATAAAATAAGGACCCATACCAAGGAAAATTACCTTGAAATTTTAGAACTCTGAAAGTTAATGAGTTTTCAAAAAGAAAAAATGCATCTAAAATTAGGCATTGGACTTCTCAAAAGCAATATCTAAAGCCAATAGCCAATGGAACAATGATGTCCATCCTCGAATACTTTCTCTGGCTAAAACCATCAAGAAAAAGGGAGAGCAGAATAAAGAAGTTTTCAGTCCACCATGCAAGGTCTTGAAAATGTACCTTTCGTCCACCTATACAATGAGAACCTACTAGAGGACACGCTCCAGAAAATGAGTAAATAAACCAAGAAAGAGGAAGATGAGAATGTGGTGAAGGGAGCACCCAGAAATCCAACAAGCCGAGGATGCCATCAGCAACAAGATTACTGTGGGATGTTAGAAGGTTCTAACAACATGAAATTGACAGCATACTGATGATTCGAACATACTGAGAGAAGAGTTCAGGAATAAATTGATGATAGCATACAAAGAATAAAAAAAGAAGACAAACTATTCACTTAATCACTTCCCTCTTCTAGGAAATATCTAACTCTGACAACTTTGTTATTCTGGCAAAGTAAATGAGTTCCTGAAGGTAAAGTTATCATATTTCCTATTATAAGTTTAAAAATTTTTTACATTTTAATTTTTTCCCAAATGGCATCACAATAATAAATAGAATGAAAATCTTAGAAGGGATCTGCCTGCTGTGGCATATTAGGCGAGTCATTTGGCATCTCTGAGCCTCATCTACAAAAGGTGAAATAATAACACTTATCCCAAAGCTTTATGTGCAGAATTAAAGTAAGAGATGTAAACCTTCCCAGCATAATGCCAAGCACATAGTAAGCACTCAGTACATGTTTGTTAAATCTGAATCATAATGATTGAAAGATGGAAATAGCAGTTGTCGAGCAGAGACTCCCTCTACCGCATACCTTCTGTGTTGTTGTGTTTGTCGTCTGTGTTGATGGTTTAGTGAAGGTTATTTTCACAGGAGACATGTGGGGTGGTAAGGAGTTGGCAATGCTCTGCATGATATTGCTCATCTTGGGACTGCCACTCACAGGCACAGTGATAGTCTTTGAGACTGGAACAACAGCCTTTGGAACTTCTTTTAGGACAACGGGTGAGGAGCTGGAAGAGTTTGTTCGTCGTCGTTTTCTGGGTTTCTCATCTTCATCTGAACAGCTAACACCTGAAAGGCGATGACAATATTGCTATATTTATCTCAACCTAATACTGCACTTTATACTTTAAAATCTTTGTGTCAAGTCATCCTTGACCTCTCCCTCTGCCTTATGTTTAATTGGACAGTAAGTCCTACCAATCCTCCCTCAGAGAAGCTGACTCTTAATGCCTTTTCTCCTTTATTTAACCCTATAATTGCGTTAGGCCTTCTTATGTCCTGCCTGTATTTTAGTAACAACCTCCTACAAAGTGTTCATGTTTTTAATCTCTCTTCTTTTCCACCTTCCATCCTAGTACAGTTATAAAAGCCAATGCCCTGCTTCAAATTCTTTAGCAGTTTTTATCTCCCTACAAGATGAGGCACAAAATCATTAGTATATCATTCAAAGTCCCATATCTTTCCAAGAACAATACTCTGTTCCATCGAGGTACATTGAACTACGCGCCATTACCCAAAACCAGCTTACTATATTCTACCCACCCGAAGTGTCTATATACTATTGTTCTTTGCAGAATACCACCTACCATCAATGATCTCTTCATCATCCTGCAAGCCATCTCCTCAGTGAATCTATGTCTCCTCTGAGTTTACAAAGCATTCTCTACTATATCACTTACCCCATGGCAATGCAACTGTCAGTCTGCATATGTCTTATTATTAAGGGGCTCCCAGAGGGCAATGACTAAGTCTTATTGGTTCGTTTCCCTGGTATAGTACCTTGCACATATAAAGTTAGATGAATGAATGACTATATCCCAAACTAATGCTGCCTCTGTGACTTCTGAGAATAAAGCAATAAATTCCTGTTACTTCGGACTACATATTATGTAAAATGATTTCTTCATGTTTGAGATTCACTTCAAGGTTTTAAAAAAGTATTAAAAAAAGAGATCTCTACAGTTATTTTAAAAGACCACCTTGGCTAAAGCCATAGACATCAGCAATAAGGTTAATTAATAGTCCCAAATCCTTAGTTTTTTCTTTATGCACTAAAGCCTCACTCACTGTTCTTGTAAGCTTTAAAAAAAAAGCTAAGTGAAAAACAAAATATTTGCAATATACGTAGAAAAACATCTTCAGAGCAAACAAAAAAAATGTATACAGCATGACTCACAGAACTGATAATAAAATATAACTCCTTATATGTTTAATTTTTAGACTCTAAACAAGGTTGACAAAAACTTAAAATCATTCCTGTCTAAAACGGCAAAGTCCACATCTAAAAGTTATAAAGAAATCAAGTTTATAATTATATTGAGAAAAAATGAAAATCATCTTAAAGATCTCCAGTTGATATCAAAAGCAGAAAAATACTGACATAACTGACATTAATAACAAAAAATAAACTGGATATCGAACTGCTTTACAGAATAGAATCGGGTTAAAAACTGCCAGTAAACTTCAAAAAATTACAGTCAACTAGAAATATAAAAGATGGGCACTCTAAAATGCATTACTGAATCTAACCGATATTATATATATATTTTTAAAAACCACTATAGAGATTACAATTATAGTAAACACTGAGTAATTCACATAAGCACATTCCTTCAGTTTCTACTCACAATTTTATTCCATGACAAAACACGTAAATACTTGAAGGACAGCACTGTTCAAGGCAGATTCTCCAGAGAACAAAAAAGAATTTCTCAATTGCCTGGCACTGATTAAAAAGTGATATATCCTAGTCACATGTAAAGAAAGGAATTCTTTAGAACCTTCAAAAACTAATCATTGCTAATAGCCCAGTGGGCCAATGATTTAATCCAGGAAGGCAGATCTAATCAGAGCCTATGCTACAGCATTTAGCCAAGATGGCCCTAGTAACACTGAGAATATCACTTACTTTTGACATAAACAGTACTTCCACTTGGCAAGACAACTACATTGGAGGCAGGACTGGCAGGTCTTGGAGACTTAACCGTTGCTATGCTGCCACTTGGAACAGGGGTAGAGGTTGGGGTTGACGTGGTACTTGTGTAGGAATAGCAAACCACTACTGAAGGAACGATAAAAAAGTTTGCTGTTAACTTTCACCAAAACTATCCACACATATAAAAAAATTCTTTTTTACTGCAGGCCAATTTTAACATTTTCATGTGATCATAGAGGCCCGTACTGGTATTTTGTCTACAAGTTAAAAGGTATTAATAATCATTTCTGAAAATGATCACTTGACTGGGTTTTCCCTAAGTATTTAACAGCTGTCTACAGGTGACACTGCCAACAGAGAAGGGCACAGTTACAAAGAAATCAAATCTAAAACTATACTAAAAAAAATGAAAATTATTTTCATCCATGGCAGAAGTTGAACAGTACTTATATTCCCTTTTAATATTAATAGCAGCACCAATAATGGAGTAATAGATAATTTTTCCCTAATCATAGCAATTTCTAATTTGGCTACTAGGGGGGAACCAAGGTAAGGTTCCTTTATTATAAAACAATTCACTAGTCACTTGCCATCCAAGTGGTGCAATAATAACTAAAGTAATGACAAAATCATATTTTAATTTCTTAAGTAACAAGAAGAAGCAAGAATAGCTTACAGGCACCATTTACTGAGTACCATGCACTATGCTAAATTCTTTCCATATAGTATCACTAATTATCAAAACACCACACCTTCATTCTAAAAATGAGGAATCTGAAGCTCACAGAAGCTAAAAAACTTGCTGGAGGTCACATAGCTAGGAAATGGCAGAGTAGGATTCAAACATAGATCTGACTATTGAAAATTCTATATTCTTTTTACTTTACCAGAGAGTTGGTGGCTAGAAGAGGTAAAGTGAAAAGGAAAGAGAGATACCATTCCTATAATAAAACAGAAACTCAATGGAGGCCAAGTCTGCACAATGATAACTGTCTCTTAAGCCTAAATGAGAGCCTGGCATGCATAAATAGCATGTCTCACTCTGCTCCACAGCCCACTTCTAGTCAAGAAAAGACAATTACCCAAAGTAATCTGACAACTACATTATTTTCGAGGTCTCATTTTTATGCAATACCAAAGTAAGCTGCTAAAGTCAATCCAAATATGTGCTCCTGAATTTAATATTACTCTTGGTGACCTCAGGAGAATTCAAAGATTTTTAAAGCATGTGTCAATTACTAGAAAAAATAACAGTTAGAAAGTCTTCTCCCTCTGCCAGATAACCCCTAATGGATTTGGCACACTAACTGGAAAAGAGAGCAGCATATACCATTGATTCAAAAGACAAAAACAGAGTTTTATATTTTAAAGAATAAGTTCAGCCTCTTCCCCCAGCAGCTTAATGACATCTATCATCTTATTTATTTCCCATGTCACACATTAAGGCCTTTAATTCACTCCTAACAAAATATACTGATATCAAAAATTCCTTCCAAGAAGGTGTTAGCAATTTTGTGATTAATATAATTTGCACATTGAACAAAAGAGAGATTTAATTTTGGCTGAGATGGAAAACTCTGCAGTTTCTAGTTTCAAAATAAGAATTGTTCCCTATGTTTTGCAACCTTAAAACACTGGGATAAAAACAGATGAAAAATAAGACAACTTTTCTTGAAGAATATGAGATAAGTCATTTCTATACACATAAATATTTTTCTACTCACCTTCCTTGCTTCCTGTTTCTGCAGGCACTGGAAGAGATGCATTGTGCTGAATAGCTGCATTGGCAACAGCGTTAGCTGTTACAGTGAAGGCGGTTTGGGGAACCAGCCGAGGCATCAATGGTACCAATCGACGACCTTCAATGGACCATTCTGAAGAACTATTAGGTCCAGACATACTGAACAAAAAAGAAAACTCTGCTACAAGCGTTCTCAATCACTAAAAATGAATCAAATATGTTTTCTCAAACAAATATAACTTTTTAAATGATAAAAAGTACCCTGAATGAATAGGAGAGGGCTTATTTTAAGCAAGCAAGATCATAATTATGAATAACAATCAGAATTCAAGGAATGGTACATATACTTAGGTTCTTACATACTTTATATATATTCTATAATCTGAATCTTATAATAAAAATTAAAAATATGAAAAATTTTCCTATGCCTTCTAAATAAATACCAACATTATTTTTATTAGTTTAAATCAAGGCGTGCTAATGAAAGCCAGTATTTCTATTAACTTTTAGAACTTAATTTTGTAATTAAAATAAAAAGGTAAAAAGGTACTCATAATTTTAAAAATCAGATTTTCCTTAATAATTAAGGATGGAATTCAACAAACCTTTGCAAAATTACCTAACTGCCTGCATGGCCAGAGGTTCTAAGGCTTTCAAACAAGGGAAACTGAGGCAGTAAACGAGGGAGACTCAAGGGATAGAAGGCTGCATATATCACTGCCTATTTCACCAGCAACATGTTAGTCATCCTTCTTGTTAAAAAAAAAAACAGACTTAATCTGAGGACACTGGAAGAAACTTGCCACTATTTTAAGTTTATTTATTTATACCATTTTTCATTCCAAGTATTTGAGGCTATTGAACTCTAACCCTAAGCAGATCCTGTTTCTCTACTTAACTTCTTGAGCAAATTCTATCCCAGGAAACCAAACAGAGGTTGAAATATGAAAAGATAATTGTGTCACTTCTCTTGACTTGGCTCCTCAAAAGGTAGTTGTATTACTTCTTCTAACTAATGGTTAGATTTGAGGTTTAAAATTCATTCAGAATCAATCAGTCCTTCACTAAATCAGAAATATTTCTGTACCTTTTTCAAAACCAAAGATTCTACAACCCAACCTGGAGTTTAAGACTGCATGTCCACTGAATCTTCATTTTTTTTAAAGTATACAAAAAGATCTTGTTAGTGGATAGTGGGATAATGATGATGATGATGAAGTTAACATCAATTAAGCCCTTACTATATGTCATTTTATATGTGTTGATTCATGTAATTCTCATACAATCCTATGAACTTGGTGATATTATCTTCATTTTATGGATGGGAAAATTGAGTTACTGAGAGTTTAAGTAACTTGCTTAAGGTGACACAGCTACTAAATGTCTCCTTCCACAAGCATACATCATATCATGTTACTGAAATTATTCACCACATTGTAAGTAGAGAGCATAAGATTGTTCAAATGTGTTTTATGTCTAACTTTTGCCTTTGATTTACACTAATTGGTCATTACTGTCTAACTACTACCAGCTTTCAATAAATAGAACAAATAAATTACACCTTGAGAAAGATTTACATTCAGTTCTGAAAGAAAACTTCTAGGAGCTAATGAATCCAATTGGGTTACTATGGGAAATCTGCAAATTCCCTCATGGTTTAACACAGTCCTACTTAAGACAAGAAAAGGAGGAGTTCTTAAGACCCCAATAACCCTCACAGATTTGTTATCACATAATCTCCAAGCTGATGCTAGTTTTGACATAGAGGATGATATAAACAAGAAAGAAAACGGCTACAGCTAATTGTCAGGGGAAAAAGTTCTAAAAGCTATTAAGCATTTTCTTGGCTTACTCCTATACTGCTATCATTTTATTAGTATGTCACTAATAAATCTGCTGGGTGAGACTTTACCACACAAATAAAATGTCTACACTTACCTGGTGCATTGTTTAAATGGTGGTAGAAATTATGGAAGATTAATTTGAAATACAAGAATATAAGCTATTGAAAAGACAGAATTTGCAGTGAAAAGGACACAACTGCAACTTTTAGAAAGATCTATAAATCTTCCAAATTTCTACTCATGCAAACATGCTCAAACTTTTTATAAGTGAATGAAAAATTAGACATGTTAGAATTAAATAAAAAATTCCTATCTGCTTAGTAATGAGGGTGTAAATATGCATTAGTTGCCCAAGTCATCTAAACTAAATGTTAAAGATTTCTGTAAATACCTTACTCCAGGGATTCCCTGGTATACCTAAGTTATACTAAGATGGTAAGGAAGGGTGAAAACCTAGTTCCATCCCCTTTTCTGAGAAATCTAACATGATACTAATCAAACTACCTTGGTCCTCACATCCTTTGGCATGCAGGGTACCACCACAAAATCCTCATTCTCACTTAGAAACTCATACAGTAATCTATAAATGCTTAGTTAACGAAGTGGTTAAGAGAACAGTAACTTCAGAGAGGCCCTTTCCTCTAGAGGAAATGCTAGCAAGAGTGGCCCAATTAAAAACTATGAAATTCCTTGACATTCCAGGCTTTAATACTATAACATTCTGACATGTTTCAAAACTGAATTGGAGTATCAAACTTAATCACTGGTCTGGTGCCAAATAATAAACCTATGTTATGCTTTGAGACACAAGCAAGGTTTTCTTTGATCCCAGACACCTCACTCCTTTTGTTTCTCCGTCCTTTGTGCTCAATCTTCTGGCTTTCTCTTCACCTTTCAACCACATTCCTTCTGCCTAAGCTGCTGTTTTGAGTGGGGGAGGGAAAGGAGAGGAGAAAGAGAATGCAGTCAGTTTAGACGCATTCTTCCTTGGCTGGAGTTGCTTCTTTCAGGCTCAGAATATGAAGCCCTTCTATACATATTCTTTGAAAGTAGGTTCTGTTGCTACCTCTAATTGAAAGAGGTCGCAGAGGAGATGGAGAGAATGAGGGATCTGTGCCTTCCTCACCATTACCACTCATTGACCCTGGGGCTCAACAAGTAAATGCAACATCTGGTTAAACTAAAACCACAATATAAAATATTAAAACAAGAGTATTGAAAAACCTAAAAAGCTTAAAATTATACACTAAATTCTTTTCAAAAAATTAAATTCATATATTAAAGAAATCGGAAAGGAGAGATAAAAAAGAAATCACAGGCAGATAAAAGCCAACTCTCAATTATCCATGCTAATAGATAGAGGAGGGAAAGGGAGAGGTCAAACAGATTAAAGAAACCCACATATTATCTAAAAACACTTTGGCAAATATTTGAAAATTCTTCCATCAAACCTTTTCCAGGACAACTAACAAGCAGTAAAATGACTAAGTAAAATTTTCACCTCCTCTCCCTTCCCACCCTCTGACTCCAGGTATTCCCAAGGCAGCAAAATGGCTAAAGGGTGGACAGTATTGGGGGTGGGGAGGGAGGGGGTGGTAGATGGGGAAGAGAAGGAAAAGCAAGGGGCACGGTTAATTTGTAAATGGGATATGTGCCCCTGAATAATTGAGAGCTTCAATTTTAAAATAAATACAAGAAAAAGCCTGAAATAATAATAACCTATTTGCATACCTGTAACTTGGTCTTTCACCCAAATATAAGGATAAATTCATTCTTTAAAGGGGAGAAAAGGAAAAGGAGACTAAATAAATGTTATCCTTTAAGTATGAAACTGATGCATCAACTTACAACTAATTGCCCCACAATATTGTTCCAATGCCTTTAAAGTACTAATTTTGTATCTAAGTGCCTCTGAATGCAAGCTATTGTTTACTACTTTATTACCTAGCACATAAGTCTCCTATTACCAGTTCTCAAATTAGAATGTAGGCTCAGTTATTATTTTTAGAGCATTCAAATTCAAATGTTTGCAATAAATTAAAGGGACACGTTAGTATTTGCAGGTTTCAACCATGTTGGCCTGACAACTAAATACTTAGTGTCTCAAATGAAAATTTCCAAATTTCTATAAAGCATACATAACTATCACTGAAAATCTTAAAATTCAAATAGTGAAAATTTCAAATTATACAGTTACAATGGTAGCACCCCATTTTATAGGTTAAGTAAAATGAGGAACAGTAAAGCACAAATAAAAGCTAATGGATTTTGGGGGTCAATACAAATACTGCCAATTAATTAAATGCACTATTTATCAAATTATGAAAATGCACTGAATTTTTTCCTTTAGTTTTATTTCATATTAAAACATAAAAATAAAACCAATAAATTATACTATATCCTATTTTATGAACTGTTCCTATAATCTTCCATTAATATTTAAAGGATAATTTGTTCTTATCTATTCTTTAGGAGGCACTCTCCATACATATTGTTAATGCTTGTTCCCTGCCCTTAGCCCTCCACCCCCCTCTACTCCATCTGTCAAATAGTTATAATAATCTAAAAATAATTTTATAAGAATCTTTTATTTTATTTTGTTGGCTTTTTAAAATAAATTAAGATATTCTGTATTTGTATTTCTTAAAAGCAAAACATGTATTTTATCTTTTGTTGTGAATCTCAAAACACAAAAGACTTATAATCAAAAAACTTATAATGCCTATTTATAAAGCAATATACACGTCAAATACCATTACAAAGAACCTCTAAAGGGCTGTGAAATTTGGGGTACACACTACTTTGGTGTTGAACTTTGCTTCAATTAAGTGAATCATCTCATCTGCTAAATTGTGGTGGCCTTTAGTTACATAGAGATTACATTGTAATGGGATTTGACCTGAGTACTTAGCACTTGCCTAACCAAATCAAAAACATAACCAATTAAATAAACAATACCACTGTGGTCAGGATCCCTGAGTACAGAGGTATTACTATTAAGATAAAAGACTCAGGAATCTGCTACACAATAGGAAGACTTTCAAAACTATGTTATACTACGTCATAAAAATCAGGGGTGGTATGACTAATGGCTTACTTATGTGCAATTGTTGTTAACCGTTCATCGTTTACTGCTCTCCGAACTTCAGCACGGTGGCGTTCTGTTGAGATGCTATGAAAAAAAATAGCCATTATAGAACTCTGCCAAGCAGGCAGCTCTTTTCTATACTTTTATTAATGTTTAAGTCAACATTTTGCTTGGGGAGAGGGGACAAGATTGATTTGTGAAAAGATACAGATGGAGCCTAATATATATCTTCAATGCTTTATTTAAAGTCCTAGAAAAGGATTCATACTGATCCTATGCAACTGCAGAGAGAATTAGTAGCAAATTAGAAATCATAGGAAAACAAATTCATTTTGATATTAAGTCATTACCTCCAAAACTCAGAAATGTCAGACAGTTCAAGATTAGCAGAGGTTCCTGTTATCTAAATATGCAAACAGTCACTGAATGACTCCTAATCATGGTCACTGAGAAAAAAATTTTGGCACTGAGAAAAAAGTCTTCTCAAGTCCTTTTTATAGCTTAAGAGTCTATTTTATGTTCACTGAACATAATAAATGAAAGTGGCAAGATAATCTGTTTCCTGTGACTATATGCTATGAAACTTGACACCAGGTATTATTCCTTTATTACTCCATACTTTGGCTATATCTTCCACAGCAGCAGTCCCCAACCTTTTTGGCACCAGGGACTGGTGCTCCTATGAGAATCTAATGCCTGATTATCTAGAACTGAGGTGGTGATGCTACCTAACACTGGGGAACAGCTGCAAATACAGATGAAGCTTGGCTCACTAGCCAGCCGCTCACCTCCTACTATGTGGCCTGGTTCCTAACAGGCCACAGACAGACAGAGCCTGAGGTTTGGGGACCCTGGTTCTATAATATAATGTTACCACCATGGTAAAAACGTGCTTCTATTGACCTTATTAAATACACGTAAAGTTAATACTAAAAAACTGAAAAAAGGCTACACCCATTCCATTTATAAATGCTCAATAAAATGAATACCACTCTTTGTTGTTATAATCTTCACGCTTAAGAAAAATCTATACCATGGACTAAAGCAAAATTTAAGAGGCTAGAAAGTAGAATTTTTGAGGAAGTATAAACAACAAATGAATAAACAAAAAATACGAATTGTTAAATAGGAAGACAATAAGACTGAAGATTTGTCTTAAGAATTTCCCAATATTAATGTTAATTAAATACGGGAAAGGCTTCTTCCCTATTTTCACTCAAAAACAAATAGAACAAAATGGTTTTAAATGTAGAAAGGAAATTTCAGTTAAAACAGAACACTTTCTGAGAAAGCTAAAGATGTTACAATGGATCAATCCAAGTATCAAAGAACCCCTTCCATGAGAATTTTTTAATAGATTCAAGTGCCTCTACTGGGAAGTTGAAGGGATAAACTATCCTTAAGGCTATGACTATGTAATCACCATACATTTCTATGAATTAAGACAACTTCCTATTATTTCCTCTTCTCCCCCAAAAAAATATTACTGGGACACTGTAGAGCTTCACAACCAGTTGCTGCCAGCTCTTCTCTCCCATACCCATGTCAAAAATACTTTCCTTTCCCAGGTAGCCCAAGTTTAAAACCCTTAAACCCTTTCTGATTATATTACAAAATAAATGGTAAATTACAAAATTTTCTGTAACAAAGCACACACTGGAATGAGATCTCTAAGCACCAACAACTTGAATATCTGTCTTCAACTTGAGTGTGTAAAGTATTGAAACCTCTTGAAATAAAATTTCTAGAGTCATGTCTCACAAACTTTTATGATAATTTACCTAAGAACTTTTGAGAGTTCTCCAAGAAGATCTTTCTTTTCCTTGGTGAGATCCCCCTGTGCCCGAAGTGCACTGATAACTCCAGCATATGCCTCCAATTCTAGAAGAAGAAAATTATTTTATCAAGAAAGGACTTTAACATTTTAATACTGTGGCTACATAGAGTGAAATTTCAAAGCAGGAAACCTAAAAACTCAATAAAAATCAGTATATAAATTTTTTTTAATTCCTCTCAAAAGTTTTATCTAATAACATAGATTAAAATGTCTTTAATAATTTTATATCATTTTCTTTTTATTGCCTCAAGAAGTCATATATGTAAAATGTGTAGGTAGAAAAATCTAACGGTAAATATTTTGTCTCACACATTACTAACTGAAGAATATTTAACTCTAATGCTAGCAACAACTGGACACAGGCTCTAAATGATATAAGGTTGATAAGTTTTTAGCATAACTGAATGTGCCTTTACTAACTATTCCTTGAAATAATTCCTTAGGCTTGCTTAAGAATTCAAACTATATTCCACTTCCTTCCTGGGTAGTTAAGGGTACTGAATACAGTGCAACTAAAAACCTACTGGAACAAGAGTCAAATGACCAGATCTGGCTCCAGCACTGTCACTTACTAATTGTATGACCTTGGGCAAGTCCTTTCTCTGAGGCTTTTTTTTTTTTTTTAATCTAGAAGAAACTTTGAAGGTACATTTCATATCTAAGCTCCTCGACATTTATAAAAATCACCCTCAAAATGACCAAAGCAGATTAGGGAACATGAATTGCTCTTACAGCAATCAGGGCTTAATATATTGAACTCTAATGCCACAGTTTCATTTCACTCTCTTTCTACAGTAATAACTTATGAAATAAAACTGTCAATCCCTAGTACTGTTTAAAATATAAAAGCAAAAAGTCCTCAGTTGCTCCCAATGAACCATGCCTCCCTCCTAGTGTGTACACCCCTGCATATCGTCCCCTCTCACACTGACTCTGGGTTTGGCATGTGACTTGCTTTGGCCCATGAAACATAAGCATACATGACACAAACAGATAAAACACTTGCACATAGGGCCTTGCTCTCTTGGAATCCTGATCTCACCAAGCTGTGAAAAAGACCAGGATGAAAGGCCACATTGGAGAGAGAGGCCCAAACATCTCAGCTGAGCCCAGTCAACCAACTAAGTTACCAGCTGAGAGAGCTCAGACAAGAACAGCAACCCAGAGTCTTGAGAAATAATAAAATAGTTACTGTTTTAAACCACTAATACTATGAGACAGGTATATCTGAGTAAAACAAAATGATGAGAAATAAGTGTCCAGACTATAGCTATCTTCTTACTCAATTCAAGTTGCTACCAGTATTTGCTACCTGCCAATGCCTGACACACAACAGACCCTCAAGTTAGCTGAATAATGAAGGCAAGGATACCATCATCTTAGGTACTATATCAATGATAAACTAACAGCCTAGTTCAGTTCACCAACAACTGGACACAGGCTAAAAAAATAATAATTTTGTTAAAAAAAAAAAAGCTTTATATGGAAAAATTAGTTGACTATATTAAATACCTGTATGTCCAATTATACTGAATACTATGTATACTGAATACTCTGGAGCAGTGAAGGCAATAGTTCAAGGAAATATATATTTGAACTACTATTAGGACCCAAAGTAAAGTTCAGAAAGGCACTGAGGATAACCAACTAACAAATCATGATACTCTAAATGTTTATACCCTATTGAGACTACAAATCAGTACGCCTCAAGGCGTTACTCCAGAATAAAGCTACAGTAAAACAAGTCATCAGACAATTATGATACAGTTTACAATATAGTAGTAAAGGCAAAGAGGAAAAACACATCACCTAGTCTGAAATAAGCTTTAATCATAAGCTTTAATCAGAAAGAGAACTGTGCTCCAAGCAGGCAGGGGGACAAAAGGCAAATATGCAAAAGGAATCGAGAATAAAAAAGTACATAATGTTTCATACAGACATTTAACTTAACAGTTAGTGACTATTTTGAGAGCTTTACACCAGGGAAAGTATAAATATGCCTGTACTTGGATAGTCACTAATTCAAACCAAAGTACTAGTTGAACATTACTACAAGATACCATGGAAAATATTTATATAAACAAAACAAAGTCCTTATCCTCAAGGTGACTGCAGTCCAACAAGGGACATGTGTAAGGGAATAGAGAAGGATAAAAATGGAAAAGTAGTTTGGGCCAGACTAAGAAAAGCCTCTAATTCCAATCTAAGAAGTTTTTATTTGATAGGACTCAGTAAGTAACCGAATGTGGAAAGAACAGCAGAAAAAAATGGAATCAGGTATTATAATTTGCAAGATACTTAGGAGAATGTCAATATCCTAAAAAAAAAAAAAATGGAGATGTCAGAAAGAGGAAGTGGGTGGAGAAAAAGAAAAATAGTTCACTTCTGGCCTTTGGAATTTATGGAGATCAAGAAACTAATTTTAAAAAAGTGAAATCAACTAAAGAAATGTGACAAAGATTTTTGACATTTCAAGTCTAACTAAAAAATCATGCACAAAAGAGGTGGCAATCTCACACAAAATTGGGACTCAGAACAGCTACCATAGCTAGCTACACAATCCAAGGTACTTCCTCCCCTTCTTCAAAAATAAGCTTTAATAAGCTTGCCAACACATTTGATTTTTATTTTGATGGGTATCCTCAGATCCTGACAAATATCAATTTACGGTATTATTTTTGGTGCCATTCCATTATAGTGTTAACTCTAATGAAATAATAAACACATGCAAACACTATATGAAACGAAAAATTTACATCTTTTTATAAAGCCCTTAACCCATTCCATTTAACAAATCAGACATTCAATTATACTATAGTCCATAAAACCGCATGTCAGAGTTATAGCTCAGCAATAGTAATAAAAAATAGGGCAGGGGAAGAGGCAGGATAGAAAAAGATATGCACTTAACTATCACTGGTATGTTCAGTACATCATAAAGGAATGCTCTCAGTTTCTTTATATTTAAGTAAAATCTAAATGTTTAGCATTTTACCTTACAATGATTTATAACCATTTTTAAAAGGACAAAACTAATTCTTAAAATATTTTAAGCTAATTCTTAAATACAGTACCTTCACTAAACTTCCGAAACTAGAGCTACTGTTTGAAGGAAATTCAAAGATTTCATTGTTATGATAATGAGCTAATGGATGGGGAGGAAGTCTTTCTGCAAATCTCTATCAAGGCTCACCTCCCAAAGTGAAGGGTCATTGAAGATGGCATTACCCTGTAGGAAAGCTGTTTTCTTTTATAGAAGCAGCTCTCCAGCAGCATTACCCCACATAGCTCTGACTAAAATTAAAGATAAATTTAGACTTAAAGTTTACAATTTTTAAACATAATCTCTTGATTCAGGGCTTCAACAGCCCAGAAACCTTAATTTATTTACTGCAGTTGTGATCTGTACCTCCTTAATTATTTCAGCTATGAAATAAATGCAAGCCATCTTTATAGTTGGTAGCTAGCAAGGTATAGCAATTACATGTAAGTAAGTGTGTAAACAATCATCTTCAAATTAGTACTAAAAGTTTGGATAAAAGGTTAAAGAAAAAGAAGATAAAGAAATGATTGACAAAACAAAACACCTCTCTAGCTGTGCTAAAATACAATGCTAAGTAGTTTAAAATACAGAAATCCTCACAGTGGCCTGAAGGGAAATAAAAACAGAAAAGGTTATTAGCAAGCAGGACCAGAACACCTATGACCAGATTTACACATAAGAATCACCAACAAACATTTCCTTTAAAGAAAAAATTCATCTCCAAAAAAATAAATTGTCTGCAAGCAACAGCTTTAAAACACTATACACTGAGATGTCAGGCATAGCGATAGGCTCTTTTTATATACAGTTAATCTACATAATAAATTTATGAGGCAGGTATTGTTATCCTTCCTTTACAAAAGTGTTAATAGACTTAGGGAGATTAAATAACTTGTCCTTGATTATGTGGGACACTAGTAACAGAATCAAGACACCAGGTCTGTCTGAATTCAAGCCCTACATTGTCCCCTTCAAAATCACAGACATCTAAATAATTCATACCCACTGTCAAAACATTTAATGTCCTTTTCAAATTATTTTTTCATTTACTGAGCACCTACTATGTGTTAGCCTATGACTACAGTGGTAACAAGGTCCTTTTGGACCTTATATTCTAAAGGCACCATTTCTCAACCAAGGATCCTCGTCTGAACCACAAAATACAGAAAATGATTTAAGTAACTTTTTTATCAATTTTCTCAAGGACAGTACATAACAAATACCATTTTAGATGCATGACAAAAAGTTAGTCCATTACATACATTAGATGCCTTAGCATTAGGGCTTAATTCTCTCCCTAAATGCTAGGTAAGAAAGCCTGCTCTAAAGGAAAAGAAACACAAAATAATTCACTACAAGTGGAAAGGGTGTTTCATTACTGATAGTAAAATGTAATTTGGGAAAATCAGAAAGTTTATATTAACTTAGAATTCAGAAACAATATGTAATTTACACATATATTCATGAAGGATAAAAGTATACTAAAGTAAGACTGAAATCATATTCTCTTGGTTAAAATCCTTACTACATGACTTACTATTAGCATTACTTTGGTTCTAAGCTTCAGCTGTGTCATCTGTAAAATGGAGACCAAAAAACACCCCATCTTTTAGGTTTGAGTTGAATGGAAAGAACTTGGAATAGCACAGTACCCCTCAAGAACTTTTAGTTGCTATAATTATTATAATTCATGCACCTACTATGAACAAAGCACTATGCTAGGCACTGAGGAAAGAAAAAGTAAGACGGGAACTATACCTCTAAAGAATTTCTAATGCATGCAAATAGCCATGATCCAAACAGAAAAAGTATCAGAGAGAGGCATAAAAACATCAAAAATGAAAATCATACCCAATTTTCGAAGAATCCTTTTGCATTCATCCCTGCTGAGATCCAAAAGGGTTGGCCACACAACAGGCATTGCTGCTTCTTTTTGGTAGCCCCAAAGAGCTTGTTTTCCCTATCAAAACAAAAACAAAAAATCAAATTACCAAAGTACATTCAAAAGGCCACTCACCTGGAGATCCACATACCAATAACAACATCCTATTTCACCATCCTATTTCACCACCACACTTTCCAACTACTGACAAATGAACTATACAATCATTTGGGAGCTTAATATTCCAGCCTGTGACAGTGGAAAAAAGCACAGGTTTTAGAGTCAGATATCTCTAGATTCCAGTTCCAGCTTTCAACTTACTGGCTGTGTGATCCTGGGAAAATTGTCCTATCTAAGCATAAATTTTACATATCTGTAAAGCAGAAGTATTATCACCCAGTTTGTTTTGAAGGTAAAAGAATAATGTATGTGAAGTTCTTATACTGGCTGGCACCTTAAAAAAACAGGCGCTACTACCTGTGTAACCTTGGGCAAGTTACTTGGCTTCTGTCCGCTTTTCCCTTATTAGTTACATGATATAAAAGATGAAAAGCTCCTTGCACAAAATGTGGGTTAATGGAACTTAATAAAAAAACTTTCTCGTCAAGCCTTAACAATGAAAGATGAATTTACACCCTGTGGTTTTTAAACAACCACTAACCAAAAGTTTAGATGTGAGGAATTTACTTGGTAATGAAAATTCCCTGGTCTACAGTATAAAAAGACAACAGCATTGGGCGCTTACACAATACCTACTTAGGACACAGTAGATCCACTACAAATATTTGTTAAGTAGATAAATGAATAATTGAGAAGAGTAGAATGAATGAATGAATGAATGAATGAGAGAGCTCACTGGTCTAGAAGTCATGCACAGAACCTTAACAACTACTACATCCGGTTCCGAGCATTGGGGCTGCTAACTCCAACTCCACGCCCAGAGTTGAGCCCCTCTCCCCCTACTTCCCATAGTCCTCTCAGCTACGAACCAACCCAGAGCAAGGAGAACAGGACTGCGCGACCCAGCCGACAGGATGACATAAAGGGGGTGGAGAGGAGGAAGAAGGGGCAGAGTCAAAGGAATCCGCTCCCTCCACAAGCCAGTCCCCGCCTCCCGACAGGATCTTGGAGGCGGTCGACACAGCCGGAATCAAGCACCACGTCACGGCATCCCGACGCATCCCAGCCAGCCGACCCCACCACCGGGCCGCATCGCACTGGAAACCTGGGCGGCAGTTGCCGGAGCCCGATCTGGGAACTGGGATCTCGTATAATCCTTCCCCCACTCATGTGTCAAAGAGGCAAGCCCGCCCCGCCCCCTCCCCAAACACGCATTCTCGCAGCACCACAAGAGCAGCTAGCCCACCCTCCTCATCGTTGCCGCTTGGCACCGACCCCAGTGACAAGCCTACGACCCCAGCCCTTAGGGACCAATAGCCAGAGTCCCGGGCCCCAGCCGGCATCAGCGCCCCGCTCCCTCCTCTGCGGAGAGGACAACGGAGAGAGAGTGGGCGCCCAGACAGCCAGGGAGATGACCGAGACTCACCAATAGGCTCCCAGAATTGGACCCCGGGGATCCCATCATAAGGCCTGACAGAGTCCCCCTCAGACCACCTCGGGAGCCCAACGATCCCGTTAGGAGACAACGGAGGATGGGGCTGGGTGCCCCAAACCGGGCTCCGAAGGCTTGGCCCGACGCTCCTCCAGCGTAGGTAATCTGCCAGCTCTTCCCAGCACCCTGTCTGAGAGTCACCCACCTGCCCGGTCTTTCGGGGCTCATCTAAAAGGTTCCTCCGTCAAGACTAGGGGACACCAGGAATTGGGTTTGTTTGCGGTGCCTCAGAAGGGGCAAGATGGCGACAGGTACCAAGGCGCAGGCGCAGCTGCGCGTTGCTGGTCGGGAGATGTAGTTCGCCTTTCCCGCCTTTCGGGGAACGTACAGCAGAAGGCCTCCATTCTCACGGTCCCTCTTTTCCGCTGCATTTTGAAAGGAAACGAGAGCCATCGCAGGGACTGCTGGGAGTTGTGGTCCGAACCCAAAGTCTCTCGCTCCTGGTACGTTGTCGCGCGCGCAAGGAAGACTGGGATTGTAGTTTCCTTGGCCTCTCTTCCAAACTCTCCTCTCAGGCTTCGCGCGCCTGGCCTCCGCTGCTGTCTCCCAGCCAATCGGCAGCGCTCTCTGCTACGTGTGGCGTCACACGTAGCGGTCAAGATGGCGTTGGTAGTTGGCGCTGTATCTTCGCGGCGACTTTTATTCTAGGCGAGGTTAGAGGTGGTAGGAAAGCAGCTTCGACCCTGAAGCGACGTAGAGGGTTAGGATCGGATTCCTCAGAGTCATGGGAGCAATTATCAGCGGCTTCCAACTACCCCCCGCCCCCACCCAGACACCAGGAGAATCTGCGCTACGGGAACCAAAGTAGTGGACATCGCAATTGCCTGTACGCGATTTAGGGGTTGCGGAGTTGCAGAGAAGGGGAACCCGAGCGTCCCCGACTTCAGGTTTCTGCACGAAATGGGAATGATAGTGTTATCTCGTGCTATGTCTGTCAAAGGCAAGAAGGAAAAGGGATTTATTTGAGGCTCTACAACGTGGTAGGTTCACCCTTCAGCCTTTGTTCTTAGTACAATTGTGTGAAGAAAGTATTGTTACCCCTGTTTTACAGATGAGAAAAGGGGCCCAATACATAGTTACTCGCTGTCATAAAATTGAAGACAGTGCCTGGTATTGTTGAAGATTAAATCAAATTTTGTGATTGCCTTTCCTCTTAAATTTTGTTCTTGTGGAAACATTGGATCAGGTTTTTAAATCTGCTCAAGTCAAAAGTGGTTTTTAATATGCTGATATTAACAAAGTTTTTTTGAAAAAATGTAATTAATACTACCCTATGGGGATGTCGTGATACACAACTTGGAAACAAGTTATTTGTAAATTGTGGACCACTATACAAACGTGTGAAACTTCATGTTCTTGAATGGAGGTGTAGGTTAGGAAGAGAAATTAACTACAATTTGCACATTAGCTAAAAATACTTTCCGAGGTTCAGGAAAATTGTTATTGCAAAACCCAAGCCTGCCCCTTCAGAAAGTCATGAAGATGGACAAGTAATCGACAGGCTCTCCTCCCCAATCTTCCAATGCTTTCTCTACCGTCTATTTTCCACTGAATTGAGGTACCACCTGTTTTCAGGCCAATTAAGAACTCTGGGAAGGATGGTAACTGAAACTTTAATAGAAGATTTTTATAGTTTAACATACATTCTTTGATTTGACCCTCACAGCAGCTCAGTGAAGCAATTATTAAGATTGCCCCCTACTAAGAACAAGAAAAACACAGATATTCAAGAACTTCCTCAATTTCACAAAGCTAGGAGTTGAAAGGGACTGGCCTTTATAACCCCAGGTCTTCTGACTTTAAAGTGTCATGTCAAGGTGACAGGTAATGGAGTAGACATGGAAAGACAAAGTTCTTATAAAACTGATCCTGACCATAATAAATAGCATGCGAGTCAATTATGAAAACTGATCGTTGTGCTTACTAAGTGCTAGTACTGTTCCAAGCATTTCACATATTCATTTAGTCCTTAAAACAATTTTATGGGGTAGAAACTATTTCCTAGTTAAAAATTGAGTCATAGGAAGGAAGTTAAATAGCTTGCCTAAAGTCACACATTATAAGTAAATGGTAAACCAGTATTTAAACCAAAGCACCTTGGTCTAGAGTCTACTCTAGACCAGTGGTTCTCAAACTTTAATGTTCATTAAGAACTGTTTGAGGATCTTGTTAAAAAGCAAATTTAGATTAAATCTGGATAGGCCTAAGATCCTATATTTCTAACAAGCTTTCAAGTGATGTTGATGCTCTGGCATCAACTACCTCTAATGTACCACATCCTCCTTTCTTCCTAGCCATCTCTCTCATTTGTAGTCAGAAGCTGCCTACTTGCTGCCTCTGATTCCCAGATGTTTCCAACATTAAATTCTCTTCATTAAGGATCAGACTCAAACTTTACCCCGAAGAAGCTCATCCTGCCCCTACCTTTACCTCTAGGATGAGACAAGCATTCTCACTTCTGTTCCTATACCACTTACTACACATCACATTACAGAGCTCAGAACACTGAATTCTGGTTGTTTAAAAAATCATCCTGACCAGACAAATCTTCCTGATAATGGTCACTGGAAAAATCTTCCTGACTAGACAATGAGGTTTTAAGGAGAAAAGCCAAGTCTGTGTACTCTAGTACCTAGCACATAAAAATAGCTAATTCTTATCCAAGGTTTTCTCTATTTCAACTGTTACTACATACATTAACTTGTTTAATCGCCACATTAGCTTTATGAGATAACAGTATTATTCCCATTTTATGGATGAAGAAACTAAGGCACAAGAGGTTAAGTAGTTTGCCCAAAATAAAGTAGTAAGTAGCAGAGCCATGATTTCAAATGAAGGCACTTTGACTTCAGGAAATGTAAATAAAATGAAAGCCACCCTCTACTTCCAAAGAAGAAAAACTGAGACTTATTATCCTATTAGACATAACTACCTCTAGTCTGGGAAAGTTTATTAGAGTATAGTACCTGTCTCAAACTTTATTACTCTATTGAGTAACAGGTTTCTTGAAACAAACTTCAAGATGTGTACCATTTACCATTCTAATTTTGTAGTGCTATATTAGAGAAGGTAGATTTCACCATTGTCATGAAAATATCTGTTAAGGTTCTATCTTATTGTACAGGTAGACAAATTTGAAATGGATAAGTCCTTAGAGATTCATTTTCTAAATAAAAAACTGAGTTCCAAAGAAGTCAAATGAGTTAACCAAAGTCATGCATGAATTTCATGGCAGGACTGGGACTGGAAACCAATGCTTTTGACTCATAGGCTGCTGCTTGTTCCACTGTACCACACTGCCCTTAGATTCTTACCTTCAGAAAGTGTTATTACCATACTGGTATAACCAAGGCGTGTACTAAAAGTAAGAATAGCAAGACCAAAATCAAGTGGAATATCAAATCAAGATGAGTGGATTTGGGGGATAGGAAAGAGAACGAAAGTAAAACAGGATAACTGGCACTCACATACATAAGCTCAATGGAGGATCAGAAGTGCTAGAAGAGATTTGGAAAGGAGGTGAAAGATGTGGCCACTGCTTTTACTCCTTTCACTCGCTGTCTATTAAATTCTGTAGCCTCTACTTCCTAAACAGCTGACTCCATTGTTTTGGTGGGCATATGATGAGGCCTCATTACCTGTGTGGAATGGACCTTTTTTACCAACCCTTTTCTTCAAAAGGCACCTCTGTGCACTCCTTGCCCAGTACATCCACCATACTTCCCATGCTGTCAAGATGAGCCTTCTAAGATTTAAAGCTCAACATGTCAGTCTCCTGTGTAAAACTTTCTGGTGGGTCCCAGTTGCCAACAGAATAAAGTTCTAGCTTATTTTTTTTATAAGCAAACTCATGCAAATGCAAAGAAACTTCCTTACACAGCTAACCTTCTCTTAGAGCACTACTCTCCTCTCTTTATCTTGTCTAAAATCTGACATTTTCCTTAAGTTCACTGCTTCCCTTGAAGCTCTTTCATATAGAGTTCTCCCTTCTCCCTACATCTCAGTATCTTAAACCACCAAGTAAAGGCTGGCATTCTCCTAACTTGCCACTACAACATTCAGACTACCCCTACATTGAGGCTTTCACCATCAAGCCATGCAAACTTCATTCCACCCTCATTCCATTACTCTAGGGATGAAAGAATTTTAGGATAAAGATTTTTAACAAAAATCTGCTAGTAGCTATTAGCAGATTTAGGTTGCTCCCTTGTTCACTCTGCCTTTGTACTCAGAAGAGAGGTAAAACCTTTCCCCAGCACTGCCACTCAAGCACCCACTTCTGTGACTATATCCTGTATTTTGTTCTCCAGAACTGTTCTACTCTGAAACCGGTAACGAAGGTATTCAACATTCTAAACAAAACTTTTTTTTTAATTCCAGATTTCTTACTCCTTTATCCTCACCAAACCTGCTCTTCAACTTCATGACATGCAGTTTACAGCCTCACTTCCAAGACTGTTCTCTGGCTTTATTTTGGACTCAATCTCATCAGCACTTCTAAGTTCATTCAACCACCACTGTCCTTCACATAGATCTTAAAACAGCCCTAAACCTTGAATCAGATCTCCCCTACATCCCTTCTCATGTTGATATATCTATTAAATGTTAGTGCATAATTATCCCGAATCATAGTGACTTAAAAGAATAATTTAAAAATTTTATTTCATACAGTATTTGCAATTTCTGTGGGAATTGAGAGTGGCTTAGTTGAGTGATCTGGCTTAGAATTTGTAAGAGGTTGCAGTCATAATGTCAGCTGCGGTCTGAAGGCTGACTGGAGATGGAGGATCAGCTTCCAAGGTAGCTCATGCACATGGTTGGCAAGTTAGGCAAGAAGTCTGTTTCCTACTGTGTAGATCTCCCTATAAGGCTATCTGAACATCTTCGCTAGGACATGGTAGCTGGCTTTCCCCAAAGCAAGTGTGTATATGTGTATATACAAAATCAGGTTTTGTATTTGTGTATCTAAAAAGCAGCAAATGTAAAAACTTGATAGAAATGAGTTGAAATAATTAGTTATAATTTTTTGAAGTCCCATTATAAAAAGGACACCTTGTGCGCATTATTTCATTTCATAAACCTCACAACATTCCCATGACATAGTAATTATTATTCCATTTTATAGTTGGGGAAATGAAGCTCTACAGAGAAAAATAACTTATTCCATGTCAGATATTACCAGAAGACTCTTCCCAAAAACCACAGAAATTTTGGAGTTCTGGTTACATGGTTACATGATAAACTATTGCTGTGGCTTTATTTATTTTGTTCACGAATCTCCAGTTTGGATAGGGCTTAGTGGAGACAGTTCATCTCTACTCCAGGCAGCAGATGGGGCAGCTTAAAGGCTAAAATCTGGAATCATCTGAGGGCTTATTTATTCATATGACCGGCAGTTGATATTGGCTGTTGCCTGGAATCTTTGCTGGGATTTTCAGTGGGAACATATATATGCAACATCTCCATGTAGCATGGCTTCCTTTCAACATGTGGCCAGATTCCAAGGGCAAGTGACTAGAGAGAAAGAGACAAGAGGAACCTATATTATTTTTACAATCAAGCTGTGGAAGTCATAGTATTATTTTCTTCCATACTCTGGATTAGAATAGTAAGCCCACCCAGGTTCAAGGGAAAAGGAAATACATTCCATTTCTTGATGGAAGAGTGGTACAGTTCTGAAAAAACGTGGCACTAGAAATATTGTGGCCATTTTTGGAAAACATCCGCCACAGTCAGTCCTCTGTCCACAACTATTTATATCCCTCTCACATTCAAAACACACTCATTCCCTAAAAACCCCAGCCTCTTCTCATTATGACAATAGGCTTGGGCTGCTGAAAGGCTAGGAGGTTGCTGTCATACTGTGAGAGTCCATTCATATAAAGTTCAAAAGTAGTCAAAAACTACAGTGATATAAGTCTGTTTGGATCTTACCAGGGTGCTATAAATGTATTATAATCTTGATCTGGTTAGAGATTAAGTGAAGAGACAGGCATGTGTAAAAGTGTGTACATGTAAGATTGTGTCCTTTATATAGGTTATACCTCAGTAAAAGTAAAAAAGCACTACAGTGGTGGATACATGTCACTGCATGTTTGTCAAAACCCATGGAATGTTCAAGAGTGCACCGTAATGTAAACTATGGACTTTGGGTGATGATATTTCAATGTAGTTTCATTCACTGTAACTTATATACCACTTTGGTGTGAGATGTTGATAGATTGTGTGTGTGGAGTGTTGGTGTGGGGAACAAGCATACGGGAACTTTCTGTTCAGTTTTGCTGTGAACGTAAAACTGCTCAAAAACAAAGTTTATTAATTAAAAAAAGTAAAAAGGATTAAAACAAAAAACCTGAATAGTTAAGGGTATGTGTGTATGTGTGTGTAACAAATGGATGAATGAATGAATGAATGAATGGTTTAAGGAACGATGGAAAATTTTGGTTCCCTTTACTTGAAAATAAGTTCTGGGGTAGTTCTGGCTTCAGGCATTATTGAACCCAGAGATTCAAACAGGGACAGTCTTAGTTTCTCTCC
Organism: Macroglossus sobrinus; assembly: GCA_004027375.1. Classification (NCBI taxonomy): domain Eukaryota; kingdom Metazoa; phylum Chordata; class Mammalia; order Chiroptera; family Pteropodidae; genus Macroglossus; species Macroglossus sobrinus. The sequence goes on from PVKZ01000193.1 coordinate 575,003, forward strand.
ATCCCTCAGCTCTGCCTTCTACTGTGTTGGCTTCATTCTCAGGTTTCATGTTTTGACTCTGAGCAGTTTCAGACTTTTATTATCCTCCCTGTTTACAGCCTCAGCAGAAAAGAGCATATGCCACTTCTTCCAAAAGTCTTATCAATAGTCTTCTTGCTCTATTGATTTTGGCTCTGTCTGGGTCACATACCCATCCATGAACTGTGGCCAGGGGAATGTAATGCCCTGATTTGCCAGGCCTGACCACATGTTACTCTCTGGGAAACAGAAGGCAATAGGAGTAAAGTCATTTATTCCCAAAGCACATAGAGTGGGTGTGAGGGTAGGCTTGGTTTCCCTTAGGAAAATTAGTGTAATGCTAACAGAGGAAGGTGAAAGAATGCTGCACAGCAAAATCACAGATGCTAACTAAAATAAACTATGGCAATGTGTGATAAGAGTCATAAAAACGTTCATACCCTTTGATACAGGATCCCCATTAGTGAGAATAATCCAAAATATAGGAAAAGTTACATTAACAGGTTTTAATTTTAATGCTATCAAAAAATTGACAACCTAAATATCTTACAATAGGGGAGTATTTACATATTTCACACATCTACTCATGTAGTCATTTAAAATAAGAATTATAAATAACATCAAGGAATATGCTTCTGATAAGTGGAAAAAGTATATACATATAAATATCAAAAAAAAAATAATGGAAGGAAACATGCCTAAACAATAACATATTACAGTGGTAGAACTAGAGATAATGATTCTTTTTCCTTTATTTCCCAAGTTTTAGGTATTTAATTATTGTTATGACTTAATAACATATTTTTTAAAACTCCTCAGTATCTTGTTAAGAATACTTCATTCTCCTCAGAAAGGAGTAGAGCCAAAGAAAGAAACTGCTATATAAGTTGACTGATGATTGTGGTTAAGGTAATTGAACCTCAGAGTAAGAACGACATTGGAGATAGTCAGATTAACCTATCATTTTACCGAAGAAGAATCTGAGACCCAGAGAGGTGAAATAAGCTGTTTACAGAACCAGGGGCAGTTCTGATTTTCAGGCTAAAATTGCCTACATTGATTTAACCAATCAATTAAGATTTGGATTTTTTTTGAGATTGTTTTATTTCTTTGAAAACACATCCTCGAGTTCAAGTTGATATCCGCCCTTCTATTACTAACTCAGATTAAAGCAGCTATTATCACTTTTGTTAGGCAAATGATGTGTTTAAAAGAATATTAAAACTAATATCATGGCTTTTTATGTCCTTCCTTTTCACATCCTTGCACATCTTTCTTTGTAAGCAACTTAGTGAATAAATGCAGAAGAAGCACAGATCTGGTTAAATTAAATGGACCAAAGTAAAGTCTTTTTACTTATTTTGGGTATCAACCTCCTCATTCATTTAATGAAAGAGTGTCAAGTCCCATGCCAGGCCCTGAAGATAAGGAGAAGAATAAAGTGCAACCATTATCCTCCTGGAGCTCACATCTGAGTGAGGAAGTTAGATACATGCAGATAGTTCTGTATACCATAGGAGAACCTGATACACAGAATGTTCATAAAGGTGTTTAAAAAGTACTCTGGGATCAGGGAGAGAGGATATCTGTATCACAGAAGGCTTCATAGCAGAGGTAACATTTGGGCTGGGCCTCATAGGTTGAACAGGATTTGACCAGGCAGAGAAGTGAGGAGAGAGTATCAAAGGTTTCACAGCAGAGGAAGTGGGAAAAGCAAAGGGGTGGAAGCAAAAAGAATGCATAGGATGGGAGGAAGCAAAATGAAGGATGTTGAACTCTTAGTGGTCCTGAGCTGGGAGTACTTATCTGAATAACTTGAGGAGCTCTATCAAATTTCAGAAGATTGTGATGTACACCCTTAGCTAAAAACTATAGATAGCCACTGAGACCTTGACTGTACCCTAAAAGTTTCTGGCTTTGTGATTACCACAGTACCTCACAAGAGAGCACCAGACCTAATAACACAAGTTATTGCCATCTAATCCACATTGGGACAAATGTGGCAAAAATACTGTCTCTGCTCTGGAAGGTGATTTGACACTGATTAATGACTTAATCAGTAGAAAGCTGAAAGGAATTGCAAATGAAAATGGAAATACATAATCTCATATATTGAGTTTTCTCTAGTTCATTGATGAAAGAAAATTTTTTTAGGTTCACTCAAATGCTAAGTCACCTCAAGTGAGAAACTGATGATAATCAGCAATTATCACAGGTGAGATCCAAGATATCTCATAAAGATGGAAATAATAATCTTGCCAGAAATAGAAATCAGCTATCATGAATGGGGGGGACTGTAAATCCACACACAATATCCAGCTTGTCTTCACCTCAGAGGGTTTCCAGCTGTTTATAACTTTCTGCTGTAATTTGCCGGGAATGAAATGCATTTTTAAAAACTCTGCTCCAGCTAGCTGAATGAAAGGCTTGGAGATGAATTCTCTTTCAAGACTTGTTAAACATTTGTGAAGTCTGCAGAGAAATGGTGGAAGGTGTCCGCTTTCTTGTCAATTCCAATGAGGATCTTTTTGTTGCAATTATTTTCTAGGTGAGCTAGTGGAAGACCAAGTCAGGTCTCTCTTGGGTTGAAAGGGCCCTTGATGAGATGCTATGGGCTTTAAACTTATCTAACACCAAGGCCTGCAGTTCAAATCCAAGCCTTGCTAAAGGCAGAGGCAATAAAGGAACACACACTTATGGAGAGCCCAGGGAATATATGTTTTGAGAAATGATTGTGAGAAGAAAACAGTCCAAACAACACTTGTATGAGTACACACACATGTGTGTATGCGTGCGCATACACATACATACATACACACCGAGCTAAAGTGTACAAGACAATCAGTGACATCAGTTTTCTCACCAGATTCTAATTAGATTGGAGACTCCTTGAGAGCAAGGACTGAGGTTTTTGAGCTCTGAGTTCCTAGCACTGTTGAGTGAGTTACTGAACGGTATGTTGAACCCGAAAAGACAGTGGTGTGGGCATGTGAACATGTCCTCTCACAATCATCCCAGACTGCCTAAAATGCCACAGACAGTCAGTGCACCCTCACGCCCCGCCCTGGGGCTCTTCTCCCATTCTTCTTCTGCCTGGAAAGCTTTTAGCCAATCCTTTCTTCCACTCCCTTGCCTTTTGGAGTCTCAAAATTTTTCTTATTCTTTATAGTCTATCTCAAATGTCTTTTAAAAATAATTCTTCAAGCACACATAGGAACAGGGCATGTTCTCGGAAGTCAGAGAGATCTGGGTTTGAATCCCAGTTCTACCACTTTCAAGTTCTCGAACAAGTTACCTCTTCTTTGTGCCTCAGTTTCCTCCAGATGGGTTTTGGGGAAGATTTAATGTGATAGAATATGTACAGTACTTGCCTCAGTGACCAGCACAGGATAGATGATCAGAGAGTTGACGGTTAGCTCTCTCCCCTGGTTAACCTCCCTCTGTGAAATCCAGCTTCATGCTTAATAAATATTAGCTCCCTCTGCCTATGCATTCTTTAACACTTCTCTTAGATGTCTTTCCCTCAACCTGCCACTCCCTTAACAAGTATAATTTCTCCCTCTGTTCCATGGTGCTTTGTTTATGCCTCTTTTCCAGCACTTATTAATAATGTCTGACTTGTGCTATATAACTCATTGTTTCCCATCTTTTTGGGCTGAAAATACTTCAAGGGCAGTATCTCCAGCAATTAGCATAGGGACTAGTTTAGAACAGACATTCCATAAACTGTTGTCTAATTGAAACAACAATTAATCCAGCTTTCCAGGAGGCAGAGTGAATATGTAACATGTCTTCTCCCAACAAGTACTGAATCGTCTAAGGAGCAAGGAAGAAATTCTCTGCCCATTAAGTGGTTCAGCGTTGATTGCTGTCCATCCAGCCCAAGTGAGCAAAGCCTCCACTTCCAGATGTGTTTTTTTTCCTTCCACTTCTAACCCAGCCTGACAGAGGAGCATCTCTAAAGGGTAACCCAATATATCTTTTTTTGGCTGATCTGATTAGAGCGTGAAATACTTTCTTTGGAGAAAATGCACAAGAATGGGCTTTTCTCTGTTTTTGTACAAGAATGAGAGAGAAAAATCTATTTTACCCCAGGAGATGAAGAACACAAGTAACCAACACAACAGATATTGTCCTGAGTCAAACTTCAGAGCTTGAGCCCTGAAGGACTCCATACCTTTGCACTGATTCTAGGAAAAAAATTAAATAGATGCAAACAAAACAAACAACAACAACAAAAAGTTATGGAGATACTGGTGCAGCTGACTTCTAACCTTAGTCTATTCTTCTATCCACTTGATTATTTTCAGCACAGTATTTCAGCCAGTGTTCAACTAAGGAAGCAGAACTCTTCTGAGTTTTGGGATAAGGGATTTACTATAACAATACAACTTAAACAATTATGGGAGGAGCTGGGACAGTTCAGCTCTGAGAGTGAAGAGGACAGGGATCTGTGAAGTCACCAAGCAGTAAATCTCAGAAGAAGCTAAGCACATCAGCTGCTGTGAAGGGGTAGCTGAGGGAAAAGTCTATAGGAGAAGTCTGTGGGTCCATAGTTAATTATCTGGTGGAGGGTTTGGAGTTACTATTGGACAAGAGAGTCAGTAGTTGGGAAGAGCTGGATGTGGTGTAGAGAGTGAAGACAAGCTGGAATCTACTAGCATCTGCCATATCTGTTGTTGCTGTAACTAACCCCCAAGATCTCCAGAGAGTAATGGCTACTGATTCACTTCTGCTTCCCAAATCTCAAGCAATTATTGTTTTTGACCAGCTTTAATCTAGAACCACACATTTGCAGTTTAACCAATCTGACACATAAATTTTCTTCATCACCATGAAGTTCTTTCTATCTTCTTACAATTTTCTACAATGGAAAGAATGGGCTTTTCTGAGGGGCCTGGGTTCTCATACTGGTTCTGCTCCTCCCTAGCTATATGACATCAGATAAATGATCATTTCTGGGCCTTATTTGATCAGGAGCCCTTCCTCTGTGCTATCATAGTCCCTTGTGCTTCTTTCTGTAATAAGATTTATTTCATTTTCCTGTCATTATTTATTTATGTGTCCATTTCCTCCACCAGACCATAAGCTTATGCATAGGGATCATATCTGGTTCCTCTCTGTAATTATGGTGCCTAACAGTATCTGGCACAGAATAGATAGATACACAATAGATATTTGCTGAAAGAATGAACCCCTGAAAGAAACTCATCAATCTCAGCACCCTGTGAAAACAGGCTGCAGACACCCTTACCTCTTACATAGCTTCTATCTTAAACCACGTCACTTCCTAAACTGTTTTAATTATCCTGATTTCTGATTCCTGGGCTTGTCTGTGTATCACCTGCTACTACCTCTTAGACATACTACTTGAAATGTTCAGGCCTCTGGTTTTATCTTGTTTGAATTTTCATTTTCCCTTCTGATGAAACTATTTTCACTTTCTTTGTATATTTTTCACTCTCTACCCTAAGTTCCCGGGTCAGAGAGACGATGAAAGTATCCCCCTCAGAGAGTTCTCAGGCTATTGCCCAACATCAAGGAAACTAGAAATTCCAGGACAGTATGGTAGGAGGTCTGCCTGAAATACGTTTGGAGTACTGTGGGAGCATAGAATGAACAGCCCCTAATCTTACAAAAAAGAAGGAGGCTTTCGGAAGGAAGTACAAAGAAAAGGGAAGCTTTCAAAAGAAAGTATAAGTTGATCTGAGTCTTAAGAAATTGTGTAAAAGATTCCCAGGCAGAGAAAGGAGGATGTGGATTACAGACAGATACCAGTAATGCAGAGGTGCGAAGACAGGAAAGATCAGAGTCTGGGGGACTGGAGGTAGGCACGTGTGGTGGGAAGACCATGGAAGCACAGTTGGGAACTGGAGGGAGATGAGCAAAAGTCAGGTCATAAATGGCTTGAGTTCCAAGCTAAGGAGCTTAGGCCAGACCCTGTAGGACAGAGATAATAAATTGTTAGGATGATTTGGCCCAGAGATGTGTTTTCTTTGTCTCACAAAATTTTCTTTTTAAGTCGTTTGTCCAACATTAAAAATTGGGAGATTTTGTATAAAATTCTGGATCTCCAGCCTCTGTATAAAAATCAGAAGACCCAGCCACACTAAACTGTCATTCCCAAGTGAGCTAAGTGTTGTTTGTCCTCAGATGTCATATGTATTTTGTAACTTGCCCATCTCCACTACATCCTTTTGTCATCACACTTGCACTCTTGTTTTTCTGTAAGGGGAGAAATATTTCTTAGTACCTGTACCTCTGTGAAAAGTGGAGAAATGGAGGTTAGGCCACAAGAGCTAGGCATTCCAAAAAATGGAGAATATCATTCTCCAAAAAATGGAGAATATCAACCAGTGTATCTGTTGGAGGACTGCAACTTTCTCTTAAACCCATCCCCTTGACCCGTTTATGTTACCTGCAGGGTTTTCCATATAAAAAGTGATGACTTCATGGGGCTGCCTGATTTTTCATAAAACTTAATGGCAATGTTCACGGACCATCAAGAAGGAATGTGCTAGGAGTGCTACTCTTAAAGAAGGTGTAGGAAATGTGTACATGTCTGGCCAGAGCTTGTCAGAGCTAATACTGACTCTCAGAACCTCATATAAGCGATGAATTAAGTTTAAGGGAATTGAGAGAAGGACTCAGGAAAAGGTTTGTCTGTGGCTCAAAGGCAGCTGATGGCAGGAGTTCTCTGTAGCCAGTGACAGCATGGAGGAAATGAGTGCAACCCCCCACTTTCCAGATCCAGGGCCAAAAAGACCTAGTTGTCCCAGAAATCATGCAGAACTGGCCAAGTTTCTCAATAAGACTGTTACTATATCCTTTCAGAAACCCCTTGATCCTCATATCCTAGGACTGCACTGCACTTCCAAGTATCTAAGTCCTCCAGCCCTTCCAGAGCCTGGAACTCCCACTCCAAGCTCCTTGCAGCTGGCTGAGAAGAGGCTGCCTTGGGCTCCTTCAGGGCCTCCTGTCTTCTGTGATAATTCTCTGCAGCTCGGCTCTGGAAGTCTTACCTCCTTTCTTTGTGTAATTGATCCCAGTCCTCTGGCTCTGTCAGCACCTCTGCTGTGTGCCTCATGGCTTGTATGAGCCTCGAGTTGGGCAGGAACCCTCAGAGTTTCTTTCTGGGACATTGAAGTTGCCTTTCTGTAGTAAGCCAGACACCTGGGCTCTGCTAGTTGGAAAGCAGTGCCTTCACTAGGTTCTCAAGGAGAAGGCATCCCCCAAGTCTTCAAACTGATCTCCCCACTCTCCATCTTTTCCCACATCTATTCTGTTTGTACCTGCTGAATTAACATGCAGGAAAGCACAATGTTAAGTATGTCATGTTTCTGATCAAAAGCCTCATTGGCTTCTCATTGCCTACCAAATTCAAATCAAGTCATCTTCCCTGGTATGTTGGACCTTACCAGGATGACCCCCAAATGCCTTTTCTAGGCTTATCTCCCACCATGAACACCAAATACTCCAGACACTTGCAATTCTCTGCAGACATGGAATTTTCTTGCCTTGGTTCTTCTCTTACTTCTTCCCTGCCCATTCCCACCTGTCCAAAGTCTACTCAGTATACAAATCTCATCTCAAATCTACCTTCGATGTCCCTAACTATTCCAGTCACATGTCATTTCTTCTTACTTGAGGTTCCTGCCACATGCTGTGTTTTCCTTGTTAAACCCTGGGCGCTGTCTTCTCCTGATTGTAATTATGTAGCCCCAAGCCTTGGTCTTCTTGCTAGACTGAGCTTAGACAACTGTGGTGAGTGTGTTCATTAGTATCACTGTGTCCCAGACAGAGTCTGATGAAAGCAAGATGCTCACAAATATTCATTTGAGGTGACTGTATTTCTCCTTCTGCCATATTTTTTGTTAGATTCAGAAAAAAAGCCTTTCTGGTATCTCTCATGTAATCCTAGACTCTTCATTAAGGAATGGATCTTAGCTGTCATTTTTGTCTAATCCCACATTTGATGATAGGAATCTCTTCCTGACACCCCATGTAATTTCTCAGTGGGGCAGTTGGAAAAGTGGTTAGGCCTATCCAGTTGGGACTAAATACCTGGAGTGAGACAGGAATTGCATGTACACAAGCACCAGAGTTAGTCTAGTTGTGTCTCATTAGAGGCCAGTCTATCCCCTTCAATAGGTGTTCCCAAGCCCAAGTAGCAGGAAAGGTCCAATCCACTGGTAAAAGGGGACAAAGGCCAAGCCAACTGGTGTATATGGGTCCCTCTCACCCATAATCATCCTGCCCTGTATCTTGTGGTTGCTCCTCCAAATCCTAATAGGGGCCATTGTACCTTAAGTACCAAACATCAAAGCCTCAAGTTTCTGGGAATTTCTCCCCAGAATTTGGGAGGCGATGAAATGTGGAAGAAAGTGCATGGTGTTTTGGAGCTAGCCAGACTAGGTTCGATTTTCATTGTTTTGCTTAGTATGGTGTGGTTAAGAAATCTGGCGCTGGAGTTAAGCAGAACTAGGTTTAAATACTATTGCCATTTCCTAGCTCTGTGACTTTGGACAAATTACTTAACTTCTCTGAACCTTCATTTTCTAATATGTAAAATAGGGACAATAATATCACCTTCATTGTTTTTTGGTGACAATTAAGTGAGAAAGTATAGTATCAGAATGTCTTTAGCTGAAAGAAACAAAGTCAAAATTGCTGAAATGATAAGAAAAAATTATTTCACATAACAAGAAGTGCAGAGGTAGGGAAGTTTCAGAATTGGTTAATTCATCAAGGACCCAGGTTCTTTTTATCTTTATGTTCTTCCAACTTCAGCTTGTAGGCTTCCTAGACTGGCTTTCCTTGTGATCATAAGATGGCTGCCATAGTTTCAGGCATCAAATTGAGACACCATAATATGCAGCAGCAGAAGAGGGTCATCTTTTTCTTTCGTGTGTGTGTGTGTGTGTGTGTGTGTGTGTGTGTGTGTGTGTGTGTTTTAAATGAGTCAACCTCCATCAGGTGTTCTCACAGAAATCTCTGTCTCTCCCCTCAAAGCCTTTGCAATATGCTACTTCCTCACTGATGCCCTTTCCCACATCTTTGGCTGGAGGTGGGTCACAGGCCTGCCTTTAATCTAGTCGCTGACAAAAGGGAAGGGGATTACCATGATTGGCTGGGCCAGTTATAATAAATATAAAGTCTTTTTTTCTGAGGGATGGATATCTGAACAAAATTAGGATTTTGTGAACAGAGAAGGAGTGGAGTGGGGTGCTTGTTAGGTAGGTAAGCAACAGTGTCTATTACAACATGAAATCTGGAACATGGTAAACCTTAGATATATGTTAGCTATTGTTGTTTTTAACTCTTTCTAACTTATTTAAGTCACATAACTCCTTGAGTATCAATTTCTTCATCTGTAAAATGGGAATAAGATTATCTGATCTATTAGATGGTTATAAAATTGAATGAGATGACACATATAAATCTTTGGTGCTTAGTAAATCATAGCTATTTGTTATAGTTGTATGTAGTTATTGCCAGAGTACTTGGGCAGCAGGCTGAGTTCTCTAATAAAAATTCTTAGAGGTGACCTCAGCTGGGAAGTTTTGAAAGCAGGACTAGAAACAGCTTGTGCTTAAAGTTCTACAGTTGTGATCATGTGTATTAATTTGCCCAACCTGAATCCTTTAGGAACTGTTGCTTCCCCCACCCCCAAGTAGTTCTTTTGTGTCAGGAGATCCAGTAAGACAATGATTCCTGCTAGGGGGTCCACTGCCCTGGTGCTCTTGCCCCTAGAGGGCATTAGAGGCAATCCCATCTCCCCTACTGAAGAATTAGATGGCCTAAGACCAAGAACCCATCCACCACCAAGAGTAGATCTCATTTCTTGGCCTTTGAGTCCTCAGCTTAGGATGAGAGCTTGATGGGTAGGAATTGTCTTCTGTCTCCTTTGTTCCTCCATAGCACCTAGGACTATAGCTATGTCAACCAGGTTTCTACCCCAGCTCTACCACTTACAGTGATGGACCTTATAGTAGCGTGACCTTAAGCAAAGCTGTTTACCACTTTTTGAATGTCATTTTCCTCAACTGTAGAAGAGAGGTAATAATATAATATCCACTTCATAGAGTTATGGTAAAGATGAAATTAGATGGTGGCTATACATCATACTTGAGTGAGCCTTAATAAAGGGTCCTGAGTTCTTATAGGTATTCAATAACTATTTGTGATTGATTTTAGAGGGTTAATCCCTGCACATATATGCTTGAAGCATTTGAAGACAGTGATAATTAACATAGGTTCAGTGCTTACACATACACAAACTAAGTTTTCCACAGAGAGGTAGAAATTAGCTTTAACCTAATTTTTACACATGATGATACTGAAGCTCAGAAAATAAGAACTTCATCGGGGTTACACAGTAAATTAGTGGCAGAGCAGGGATTTTGAACCCATGTATCTCTGATGCCAAAGCCCCATACTCTTCCATGGACCCATTTTTCTCTCTTAATCTTCTCATTTAACCTTCTCTCTGAAGGCAGAGACCCTCTGACCATACCTCTCACATCCCTGCATTGTGGTCTGTCTAGCCTCTGAGTTCCTAGAGCAGTTGCTTGAACCTTTCATTGGTTAACACTTTTGGGTACATCCAGTTAGCCAAGCCATAAGCCTGGATTCACCCTTTATCCTTTCCTTTCCCACATTCCTCATGTCTAATTGGTTGCTAAGGTCTGTCAATTTTACCTTTCAAAAAACCCTCAAATTGTTACATACTTTCCTCTTCCCATTACCACCACCCTGTTTCAAGCCTCCAAAATCTCCTACTTGGAGTAATGCAACAGCCTCTTAACTGCTCTCTGTCACCATGTCATCCTCCAGAAGGGCATTTCTGACAGAGAAAGCTAACCATGTCACTCATGCACATAAAACTCTTCCAGAACAGGTGGCTCTATTTATTTGTGCAGATCTTCCTCTCAAATTCTGTCACATAGAATGACCTGCTGTTCCTGAGCAGACCATACTGTCGCTACCCCTCAAGACTTTGCATGTGTTACATCTTCCGCCACAATTAATACCAACCTTACTCCCATCCTTGCTGCAAAATCTCTCTTTATACTTCCAGATGAATTTCAGAAAAGCATATTCCCTTTTTCTACCTCTTATCCACAGCTCATGTGATCTTGAAGCACTTTGCACTTATTTTCATCATTGTGTCGATCTCCCTGGACTGGCACTGTCTTTTACTTCTCTGTCTTTACCATTAGATTATGAGACCATGAGTTGAGGGCAGGGTTCCCCAAATTATTCATTGTTCCACCTCAGATGAGTAGTACTGAACTGTTATTAGTGCATTGAAGCTTTATCAATGAAGGGCACCTTGAAGTTTCCAAAGAAGTTGCCATGAGTATTGTTTGGAGCCCCAAATAGCACCACAAAACCATTTACCTTTCCTCCCTCTTCATCCCCTGAATCCCAGGCACAACAAAATAGCACGATGACTTACTTCCTTGGGAGACTTCCAGCAGTTACAGTATTTCAATAAACAAATAATAAAAGTGTGGAACAAGTGAAAGGGGGAAATTTAGGCCCCCAATTGGAGTTGGTAAGAGACTGTGAATACTTCCAAAGCTGATAGATTTATGATTGAGAATTTTGTGTTTCCACATGGACCTTGCCTGCCTCCAGTATACTAATAAACAGGGCTGGACACAGAGTCAAAGTGATTTGCATGTGATAAGAGACTTAGGTTCATGACTGGGAAAGGGCTTTGAATTTTTATATTCTGTCTTTAAACATAGGGGTCCTGAATGGTATCAGTGGGGTACAGGTGCCTTTATGCATGTTTGTGCTCCTTCTCTGCTCTTTTCTGTCTGTCTGTCTGTCTGTCTGTCTCTCTCTCTCTCTCTCTCTCTCTTACACACACACACACACACTTCTGTATGTAAGCACTGATTTTTTTTTAAAACACAATTATACTCTCATGTTTCTCCAAGAAAGGATATAGATAGAAAGGAGACCTATAAGCTTCTCTTTTTTTTTTACTGGCGCTCAGGTGGGTTTAGACATTCCAGAATCTCCTATTTGTCTGAGTTGAACCAAATGTCTCTATTCCACGTCTCAGAGTCTTGTTCCTTTCCATTTATGCCCTAACTTTTATCTAAGAAACCTGGGGAAACTGAATTCTACTAACACCATCATTCTGTAGCCACAGGATTGAAATTTAGGTCTGGTTTTCATTTATATTAGTCCTGCAGCTATAATAGGTAAAAAAATATTTTAAAGCCATAGTAGAGCTATGGCTTTAAAATAATTTCTCTGCACTTTTTTAGAACTGAGAGCTTAAAACTCTAAGGTTGTAATTTTCTTTTACTAAACCCTCAGTACAGTCAGCAGCAGTAAACTAATTTCAAAATCCTTGTATTCACAATTCCAACCATAATAGTCCATTTCAGCAGCAGTTTGGTCCCCCAAAGACTTGCCTTCAATGGGCACTTCATCCTAGGTATTCATAGGTGATAGTTTAAGTAAATCTTTTACTGTTGCATGCCCTGGACTACTAGTTATTGGGAGAGGCACTCCACCAGGGGCCTCAAGTGTCCCTGTATATCCTTGTTGAGTGTGCCAAGCTGAAAGGCCTAAGCATGCCCTGATCTGAAGTTGTTTCTGTAACTAGTCACAAAAGCAGTTAAGTAGGTCAGGGTGACCACAATATGACTACTGTACAACTATTCACTCCCCAGGGGAAGGGAACTGGTTTGTTGACTACCTGGCCCAGGGTTCCTCAGTGTAGCTGCCATCTGGGCCCACTGCATTGCCTCATGGGACTTGAGGGCAAGGAAACCAGTTGTAGCATGCTATTGCTCCTAGTGTTTGCAGTGCTATGAAATAAACTATCTTTCTCTGCTCCACTGAATCTTGTTGTCTACTTTCAGCACCTATGGAGTATGGCAAGCCAACTTAGAGTGCTGTTACTCTTGCCATCTTCCATGAGGTCGGTGTTCTTCCATGACACAGCATCCTATTTTCCACTAGCAATGAGGTCATCACAAGCCCAGACATGTTATATAACAATCCCAGATTTCCATCTTAGAGAGTCAGTTTCCAATGACCATTTTCCATAACTACTCTATCAGCCAGTGTTCTGACAGGAAAACTAATCTTTATAGATCTGTGCTATCCAATACAGTAGCCATTAACTACATGTTGCTATTTACATTTAAATTACTAAAATTAAACAAAATTAAAAATTCAGTCCCTCAGTCACACTAGCCATACTTCAAGAGCATGATAGTCGCCTAAATCTGGCAGATACTGAATTGGTTAGCACAGTTAGGCCATCTCTATCATCACAGAGCATCTGTGGATGCATTACTCTAGACCATTCCGAGCAGAAATAATTTAAAGCAGGAAATTGTTTACAGAAATGCTGGACAAAAGGTAGTAGCCCAAGGAAGAAAGGGCTTAGAAGGATTAGAAGAGAAAAATGGGAGATCAGGAAGGTGCTGCCACCACTGGGCGAAGCCAGCTCACAGCGGGTACTGCTCTGTAAGGGGCGCTGCTGCTGAGGAAGAGCCCAAGAGCCCGTGCTTGGCGCTGCCACTGCTGCTGGAGGCACCACCAAAAGGCAGGACGAAACCATGGCTTCCTCCCTCCAAACACCTTTCATTCTCTTGCCAACACCTTCCATCTGGCAAGGGAGTCTACCAAAATGTAATTTGCAAGTTTCCACACTTCTTGTAATACTAAAGAGAGAAAGAGTGGGACTGTATCTTATGACAGACAGCTGCAGAGTAAGGGTTTATCAATAATAATATGATTAGGAGGTACTGGGGCTCCCATCCTGTAGCTTACAACCATTCCCTTATCTCTAGCAACAGTCCCCTGCTTTTTTATGTTCTAGCCGTATAGAATTGCTTTTAACTCTTATCTAAAGCCTTATGATCTTGTTTTTTTCTCAGATCTGCCATACACTGATCTCTTTGCTTGGAACACTCTTTTCCTTGCTCTTCACATAGCTGGCTATTCTCATCCTTCAAATATCAGGTCAGATGTCACCTTCTCAATGAGACCTTCTGTGAACTTTCCAACCTGCCTCAAATAGCCTTATCACTTCCCACTGCTACCCCCTACCTTGGCAATTTCCCTTCGTGCTACTCTGTTTATTTTATAGCCCTGTTTGGATTGAAAATTATTTTCTGTGTTTGTTATCTGTCTTCATTCACTATAATGTAAGCTCTAGGAAGGCAGGGGCCTTGTCTGTGTCGTCCAGTACTGTGTTCTCAGCATTTAGAAGTGCCTGACAATTAAGAGGCACTCGGTAAATACATTGTCTTAATGAATAGTTTCTATCTGTTCTTCAGGTCTGAAATCTCCTGTTTCTCTAGCTGGGTGAGGTATTTCTGCTATGCATACCCATGGAACCTATACTTCTCCCACTGTAACACTTAAAACAACCGTAATTACTTATATCTGATCCCTTGCTGAACTGTAAACTCTTCTTTGCAGTTGAGTCCCCAGAGCCTAGCACAGTGCCTAGGCTATAGCTAGAAGTGAGAAATTACCTGATGGATTTGGTCATCATATTGCTCTATCAAAGAATTTGGAAGAAGATTTAATGATGGGTATATAGGAAATAAGCAACAGAAAACAAGGCAGTTTTTAACTCTAAGAAAAACTAAAATCTTACCAAGAATAAAAATATATATCACAAAGCCCTATACAGCTTGGCTGTGAGTAATATTTACATAGTCATAATCAAGGCCAACAGGACTGTATTTGTTCTATTAGACAGTATTAGTTGTTAAAGTGTTGAAATTCTTCTATGGTTAGTAAATAGCAGCTACCCCAAGCTCCCTGAGTACCACTATTCCAGCTGTCTTTGCTCCCTGTCTTAGAACTCCCTGAACCTTCCCATGATCAAGCAATTGAAGAGATAATACCTGGCACAGCCAAGGGCTCCAGAACCCTGCTCGAGAAGTCAGGTCTGTTTGGATCAGTCAGTGCCTGTGCCAATCATTAGCCTCTGACCCTTCCTGGGCACTGCCATTGGTTCCCCCAGAAGGCTTACCCACACTCTGCTTGGTATACTGACTTGAGCCCAGAGAGACCTGCATAGGAACCATCCAGAGACTGTTCTGGTGTCCACCAGCCTGCTAGCCAATAGCCCTTCTGACCCATCTCCCTCTCATCAGCCCCTGTTCCTCAGTATGCCACCTTCCCCCTGCAGACTCAGATCTCACCAGGAAGGAGGGCAGTCCTGGAGAGGATGCTGGCATCTCAGAGGGCAAATATTTTTAATGGTATTCCCGGTCATAATATGTAAATACTGCATAATGATTTAACCAAAAATTGTGATATAATTATATTGAAGAACAGGGCAGGGAATGGTGTTAGAGAAATCTTCCATTGTTCAAAGTTAGTAGATAATTTTTTAACTTAAAAATCAACAAGGGGAGCATTTGAAATCTTGCTCCTTGACGTATGTCATCAGTTTGGCTCAAATAAACTCTTACAAAAATTCAAAAAAATTAATAACAACAGTATAGGTATATTATTTTCATAATAAATACCAGAAGAAACAATTGAAAGAGTCGAAAGTGGCTAGTTGTCTCTGAGGAGCAGGGCTTGGGATGGGGACAGATGGGACAGGAATCTATTGTTATTTATCCAAAGCTTTAAAGAAAATTTTGATTTTTGAACAATGTACATAATACTCTTTTTCCCCCCTTTAAGGACGCTATTGCAGGAATCTTTTTTTTTTTTTTTTTTTTTGCAGGAATCTTGATGTGAGGTGATGGCCAGTGGTGGTGACAATAAAACAAAGATAAGCAAATCCAAGAATATTTAGGATGTAAATTGTATAACTTGGTAGTTGACTGGTGCAAAGATGGAAAGAGGGCAAAAGGGAGGAGAATCATACAGATTTTGGTGTGTAGCTGGGGTTAGAGGAGGACTATTTCTGGGTGAGTACTTAGATGCCAAGTGCCCCTCCAGACATCACACATAGCAAGAGTGACTAACTCTGCTTGGGAGAATTAGAACTAGTTCACAGAGAAAGGGTTACTGACCTCGGTCTTGAAAAGAGAATAGAAATTCCCAGTTTCACAAAGGGTGAGCTCTGAGGTGAAAGGGAAGGATATTCTTAGGCAAGGGTGATGGAGAATGATAGAAAGTTAGTTCAAAGGCACAAAAGCATCATTTTGGGGTGTGAGTGAATAGTGAATTATCCCAGGTGGCTGCAGTGTAGGAGGCATGTGGGGGTGAAAACAGTGGGAAACAAAGTAGAAACAGGAATTTGTGGCTAGAGTCCAAGTGATCCTCTCTCTCAAGCTGGTGGCAGAATAGCAGGTACAAACCAAAAGGTGAAAAACTATTTGGAGATATATATCTGAAGATGTTTTTATCCTCTTACTAACCCTGTTCCTGATGATTGTTCTTAGGGAAATGCCTTTTTAAAAGGATGGAGTGAGCAAAATATGTTAAGATATTGCATCATTATTTGGCATAGTGAACAATTGGAAAACAACCAACATTTCCATCAGAGGAGCATACTTAAGTAAAAGATGGTACATTGATCCAATGAAAACTAAATACACAGACTGATGAGCCTGTCAGATGTTAGGTGGGCTCACCCAGGAGGTCTGCTGGGCCCAGGGGAGGGAATAAGGACAAACATGGGCAGGAGAGGAAAGGTGGAAGAAATGTAGACACTAGGTCAGCCCCAGCAAGGGCACGGGAAGGGGAGCTACCATTTATTTATTGGGCATATGCCTTTCACTAATACAGCAATCCCATGAGGGTAATACTAATACCATCCCCATTTTACAAACAAGAACCTGAGGCTCAAAGAGATGGAGTACTTTGCCAAGGACCATCTAGCTTTGAAAAAGAGGAGCTGAGATTCCAACCCAAGTCTATGTGATGGCAGAGCAGTCAGTGCTTTACCTCTGCACCATGAAGCCAATTGCCAATGATGACCATGTTATCTGTGGGGTGCCCCTTTTTCTTGGCTCTAGTATCTTCCTTCAGTCTTGGAGAAGCAGGGCCATGCCTGTGTGGATATCAGGGGCTGGCAGTTATTAATAAGTTATATATTCTATTTTTGTTGCTCAGCAACAAAATAGAATATATAATTGAGTCAGTGATGAAAACAGCCAAAAAGAAAAAATTATGCTTACAGTCAATAGCAGAGGGGCAAGAGGAAATAGAAACAGATAATGTGTGAGTGGGTGCTCTCCTTCCTCTTTCTCTTATTTTTGGGGTATCTGTTCTTTTTGCCATATTATTTGCACAATTGAAAAATACATTTTACAATGAAAAATGGAGACTGAAAAAATATGAGCCCCTGGCCTTCCAAAGCTGTCTGATGACAGTACTCATAAAGAAGTTGGCCCCTTCTGGACAAAGGAAGGAAGGAGAGAAATGCAATGGGTCTTTGCCATCACACTCCACTTGTTAGTGTCATTGCTACATTCCTGTGAAGCTATCACCTGGGCTGGGGAGGTGTGGCTATGACTAGCACTTCCCAGCCCAGGACATTTTGCATGTAATGATTATTATCTTCCCTGTTCATAGCTTTGGCTCTCCTGCCTGGGGTTCAGGTTCAGTCTTGCTGGGGGAAAGGCCAGTATGAGATTGATGGACAGAGTCAGCAAAGAGAAGAGTGAAAAAGGTCAACCTCCATGCTTGGATTTCAGAGCTGGAGCTCGGTATTTTTTTCCTTTTTTTATGCTCCATCCATATCTCATTTGATTTTATTATGACCTCTAGATAACCAATTCTTTTAGGATTCCATGCATTTGCCTGTTCTGTTCCCTCAGTCTGGAGCCCAATCTCCTAAACCCTGCCCATCCTTTAATACCATCTCCTTGAGGAACTTCCCCACTCTCCTCTGGCTCCCACTACACTTGATTTGTACCTTTCCTGTGGCAATCGTATTTTTCTGTAGTATTTATAGTTATTCACATCCAAGTCTGTTTCTCCCACTAACTGGTAAACTTGTCTAGGTGGACAAGGAACATGTTTTATCCAACTCTGATTCTATACTCAGTGTGGCCAATGTCTGGTGTATGGTAGGTGCTCAGTAATGTATGGAATGACATTAAATTAAAATGGCTGAATTCTTCCTTTCTCTGTGTTGTGGGCTCTCTGGGAAAGTTGCTAAGACTGTAGGCAGATGATGAATCAGTTTTATACCCATTTCTTTCCTGTGATTTTGAAGGGGCAGGGAGAGGAAGAGAGTTAAATACAGCTGTGGATCCATATTCCAAAGATTTCAGTAGGGGTCATTAAAGGTTGTAACAGTATGAACAATACCTAACATGTGCAGAGACTCTTACTTACACTTTCACATATGTTAACTCTGCTGGGTCTCACAAGGACTTTAGGAAGTAGACTTGGTGGGCAGTAGTAATTGGCTTGCCCCAACATTACAACCAAGGAAACCAAAGCTCAGAAAAATGAACTGATTTGCTCAAAATTACATCAACTCAAAGTAGAGCTGGGACTCAAACCCGGATCTCTTGACTCCAAACCCCATGCTTTGGAGGTTGCAGAGGTGACAAAAATACACTCTTTCCCCCTTAAAAAATAATTGCAGAATGAAGGAAGGAAACCCCTGTTTTAGCCCTTGATAAGATGTACTTGCATCAAGCCCCAGTTGTTCCTCCCATGGCTGTCTATCTGCTCATTTAAGGGATTAACTCCTCAGGGATAAGGATCATCCCTTCTTCATTTGTCTCCCCAAAGTTCAGGTGTCTAGTGATCCCCACACTTTTGCTGGGTCTTGGTTTCCATGTCTATGAAATGAGGAGGCTGAGCTAGAAGTTTCAATTGGGTCACATTCCCATCAGCACCCAGCACAGAGCCTGGCCCACTTTCCATAGCTCTCCTGGTGGACAACACCCAGCTCCAACACTAGAGGCCTCCAGGACTCCAGCTGACATGATGGAGTGTGTACCACGCACGTTGCAGCCTCTTCCCAGGCTGGCTGCGGAAACTGACCCTCCTCCAGACAGCAGGGCTGTTCTGCTCTCACAGATCAAGTTGGGAGCCTCATTAGTTATGTCAGATGACATAGTTAACACTTGGGGCAGGCACAGCCAGTTCATCAAAAGCTCCTATGTGCCTGGCTCCATGGCTGCAGCTGAGGAACTACTGTATGTGGAGCAGGCAGCACATCAGAGGAGCAGCGCCAGAGTGCTTCCAAATTGGTTTGATTAATTGCATAGACATGTCTTTAATTGGTGCCAGGGTAGCAGCCAGAGAACTTATGGGAAAGCAGGATGTTATGTTTTCATTCCCTGAAGTCCCATAAAGCATGAAAGATGAGGAACAGAATCACTGCTCATTGAAAATTTATCGACCGTGCAGACCCAGAAAACACAAATAACTATCTGAATCGAAACCTAACCTCATTTTCTCAACTCACTGGAAGCCATGCGTGTTAACCACCCGCTCCCGCCTCCCGCCACCCGGTGCCCCTGCCTGCCTGCTGAGATGTACAACTGAGTTCAAGGTGTGATTTCTAAGTAATGAGTGCTTTACTACGGAGACGGCACACTCAGCTATCACAGGTGGGTGCGGAGGTATCTGGGAAGGCCCCTCTCCTCAGAAACAGCTCTCCTTCCAGCCCGAAACCGTTCTATATAAACTGATACGAGGCTAGTTCACTATGAGTGAAGCATTTATTCACATGTTCATATTTCTTTTTCTACCCCTTGGATGTTTAAGACACATGTATTGAGTCTGTACAAATACAAAGCACTGTTCTGGTGTCATGCGGAACACAGAGTGGAGCCTTCCCTCAGGGAAATGGCTATCCAGAAGAGATGAACTAATGGATAATGGGTGTATGACATACAAGACGAAGCATTGGGATTTGACATCATGAGAACTTGGGTTCAAATCCCAGCTGATTCTTATGATTGAGCCACCTCAAAAGTCACTTTGATTCTCTGAGCTTTACAGAATAGGACAATAATTCTTATTGTACGTAGCGGCCATGAGGCTTCTAAGAGTTAGAGTTAAAAGTACCCTGTGTAGTACCTGGCACTGGTCAAGAAATGGTTGCTAATTCTGAATAATCAGGGAGGTTCTGATAGAATGCTTAGTGAGAGTTCACATATTCAAGGAACAAATGTTTACTGATCACAGATTCTGTGCCAGGCTGTGTACTGGGAATTAGGGATTGAGTTAGGAAGCTCTGCCCTAAGGTACACTAAGGGGTAGTGATGCTATAGTATGGTAAGAATAGCAAATTGTTACAGGTGTGCTGACAGAAGCCTACTCAGAGGCAATGGGGAGAAGAGACAGTGGTCACTTCTACCTGGGGAAATCAAGAGAGATTTGCCTGAAGAGGCAGTGCTTGAGCCAAGTCCTAAAACATGAGATTTTCATTTGTTCCTAGAACAAGCAAAAGTATTCCTTAAGATCTTAGAATCAGCTTCTCTCTTTGTATGGAAAGTTCTTCCAGATTTTCCCAAAGCTGACTCCTTGACATATATAACCTGATATTTTCTTATCTGTTCCTTTGTTTATTGTATGTCTCTACCATTAGTATGATAGATCCATGAGAACATATCTTGGCTGTAATTTTCTCCACTCAATTACAATATCTAGGACATTGCAGGGCATAGTATAGATATTCAATATATGTTGCATGAATAAATAAATAAATGACATGAGGCACAGGAGGGTATACTGCAATCAAAGAACTAGAAGCCCACTGCTTGGTGCACAGAGAGCACTCATAAAAGTGAACAATGATGAATGCCTGAAGTAGGAGGTAATTTAAGAGGTGACCTCTGAGCTGCACTCCAAAGGCAGAGAAGGATTACAATGTGATAAGGATGGTGCAAAAGGAAACAGGAGGATTAAATCAGATAACTTTTAAATCCCTTCCAACCCTGAGCTTCTAATTATTCCCAAACAAGTCATCTATCGCAACTTTTCCTGGTCCCCTCACTCATACCCCTTCTTTCTACTGTGCCCTGTCTAGAGACTATAAGGACATCTGACACACTATTTCCTGCCAATGTAAATCACGGACTGATGTATGATGCTCATTCCTGGTTTTTACCATCCCCCAGGTAGAGATGGCCCCATAGCTCAGAGTAGAGGCCCCAAGCAGTTAGCCTTTCTAGCAGGGCAAATAAGGGGGAATTGTTTACCCACCAGCACCTTCCTGGTCCTGCTCCCAGATAATTTTATGTCCTCTGGTCCTGGATCTGCTCCTCAGTTGATGTACCTCAGTTCACTTGCTGGAGCACTGATGTATGACTGTTTAACTGCTGTTGCTTCCTGTCCCAGGGATCCTGGGCTTTAGGGAGCATGGGAGAGAGACAAAGAGAGCTTTTTATGAGGTAAATTTTGACAGTAATAATAAAGGCCCAAAACTAACTCGCACTTACATAGTGCTAAAGAATTTACAAAGCCCTAGAGAACTTCTATTCATCCTTCAAGACCCTGCTTAAATGTTATCTCTTTTCACTGACCTTCAGCTCTCCCAGACAGAGATTCGAGCCTTTATTACCTTTTAATAAATTCGTGTGTGTGTCTCACTTCCTCCGTAAACTATCAGCTTCTTGGGGGCAGATATCTTCTCTCTCAGTAAAACACCTTCCTTCCTTGAAAAGTAATTTTCATTATACATATTTTACTAATTTTAAAAGTAATATTTATAGTTACAATGATCAAAAACTGTATATATAAAAGCATAATGAAGAATATTTTAAATCACCTATAATTTCATCACTCAGATAAAACCTCTGGTACTCTGGTAACATTTTGAGTCTATGTTGAGCTTTTTTTTTTTTTTTTTTTAGCAAATAGAAAGTAAAAATAGGACTATAACATGCAAGGAGTTTTATAGTCTGATTTTATCACATCTTCAAACATTGTTGACAATTCTTAAAAAATGTAATTTTAAATGGCTGCATCATTTCATTTAATGAGAACACTACAATTTACCTGACAATTTCCTCATTGTGGGATTTGAGTTACTTCTTTTTATTATTTTACAAATAAAATGAATAACTGTATAC
The DNA here is from genome assembly GCA_004027375.1 of Macroglossus sobrinus. Lineage (NCBI taxonomy): Eukaryota > Metazoa > Chordata > Mammalia > Chiroptera > Pteropodidae > Macroglossus > Macroglossus sobrinus. Next base: position 597,022 of record PVKZ01000193.1, read on the forward strand.
ATAAATCTTTGTCTACTTCTTTGACTATTTCCCTAAGAAAGAGTGCTAGAAGTGGAATTTCTAGGTCAACTGATTTAAACTATTGATTTAAAGGTTCTTGATGCTCACTGCCAAATTGCTCCGAGAAAGTGACATCAATTTATAATTCCACCAGGGCACGAGTGGGCCTATCTCACAGTGTCCCGAACTGCATTAAGTATTATCTCACTGGTATCTTTACGAAGTCCAATATTCTTTCCCAATACCCCTCAAGGTAATTTTTCTTAAACAGCAGAAATTATACAACCAAACTTAAGAGTTGACTTCTTCCAAGATATCAACCTGGAGGGTGTATTTATTTTGACAGTGCTTCTGCTACTTTAAAGATTTCTAGAATTTTGATTTGAAAATTGCCTGCAGAGCATTCAAGCCATTCTTTTGGATCTCAATTATAATACAATTCCATCTTTGGGGAATGATTTTTTATTCTTGGCAACAGTCAAAAGCCATTTGAAACTCATGGTAAATGAGATGAGGAGCTGCAGCTGAGTTTGGGGTAAGAAATGAGGTGTAATTCTACAGTAATGGGATTGAGGTCTTTTCATGACTTGTAAAGGAAAGTCTCACAGGAGTTCTAGGCAGCATTGATATCATCAGAACACATGTCAAGCCCCCCAGTGCGACCATTTTAGTGACTACACAGATGGAGGCACAAGTCTAGCATGTGTATTATGGAATCTCTTCTCATGACTTCAGTGTATACTTTCAGGGACAGGTGTCAACGTATTTCAGAGTTGATCCTTTTCCACCTTCTCTTTCCACCAAGTCTGCTTTGGGTCTGATGTGATTCCAAGACCAGGACCTAGGAGAGCCAGTTTAAGGGTAGGGTGGGGCATGACATGGCAATGGAAAGAGCCCTTAGACTACAGTCAGAAAAAGCTGGGTCTGAGGCCTGGCTCTCCCTTTTACCAGCTGCGTGTTAGGCTTCATTTGTAGAGTAGCCTACCTCACAGAATTGTTAGGAGAAATACAGAACACATATAACCACACACAAATATGCACACACAGAGCACACAAAATAACTAACATGTGTTGAACACTTACTCTGTGCCAAGTACTATGCTTTATATGCATGTGGCAGACCCCTTTGGTTAGCCACCCAGAAGCCATTTCTTCCTTTCTACCTACCTACCCACCAGTATAGCTCCCTTTAGTTAGGTTGATTGTGTAGTCCAGTTCTAGCCAATGAGATTTAGGTAAAACTCTGCTGGGAGTTATTGGGAGAGCTTTTGCTTTCCCGATGAAACAAGACTGCTTAGTCTGGATTGTTTTTCTACCCCAACCTTTTCCTGCCTTGAACTTGGAGGTGATGGCTGGGCATCACAGCCCCTGTAATCAAGATGGAAAGGACAAAGGAGCACCTCTGGATTTCTTGGTATGTCAGAAAATAACATTTAAGTCATGGTTAGTTATCATTACTTGCAGCTAAAAATATTCAAATATACATGCACACAGTGTCTATACATAATAGATGCTCTATAAAGGATTTTTATTTATACTCATGTTCACATATAATTCCTTTCTCTAAAAGAACTAATGATATTAATGATGGTTATTTCATATTTATGTAGCACTTGGCAGTTTTCAAAAGATTTTAACACCCATTTTGTCATTTGATCCAAAAACTCTGTAAGGAAGGCAACTTTTATCCTAAGACTTTTTAATTGCGAAAAGATACATATGAGTATTTTAGAATGTTTATTATATGTTACATATAGGCATGTCTTCTCCCCTTCCTTCCTTCTTTCCTTCCTTCCTTCCTTCCTTCCTTCCTTCCTTCCTTCCTTCCTTCCTTCCTTTCTTCCTCCCTTCCTTCCTCTCTTTTATGCCAGTCTTGGGCCTGTTTTTCTCAGACCTATCCCCTAGTCCTCTCCTGCTCTGCTCTGTAACACAGGGAAGTCAGTCCATTCAGCCTTCAAATCCAGATTCTAAGACATTGGACTTCCATCTGAGTTTGACCAATGGGAGGTACTAGCAGGAGACTGGGGGTAGATGGAAGCGGGAGGAAGAGCCAGGGTGTTTCTTCTCCCCATCTGCCTCAGCGGTCTCTCTTTCTACATATTCTCATGGCTCTTTCTCCTACTTATAGGCCTGATAGGGTTTGAGCTTCTGGTCACCTGGTGCCTGGGCCCTGGTGAATACCTCCCCTCTCTGCCCTTTTGCCTTATGGGTAGCAGTGGTTTCCTACTCTTGCTAAACTCTGGGATGCATCTCTGTCCTTTGTCCCATCACTTGTGTAACCAGTACACCTCATTAAGGTCCACTAAGATAAGTACTTGAAGTGTCTTTTCCCTCAGTTAGACCTGAACTGATCTCCATTGGTCTACCACACCTTTTCAGGGCACCTGCTTGGGGCTAGGCTCCATGCAAGATGAACTGGGCAAGATGTGCCCCCAGGTTAAAGATTAAAGTGAAAAGCCTCCGAATATGCCAGTCTCTGCTGACATCCCCAACTTCGCAGAAATTACAGGTAAATCCTTCCATGGCCTGGGCTTCCTCCTTCTCCCACCTTATCCCAGAGGCAAGCCAAAAACAATATGCAGAACCCTTGCTATGTCCCCTTTACTGCCAACTGCACCTGTGAGCTTGGGGATGCTTCTAGATAGTGGCACATATGTCTGTTGGCTTTCATGGCCTTCCAGCTAAATGCTCTTATCAGCAGCTCTCAGGTTCAGGCTTCCAAGGCTTGCTGTACACACCCTTTCCTTCTCTCAAAACAGTCTTACCTAGTAGGGGGAGGACTCTTTTCCAGAGTATTTGCTTCAATAAAATTCCAGGGGTTAATTGTCCATAAAGGCTAACAATGCAAAGAAGCCAGATACTGAGCTACCTTTAAAATGTCTAGATATCTAGCATGGATTTTGTAGACAAACAGACTGAACACAAAACCCATTTCCCCATATAAAGTTTTATTGCTTTGGCAATTTAGACAACTGTTCTGAGTTTCAGTTATCTATAAAATGGAGACAATAAATGTATTTCTCAGAGAATTATTGTTTCTAATCTGGCAACTTCTAGAAACATGACCAAATATGCTAGCGTAGATGGGTCTCCCATCTCAGACACATAGAGATGCTGGATGAACTATAACAGAAATATTATATTTTTATTGCCAAATTTGAAAACTATAAAGAGAACTCTCAGATGTGAGAAATGAAAAACAGGGTACAGGTGATGTGCCTTAGCAGCACAAAGGGATTTCACACTTAGCTATAGATCCTGGGAGCTGTAGGCCATGATCACACTGTACACTAAGGAGTAGGAGATGGGGCTCCAGTACCAGCTAGGTAAGAAAGTTTGAGCTGAGCCCCCTGCATAAAGCCCTGACATTAAAAGCTATGTTCCCTCCATGAAAAAGGAGACTGGAAAAACTGTATCCCAGGGTTAGAGAAATTGCAAAGAAGCCTGAGTTCTAAAGAGGCCTTGCGTGGGAAAAAAAAAATGGCACTTGTAAGAAACAGAAATCCCATTCTCTGCCAAATGCATATGGGGGTTTAAATGTTCTCTACCTGTATATATAGGCACCTACTGAGAAAACTTAACATAAAATTGGTCCAGACCATTAAAATTCCTAGGTTAGGGCTGACGTAAATCCAAAATAGCTCTATGGGGATGCCTAACAATCCAGGGCTTGCAGAATCCATTAGAAAAAGCAATCTGATAAAGATGCGCACAAAAAGTAACAAACCATGTGAGGAAAGACAAACAAGATGGAGAGTCAACAAACACAACTAACTAGAGAGAAGAAGTGTAAAAATAGAACTATCTGAAAAAGATTAAATTAAGATGATTAAAATAGAGAGATAAGAGGAGGAATAGAACCCATAATAGAAGGACAGAATAGTATGAAGAAAAGAAGAGTTGGGAGATTTAAAAAAAAAACATATCGAACTTCCAGAAATGAAAAATATAGTCACTAAAATGAAAAACTCAAAGGATAAGTTAAACAACATATTAGATCTAACTGATGAGGGAGTTAGTTAAAAGAGACACTGGAAGAAAGCACCCAAAATGGGGTAAAGAGACAGAAAGAGATAGAAGACCTGAATAAGAGTTTAAGAGATATGAAAGATAAAAAGAGAAAGTCAAACATATGTGTAATAGGAATTCCAGAAAGATTTAATAGGGGGAATGGTGGGAAATCAATTTTTTAAAATCTTATAGCTGTATTAGTCAGGGTTCTCCAAAGAAACAGAACCAACACATGCATATGAAAAAAATCTGTATCATACCTCTATATCATATATATGTGTGTGTGTGTGTGTGTGTGTGTGTGTGTATATATATATATATATATATATATATATATATATACACACATTTATATTTATTTATTATAAGAAATTGGCTCACACAATTACGGAGGCTGATAAGTCCTGAGATCTGCAGTTGGCAAGCTGGAGACACAGGAGACTTAATGGTGTGCTTCCAGTCTGAGTCTAAAGGCCTGAGAACCAAGAGAGCCAATGGTGTAAGTTTGCAGTCCGAAAGCCAACAGGCTCAAGACCCAAGAGGAGCTGATGTTTCAATTTGAGTCTGAAGGCAGGAAAAGACTGATTTTCCAGCTCAAACAGCCAGACAGGAAGAGTTCCTTCTTATTCCTGGGAGGGTCAACCTTTTTGTTCTATTCAGGCCTGATTGGATGAGAGCCACCTACATTATGCAGGGCAACCTGCTATGCTCTGTCTACTGATTCAAATGTTAATCTCATCTGAAAACATTCTCAGACATACCCAGGATAATGTTTGATCAAATATCTGGGCTCTTCATGGCCTAATCAAGTTGACACCTAAAATCACCCATCACAAAGGCTGATATTCCAGAACTGAAGAAACATACCAAGATAGTTAATAAACAATTTCATAACTAGTCACGCCCTAATGAAACTGCAAAACCATGTCGAAGAGAAAAATATAAAAGCCCTCAGTGAAAAGGAACAGATTACCAAAAAGGGTGTTAACTGCAATGATAGCAGCCTTCTTATCATCAACAATGGAAGCCAAAATACAGGAGGATAACATCTTCACAGTGTGGAAAGAAAATAAATATCAAACCAGAATTCTATACACAGTTAAATTTGTAAGTGAGAGCTAAATTTTCAGACAAAGATAATGAGTTTACTTCACAAAAACTTTTGCTGAAAGAACACTAATAAATGTACTCCAGTTAGAACAATATTCAATCCAGAAAGAAGCAAGATGCAAGGAATGTAATGCAAGTGAGGTGCTCTAGCCAGCTCACATAAGCCCAGAAAGCTGACTGTTGAAATTATAGGAATTTTATAAATTGGTTGTTAGATGTAGCCATTATTAGAAATTAAATTATATAAACTTACAATTAAATAAATTATTTAAAAACTAAAGGTAAAAAGTCCTCACCATGCATTACTTCTTAATTATTTTACTATAATTTTGCTATTGAGGTTACTCATACCTTCTGTATCTATATAGTAGAGCTACTAAAGAATAGTGTGCTACTGTGCATCTCTTCCCATCTCTACATTTGGTGACATCACACTGGTAACCCGAGTATTTACCATCCAAAGATCAACAAATGCTATAAAGCTGGTCTCTCCTACCCCTTACTACATGACAACTGATTAAAAAATACTTATCAGCACACTGATTGCCCCTAGGTATATAGACAAGAGAACTGAAAACATATGTCCACACACACACACAAAATTTGTAATAAATGTTTATAGTAGCATTATGCATAATAGCTAAAAAGTGAACACAGCCCAAGTGCCCATTGACTAATGAATGCATAAATAAATGTGGTACATTCATACAATGGAATACTATTCAGGCATAAAAAAGAATGAAATACTCAGCTCCAACATGGATGAACCTTGAAAACATTCTGTTAAATGAAAAAAGCCAAAGAAACATAAAAAGACTATATGTTGTATGATTGCATTTATATGAAATTTCCAGAATAAGCAAATCCATTGAAACAGAAAGTAGGTTAGTAGTTGCCAGGAGCTGGGGATAGGGGGAAATGGAGAATGACTGGTAATTGGTATTTGGTATTTAGATTTCTTTGGGGATGATAAAAATATCCTAAAATTAGTCGTGATGGTTACATAATTTTATGAATCTACTAAAAATAATTGAATTGTATACTTTAAATGGGTGAATTTTATTGAATGTAATGATTATATTTTCATAAAAAGAAAGGACTAAAGAAAGGTGGGCAAAGAAATTGGTATACAGGTTGGTAAATCTAAATAAATAACTGGCTGTTAAAACATCTAATGGAGAGGTTAGTGGTTAAAAGTAAGTTGGAATTAAAATACTAAAAACCAAATTACTTGGAAGATAGAAGGGGGTGGAGAGCAGAATTAAAGAATTCTAAAGCTTCTGAAATCTTCACAATGAGCTAGAGATAGTGATTAACTTAATGATGTTGTCAAGTATGCACATTAGTAATGTAAGAACGCCCACTGAAAGAACAGAATTAGAATGTATTACTGCCAAAACACCAGTGAGAATATAAACAACCAAATCAAAAGACAGCAAGATAGGAGAATAAAGAAAATAAAACACAAGGCAAACAGACAAAACAAAACAAGGAGGAACATAGCCCTAACATATCATCATAATAAGAAATATAAACATGCCTACCAAAAGGCAAAGATTCTCAGATTGGATTTTTAAAAATCTAGCTGTATACTGATTACAAGAAGAGATTCATAAGATAATGACACAGGAATTCCCATAAAAGAATGGGGAAATATATACTAGGCAAATTCTAAGTAAAATAATGCAATAACAACAGATTCAAAGGCAAAAAGTATTACTAGGGATAGTCATATACTTTAATGATAAAAGGGACAGTTCATTAGGAAGATATGATGCCCCAGAAATGTAAACATTGCCTCCAAATATGTAAGACAGAATTACAAAGAGAAATAGACAAATTATAGGACAAATCTCCTACATATTGGGAGATTTTAACACATCTCTCTCAGTAGCTGTTAGAGTATGCTTATAAAATATTTGTAAGGCTACAGAAGACTTGAACAACACAACAATCAAGCTTTTTGCTTTCCATCTTTCTATACTTATGAAAGTTTCTCCTCCCTGTGTCTGTACACTGAGTCCATTGCAAAGCCTTGTAGATTCTCATGGTAGGTGGGTTGGTTCCATGCCCAAACTCTTTTATCCTACAGCTAGTTCTTTGGCTTGTGCTTTAGTTGCCTCGTGCCTGAACCATTGTAATTGTCTGCCAATTGACCCTCCTACATTTATGGAAAATTGCTCAAATAACATGTGGTTCAGAAGTTTTGTTTTGATGCTATAAATTTTATTTTTAGATTATGCCAAACCAAAGGTACTGCAATATTTCAGTCACAGTGGAATTACTCTTGCTGAACTGAACTCTGGTGTGAAGTTAATGGCCACTTGGAAAGATAGTAAAGACAAAATCTTGGGAAATTCCCTCTAGCTGGTATACTTTACAGGCATATACAGAATTTTCTAATGAGGAATCTTATGTGGGAAATATTCTGACACCTCTACTTCTCTTGTACAACCAGTTTGTACATATTTTATGGACTAAATCATGTAACTGATACTCCCACTTTGCTAGAGTCACTAGGAAACTCACAAACAAAATTGCTGGCCATTTTTAACAAGTACATAGAATAATAATAGTTAATATTTATTGAATGCTTGCTGTGAACCAAGCACTATTTCAAGTGCTTTCCATGTATTAAGCAATTTAATCTCCATTTGATTCCAATGAGATAGGTCCATTATGATCCCCACTTTAAGATGAGGAAATTGAGGCCCAGAAAGGTTATAACTGGCCCAGAGTATATAGCTATTCTTAGTCTTACTATATGATAGCACCTCTTTAAATCTTATCATATGCATGACTGTGTACTAATCGTAGACTCGGGGTTTATTAATTTCCTACGCTTATCCTGTTGCTTCTGTAGTAATTGGAACTGGATTTGTCTCTCCACCCGAAGAAGCTAAAAATCTGGATAAAATACATGAAACACAGTTTTTAAGACACTGGATATAAGGAAACTAAAGACAATGATCCATAAGAGAGAGAAAACAAGTGGGGTAAGCCCTATAATTGTCCCTGCTTACCACCTGGAGGAAGTTTCTAGGTTTTGGTGCCAAGAGGGTAAACCAACAGAACTCAATAGTTTCCCTGAGTTGAGGAGATGGAGCTAGGAATCTGGAGAGGTGAAAATGACAAGAGTTCACAGAGAAGAATATCAAAGAGAATAGAGTTCTGGCCATCAGCTAAGAGTCCCCCTGAAGTCTTCAGCATGCCTGTACAGAAACTATCTGACTCCAGAGAAAGACCATCTAAAAGGACTAGAAAGAACATTCTAGAAAATTGCACAGGTCTAGTTTCTATTCTCAACATTCAGAGTAGCAAGGCATATTTCACAAGGCATCAGGTGAGGTTTGCCATAACAGTGGGGTTAAATTAACCCTAGACTAATGTTTCTGATCCCATTTAACATAGCTTAGAAGTAATAGCCAAAAGCTATTTTCAAAAAACCAAAAGACACATATAGAAGGACCTATATGAGGGAAAAAATCGGTCAACTGAAACTAACCAAGATAGATAGAATGAATAGATAAGGACATTAAAAGTTTATAGCTGTATTCTATGTGAACAAGATAAAAACTGAGCTTATTAAGTAGAGACAGGGAAATACAAAAGACACAAATCCCCAAAGCAGCAAACATACTCAGTGCTCATATTTTGGTTTCTAAATAGCATTTTCCAATAAAAGGGGTCCTTAGCGAAATGATTGATTGCAGATCTGGAGCAGGAAAAACACAAGATGATCCTGAAGCATGTTGTAGTACCAGAAAGTAAGAAAATGCTCCAAAAACAAAAAGATGGGAGCATGTCAAAGAGACACAGAATCCAACCAGAAAGAGCATTTAATGACCAAATCTGGAATAATTTGAGCAACAAAATAAATAACATAGTATTGGATTATAACCCAAAATATAAAATAAATATACACATGTCCAAACTGACATTAAATAATTAAATAAATAAGTAAATAACTCTTCCATACAGAAGAATTCCAAACAATATAGGTAGATATTTGTTTTCCAGGAGGTAGAACTTCAGCTCTTGAGCGTGGGCTAAACTTAATGACTCATTTCCAAGGAATGGTATGGAAAGGGAAAAATAGCTTCATGGTAGGGAAATTCAGCAAAACTACCTTAACCAAATGATTAAAGTTTACATTGCAAATGATGTCATTTGGCTATCATGTGCTCTCTAATTTGAAGTAATAAGAAGGACACTTCACCTGTATATTATTCTTTTCCAAAAATCCATAACTCCAGTCAAATCATAAGGAACATCAAACAAATCCAAAATTAAGGGGTATTCTATAAAATACATGACCAGTACTCCTCAATACTTTCAAGATCATGAAAAACAAGAAAAAGACTGAGAAACTGTCATGGGTCAGAAGAGACTAAAGAGACATTAACAACTAAATGGAATATAATATCTTTAATTAGTTCCTGGAACAGAAAAGATATTAATGGGAAAATTGTTGAAATCTGAAAAAAAATGTATGGTTTGGTTAACAGTAATATACCAATGTTGGTATCTTAGTTTTTATGTGCCCCATAGTTATGTTAAGATAATAACTGAAACAGGATGAGGTACACTGGGAATGCTCTATACTATCTTTGCAAATCTAAAATAATTCCAAAAATAAAAGATGCAAAGATGAGATGAGAACTACAATATTGAAGACAAAAAAAAATACACAAAATGGTATAAAAATAGATTAGGCATTTCAGAAGAAAGGATTAGTGAATTTAGAGACACAGCAATGGAAACTACAAAAGGCACAAAACCAGAGAAAAAAAGACAGAAAAAATGGACAAAGCATAATGACCTGTGAGACAACTTCAAATGGCCTAAAATACATGTAATTGGATCTTAAAGGAGGCAGGGGTCAAAAAAATACTTAAAGAAATAATGGCCATAAGTTTTCCAGATTTGATGAAAACTTTAGGGCCACAAATCCAAGGTCAATGTACTCCAAGCACAAGAAATATGAAGAAAACTACACCAGGGCATATTATAATCAAATTGCTAAAGTCAATGATACAGAAAAAGTCTTAAGAACACTGAGAGAGGATATAGCACACACACAGGAACAAACAATTTTTCATCAGAAACAATGCAAGCTAGAGGGTAGTGGAGCAAAATATTTAAGGTAAAGAAAGAAGAAAAAAAAAGAATTGTCAACTTATAATTTGAAAATATATTTCAAAAACAGATGTGACATTGGAGAAAGAAGCCTTTTCAACAACTGGTATAGGGACAACTGACTATCCACTGCAAAAGAATGAAGTAGGACACTTACTTCACATGAGATATAAAAACAAACTCGAAATGGTTCAAAGACTTAAATATAATAGATAAAACCATAAAAATCTTGAAAGAAAACAGGGATAAATCTTCATAACTTTAGAGATGACAATGGTTTCTTAACACAAGCAACCGAAGAAAGAAATAGACACATTGGACTTCATCAAATTGTAAAATTTGGGGGCATCAAAGGACACTATCAAGAAAGTGAAAAGACAGTCAACAAAATGGCAGAAAATATTTGCAGATAATATATCTGATAAGGGTCTAGAATCCAGAATATATAGAGATCTCTTACCACCTAACAACAAAAAGACAAACAACCCAAATAAAAAATGGGCAAAGGATTTAAAAAGGCTTTTCTCTAAAGAACATACAAACCTGGCCAAACAAAAACAAAAACATAAGATGATCAACATCATTAGCTATTAGGGAAATGCAGATCAAAACCACAATGACATACTACTTCACACTCACCAGGATAAATATAATTAAAAAAAAATTTTTTTTAAGGGAAAATACATGTGTTGGCGAGAAGCCGGAGAAGTTGAAAGCTTCACTTCATACACTGCTGGAGGGAATGTAAATTGTGCAATGACGTGAGAAAAAGTCCAATGGTTCTCAATAAGTTAAACAGAATTACAAGAAAACCCAGCAATCCTATTCATAGGTATATACCCAAGAGAACTGAACACAGGTGTTCAAACAAAAACTTGTACATTTATGTTCATTGCAGGACTATTCACAATATTCAAAAGGTAGAAACCCAAATGTCCATCGATGTATAAATGGATAAATAAAATGTAGAAATCAATACAATATTGTATTCCTAAAAAGGAATTAAATCCTGTTTTAATATGGATGAATCTTGAAAGTATGCTAAGTGAAAGAAGCCAGACACAAAATGCCATATATTGCATAATTTCATTTATATGAAACTTCCATAGTAGGCAAACCTATAGAGGACAGGAAGTTGATTAGTAGTGTCCAGGGACTGGTGGTAGAGTAAAAATGGGGAATGAATGCTCAATGGACACATGGTTCCTTTTTGGAGTGGGAAAAATGTTCTGGAACAGGACAGTGGTGACGGTTGCACAACATTGTAAGTGTACTAAATGCCACTGAAATGTACACTTTAAAATGGTTAAAATGGTGAATATTATGTTTTACCACAATAAAAAATCAATTATCATAAGTCTATTTTTTTAAATTAAGTTTATTGGGGTAACACTGGTTAATACAATTCTATAATTTTATAATTATATGTATAATTATATAACATTATAATTTGACATCTGTATATAAAAGTCTAATTTTTCATTCATCTATCAGACATTTATTGAGCAGTTTCTGGCAAGCTTTATTCTGGATGCAGGGAATAAGAGAGAGTAAGTGTATATGTTCTTGGCTTTTGAGGAGTTCATGGGCTGGTAGGGGTGGAAAAACATTCTGCAAACAACTAGGTTTAGTTAAGTGCTATAGTTTCCTTGACATAGGAGATGTGCATTGTATACTGGGGTGACTGCTTTACTGAGGGTTGGAGGCTGGAGAACAGCAATGATAAAGCTGAGTCTTGAGTGATGAGTAAGAGATTGCCAGGTGGATGGCAGCAGGGAGAGAGTCCACGCAGAGGGTGTGAAACGCTAGTGTCAAAAAGCTTCCAACTTTCCACAAACTCCTAATGAAATAGCACATGTGCAAAAAAAGAAAAAGAAAGAAAAGCACATGTGCAACACTGTAGAGGATGGACTTTAGGACAGTGAGGTGACCACCCACATCTGTCTGGTAGTAGGTGACACTAAGAAATCTTAGGGGAATGACATGGACCTGACTACATGTGAGTGTCAAAGAAAGTATGACTCCAAGATTGGGCCACTTAGTAGGTGGTGGATACCACCAGTTCCAGGTGGGCCCACAAGACATTCTGTTCTCAGGGGACATCAAACTAGAATTTACAACGCACCCTCCCCCTCTCCGCCCTTAGGTATTCCACTGCTTACACACACACACACACACACACACACACACACACACACACACACACACACACACACTTGCATTTGAAACCTACTTCCCCTTTCCTTAGGCTTCCTGTTTTCCTGTTTGAAATATATATTACTATGGAAATGTCATGGCATAGTAACGTGGCATTTACAAGTGAAGTGTTAGGAATTTTCAGAAAATCTAGAAACACAAGTCTAGGGTTTAGGAATATAAACTTTAATGATGTGATAGCGTTCAAGCCTTCAGATACTGTTAAAAATATAAACATACCCGGAAATTTTAGACAGCATAGAAGAGATAGCTGAGAACTTTATTAGAATTTATGTGACCAAATTTTTAAAACGTATATGAGAAATATTAAAAACACAAAATGTAATATACTACTTGGGAAGAACATCTGGAAAAAATGAACGACGAAATGCCAGCATTTACTTATGAATACACACCTCTGGAAGGACCAGGGGACCCAGACACCCTGGTTGCCAGGGAAACTTGGAAAAACCTTTGTAGCACTTTCTATGCCATGTCTCTAAAAATTTCATGTAAATCACTGTTGGTAAATCTTATTTACCAAATGTAAGGGTGACCTCTATTTTTAAAATATCTTAAGAATGTATACTTCAGTAGAGGAAACTATTACCAATGGAGTAACGGAAAAAATTCACTGGACTGAGTGAAATTCAAAGCCCTTCATTATTATCCTGGCTCTGCCACCAACTACATGTGTGATTCAAGAAAAGTCACTCAACCTCCCTGGGCCAATTTCCTAATCTAATCTGTGTTGTAACTCTGAACTTTCACTTATTAGTTTCTTAAAGCAAGGTACAGCAGTACTGGCCTACAGCCTAATGTCCGCTTTCTTCTGGGAGGTAAACTGCACACCAAATCCTTGTGGACAGAGATCAGGCCCTTTCACATTTGAAGAGCTTGGGTTGGAACAGCCAGCAGGCTGGTTACCAGTATTGTTTTGCATCTTCATTATCCACATTCTCATTCCCCCAATCACCCTAAGTGTGATCAATCCAATTTTTTGTTTCAAATTCTTTAAAAACACTTGTTCTTTGGAGTTGTCTTTGGGGAAAGCTTGACAGTCTACGGTAGGACATTTTTGGTGGTCTTTCCACCTCTGGCCCTGTCGCTGTCTTGCAAGACTGGGCACGACCTAAGTAAGGGTAAGGGCTGTATCCTCTGTGTCTAGCACAGGCCCAGGCCCAAAGAAGAAATTCAGTAAATGACTGACTGTTCACTGGATGTTTCTGAAGAAGCTGAGGCAGAGAGATGGGTCTAGTGAAACACCTGAACTTCAGGGGTAGACTTTTAGCTGCTGCTTTAAATATTTCTGAACTTTCCAAATTTTCTACAGTGAGCAGAAATATAAACATACCATAAGCATTAAACTCTTTTCCTGGCTTTTTGTCAATGCCCTGGTCTCTCATAAATAATGCAAACTTTGCCCAGTTCTCCAATGTTTGGAACAGGACACAGGGCCCACATCTTTTAAGACAAACAGTAATTATAGTCTCCTAGTCTGCTTTGCTTAAACAGCAATAACACTATGCATTTGTCTTTGTGGACCTAACACCTGCCATTTAGTTCTAGGCAAGGAGCCCTGCCAACTGGCTTCAGAAAAGGCCATTTACCAACAGGCGCCACCTTGATTAATCTGCCATACAGGAAGTACAAAACAGGATAAAAGAATTCTTTTGTTTCTTAAGCAAAAACAGGTTTAGGCTTTATTAACTGGCAAGAGATAGAAGGCAATGGGTCAGGCTTTTTGCCGATTACTACCATCTTGTAGAGTAATTCAGGAGCTGTTAAGAAGACTAAAGAAGCAAAGGAAATTACTAATATATATGAGGTGTCCAGTGAAAGACCCACTACATGCCAGGTCTTGCGCTGGGCACCCCTTACACATTGTTTAATGTAAGCCTCACATTTAATATCACTACCTAACATACTTTTTTAAATTCATTTATATCTTGTCTGTCTCCCCCACTTAAATGTATGCTCATGAAGAAAAATGTCTTGTGTATTGCTACATCCTCAGTGTCTAGAATAATGTCAGAAATATATAAGCACTCAATAAATATTTGTTGAATGAACAAAACAAACTTTACAAGATAGGTGTTATTCTTTTATAGATGAGTAAACTACAGTGGTTCCAAGAGGGCACATGAATAGCCCAGTCAAATGGCTTAGGAGGAAAAACTAAAACCCAAGTTACACTCTTGTTCTTTTTATAACCAAGAGACTTAGACTTTGATCTTGAAGAACTCTCCCAGCTTGACAAATCTATACTTTACATACCTATAAAATCTGTATTTACCTTGTGTAATCATTTGAAAGTTTGAAATTTCACCGAGGAGATATATTTGGCATTTTAATGATAAACATTTTGCTAAAGTGACAATGAAGGACACATTTTTCCCAACACAACAATGATTTCATCAATAGACAGGTATTATCTATATCACTGCTCATTTTAAAATCCCATGATTACTCTTCGGACATAAATAATTCTAAACACCAACAAAATAACATTTGCAAAGCTTACTTTTTTTTGTAGGTTACAAAATTAAGATAACTAATGATATGCTTGTATTCTCAGTGTGGAATACCAAATATTCTGGTGTACATCCAAGTTGCTTGAGTGTCCTAGTATGGGAGGAGGTAGACTTGGAACATCGAAAGCCATTAGCATCCTTAAGAAATTGTATGGAAGGCTCAAGGATCCTTTAATGAGTCAGCTATAACAAAATCCATCTTGGGAATATTTACTTTGTATGAGAAAATGTAAGAACAAAATCCAAAGGAAGTTAGTTTTACCCAGAGAGTATTTCATTATTTCATATATTTCTCCATTTGTCAGAATACACTTGATCCCCATAAGCTCCTTCACCTACCAAAGACTACATAACAAGTACATGCCACTATTGGTGTCTTCTCATACCACTTTGGTTTTCCGTAGGGATTTTGGTCATATCCCCTCTCCTCTGGGGCAGGCTATTCTTCTGTCCCACTCTCACTAACAACACAATATCATACAGCCTCTGTGTCAACTAAGCCAGTTAATTGTTCATGGACCAAACTAGTGGTTTGGCCTCACTCACTGTTTCATTGTAAACTTTTGTTGTTATTGTTTTATTCTGATAATAAAAGTAATAATATTTTGGGAATATTTTTTAAAAGATAAGAAACAGGAATATTAAAAAAAAATACCCATCTCCAACCACTCATAGCATATCCTTATTAGTTATTTCAAAAATATTATTGGACTTATATATACAATTTTGTATATCTCTTTTCACTTAACATTATAAGCATTTTTCCAAGCTGTATTAAATTTTCATAAACATTAATTATAATGACTGCATAATAGTCTATTGTAAAGTCACACTGCAATTTATTTAACCAATTTTCTACTGTTGGACTTCTGGATTGTTAAGCATAAATTCCACCCACATTTTAGACTATTTCTTTAGGACAGATTCCCAGAAGTGGAAATTAAAGAATCAGAAGATATAAACATTTTTAAAGCTCCTGATAGATACTGCCAAATTGCTTTACAGAAAGCTGTTGCCAATTTATACTACCAACATTGCCAGCGTGTTTTTCTACCAACAGAAATCTGTCTAAAGGATAATAAAATTTAAGTGAAACATACAGAGCGTGCCTATGGCAAAGGTCATACCTATTTCCAGGTATGCAATTAATAATGAGTTAGTGTGTGCTCAAGTAACAGAAGTTTTGCAAAAGCGGAGTAATATAATTAGATTTCAGACTGTCAGATCTAACGCCTGTATCCGTTTTATACATTGCCGTACACTGTCCAGCACACAGGACAGTGCCTGGCACATAACAGCTATTCCATAAAAATTTGTTGTAGTAACATAGAATCTTCTTTCAGATGTAGTTTTTCAGCAGCTGTAGGATTTAAACACCCCTAGATTCAAGGGAAGCATGACTGGCTGGATTAAACACTCATGTAAAGGTCTGTACAATCCTGAGATTCTACTCAACTTTGGAAAATCAGTTTAAATGAAGGTGATACAATATGGCTCTCTTTAGGAGAAAAACAAGTAAACACACCTAAAAGGACATAGCTTGGCACCAGTTGCGAGGAAAAAAAAATCCCACCAAAAAACAAAAACAAAAATATAGTTTTTCTACACATATGCAAAAAAACATAATTTGGTATGTTCTGTCACCTCCACAGTAGTCACTTTTGTAAGTGATAAACTTATTCAAATGCTGCCCATCATCAAGGCTATTTTGAAACCACCTTCAGTTCATTATTACCAGTTGCAACTTGGTACCATTTGCCATATTGCCAAAATTGTTTTTGAGATATTACAGACATATATAGGTAGTAGTTTGTGTACTATCATTTTTAGCCAAAAATAGCATAAAATTCATTTTGTGAACCAGAATAAAGTCAAGGTAAAATCGTCAATCATTCACCTCTAGTTCACTCTCCAGGCACCATAAAGATTCCTGTCAATATTCCACAATTTCTACTCAGTAAATTGTCAGGCACTACCCAATCAATTTAGCATTAACAATGTTATTGATGGAAAAGAATCAATCATCTGTCATTTTATATACACACTTGATATATACTAGATTAGGGGTTGGCAAACTATGGGCCATGGGCCAAATGTGGCCTACTATGTTTTTATACAGTGTACAAGCTAAGAAGTGTAAAATAGTTTTTACATTTTTAAATGAATGAAAAAATTAAAATAATGTTTTGTAACATGTGAACATCATATGAAATTCAAATTCCAATATCCAGAAAAAATTTTTCTTAGGACACAGCCTTGCCTGTTGCCATATTAGCTATGTCTGCCTTTGCAATAAAATGTTTAGTAGTTATAACAGACTGTATGGCCCACAAATCCTAAGACATTTCCCTTTCTGAGCCCTTCACTAGAGCCAAGTGGGGCCTCAGAAGTACTGAAGTTTCTCACTGCAGAAGTCTTGTTTCTGAGTATCAATACTGGAAGAAAGGTGATGCAACTGGGACAATATTTACAAAGATCAAATAAGGCAGAGGCTACAGAAAATAAATACATGAGGGTTGCCTTAGATAGGATGTAAAAGCCTGGTAAAATCTGAGCGGTCTGATCCAACTACAAAATAGAACATAGGATTATGTATACAGTTCGAAAAGCAAAAGCTCTTACTAATTGAGCCACATGCGACACTGGTGAGATGCAATCCAAAGGAGCCTAGTGAAAATTGCTGGCAATGATGTCTGCATGTAGTAGGCTGGCTGAACAGTGTCACTGCGATACAGTGACAGTTCCCCAATAGAACCCCACTTCTTTACTAGATATCCTCAAATCATTTAGCATCCAGATTTATCTAGAAATCTCCAATGGCAAGTATGAATTCTAAGAAATGGATCTAAAAGGAAGGCTACGGGAAGCAAGCCCCAGGTACACATTCTTCCCATACACTGACATTTCAATAGGATTCAGAACCAGGTACAGAATTTAGAAGTATTTACAGGCTTTTCAAAATCAAGATTGTTAGACATTTTATTATTTCTGTTTCTGATCATTACCAGTGGGACAGGTGGAGTAAAGTAGGGTGAAGTAATAGGAAAATTGGATAAAATCAACAATAGGATGATCTGCCCTGGAAGGTATCTATCCTTCTGGACTGCCAGTTGTGGCATAGAGCATTCCACTAGATGGAATGGGGAGGGAGATCAGCCTAAAAGCTAAAGAGAATTATGGTCAAGGCCTGCAGATGACCAACTTTCCTGACATCCTACAGAGAGCCAGGCTTTATTTCCTACAGTTACATGGAACTTCTCCTGCCAGAGAAAATACAGTTGCTGGGAAAATGGATTGGATGTTACATCCCTAAAAAACTTTCATGACTTCTATCACAATTAACAAAATTGCCTCACTGAGAAACTGGTAACACTGTTTGCCACTGGGGAGTACAAGCCCTGGTGGCTAAGGATAGAAAGGAACTTTTCCCCCCATTCTTTGTATGCCCCTTATCAAAAACAAGGAAGGAGCTTTCCCCCCCTTATCAAAAACAAGAACACATTCCCGCATGTTGCCCACCCTACTTCCTGAGGACAAGAAGGCAACCTTGGGCCAAGGAGAGAACAGACAATTTCCTTACTCAAGACTATAGGACTGAAGCAGGAGCTGGAAGAGGGATCCAAAAATCAGAAGTGAGTGTAAGCTGAGTGAAAAACCATGACCAAAAGGGCAATTCAAGATCAGTACACCAAAAGTGACCAAAAGCAGCTACTGGAGGGAGGTGAGGTCCAGAACCAGAAAACAAAAGCACCAGAGAAACAGAGGAACAAGAGTAAACTGGTGGAGAATAAACTGTGAGGTGTCTGAGAAAAGCCAAGGAGAATGGCCTGTGGCAAGAAGATGAGTGGATCCCTGAGACTATATGATCAGGAACTCAAGAGGCCTGGACAGCAAGGTGCAGGCCAGAGTATAATTCATGTTAGCAGTAAAATAGATTTGGTGGGTAGGCACATAGGAGTACTGTTATATAAGAACTCTCCCATCTGGAGAGTCTCCTAAATCATGCTCTAGTCTGGGGTTTAGTGATTCTGAGCAGCCATGTGTGAATGGTTTGCTCTGAATGAATGTTAACGGCAGTATTCTCACTTCCCCAATATCTGAAGCACGTTAGGTTTATCATCTCATTGAACATTTTCTGGGAAACCTTGCAAATGGGCAAGGGGTTCAGGTGATAGTCTGACCTGATTTCTACTTGGGACATAATCTAAGGTAATAAAATAGGTCATTTTCATTTTAGCTACTTGGAACAATTTGAATTTATACTCTTGATTACCTGCTTCTGGTTGCTGTGTCCAAACACTGTCTGGGCGAACAGTGTTTCTGGTACCCTATACACCAGCATGGTCTTGGTCCAGCTTTGGAAGGAACACTAGAGCCCTGTACACAGGACAGGAAGAAATCAAGAAATAAGTTCTTTCAGGATCCCTGTGTTATAATAGGTTGGGGATAATGTCTGTAGGTACTGTTGTGGAATCCTGGCCCTGGTCCAAGAGCACACAGTTCTGCAACAATTACCACTGGGCTTGAGTAAGGATTAATATGAAGTTGTCATAAAAGTGCAAGAGCCAGCCATGGTGGCTTTGTTCCAGAGTGCAGTGGGGAGTGCTTAAGGGAAACCCAGGATCTCATCAAATGTAGGAAGATGTAATGGTCTTGAAATGGAATGTCTAGAAATTGCTAAGTAGGTGAAGTCTATAAGCTGTTGTTTAGTTTGAGTTTTCTTGCACAAAATCTTTTATTTGTGGGATAAGGTCTAGGTTTCATGGTGCCTCCAAACGGATAGGTATTAGTGAAGAACTTGTAATTGTTTGAAGGTGATACGAGAAAAACAACTAAAAATTACTGTTAATAAATAAGTGTTGGTCCTCTACTATCAATCAACATTGTTCACCAATTTAGTAGTTAAATAATAGGAGCTGTAAAGTGTAAAAATCCTTGACTAAAACAAAGAGATTGGCCAATCCTGTGAAATGCTGTTACTAACCATCCTCCTGCTCATACCTCTACCAGGCATTCTGAGATGTTTCCAGTCTATGTGGTATTATTTGGAATCCACTTGGAAAAAGTTCCATTCCATAAATCCTGACAGAGAAACAGAAAGAGATAAAGGAGTCTGAACTTGTAGAGACTGCTTTGGGGGAAATAGGGTATAGGAAATTTAGATAATCAAACAAATGGGTTATTATAAACTTATCCAGACTTAGGGGAAGCAATTTATAAACAACTGGCATGGAGCTGGGAGCAGAGGAGGGGAAACAAATTACTCCAAATTGTTCATCTTCTACACCATTATCTTCCTCTTTAGACTTTGCTATTTCAGCCAAAAGTGCCATTATTTTTCTACTAATGCAGGTTCAAAGCCTCAGCTGTCCTATCTGCCTGTGAAACTTTCCCTAATTTTCTAGCCCCTTGTCCCATCTTTCCTTATGGATCCAGTTCAAGAACCACCTCATCCATGAAGTCCACTCAGCCTTGGTGATCCTGATTCATAACTTCACATTGTCAATGCCATCAGTGTTCTAAAAACTGCAGGTGCTCAAAAAACACTTGACAATGTTGGTACTAGTTACTAAAAACAGGCTGCTGTGTGGAACCAACATGTAGGCAGTATGTAGACTCTAGTGTCACCTGATCTTCCTCTCTACACATCACAGCCTAGGCCTGAGTCCCCTGGTTTATATTTTCTAGAACCAGATCCTCCTCTTACAGCAGAGGGCATATCCAAATGAGTGGGGGGTCAAAAGCACAGGACTAGACTGAAACAAACCCAGCTCTGTTATGGGAGGTAGGTTTGTAAACTCAGTATGGGTAGCCAATCCAAATCCTGAGGGGCCCGCACTGAATCATTTGGGCTAGACTGGCCTTTAGCATTGCTTACTATGTCAGCATGTCACCTCCTTCTGCACCGTACCTCAGGCCCAGACTGTGAAGCAGGCTGGAACTGGAGGCCTTCTCTTGAGGTCTTCCCAGAAAAGTATGACCTCTCACTGGTATGGTCCCGAGGCAGAATGTTGAGAACAAAGGAACAGGACAGCCACAACAACCTAAGGTCTGAGCAGTGAAGAGGTCCAAACTTGTTAAGCAAAAGAAATCAAGGACAAGAAAGAGAAGTCAATAGCCAAAAATTCTTCATAGTTGTGAAGAACAACAAAGAAGATAGCCCAACAGTCCAGCAGAGTAACTAGAAGAGTCATGACATGTAGGTGGGGTGGAGGGGAAGGGATGGGGGCGTGTAGAGAAGACTGAAAATAGACAAGGAGCAAATGAAGGTGCCTAACAGTGAAGCAGCTTACTAGCTCAGGTTCAGCTACCTCACAGTCCCTTCACCATGGTGTGAACCAATCCTGAGCTGCCCTTGTGGGAAGGCTAGTTGAAGATGTCGACTGTAGAAGGTGGCTGCCAGGATAGTGGATTCTGGGATGGGATACAGGCGGAGACATTTCTCCAACTGCTTCATATTGGAGAGGACTCCATGTTTCAGAGCCTATCATCTTTTTCTTCACACACAAGCTATTTTTCCTAGTTTCTTTTGAAAGGTCAGAATGAAAGTCAAGTTTTCCAGATTTAGGGTCATTTTTCAAAATACCAGATATAACTTTTGCAGAAACTTTCCTCATGTTCAAGTTTTCTTTCAGAATGAGTCTAACAGTTTCTTTATCTAAATTTAACTCTTCAGCCATCATCCTAACTGTTAATTGCCTGTTTGATCCGGTGGGTAACTGGTCGACCACTTCGGGCATCATCTCGAACATCTTCCCGCCCTTCTTTAAACCTTTTGTGCCAATCAAAAACTCTGGCCCTCGACATGACTTCATCCCCATAAGCTTCTTTTAAAAGATGGTGGGTCTCACTTGCAGACTTGTTCAATTTCACACAAAACTTGATACTAATCCTTTGTTCTAGATAGCGGTCACTCATTCTGGCACTTAACACAGGAACGTTAACAGGCCACGATCGTGAGGGGGAAGACAGAGGGACCAACTTCTATAGAGCTGCGGGTGGAATCATGTCGCTATTCTTGCTCCTCTGGAAGCCTCACCAGGAAAGAGTTAATTGCTTCTTTGAGTTTTCGCTCCTCGGCTTCCCGTTGAGGCTGGAGAGGCCAGTCCAGAGGAGCTAATGGGGTCAAAGAGTAGGTGCAAAGCTGGGAAAAAATGAAATCTGCAACACATGTCTGCGTCCAACTCCTCAACGCAAATTTGCTGGGAGTGTACAAATCAGTCATCAAGGTCGTCCCGATCCCGCGGCCTTTAAAAAGTCTATGGCGATTTCTGCAATAAAGGCCCAAGTGGTGGCATCTTGAGCAAGTAAAGAGAGGTGCACATGCAAGCTCAACCCAGATTTGCAGAAACCCGCGGACGCCAAACCTACCGGAAAGGCCGGGTGCTCGCGGGTTCTAGAGTCCCGGGAGACACTCTCGCATGCGCAATTCCCTCCCCTCGCGAGTTAGGCCTGCGCAGGCGCACTGCGATAGCCCCGGCCAGGCCCCACCTCCACCTCGCCACACCCGGGCCAGCGCGCTTCCTAGCGCGTGCCCGCATGCGGAGAAGTCAGCGGAAAGGAAGGGGCGGGGGAGAAAGGCTAAGGGAAGAGAGGGCACCCCCGGGCGCCAGGGTGCATTGTGGGAAGGAGGCGGCAGCGTCCCGGGCGGGCGGGAGGTGCACCAGCGGCGGCGGCGGCGGTAAATCCTCCCGGCCGCTCACAGCACTGTGGAGCCGCGTCCCCAGCTCGGCCTCGGACCGCGGCGCCCCTCCTGCCCCTCGCGGCTTCTCGCCCGCCCGCCCCTCCCCGCGGCGCGCGGCCCTGCCGAGCCGGCCGGCCGGCCTGGCTCCCCTCCCCGGCCCCGACGGGCGGGCGGGCTGCCCTGAGGAGGCGGGGAGGGGACCGCTGGGCCGGCCGGCGGGCGGGCGACGATGCCGAACTTTTGCGCGGCCCCCAACTGCACGCGGAAGAGCACGCAGTCGGATCTGGCCTTCTTCAGGTTCCCACGGGATCCGGCCAGGTAAGCGGCGGGCGCAGAGCTGGCAGCCCGGGCCCACCTCCACGGTGCGCGCTGTCTACCGCCGACCTCGGGCAGGCTCCGGGATGAGAGGGGTCTGTGTGTGGGGCACAGTTATCGATCCCAGCCTTAGACCCAGGACGAGAACGGGCCACGAGCGGTGGGCGGGCGGGCACCCGGGGACTTCGGAGCACGTGCGGGCATGAGGGTTCAGCGCCTAGGGCGCAACACCCGAAATAAGAGGCAACTGGGGCAGTGCGGAGGCAGGATTAAGGTGGGTTTTCGCCCTGTTTAGTTTGCTGTGTGACTTCGGTTAAGTTGCTTTCTTCTCTGAGCTTCAGTTGTCTTAGCTGTCAAAAGAAGAACTTGGATACCACCACCCCCGGACAGTTTCTTTTTTGTAGTCCAGCCACCTTCTTTGATCTCAAGTCAAGTCACAGATATTTCCTCCTTTGGCCTTGTTAATGGTTCATATTCTGTCTCTCATCGTTACTCATTATCTTACTTGGTTATTGTGGAGATAACGGGATGTGGAGGGGAGAGTGCATGTGAGGGCAAGATAATTGGTGTAGAAACCTCTTCCTTGACACGTATTTATAGAGTAATAGCGCAGGGACTGTGTTTGAAAGGCTGAGGATTTTCCCTTGGCCTCGTTGATTTCATTCATGTCAGATCAACACTTACTATGTGCATTAGGTGCTGGAAATTCAGAAGTGAATGAGGCAGTGTTGCTGCCTGTAGAAAGCTCACTATCTATTAAAGAGGCAGATGTAAATGAGCAATTATAACATGCTACTTGATAGATCCACAGATACTTTTTGCAGGCCTACTATGTGTTAGGTAGGCATTGTTTGGAGTACTGGGAGTGTACAGATAAACAAGTGAGTCCCCGCTTTCATGGAGTTTACATTTTAGTGGGAGAAAATAGACAAGTAAATATACAGTGTGTCAGATGGTGCTAAATACTATATAGAAGAAGCACATGTTATGGGGGTAGGAAAAAAGTGGCTGGGAGGCACAATTGTTATTTTAAACACAGGTAATCAGAGAAGGCCTCACTAAGGTGAATTTGAGCAAAGACCAGAGGTAGGTGAGGAGGCCAGACTTGAGATAGCTAGGGGAAGAGCATTCCAAACTTTAGGAACAGTAAATGCAAAGGCTTGTTAGAGGTACAGCCAGAGAGGTCTGTGGACAGCTAGAGTTGGTTTAAGAAAGGAGAGAGAGAGAGAAAAGATTAGACCAGAAAAGCATGTAGGTGGTGGGGTAAAGGTAAATTGTGTAGGACATTGTAGGCCATGAAAAGCACTTTGGGCATTTATTCTAAGTGAGATAGGAAGGCATTTAAGGATTTAGAGCAGAGAGACATACTCGAAACAGAACTGCTTGCCTCTTGTTAAATAGATTGTAGAGAAGTAAAGATGGGAGCAGGAAGACCAGTTAAAGGCAATTGTAATAATTCAGGAAATAGAAGAGGAGGAGGTAATTTTTAGTGGTTTAGATGGGGTTGTAAGAGAAAAAGACAAGTCAAGAATGACTCTAAATGAATTTTAATCTGAACTTTTACTGAGCTGTGGAAGACTGGGAGGAGCAGATTTGCCGGAGGAATATTAAAGATTTGGTTTGGGACACCTGATAGACGTTCAAGAATAGATGCCTTCATACCATATCCAGAAATGAACGCAAAATGGCCCATATTTAAATCAGTGACCTAAATATTTATGAGGCAAAACCATTAAAGATATACAAGTCTGGCATTTAGAGAATTCCAGACTGGAAATTGTAAATACAGATGTTCTTAGTTTATAGAAGGTATTTAAAGCCATGGTACCAGGTAAATAAAGCAGAGTAAGTCTGAGAATTGAGCACTGGGGCATTCCGGGTATTTAAAATTCAGGAAGATTGAGAAATAGCTTTTCTCAGGAAAGTGAGAAATAGCTTTTGAATTCTATAGGAGCAGAGAAGGGGAGCATCTTAATCTGACTGGGTCTTACCTCAGTAAGCATTATTTTCATTATACCCAAAATTTAGCCCAAAGCCATTCTTGGGAGTATATTTCCTTGCCTAATGAGGGCACCACTAGTGCACCACACATCATTTGTGTCCATATGTAGTGAATGCTGTTTTTATTACACTCCTTAGTGGAGTGTCTGACCTGTAGGGGCTTAAAGTCTCAGTTTTGGAAGTTTTTAGATCTAATGCAATATCCCTTGAAATGCTGGAATTCCTTCAATAGTAGTGGCCTTTTAACTTTTTTTTTTTTTTTTTGGTCACTGTTCCCTATGAAACTCTAACATAAGAACTCTTACTTAAGAAGAGACAGATACACTTTCACATTCCACTCTCAAGGTATTTATGAACCCTTTAGGGGTTCCTTGCATTCTTGACCAGGTGGGCCTTTGCTAAAAAATTTCCAGTGATGATTCTCTGCTTTGTGGGAGGACACTTGAGGATTCTGGACAGCTTTGGCTGTTATTTCTTCCCTGTTTGGGGTGGAAATATGCCTCCCTCTAATTTATGCTTTGTAGGCCCTAATTTTGCCCCCATAGTCACACTGAGCAAATCTGTGCTCTTTTCTATGTAAGAGCCCTTTGACTATTTCAAGACCAAATTGTGAACTTTTCTTAACTTTTAAAACATCTTTATTGAGATATAATTTACATACCATACAGTTCACCAATTTAAAGTATATAATTCAATAATTTTCAGCATATTACATTATTATTATTTTTTAAATTTTGGTACTATATATAACATAAATTTGCCGTTTTTATTATTTTTAAATGTATAAATTAGTGGCATTAATTAAATCACAGTGTTATGCAGCCATCATCACTATGTATTTCTAAAGCTTTTTCATTACCCTAAGCAAAAACTCTGTAACCATTAAGCAGTAACTCTTCCCATTAATTTGTTCTAGGTATTTCATATAAATGGAATGTCCTTTTATATCTGGCTTATTTTACATAACATAATGTCTTCAAGGTCTTAACTTTTATCCAAACCAAATCTTTACTATAGGACTTCAAATTCTACTGTGTTTGACAGTTTTTTTCCCCATCATGCCTAGAGTTAATTATAAAAAGGAGGTACTTTCCAGAGGTGTTTATTGAATTAACAACAGCATTGTAAGTGCTATTAGTTAGAACTAGCTTTTTCTGAAAATGGGTTGTAGGGAAGGCTGACAGAAGGTCACATCCGCTATCCTATCTATTTTCAAAAGTTAACATTTTTTACTAACAATAAAGATAAATACATTTAATGCTATTAAATAGTACATTTCCTATGCACATTGTTAGAAACACCTATTTAGAAGTAATTTACAATTCAAGAGTGTAATTAATAAAGGGTGCTGTAGAATTTCATGCCATAATAGCGCTTCTTGGCTTTGAAAAAGTGGTAGTAAAATATGTTCATCCGTCCTTCCGTCCTTCCTTCCTTCCTTCCTTCCTTCCTTCCTTCCTTCCTTCCTTCCTTCCTCTCTTCCTTCCCTCCTTCCTTTTAATATAAAATAATAGAATAAACTCACGTTAGGGCAGTGGTAGGGAGGCCAAAGATTACCTAAAATTAAAGTAAAAAAAAAAAAACCCAAAACTGTCTAAACTTGGGTTGCTCCAGAATGGCTTGACTATTGCCAAAGCTTAGCAGGAAACCTGGGGGCAGTTTACAGTGGTTCATCCCCAGACCAGGTGAGAAGGTACACGTTGACCTAATAAATTGCTCCTATTAGAGTGAGTTGAGTATTTGAAGCCTTCTTCCTCCTCGAGCAGTTAGTACAAACTCACCCATGAAGTGGTGAGGTCCTCCAAGATCATTTTAGTAATTTAATCAAAAGTAATTGAAAGTTGATTTATTCCACTTTGTAAAATGTAAAACAGTAGTTTTCCAGGCACTCATGAGGGTCCACAAGACCCTTTCAAAGAATCCACAAGGTAAAAACTATTTTTATAATAGCACTCTGACATTATTTGCCTTTTTCATGCTCATTCTCTCAGGAGGATACAGTGGAGTTTTTCAGGGGCTACATAACGTAAAATAACATCATTGCTCTGGTAAGTTGTGTGTTGTGTTTTCTAAAATTTTATAAGTATTATTCAGATGCAGGTGTGTTTAGTAGACATTTTCTCAGTAATGAATGAAATAAGCCTGCTACTTAGAGGAAAACAACTGATACTCAAGCAAAAATTAATATTTTGGAAAGTTTATATTTACCACCTTGATTTTGACAGTTCTCTAATGCTTAGACTTTTCTGATGAGATCAGTAGCAATATTGTAGATGTGACTTTTAAAATATATTGTATAATGAAATGCATTACCATTCATGGTTGGACAAAGATATACATGGGTAAAAGCTAGACCAATAGATATGCATGGGTAAAAGAGAGACCAGTAGACTTTAATGTAACCGTCAGAGTGTGATAAGGCACATTGGTCTGGTTTCACACATTTTAACTAATCTTTAAAAAACCACCACTTGTGGAGTTTTGCTTTAGTATCAAAGAACATCCACAATTATATGGGAAAGGAGGAATATTTTAATAATCTTTTAAACTGCATATCAGTATGAGGCCACATTTTCTTCATATACTTCAAGTAACACATTTAGCAGCAGATTAAATATAAAAGCAGATGTGAGAATCTAACTATCTTCTATTAAGCTAGACACTAAAGAAATTTGGGCAGATGGGAAACAATGCCATTTTTTTTCACTGTACTAACTGAACATTTCACTATTTTTTGTTTTGGGAAACATAATTATTTTTAATTTAAATGTTACCTATGTTAACCTATTATGGAATTGCTATTTTTAGAATTAACAAATATTGAAAAAAGTGTTTTAATTTCTGTATTGATCGAGAAAACTCACATATTTGTAAGCTCTTAAGGTCCTCAGTAATTTAAGACTGTAGAGGGATCCTGTGACTATGAAGTTTGAGAATCTCTTCTGTAAAATATAATTGTACTTTTATATCATCTCATTAATCCATATAATGCCGTGAGTTGTATTAATAATATTTCTTATAGGATACTTCATATTCTATGTGCCAGGCACTGTTTTGTATGTTATATATATATTTTATATAATTCCTGCAGTAGATTTTGAGTTAGTTCCTGCTTTCAGATGACCAAAGCACACAGAGAGGTTAGCTAATTTTTTCAAGGTCATTCAGGATATCTGAAACCCCAAGAGTAAGGTAAAATAGATAATATTACCCAAACTTATTTGACCATTAACCTTTTCTTTCTTTTTTTTTTTTTTTTATGGAACAATTTTTTGACTAGTGTTTCTTAGAATCTGTTTTTGGAAATGCATATTAATAAGAGATCATTGAAGGGAAAAATTAAAACAAAACTTAAAAAAGAGTAGTCAGTTTTGGTTGAATAGTATAAAAGAAGGATTGATTAAGAGGAATATAGAAAGTGCTATTGGATTTGCAGGATGGAAGTTTTGGTAATCTTGAGCAGTTTCAGTAGAAAAGGATAAAGCAGAAGTCTCATTGGAATTGATTAAGGAGAGATTAAGATAAGGAAGTGGAAACAGTGAAAATGGACTAACTAGTTTTGCTATGTAGATGGTCAGGGTTAAGGAAGTTTTTAGATGGGAGATACTAGAACATGTATATACTGATAATAATAATATGGCAGGATGTTGAGAGACCATATATAGAGAGGTGGACAAGAGCTTTACCTACCTGAGTGTGTGAGAATATATACTCATACACAAATATGTATACATAGTTGGATCAGGAAAAGTTTCCCTCAAGAAATAACATTTGAGCTACAGTTTGAGGGCTAATCTTTGCATAGGCTTTCCTGTGCAAAGAATTGAAAAAAAGCAACAAGAAGAGGGTACTAGGCTGAATAATCAGTATGGAGAACAGCCCTAGGATAGAAATGATCATGGTGCATTCATGAAACATAAGGCATGTCTGTGGTCAGAGAGAGTAGATGGGTGGTGTGACATAAGGAGGAAAGGTAAGCAAGGTCCAGATTGTGCAGGATCTTCTAAGATGTGAGGAGTTGGTTCTTTATCCTAAGGGTAATAAACACAAAGATCATTTAAAACATTTACTCTCTCAGCAAGTAGAAAGAGTTAGAGAAGGGCGAAAGACCAGTTTTGAAGTAGATGGATTTGGGGAGTCATTTTACTCTGCTAAGGAAAAAAGCTACAGAGCCTGGAGTACAGGGCACAACAGTGACAGGGAGAGAGCTAGGAAAAGGAGAACATTGGTTTAAAAAAATGGAGAGATAATTATGTGTATATATACACACATACACATATAGCATATAAGCATATGCTTAATAAGTATATATACACATACATAAATATGTAAAAACATGGA
Organism: Macroglossus sobrinus; assembly: GCA_004027375.1. Lineage (NCBI taxonomy): Eukaryota > Metazoa > Chordata > Mammalia > Chiroptera > Pteropodidae > Macroglossus > Macroglossus sobrinus. The sequence continues at coordinate 626,353 of PVKZ01000193.1, forward strand.
CAAATATAATTTTTATAACTTTATTGCTATAAATTGTATATATAGACGACCACAACTTATAAGTATATGGCTTATTGGATTTTCATATGACATGTCCATTACTCTTTCCCAGATTAAAAAATATATGTGTATATTACTAACATCCCAAACTCCCTCTTCCCAGTGGTAGCCACTGTCTGACTTCACACACATTAGATTAGTTGATTATTGTAAAGGATAAGAGTAAGGGAAGCTGATTTTTGATAGATATATGTATACATAGAGAAAAGTGCAAAAATGGTAGTCTAGAACTTGATGAATTTTTACAAAATGAAAATACCCTGGTAATGTTCAAGATACAGAACATTACCATTAACTCAAAAGCCTCCTTTGTGTCCACTCCTACTTGTTACCCATCCCCAAATATATCCATTACTCTGACTATCACCACTGTGTTGGAGGTCTCCAAGGCCACCCACATATTCAGAAATTAACTAGGACTCATGGGACTAGGCATATAGTTGTACTACCAGCTGAGATTTATTACAGCAATGTAGTAAAAACACACATCAGATCATAATCCCCTTATGGTGTATGGAGGCATGCATACATAGGCTTTCATATGTTGTCTTCCTCCCATGGAAGGGTCACACACAGCCTATTTTTTCCCAGCAGTGAAAATACAGCAACATGTGTGCCATGTTTCTACCCAGAAGAGCCCATTAGAGACTCAGTTCCTGAAGTTTTTATTGGAGTTTGGTCACAGACACTCTTACCTAGCATATACTAAAATTCCAGACTCCCAGAAGGAAGGCAGGTGTTCATTATAAATCAGTGTTTGTACAGTCTAGGCACAGTGAGCCACCTGATTACTTAGTGAAAGTTTTATATCAGCTTAGGAAACTATTTACTAGCCAAGTTCCCAGACACCAGCCAAAAGGCCAGTGTTACAAACAAACCTTTCTAAGGATAGCAATCTCAGACCTGCTCTGTTAACTCTTTATGCACAGGTACCATACATGAGTTTTGCCTATCCTTGAGCTTAATGTAAAAAGAGTAACATAGTATGTCCACTTGGCTTATTTTACTCAACATTGTTTGTGAGATCTAGCTAAGTCCATTCATTCCCATTGCCAAATAGTATTCCATACTTAATAGTATACCACAGTTTATCCTTTCTACTGTAGATAGGCAAAGTTGTTTCACCTCTCAACATTTGGTATTAGCACTTTTACATTGTAGTCATTCTTCTGTGTATGTAGTAATATTTTGTTATGGTTTTAATTGATATTTATTTCCCTAATGACTAATGAGATTGAGCTTTTTTCAGAATGCTTATGATAATTTTTTTTTTTTTTGCATGTGTTTTGGCCATCTGGGTAACTTTTATTGCAAATTGCCTGTTCAAGTCTCTTGCCCATTTTTATACTGAGTTGTCTGATTTATTTGTAGGAGTTTTTCATATATAGTTTGGATATGAGTCCATAATTGGATATATATATATTGCAGATACCTTCTTCCATTTTGAAGGTTGCCATTTCACTCTTTAATGGCTTCTTTTAATGAAGAAGTTATTAGCTTTAAAATAGCCTAATTAATTGATCTTTTCCTTGAGTTTGTGCTGTTGTCTTCTTTAAGAGATCTTTGTCAATTCCAAGATAAAGAAGATAGTCTGTTGTGTTACCTTTTAGAAGCTTTATTGTTTTACTTTTCGTATTTAGATCTGTAATTCACTTGGAATTTATTTTTGTGTATATGGTGTGAAAGTAGGGGTTAAGATTCTTTTTTTCATATGTATAGCCAACTGACTCAGCATTATTGAAAAAAAATTGCCATCACTGCTATGCAGTGATACCTTTTAAGTATTTATAGCTCTCCATTTTGTTCTGTTGTTTTGTCCTGTGCCAATACCACACTGTCATAATAAGCTTTATAATAAGTATTAATATCTGGTAGTATAAATCTTTCAATTGTTTTTCAAGATTGTTTTGACTATTCTTGGTCTTTTGAATTTCTATTTAAAAAGTTTAGAATCTTGTCATTTCTCTCTCTCTCTCTCTCTCTCTCTCTCTCTCACACACACACACACACACACACACACACAGATATGTACAAAAGAACTTATTGAGATTGTGATTGTATTGATTCAGTAAATCAATTTGGGGAGAATTGATATCTTTAGAATTCAGTGTACCAATCCATGAACTTGTATGTCCCTCTTTTTAAGATATTTAAAAATTTGTTTTCTATTAGAGGTCTTGCACTAGATTTATTTCTAGGTATTTGATCTGGAAGACATAAGTATCATTAATTGAGCTCTCTGCCCAATCTGTTATTGATAGAATCTGAATGTTCTTGGTATCAGAAAGTTGTTTCAGCCTAGTTCAGAGATAATACATACAGGAGTATTCTGTGTGGAAGGTCTCCAGAGATTTAAGAATTAAAAAACAAACTTTATCAGTATGACAAATTATTTTATAGTAAGACACTTTTTAAGAAATATTTGGATGTTGAAACGTGAAATGCTTATAAATCATATATTGTACAATTTACTTGTTTTAGTTGAGGTTAGAAAAGTCAACATTTCACTGCGGTTTTCCATGTTGAGTGTAGAAGGAATTTAGTTTTAGAGTGCATGTATGTGGAGTGGTGAAGTGTAATGTTAAGAAAATGTACTATAATGTAATTATAAAACGAATGTTTTTCAATGTGACACTTCTTGTAGAACTTTTATTCTTAGAAACTTGAGGAATGAAAGATCTAGTAACCTCTGTCATATTAACATTTCTGTGCCTTTATTTCTTCATCTGCACATAAAGGATAATAATAGCACCCCCTTTGAAAAGGATTTAGAACAGTGTCTGACTCATAATAAGTGTTTGGTCAGCAGCAGCAGCAGCATCACTATCATCATCATCACCATTATTATTATTATTTGTTTTTCTGCAGATATTTAAGTACCAAGAGATCATGCACATTGTCTTGTTCACTATCTTCAACACCTGTGTACTAGATTGTGTGGACACAATTCCTGTATTCATACAGCTTGCAATCTAATCTGTACATATTGTAAATAAATCTTATTCATAATAAGACCATCATGCTTCTATAAAAAACTAGTTATTTATAGAATATGTACTTACTAATTTTCTACAATGACTGTGTTGTTTTATATACTTGTTTAAGTTGAAGTCATTAGGGAATATTAGACTGTTGGCTTTGTGGTTGTGTAACTTTTTACTTGAACTGTTGGTGATTGAGTCCTCTCTGATGCTGAGTCCTGGGAATTGAAAGATTCAGGTTCAAGTTCTAGTTTTGCTGCTAATATTGTACATGACTCTGAGCAAGTTCTTAATCTTGTCTGTAATTGAATGTACTAAATGATATCTAAAGTTTTTTCTAGCTCTCGTTTTGTTATTAATCAGCTTCACTAAATTATGTTATGTTCCATAGGTAGAGGGTAGCAGGAATCCATGGTCCATAATATGTACTTGCTTTGAAACTGAATGCTGAAATTTAAATGTTGAGCTCATATTTCTTAATTGTATTTTGGTTTTATTTGTAGATGCCAGAAGTGGGTGGAAAATTGTAGGAGAGCAGACTTAGAAGATAAAACACCTGATCAACTAAATAAACATTATCGATTATGTGCCAAACACTTTGAGACCTCTATGATCTGTAGAACTGTAAGTAATAGGAGAGCTTGGTTTTTTTGTTTTCTTTCTCTCTCTCTCTCTCTATCTGGTTGGAAATGTAAATCTATTAATGTTGGAGGGTATCCTTGTACTCCACCACTTTTTTTTTTTTTTAAGATTCAGATAAATTTGGAGCTGAATATCTGTTTTGTTCTTAAAAACTTGTTTTTCTTACCCCTATTTCTGATGCCCCATTTCTATTCACCAGAGATAGCCATTTTTAAACTTCTTGTGTAGCCTTCAGAAAATTTAGATTATTATAAAAATTTCTATTTAAGGTAAAGTTGGCATTTAAAAAAAAATTTTTTTTTTTTTTTTGGAGCAGCTTCTCTAGAGGTTTTTTATGAGGGAAATCTTTAAGGACTGGAGCTTTTTGTTTTCATGTTTTTGTTTTTGTATGTACTGTTAGAACCAGCCCTAAATTTTTGTGTGCTAAATACAACAGGAAGCAAATCATTAAATTAATGTAAAACATTTCCATCAGTAATTTCCAATTTCTCTCTAGTGTTAACTATGTGAATTTGACCAAGACACTTTCCCTCTTGGGCCCCAGTTTCTAAAGAGATTAGTTAATTCCTGAGGTCTTAGACTTTTAACCCTCTGTGATTATATTATTGCTATGTTTCATAAAAGGCATAAATAGGGCAGATTTGATTGAAATGGAGCAGACTTAAAACACTAAAAACTAATTAGGAAGGACAGTTTTGTTAAACAAATAACATTCTTGTTTAGCTATAGAACTAACATATCATCCTAGATACTGGGATAGATATAAACTTGATTTGAAGGTACACTATATATTATTATGCAGCAATTTATTTTGATATTTTTTTCAGATACATTTTGCAGAGGCATCAGAAAACTAAGAATGATTGGGTTATTTTATTTCTCAAAATTAATTGAAGCAGATACTTGTGAAGTCATTGGGAGGTGAGCCACTTCCGGTTCAACAGTATAATCACGAAAAAGGGATAATTTTGCCTTGCTTATGTTAAAAGGGTGATAATGATCAACCAAAATAAGAAGAGTTCATATGTTAAAAGGCAAACTACTTTTATGTTTTTGACATTAAATAAAAATATCCCATTATTATTTTAAATATACAAGCCATATGCATTTTTATTTTAGTAGTAAATATAGTTCTTAGATAATGCCAACAAGATTAATGTGTGATGTTTAAAATATAATTCACTCTCATTCTTGTTTAGTTAGAGCATAAAACAGAAAGATGAACTATTTCCGCTTTTTACATTTCCATGATTCTTGTCACTGATGTATTCATGCAAATATGAGAAAAATGTTTTTTTCTACACATTTAGATGATATTGCTATTAAAAGCTGAATTACCTGATATCTATATCCAGAATTTTGGCTTAGTTTAGCATTTAAGATCTCATCAGTAAGCATTGTGGCTAGTTCAACCAAAGCCAGATGTTATCTTTAATGCTAAAGTAAAATCATTGCTTTATGCTCAAACCTTAATTCAGCAGTTAAAAATTAAGTCTTTATACTGAGTTAAAATTATACACATGAGATGAATATAGCTCTTTTTGGCATGTGTACTTAAAATTAAATATTTATTAAAAGTTCATGTTTTTCATTCATAGATTGTTTTCTGGTCTGTAATATTTTTGCTTTATAGCACATGAACTTGATTTGAATTTTAAAAATTTATTAGAATGTTTTATCCTGCCTCCCCTTATTTAATAATAGGTAGAATATCAAGAGTTGACTGTATACATGTGTATGTTTGCTTTTTGAAATGTTTGCTAAGTGGAAAAGATTAGATGCTTTGAGTATTCTGTAGTCTTTGCTCCCTTCAGTGATTGTGTCCCTAATCAATACTGAGTCAAACTCCCTAGTAGACTCAGGATAATTGGCTCAGCATTAGAAGCTGGATGTCATAAATAGGTTTTTCTATGCGTTTTCTATGAGGCATGAGATTGAACTAGAAAATATTGAATCTGCATAGAAGTTCTTCTCAAATGTGTTAAAAAACTCTTTGGATAAAACCTAAGGTAGTGTGTTTCCTTTAGTTTACATAGAGTTGACCCTTGAACAGCACTGTTAAAGGCACTGTAAGTCTGCATATAACTTTGACTCCTCCAAAACTTAACTACTAAACAGTCTTTTGACTGAAATTCTTGCCAATGACATGAATATAAACAATTGATTATACATATTTTGTATGTTATGTGTATTATATACTGTTTCTTACTATAAAGTAAGCTAGAGCAAAGAAAATTTTATCAAGAAAATCATGAGGAAGAGTAAATACATGTACAGTATTTATTGAAAAAAAATCTGCATATAAGTTTACCTGCGTAGCTCAATCTGGTGTACAAGGGTAAACTGTATTTTTCCTTGATACCTTCCTAAACTTCCTTTCCTGGGTAGAAAAATATAGAAGTTGATATTTTTGTTTGGCGTATACTTTGATCATGTGTTAATAGTCAGCTTTGAAACAATCACTGCTCCCAAAAATACTTGAAAATAAAGTGTTTTGTCTTCCTAAGTATAAATTCTGGAAGAAATTAAAGGCACTGTTTCTTAGGATTAGCTGGGAGAATGTAGTAGCAGTTATTCATCTGTTACTTTGCCTGTCTCTACTGATCTCCTCTGGGCTGGTTATGGAAGACTGTCACCATCTAAGTATTTATCCAGCTTTTAGCCAGGTTGGATTGGGTTAACAGGAAGTAGGATAGAGTCTGGTCATCCTTCAAAGATAAGAACATTAGAATTAGAAGGAGATTTAGAAATACCTAGTTCAGGATTTACAAAAGTGTGATTATGTATATCACTTGGGATATGAGTGATTTCAGGTGGCACATGAATCAATTTTTATTTTAGAAGTTTTGTAATATGTGTTAAAAATATAACCCATCAAACCATTATTTTATAGCTTTAATTGCTTAAGACAGTGGTAACTAAAACAGTGAGTGGATTGTGTAAAAGTAAAGATGGTATAACTGCGGTGGCAAGCATTATGATCATTAGGATATGAATAATTTCATTTTGTGGAAATGTTGATTTAGTTCAATACCTGAATTTTACTCACAACAGGAAACTGAGGTCCAGAAAGAGAAAGTATTTGGCCAGGGTCTTATAGTGGGTCACTAGTTGAGTTTGAACTAGTTTATAGGTCTCCTGGGTCCCAGTCCAGTATTACTTCACTGTGCCGTAATGCTTCTCAATAATAGTAGCAAAAGTGGAGTGAACATCAGATAAGGGAAGAATAATTATAGAACATACAAGAAGATAAGTTATTTGAGAAACCTTTGTGCCTGTTGTAGATGTGCTGGGCTCATGAAAAGGCAGAATAGATCAAATAGCTGAGAGGCTGAATTAAAAATACATAATGCAAAATGCAAATACATTTTATTTCTTATGCATGTTATCCATTCAGTTCCTCAGTTTAAAATAGTAAGTTACCAAAAAGGCAAATGTAAAAAGAGTTAGAAATAGTAAGCTGATCTGAACTGACATCATCAATTCTTCAAATCTCTCCACACTTTACAGCTGGAGTTGAAAGAGTACTGGGAAAATATTACGATAGAATTTTATTTATGTGTAATACATTCTTAAGGACTGTCTCTGAATTAACACATTTTTCTTTTTCAGAGTCCTTATAGGACAGTTCTTCGAGATAATGCAATACCAACAATATTTGATCTTACCAGTCATTTGAATAATCCACATAGTAGACACAGAAAACGAATAAAAGAATTGGTATGTCAATGTGCTTTCAGCTTTCCCACCCCTCCCCATAATGCCATGAAATCATATATAGATGCATTCATGTTAAAATTGAACCAAGTTACTCTCTATTCTAAAGGTAGAAGTACCAGAAATGAATGATATTGTGGTTATTGAAGTAGCTGGATGTAAGGTGATTAGTTTGTTTCAATATTTAATTGGAAAATCTCCCTCAAATTTAGAGGGAGTTAATAGTCATTGACTTGGGCCAAAGTGTGCTGTTAATTATAGGCTGCTAGCTCATTCGCTTCCTGGGAAAAGTAAAAAACCAAACACTACCTTTTTTTTGTTTTAAGGAAAGTAGAGCTGAGGCACATTTCCAGCACAAATGGGTACAGAAAGAGAAAGTATAAAAGTTAAGACATGCATAGTTTTACCTAGAGATAAGGATTCTATTGCCATTAAGTACTGACAGGGTTTAGAAGAAGCTTTTAAATCTTTGTATATGTCATCATTTATGCGTGTTTTTATAATCCTGTGGTATCTTTGAGTTCTAAAGATTGAAACCCAACTGCTTTGTGCTGACCTTAGGTAAACAAAATGAAATTACTCGGATGCTTCAGTCCATGGCTGTCTCATATCATTGCACTAGCAAGGCCCTTATTTTATTTTTCTTCCTTTCATTATTACCATTCCCATTCTTTTGTATGTGTAATGTGCAGTAGAGATCTGATTTTTTTCTTTTTATAGAGAACCAGTTTTCCTGACATGTTCTATTAATTCATCCTTTTCTCCAGTGATATAACATGCCACCTCTGTCATATACTGAGTGTGTGTGTGTGTATATATATATATATACACACACACACACACACACATGGCTGTTTCTGGAAGCTCTGTTTTGATCTCTTGGAGTATTTGTTCACAGCTATACCATACCTTTTTTATTGCCATGAATTTATAGTATGTCTTTCTTTCAAATAGGGTGATTTCTTAGCTCTTCTTTTTTCAAAACTGTGGTACCAGCCAAAAATAGAAGGAAAAAAAAAAACAATAAAATGGCTATCAAATATCAATAATCATTGACAAAACTAAATACTGCTTCTTTGAAAAGGCTATCAAAATACTTTTAGGAGTCCAGAAATTGAAAATATGAACAAATTTCAGGGATTTTATTACAGGTCTCTAAAAGAGAATGTGTACAATTCTTCCTTAGATTACTTTCTAAATATATATAGTTTTTGTTGGTATAGATTATATGTTCTGGATGAGATTGTTTCCAGCAGTTTTAAAGACCATTTTTAATTAATCCTAATAGTCTAGCAGGTTTTCTATCCAGTTGATTATATCATCTACAAATAAGGACAAATTTCTCTTCTTCTAATTCTTATAGTTTAATTTTTTTTCTGTTGCCTGTTTTATTGTTTAGTTAAGATCCCTACTACTGTGTTGAATAGTCCTAATAAGGTCACAGCTGGGACACTTGCCTTGTTCATTAAGTATGATATTTGCTGTTGATATTAAGATAGTTTTTGTCAAGCTGAGATTCCTTTCATTACCTTCTAGTACTCATATTTAGAGCCTTTGTCATAACTTGTTGAACTTATTAAATGCTTTCATTGCATCTAATGAGTAGGAATGTTCACAGTCTTTTCATTCTTTAATGTGAATAACGATGGATTTTCTGATTTTAAATTATCTTTACGTTCCTTTGATGAATCCTAATTGATTACAATATATGTTTTTTTATACTCTTGGATTTAGTTGGTCAATAACTTATTTAGGATTGTGCGTATATAAGTGTTGGTCTATAAATTTCTTTTCATGCACTCCTTTTTTCCAGTTATGGTATCAAGGTTCTGTTAGCCTCCTAAAATGAGTTAGATAGCTTTCCTTTTTTTCTCTCAATTTTTTTAGAAAAACTTGTATAAGGTAAGTATTTCTGTTCTTGAAAGTTACATTGAACTTGGTAAAATCATCAAAGTGCTTGGGGTGGGTGAGGGAATATTTTGATTGCCATTTCAATTTAGTGATTTTCTCTTCTTGTGTTTTATATGTTTCCAGAAAGTTTGTGAAAATTTAGAATTTTGGAATGTTTGTCTTTCTCTTCTAGAATTATTTTAATAGCCTTTTCAAAGAATAATGGTTAGTTTATCAGTGATTGCTATACATGTAAGATATTTTATTGTTTTTTTTCTTGAGTTGAGGGACTTTTTGGCACCTTTTCTAGCTTCTTGAATATTTAGTTCAAGAAGATTATGCAATACCAACAATATTCTTCAATATTTATGTGTATCTAAAGCTATAAATGTCTCTCTAAGCATGTTTTAGCTATATCTCACAATTCTAGCCTTTTAGTAGTAGTTTCATTGTTCAGCTGTATTTGTAATTTCCCCTATTTTTTTAACAGAATTATTTTTGTTTTCAGTTTTCCGATATGGTTTTATTTTTTAAATCATTGTGTATTTTTTATTTCAAATTTATTAAGTGATATTTGGAGGGTGCATATAGTCTATGTGATGTTGATTTGTCTATTTTTTTGTGTGTCCATTATTGCTATTGAAGTCTTATGCCGGCCTAATTCTTGTTCATTTTTAGATGACCTGCTTTTTCTCCCTCAAAACCTAGTATTTTTTTTTTTATGTTTGACATTTTAAATTTGGTTCAACTATAACTAGATGTGAGGTTTTTCTTATTCAGACTTACATTTTTAAGTTATGAGAAAGCCTCAGTTTTCATTTCTTCATGCATTTCTTTTCTACTTATTTATTTGTTTTTCTGGGACTTCTCATAAATGAATGCTGATACTACACAAGAGTCTTCTACATCAACTTTCTTCTTAGTAATTTATACCAGGGGTGAGGAGCTCAAACATTTCCTATTGTAGCTATCATTTCTCTGTACTCTGCCCCTCGGGGAACCTCAGATATCATACAGCAGGTGCACTCTCCCAGATCTGCCATCCTTGTAACTCTGCAGCCCAGTGGATAAGGAAGGAATGTTTCAGGTTGGCTAGCCTGCTGACAGTTTCTTGTTACCAGCGTCATGTCCCATGCTATCCAGTAGGTATCATGCTGTCTTCAGCTATCACTAATACAGCTGCTTACCTGCCCCAGTATAGTAATGGAGTGGATTATGATCTAAGCATTGTAATGGATTGGAGGGAGAGAAAAGGACACAATGGGAAAGTTCTTCCTCTGTCTAACCCTTGGTGCTCTGTGGTGTATGTCATTTCTTTTCCATACTAGCATTGTGTTACTTTCTGCTTTCCAGAGATTTCTCATAGATTTTGTGTTAGGTTTTGGAATCCAGCAATTCCCTCTTAACCTGGCATCCCCCCGGCTTAGGTTGGGGTGGAAAATAGGATTTGTGTCTCCTTTGATTTGATCCCAAATGCCATGGTATCCTTTCATACATTTTATTAGCACTAAACACTTATAACCCAAAGTTATGATTTAGGTATAAAGTGAGTTAAATGATGTATTCTTTCCATCTTAGTATTTTATAAGCTTGGAGTCATTAGCAAATTATTCTTCTGGCTTTCCTATCATTTGTCTGAAGAATGTATTCCTCGTAAAGAATATGCTCTTGAGAGAATTAAATTTGACTCCAGATATGCTTTTTACTGGTGAATCTACATAATGGACTAGAGTTTAGTTTTCTTAAAAATGTTTCTTTTTTTCTTGTCATTTAGAGTGAAGATGAAATCAGGACACTGAAACAGAAAAAAAGTAAGTGATAGTGTTAATGACTCAACTTCTGAATGCTTTTTAAAAAGGCCTTGATCTGGTAAGGACAAATGAATATGTTTTATGTCCAAACTTACTGTGAGAATGATGTAAGAGTGTGATAGGCATTGTCCTGTGGTCTGGAATTACCTGTGAGACTAAAATAAAGCCTTAGCTCAGTCTGTCTTTATTTAATGCCACTATACCATACACTTTGCCTTTTCCCCACAAGGTATTCTCAGTGTGGTAGGGGTGGCAGGCACACAGGGTGTTCCAGTGTAGGGAAGGAAAGGCATCAGGAAGGACAGAAGCAGAATCTGTCTGCTCAATGTGTGATGCATAATAAGTTCTAGGTAAATGTTTAAGTAATAAATGCTGTGGGGACACTTAGCCTTGTAGAGAGTAGGAATCACATTAGCCTTTCTCCAGGTACTGATGCCTGAGCTGTGTCACAAGAGGATAAGGACTAGAACTTACTTTTGTTCTTGTCAGTTATTACTGTCACTTCTTTGTCTCCTCCTTCTATTATTGTTATTATTAACATAACTTTTTATTGGGTGCTTACTATGTGCCGAGACATTATTCTAAGTGCCTTACTTATATTAATTCTATTTAATTCTCACAATAGCCCTGAAGTAAGTACTATTATTTTCTTCTTTTATAGATGAAGAGACATAGACTCTCAGGCAAAGAAAGTAGGGAAGGGTGTTACATGCAAAAGTAGAATGGCTTGATATAGGGTGCCAGATTTTGGGGAACTACACTAATTTTATTGTTGGAGCTTTTAATAACCCATGATGGTTAGAAAATGAATCCAGAGGTGACCACAGGGGCCAGGACTTGCAAGGTTGTGTGTATGACTGTGAATAGGACACTTAACTTCAGGGTTTTAGTTTTCCCATCCAAGTGCGAAGAAATTAAGCAAAGATTTCTAATATTCTATTATTAATCCTAAAAATTGTATGAATATACTTTATATTATATTAGTTTAAATATTTGTCTTATCTATATAGAAGTATATATTCCTGATTTCATAGAAACAAAATCAACATGGACCTTGGAGCCAGACAAGCTAGAGTTTGAATTTCACCTCCATCCTTCTAACTCTGTCTGTGACAGGGCAGTTATTTACTGTCATTTGTCAAATGGGGTTTATACCACCTGCCTGTAGAGGGAGTAGTGTGATACATAAAGAATGTCAACACAGATCTTCATAAATATTAGTTCTCTTCCTTTTTCTGAGGTTATGGACTGTCTGTTACTACTTTATATATGTATGCCTTGTTAAGTTTATAAGAAATTGTTCCTTTGTTATAACAGCATTTATACGTAGGATTAAAATACATGTTCACAGTGTTTGTCTTCCTCACCAGAGCATGTGTTATTTTAATCTCTATCCTACTCTATGGCCCAATAGGTACCCTGTGAATGTTGAATGAATGAGTTTGTAGATTTTAAATATTTAACCAAGAATTTAAAATTTTTTGTTTTTATGGTTCCTCATGAGCCTATTTATAAAATTAATTCTTTGTTTTCCAGTTGATGAAACTTCTGAACAGGAACAAAAACATAAAGAAATAAACAACAGCAATGCTCAGAACTCCAGTGCAGAAGAAGTGGCTGAAGAACAGGATGAAGAAATTTTACCTTTAACCCTTGAGGAGAAGGAAAACAAAGAATACTTAAAATCTTTATTTGAAATTTTGATTCTTATGGGAAAACAAAACATACCTCTGGATGGACATGAAGCTGATGCAATCCCGGAAGGTCTTTTTACTCCTGATAACTTTCAGGCTCTGCTGGAGTGCCGGATAAATTCTGGTGAAGAGGTTCTGAGAAAGCGCTTTGAAACAACAGCAGTCAACACATTATTCTGTTCAAAAACACAGCAGAAACAGATGCTAGAAATTTGTGAAAGCTGCATTCGGGAAGAAACCCTCAGGGAAGTGAGAGACTCTCACTTCTTTTCCATTATCACTGATGATGTAGTGGACATAGCTGGGGAAGAGCACCTGCCTGTGTTGGTGAGGTTTGTTGACGAATCTCATAACCTGAGAGAGGAATTTGTGGGCTTCCTGCCTTACGAAGCCGATGCCGAAATTTTGGCTATGAAATTTCACACTACAATAACTGAAAAGTGGGGATTAAACATGGAGTATTGTCGTGGCCAGGCTTACATTGTGTCCAGTGGATTTTCTTCCAAAATGAAAGTTGTTGCTTCTAGACTTTTAGAGAAATATCCCCAAGCTGTCTACACACTCTGCTCTTCCTGTGCCTTAAATATGTGGTTGGCAAAATCTGTGCCTGTTATGGGAGTGTCTGTTGCATTAGGAACAATTGAAGAAGTTTGTTCTTTTTTCCATCGATCACCACAACTACTCTTAGAGCTTGACAGTATAATTTCTATACTCTTTCAAAACAATGAAGAAAAGGGTAAAGAACTAAAGGAAATTTGCCATTCTCAGTGGACAGGCAGGCATGATGCTTTTGAAATTTTAGTGGACCTCCTGCAAGCACTTGTTTTATGTTTAGATGGTATAAATAGTGACACAAATATTAGGTGGAATAACTGTATAGCTGGCCGAGCATTTATACTCTGTAGTGCAGTAACAGATTTTGATTTCATCGTTACCATTGTTGTTCTTAAAAATGTTCTATCTTTTACAAGAGCATTTGGGAAAAATCTCCAGGGACAAACCTCTGATGTCTTCTTTGCAGCCAGTAGCTTGACTGCAGTGCTACATTCACTAAACGAAGTGATGGAAAATATTGAAGTTTATCATGAATTTTGGTTTGAGGAAGCCACCAATTTGGCAACCAAACTTGATATTCAGATGAAGCTCCCTGGGAAATTCCGCAGAGCTCAGCAAGGTAACCTAGAATCTCAGTTGACCTCTGAGAGTTACTATAAAGAAGTTCTAAGTGTTCCAACAGTAGAACACATTATTCAGGAACTGAAAGATATATTCTCAGAACAGCACCTCAAAGCTCTTAAATGCTTATCTCTGGTACCCTCTGTCATGGGACAGCTGAAATTCAATACATCAGAGGAGCACCATGCTGACATGTACAGAAGTGATTTACCCAATCCTGACACACTCTCAGCTGAACTGCATTGTTGGAGAATCAAGTGGAAACACAGAGGGAAAGATATAGAGCTTCCATCTACCATTTATGAAGCCCTCCACCTCCCAGACATCAAGTTTTTTCCTAATGTTTATGCATTGCTGAAGGTTCTGTGTATTCTTCCAGTGATGAAGGTTGAGAATGAACGCTATGAAAATGGGCGAAAGCGTCTCAAAGCATACCTGAGGAACACTTTGACAGACCAAAGGTCAAGTAACTTAGCTTTGCTTAACATAAATTTTGATATAAAACATGATCTGGATTTAATGGTGGACACATATATCAAACTCTATACAAATAAGTCAGAGCTTCCTATAGATAATTCAGAAACCATCCAGAATACCTGAGAGGCTTTGTTATATTTGATATTTGAAAAATATTTGTAAGAAATTTGAAAGCATCTTATAGAAAAGCTGTAAGGTGTATGTAGGTCATTTAATCATTGACTATCTTGACCTAGAGGCCTCCAATTGAGTACATTATCCATTGATAATCTGCCTGTTTAAATGGCCCCTGTTTGAATTTTCATGCTTTAGAGACTTAACTGTTCTTCCAGAAGATAGCATTGAAAGTGCCATGTTACACTCACTTCCCTGTGATCTCTGCTAATGTCACTTTGGAATTGTTTTAGTTAAGTCATTTTAGACATAACATTTATTATCACTCTGCATCTAGTTGTCAGGTATTGAGTTATCAGTTCTTTGAAAAAATAAATTTTGAGGAGGTGTGAGAGGAAGGAATAAATTTTATAAAATGTTATAATGAAGTTCATGACTAACCTTTGAATGGTAGGAGTTTTAAGTATGCTGTTAAAAATCTGTAATGGGCAATTAAGGGAATTACCAGACAGTGAAAGAAATGTGAGCTTGCCAAACAAGGATTTCATTGTAGATTTTGTTCAGCAATCTTAAAGGAACAAGTTACAGTTAAAGTTTGAATGGAAGAGCTTGTTGTTATTGTTCCACATCTGGTTTTTGCTGTTTACATTCCTTTGTTGAGCCTATATCTTCATAAGCTTTTTAGCAGGTATATGTTGATCACTTCTGTTTCATGGTCAAGACAGGATCAGAGGCCATGGATACTGACAACTGATTTGTCTGTTTTATTCTGTTCTTTTCCATGACTGTATCTACTGCCTCGTCTTGAATTGTATGTAAAACCTACAAAACTGTGTTTTGTGGTTTATCTAGGAATAATACAGAAAATATTACTGTTATTTTTGGTGAATAAAATCAATTTGTATAGTTTATTTCAACCTAAATAAAATGTGAATTTTGTTTAAAGTTCAGGTATGTTATTTTTGATGGGGGCAAAATAGATTCTTATGGTAAAATCTCTTCAAAAATATTTTCACCATCATAATTGAAGGTAAGTTCTTATTTATTTACTTGTTTTTTGGTATATGGTTTACTATTGGGTATATAAAAAGATTTTAATTAAGAAATTATTAAATATAAGCTTTATCTAACTTTTTAAAAATACTATATACTATATGGCCCCTGATATAAAATGTCAAGGTTTGTGTAATTATTGCTGGCTAAAATGTAAATGAATATAATTCACAAAGATGTCGCTTAATTATTTGATTGGGATAAGTTAGTGTTACTGAGGTTCAGCGAATATGGGATGTATTTGTGGATTGTTAGGTATTCATGATGGCTAGCAGTGCATTTCCGTCATGGACAGGCCCGGCAGATATGTCAAATCAGGACGCATTATCATGCAGCTTATAAAAAAGCTATTGAGAGTTTATTTTATATCCAGAGTTCTAACAGGTGCCTCTCTTCTTGGCAGAAAGAACTGATCAGGGTCATGACGGCAGGGTGACAATGAAAGCGACAGGTGGCTTTTTAATACCTGCATCCAGTTCTTAGGACACTTAAGAGTGTTGTGACTCTGGCACATTATTTAACCCGGGTATGTTTTCTAAACTATAAAACCACACTTGTGGTTGTGCTGTGAGATTATTTATGGTCAGTTACCTATTAACATCTTAACAACATCTATGAGGAAATAGACTCATCTTGATGGGAGGAGTTGCAAAGTAAGACTCCATTTTTAGTCTACCATAATAACGTATCCAAAACAATTATGCAAATGCATTGGTTAACCTTTTAAGGTACCTATCATTTGTTTTTATAAACCCTGAATGTTCTCTAAATTTAGGAATTCATTAAAAGCTTTAAAACTTCAATTTGCTAAGAAGCATTTTCACAAACATTGTTCTTAGAAGTTAGATTGAATCGATGATAGTCTCCCCACAGATGAAACAAAGATTGTTATTTTTTCAGAATTAGGTAGAATGAGGAAGGTGAACTATGGAATAGTGGACTATTCTATAAATATTGGTCAAATGCTTACTGTGTGCCATGCTTTTTGGTTAAGTGCTAGTAGTAACAGATCCGCTTTGTTACAGAGCATACAACCTAGAGTTGGCCCACAGGATTGCAGTTGTAGTTATAAACCACCCTCCCCACACACATTTTATAGAGTTAAGTGAATCAGATTGAAATTAAAGGAAAAGAAAATAGCATATACATATCATGAAAGCCTTGTACAGTATTTTTTTAAATTCTGTATCTAAACAGTGCAAAATATATTAGGAAGTATAGTCAAGGTGTAAAGTATCTAATTGGAGGAATTTTTGCCTGTAAAGTATAGTAGATTGAGTTGAAAGAGACCTCTTGAGGCCAGTTCCTCTGCAGTAACTTAGATGGATCTGGTTTTTGTTTTATTTTGGGGACAGCCACTTTTTCTTTTTAATGATTTTTTTTTTTATGGTGACATTGGTTAACAAAATCCAATACATTTCATCTGTACATTTTAACAGTAAGAAATTATATGTATATATATGTATATATTTAAATAAATAAATAAATATACATATATATATATATATATATATATTTATATTTATATTTACACTGTTTACCTTCCATAGTTAGATTTCTTTCTGTCACCACATATTTGATCCCTTTTACCCCAACTACCTCCCCTCTCTTCTCTCCCCACTGCCTCCTGGTAACCACTAGACTATTGTCCATGTCCCTGAGTCTCTGTCCTGTTCATTTGTTGTTTTTAGGTTTATATCCCACATATCAACAGCCACTTTTTAAGTGCTATTTAAAGTGAGAAATTTATAAGTCAGGAAAATTTTACTTGCAGTGTTTATTAATGTACTTTAGAACTTATAAAGCACTTTATATCTTTTAAGTTCTCAAGAGAAACTTGGGCAAGTATTATTCCCATTTTTCAGTTAAGAAATCAAGCTCACAGAGGTAAATAAATTGCCCCAAATTATATACCTAGTACGTGCCAGAGCCAGGTACTTCAGTCCTTCAGTCTTAAAATTGATTGTGAAAGCCACTTCATTCTTTAGGTTTATAAAAGAAATATTTGCTTTAGGAATAGACTCCTTTTATGTTCCTGCCTTAACCATTGCCAGCTTTCAGCACAGCATCTCTAAATTGCTCATTATAGTCCACGTGGGTTCCTTGCAAAATAAAATTGAAGCCTGAAACTTCTGAGACTACAGACTGGGTGTAGAACTGCTGCCACCTTTGTTTGGCTGCCAAGACATCACCACAAAAGACTGTACATCCAGGTCCATTTATTTCACGAGAGTAGGTGCAGCTGTCTTCTTGCTGTAATCAAATGCTCTTCTGTAGCCAGCTTTTTGTGGCCAGAAAAAGCAAAGTCATTTTTAGTTCAGATTAGCATAAAAATCTCTACTAGATCAGTATAAGGAAACAATTACAAGCTTAGAAACAACAAGTGTGATCTACAGGTTGGCTAAGATGGCATTTAATTTCTGTGCCTTTTTATATGCCCCTATTTCTCACCATGAATACTATATAAAGAGAATACACTACTTGCCACTGTATTTGGTTTCATAAATTATTTGGACAAGGTGAACAACAGACTTCAAAACTTAAGTAGAGGTAGTAAATCTGCTCTTTTTAATGAGTTTGAATTTACAGTAGTATAAACATCTGGAAGTTTAAAGTCTTAATTTATTCCAAATGTTCAACAGGTATATACTGCAAAGAGGATATTGTAATTGGGGGATCAAGAAAACTACTGTGGACTCAATCTGAAGCCTTTGTAATTTTCTCTATATGCATTAATCACATAAACATAAGAGGCTAACAGTTCAAAAAGAGGAGTGATGGACCCAAATATTCAAGTTGGCATGCTATGGAAGAGTAACCTTTAAAAAGGGCATAATTATAACAAGGATGAGGTTTAAATGCTGTTAATTGACATCTAGGATGATGCCAGATAGTGCTATTGTGTTCTTTGTTCTGTGCTTTTCTACAAGGTGAGATTTTTTAAATTGTTTTTATTAAAACGGGATTTAGAAGAGGCAGACCTTTTGACTTCTAAATTGTAATTTTGATTAATGCATTTTGTAATCCAAGAATCGGGTCTGCAGCCAGCATCTGGTTCCGCACACTTATTGAGTCCCTACTGGATACTTGTTAGAATGTTTCTTTAATTTTGTTAGAGCAAAACAGCGTTGTGGTAGGAGGAGTGGTCATCACTGCAGAGCAGCTGCTGCCGACAGAGTGCTCGGTATATGCCAGCTGCTATACTAAAGCACTTGACCTGGATTATCTCATTTAAAATTCTCCACTCTTATGAAAAAGGTACTATTATTCCTATTTGTTCAAGTAAAAACCTGAAAATTTGAAGAAGGTCACACAGCTAGTGGAAGATAGAACCATGATTCTAACATGATGTAAAGATTTGCAAGTACAATTTCTTTTTTCATATTTGCTCTTTATTCTACTTTCAAATACTGTATTGAACACTTCTGATGCTCAATTGAAATTTAGCCTCCGACATGAGGCTAGGTATCATAGATAAATAGATGAATGAGTTGAAGGTCATGCCATGGATGCAAAGGTATGTAAGATTGGGCCTGTATCCTTAGTGAACTGAATCACATGGAGGAGCTGGACATGCAAGCCAGGATATACCAGGAGCAGTGATAAAGATAGGGTAATCATAAAATTGATCTTCCCAACGAGAACACTTCTGAGAATGTAAGGAGGCACTATGAATAGTTAGGCCAGAACAACAAATTAACCAGGACTTATGGTCACCCTAGCTAGAGGAAACCCATGATGTGAAGGGAACATGGAGGAAACAGCCTAACTAGAGGAGGTGGTGTCCTAGCTAAACCTAGAATTGCAAAGTGTGACATGTTCTTGTATCCGGTCATCACCCATACACCCTAGCTCTTCACCCTTCAGACCTTAACTTAGATGTCACCTTCTGCTTCCCAGTCCCTTAAATCTGAGTCAACTGGCTCTTACATATGCTCTCAGGTTTGCCTGGTTCTTCCACTAGATGTAAGCCCTGTGAGAATCTGTGTGGCTCTTAAATGTCTTCCAGTTTGAAGAATATAGGATGCAAAAGGGTAGGCAGCAGCCTTTGCAGAAATCTACAAAAGCAATATTTGTTTCACACATATTACCACATTTAACTGACGAATGATAATGGTGTGTAAAACTAAGATTCACCACCAACATTACCAATAAGAGGGATAAAGGTAGGGTAATTATATAATTGATTGTCCTAGAGATCAGAGGTCCAGTTTTGAAGCTGCTGAGAAATTGACACTTGATAGGAAGTCTACCTTTAAAAATAGTCTGTACTGTGGGATTTTGTAACCCCAAATGTTTTAAAGTTAGTCTCACTTCCTTTCCAATGAAAATGTGACTTGTTATCTTAGCATTAGAAATATATTCATACAATATAATTCCCTCAAAAAACAACAGATGATCATTACTATATTAAGGTTTTCAAGATACCTGCTAAAGATGTAATACGTTTTCCCAAACTAGTATTATACATATTAAACAAAACCTGCATGCTAGTACAGTTTTAGAGCAATAAAGTTCTCATCTTAGAGAAGTAGACAGGATAGCTTGCTCAGGATCATGCCACTCCTTGGTGGCAGAGGCCAGGGGAGAACAGAAGTGTCTCAACAGTGCTGTGCTGTCATACCATACAGACGTAACTAAAGATGGAAAGCCTGAAAGAATCATTTCTTGGCAAGTGAGCAGTGTTCACCCTTAAAACTGTTATTAATGTAAATGGTAATCCCATAAGTATGTCAGCTTTATAGGAGAGAGATTTATTAAACAGGCCAGGGTTAGTTATGGGCACATTTCTGTTTTAAGTTACCACAACATTTTGGTTTTAAAAATATTTGGTATTGCGTACATCTTATTTGGCAAATTTATAGTCTTAATATGATTATTTTTCTTTGGAAGGGTATATGTGGTTAGATTGTGGATTTGCAAAGCCTTTTCCTAAAAAATGAGACGTTGAAAGCTTATAATTGCATCTTGTGGGATTTGAACTTATGAATAGCAGCTACTATATATTGAGCACTTGCTATGTACCAAGCATCATCTTAAGAACTTTGAATGAATCATGTTATTTAGGCTTATAATAACCTGATGCAATAGGTGTTACTCTCCTCATTTTATGGATCCGAAAGTGACTTGTCCAAGGCCATTCAGCAATGGAGTAGGATTCAACCCCTGACCAATTGATTCCAGGAGACCAGGCTGCTCCTCAGAGTGGAAATACCCACCTTTTAAATAATGTGTATGAAAAGACAGGAGAATGTATAGCAAAATACTAATGTTTGCCTCTAAGTGGTGGGAGTATGAGGAGTTATAAATATCACCATTGCGTCTCCATCTCTTCCCCTCAGTTACTTCTCACCACTTCTGCAGTTACCACCTTAGTTCAAGTCACTATAATCTGTCATTTTATCTTTCCTTCCAAGTTTATTTTCTACCTAAGAGGCAGTGTGATCATGGACCTCCTGTTCTCAGACCCCTCCAGTGGTCAGATCAGATTTCAAGCTCCAACAATGGCTCTAAGGCCCTGTGTGATCTGGTACACATACCCTCTGGCCTCATCTTCTAGTCAGATTCTGGTTCATTCTGCCCAGCTATTTTGGTCTTTCAGCTTCTCCTACTTAGCAAGCTAATTCAGAGAAGCTTATTTAAAACCTTTATATTCTGTGCCTTAACCCAGGTATTCCTAGCTCAATTTTGGTATCATTCAGATCTTTGCTTAAATATTATGTCCATAGAGAAGTTTTTCTGATTACCCTTTCAAAACTAGCCTTTTACTATCTTTATTAGAAATGACTTGTCTTCCTACACTGGTATATAAGTTTTGCAGAAGCTAGGACCTTGTCATGTTCACTGTGGTTGTATCCCACTACCTTTAACAGTGTCTGGAATGTAATAGGTGCTCTATATTTGTTGAACAAATGGACAAATGTGTTCTAAGATAATGGGAAGTTGAGAGTGGCTGGAGGATCAAGAGTAGGGGAAAATAACGAGATGAGGATGGAAAGGCAGGTAGGGGCCAACCCATGAAAACCCTTGAAATTCCTGTTCAGAAGTTGGCCATCACCCTCTGGTCAGGGGGTTGCTGTAAGAGAGGCTGAGCCAAGACCTCTTGCCTGTGTGAATTGGCCATAGATGGAGAACCTTTCACAGGTGAGATGAGATGTATATGGCAAAGGCTAGCTTAAGTTTCTAGGCATGTTTAGAAAATGAGAGAACTTGGTTGAACTAAAAAAAAAAAGAAAAAAGAAAACCACACTGGTCACCATTAATCATAATTAATAACATCTGTGATTTGTATAGCCTTCCAAAGTGTTCCAAGTCTTGAGACGTGATCCCTTTGCCCACGCCCCCCAGGTCCTGCCATAGTAATGACCTTAGCATGTTATTCACTACCCTCCCAGGCTATATAATACCCTCCTTTTTTTTTTTAATCACTCATTTTACCTCTTCCTTTCCAAGTAATTTCTGCCTTTCTCAGACCACAACCCATATAATTTTCATTGCCCTCTTCAGAATCTGCTTGTGTCTCAGCTCTAGCCTTTTTATAGAAAAAGAGAGCAGACCTGAAACAGTGTGGAGATAAGGATGTGCACTTTTAAATTACTTCTGTTATATTGTGGCATTTTCCTCTGGACTACAATTCCTTTTCCACCTTTGCTGTCTCCCTGGAGAGAGATGACTGAACGCAAAGGTAGCTGCTGGTACTTTAAAATCATTAGAGATCTCAGTGCTCATTTGAGTTAAAGTCCCTACCAGAGCATGAGATTTATCAGTGTGCTTAAATAATAGAATTAACATACTGATTTCTGCTATGCTTCATATAATGATGCTCATATGTGGGAAGGAATTTAATATTTATCGAGTGCCTCTTGTATGCCAAGTGCTATGTGACATGCTTTATGTGTGTAATCTCACTTAAGATTCACATTTTGATGAGGTCAATATATTATTTCCATGAGAGAACTGAGTTTCAGAGAAATTATTTGCCCATGGTCTATGTCTATGTCCATGTCTAAAGCCAGAGCCCGTGTCTTTGCACTCACTGCACAGCCAGCCTCAAACCTGCCACAATACTTGAAACTGCACTGCGGGTCTTCACAGACAGGTCATTTCAGTCTTCATAACAGCCTATGAGAGTGGTAGCGGTGTCCACAACTGACTTGCCAAAATGCAGCATCACCATTGAGACTCAACTTTATATCTCCTTTCCTCCAGCTCTGTGGCTCTCTAATTTGGAGTCTGATTCTTGGGGCAAGGTCTTGTGCATGTCACATGCTAAATGAGGGATTTGAGTCCAGCTCTAGAAGAGTTAGAACATTGATGGGTTATTGCTGGAGGGGCCAGACTGCAACCCCTGTGGCATCAATGAGAGCAGCCATGTGGGTGCTCATTTTCTTAGGAAAGTCTGGAAGAGGCTGCTTTCCCTTTGCTGATGGTGTGAGTGGAGCAGCGCTGGCCAGGACCTAAAAGCATTGGAGAGGGGCAGGGTTAGGCCAGCAGGAAGGAGTAGGGTAGAAGCAGAGGTTTCGTGTGAGGAGATGCCCATCTGAGTGCTGCCACGTGGGAGTTGTGGGGCCTTGGGTGAAAACCCTTGAGATTCCAGTTTACCTCTCTGAGTTCAGCTGTCACAGTGTTCATTGTGCAACCATGGATGAACTTCACCACTGCTTGGGATGCCACTTTCTCCAAGGTTATGGGTATACATAACTCAGAAGGAGCATGAAGTACTGGTGTGAAGAATGTGGAGACTCACTTTTCTTCCCTGTCCTTGAGAAAGGGGTTAGGCAAGCTGCTGCCCTCTCTGTACCTCAGTCTTCTCTTCTGTAAAGCAAGGATGCTAATACTGCCCATGATCAGGATGGAAGTATTTAGTCAGCTATATACTTTATCATGTCACTGACATACTCTGATAAAAAAGAGCTTCTAGATGAAATTAGAAAAGGACGAGCTTTCATGACAAAGGACCCAGAAAGGCTTCTTGGAGGAGTGTGGTATGAGCTAGGTCATGAAGGCTGAGTAGGAATCGGCATGGAAGGGCTCAGGGTTTGGGTGGACTGCTGGGCCAGAGGGACGGGCCTCCTCCCAGAACAAGGAGGGCTACTGCTCTCTCTTTTCTTCCCATCTGACTCCATCAGCTCCAGCGCTCAATTCTCAATTCTAAGAGGCTGTTATGAGACCTACTTTTAATTAAATATCAGCATTAGTAAGAATAAAAAATATTTCTGCTCTAAGCATACATGGGTTTTAAGTTGCATCTCAAAACCATTAAATGATGGGAAGAAAGTACATCTTAAAATTGAGAAAATGCAGAATGTCACTTGAGAATGAATACTACCAAAAAAAAAAAAAGTTTGTCATGTGGATCTTGATACCGATGTTCACATTTCTGTTCTGCCACTTACTGGCTTTGTTATTCTGGGCAAATCACTTAGTTTCCCTAAGCATCAATTCATTTTTTAAAATGGTCTATACATTGCCTGGACCTAGGAGGTGAGCAGTTAAGGTTATTTAAATTTGAATGTCAATTCATTTTATTTAAAATTAGGGGTTGCCATAGTTTTTTAGAAAGATTATATACTGTCATTTTAGGATAGTATAACATAGAGCAGTGGTTCTCAACCAGGGGAGACTTTACCCCCAAGTGACATTTAGCAATGTTTAGAGGCATGTTTTGGTTGTTACAGTTGTTTGTGGGGCAACTACTGGCATCTAGTGTGCAGAAGTTAGGGATGCTGCCTATGTCCTGCAATGCAAGGGAACCTCCCGCACCCCTGCCCAAGAACAAAGGACTTTCTGGTCCAAAATGTTTATAGCTTAAGGTTAAGAAAGTCTGACAGAGATTAAGAACATTGATTGTAGAGCTCAGCTATCTGGACTTGAACCCTAGCTCTGCCACCTACTAGCTGTGTATCCTTGGATCAATTTCTTGACCTCTGTCATCTAGTCTAGGAGAGGAATATTAACAATTTCTGCCACATAGAGTGGTTATGAGGATTATTAGGCTTTAATGTAGGTAGAACATTTCGAATGGAGACTGGCTACCAGGAAGTACCTAGTAAGTGTTAGATTTTAAGTAATTGAATAAGCACTAGACCTCATAAAAATAACTGGTGACCAGTACCAGGACCTTAGATAAATTACTTAATTCCTGTGCTTCAGTTTCTCTATCTCTTAAAAAAATATTGTGAAGATTAAATGAAACCAAACATGATGAAAATGGTGGAAAATCTTACAAATACACTTGTATCATTATTATTGCCTCAGACTCTAGTAAGAGAATGTTCTGGGGTGAAGCAATGAACTCTCCTAGGCCAGGCTATAACTGAGCCAAAGGGACAGCCAGAGAGAGGAGGTGCTCAGAGCAGCATGTTGCAGGCCCAGCAGTGGACTGCACATTAAGCACATCCTCAGCTGCGAGTCCAGGAAGTCGCCTTTATTGCACTGTTATGTGCAAACTGCGCCCCAGCTTCACATACCGCTTCCCCCATGGGAGCGCTTGGTGAATCAACATCCACGCCTGCTCTGCAAGCTCTAAACTCGGAAAAATAACAGCTTGGATGGAAAGAGTGACCTGCTTTACCTCTGTCTTCTCTGGCCCCAGTTTTTTTAGCTGTCAGATGAAGAAGCTAAATAGTTGGCCTGGACTCTAAGACCTGCTGGAGCCCTAACTTTAACCACACAAGACTAATAATATTAGGGAACAGTTATTTAGTAGGATTTTGTTAAGCAATTTACATGAATAAGCTCATGTAATTCTCAGAACAACCTTTTGAAACATTGAGTGTTGTGTCCATATTGCTGATATCACTGAGGCTCAGAGATTTTAACTAACTTGCCCAAGAAAGCATAGAGCCAGAAACATATCACTCTTGACCAACACATGGCAGTAACCCAAGCCAAAATGTGCAAAGAGTTTGTCAAACACTAGGCACTAGGCACTTAATATTTGTTCATTGGGTTTAATGAGTGAATGCCCAAGGGCGGAGCCTCCAGCTCTGTCCATCCCTACTTCTCACAATCTTATCTCTTCTCCCTGCCTGGGCTCCCAGTACTTGCTTCCTCTTGCCAAGAACTTAGCACCTTCTCAGCAGCAAGTAAAACTGTTCTTTAAGGGCACTTCAGTTTCATCTATAGAAACTAGCTTTCCCGTCTGGTGAGACTGCTCTGTGCTAAGCCCTGTGGGAGACTTGGCGACACAGCTGAGTCATCCCCAGCACCTGATCTGATGTAGGTCCATATCTGTGGGAGATGGTGAAGTGTGTGAGGGGAACTGACAAGAAAACCAGCTAGTTCCAGATGGAATGATAAAAGCAAACCTTTGAAGGAGAAAGACTCAGGGAAGCCTTTTGAAATTTGCATACCTATGTGTGGCATAGACTAAACCATAGCTGCCTACTCCCATCCATCCCATTTTATTCTTCATTCAGTGTCCTGATACCACACAATGGGAAACTAAGAAACAAGTTCTCTAGCAGCTCAGAACTATTGTGGATAAAGGGAAGAAGAAACTACTGCTTAAGTATCTACCATGTGCCAGGTACTTTCATCTACTTTAACTTAATACTCAAGCAGCTGATGAGATAGACATACCCATTGTACAGTCAGGGAAAATTATGTTCAAAGAGGTTAGGAAATTTGCTGAAGATTCCAGAGGAAATTACTTATAAGGATAAATAGGTCAATTGGCCCCTTTCCATTTTGGGTCCCTATGAGTTCCACTCTCATACAGCCCCTAAGAGGGGTAGCACTGGATTGTCCAGTTTGCTGCAGAGTCTGGGTAGGAAGTGAGGACAGTTCAGTTTCTCCACAGATCTCCATAGGCTCTTCGGTTAAAACAATTCAGAGGGCACCAACCTTCCCTGAAGTGCCTATGGGGGCAGTCTGAAGGGAAAGGCTGCATAATGTGGCTAGACATTCCCATATCCACATTCAGAAGTGGGCATTTTCTTAATGTGGCTTTGGACAGAGCCTAAGGGAAAGGCTTAGGAGAGAAGGACCTCTTTACTGTCCCTGAGACAGCCCAAGAGGGAGCCAACAAGCTGCTTTTGGACCTTCAGTCAGACCTACAGAGCTGGAGTTCTGTATGCACCACCAATGATGACTAGAATTGTGGACACAAGCATGCAAGCTACTGCATCACCCACTCACTAACACAATCACAGTCACCTCTATTAATCTGATTATCCCCTCATCCATCCCTCCATCCCTTCCTCCTCCTCTCTCAGCCATTCCCCTGTTACACTCAGGAATTTTTCTTTCTTTCAATAAGTATCTGGGGAGACCTGTTAAGCATCTCTAGAATTTTGCCAGGATCTAAGAAGCCTTCATCATGGTACAGAAAGCATGAGACCCAAGCCTTAACAGATGAGCTAGAACATAGGCAGGCAGAAATGGGGTAAAACAAAGATGGAGGAATGGTGTAAGCAAAGGCAGAGAAGCAAAATCTGGGAGATATGTGAGCAATAATTTGCCATCCACTTTGGCAAAACAGTGTCTCCCAAGAATATCTAACTGCAAAGCATCTCATAAGACCAGTGACCTGAGGGATGCACCTCAGGAAATGCTGTGGCATAGCATGTATGCACGTGCAGAGAATAGTGAGGGCGAAGGCATTTGTGCTTGTTCCTAGAGGTCACAACTCCCAGCATCTATTCCACAGAATATGAGTCCCCAGAGATGCTCTGAGGGAACATGGTCTCACAATAAGCTTGGAAGCACCATGTACAGTGTCTTCCTCAGGATGCACGAGGCACAGCAACACATTAAAGGCTTGAAATCCCAAAGCAAAGACACTTTAACTTTGCTTAACCCTTCATGGATCAAACTTCACTACAAATCCCTTTGTTTCAGGGAGCATTCTTATTTGGGGGACTAGGGGATTAATTTTTTTAAGTTAACCTGTACTTTCAGTATGAATACATTTATTTTTTAAGTATTTTTTTAAAGTATTTGATTAACAAAATCACATAAGTTTCAAGTATATCATTCATTGTATATATATATATATATGCAATGAATATATATATATATATATACATACATATACATATACATATACATATACATATACATATACATATACATATACATATACATATACATATACATATACACACACACACATTGCATTGTGTGTTCACCACCCAGAGTTGGATTTCCTTTTATCACCAAACATTTGACGACCCCCCACACCCCATCCACCTCTCCACTGCCCCGCTTCCCGCTGGTAACCACTAATCCACTGTCTTTGCCCATGAGTCTGTTTGTAATGTTTGTTGCTTTCAGTTTTTTATTCCTCGTATGAGTGATATCATATGGTTTTCAACTTTTTCTGACTTATTTCGCTTAGCATGATTATCTCAAGGTCTATCCATGTTGTCACAAGTAGAAGTATTTCATCTTTTCTAATGGTTGAGTAATATTCCATTGTATATATGTACCACAGCTTCTTTATCCAATCATCTATTGTAGGACACTTTGGTTGCTTCCATGGCCACCGTGAATATTGCTGTTGTGACATTGGAGTGTATATATCTTTGCAGATAAGTGTTTTCAGTTTTGGGGGGGGGGTAAATGCCCAGAAGAAGGATTGCTGGATCATATGATAGTTCAATTCTTAGTTTTTTGAGGAAACTCCATACTGTTTTCTATAGTGGCTGTACCAATTTGCAGTCCCACCAGCAGCATATGAGGGTTCCTTTTTCCCCACAACCTCTCCAACACTTGTTATTGTCCTGTTGATGATAGCCATTCTTACAGGTGTGAGATGGTGAATACATTTCAAACAGAGCAATGAAGTGTCTTTTGAAAAGTTTTCTCCCACCCTTGGCTCTCTTAGATATCCAGTTTCCTTCTTCCACAGGCAGTCGTTTATAGCTCTTTTATCTTCCTAGGAAATTCTAGGCTATACAGGATGTCTGTGTGTGTTTTGTTTTCAAAATGCAAATGAAGCCACTGATAAGCACATCTCATGTGGGTATATTCCATCCTGGGAACATGGCCTATGAGTTTAGCCATTCCTCTAGTGATAGGCATTGAAATGGTTTCTTGTCTGTTGTTAATCTAAACCAGAGGTTGGCAAACTATGGCTTACTGGCTAAATCCACCCACTACCTGCTTTTATAGTGACTGAGCCCTTTCTGTCTTCAAGCCTAAAATAGTTACTATCTGGTTCTCTATAACTCTAAACAATGTTGTAATAGATATCCTTACTCATTATTTCAAACACATGCAGGTTGATCTCTCATAAATATCATCCAATTTGATCTAGGCCAATCTGAGGGGCATAGCTTAGAAAGTGCATTTCACTGTTATTTTAATTGATTTTTTTTTGTTTTGAGTGAGGTTAAGCGTCTTTTTGCAGGTATAAAATGTTTATTTTTCCTTTTCTGTAAATTTTGTTCTTTTCCAATTGGATAAAGAATAGAAACAAAGGTATTTTTATTGCTTTATAAAAATATTAAGGGGATTAGCATTTTGTCTTGTGTATAAATGTTTCCTCCATTGTCAAAAGTCCGATTTATTTATTTATTTATTTATTTATTTATTTATTTAGTACAGAACTGTTCACTTCTCAGTGAAGTGAAGGTGGGTTCACGTCCTGACAGCAAAAAGGGTGGTGGTACCTGGGCCTGTTCTTGATTTTGGAGTCCCTACCTTGTACCAGGCCCTGACCAGGCACTGGGAATTCAGTGGTGAAGGAGATAAGCAGAGGCTCTGCCATGGTGGCAATGGTGGATGAGTGGGGCAGTGCTCAGTGAGAATGTCACAACAGCACTTCCCCCAGCCAGACCTGAATAATGAGGAAGGAATACCCTGGGGTCTGGACTACTGGGGGAGAGTTCTGAGCAGTGACTCATATAAGGCCAGACCTCAGAGAGATGGAGGTTTCAGAATTCAGGTTCTTGGAGCCCAAACTGTCCTGGGTGGTGATGAGGCACCTGGCACAGAGACATGCCTGGTGTGGTGGGGCAAGGACAGCATCAAAGGAATCTCCTCAAGCCCCTGAGTGGACAGAAAGCTGCTCTCCTAGGGCCTGCCCATGGTGAGAATTTCTTCTCTTTGAATGAAGAAAGTGACTCTTAGGGCTGGAGCCATCAGGCCAGTGGAGACTTAAACCAAGGTATGAGTACTTAAAGATTGTTCTGGGTGGTGGTGAAGTGTTGCTGTAGCAGCAGGAAAGGATGGGGAGACAGTACTGACCTCTCCTGGAAGAAAGGCCTCTCCCTGCCCCTCCACAGCCCTGGTCCTGTTCACACCTCTCCAGGGAATCGAAGGGAAAGACGATCACATGTGTAAAGATAGGGTGGCAGCCTGGGAGGGAAGGAGGAGACTGGAGGGAGCTGTGACTAGAGAGAGGGGCTGAGACCAGATCTTTGGGCACTTGAAGGACAGGCTAAGATGGTTAAAGATTGCTAGAGGTTATGGGGACCAGAGAGCCTGGGAGCTGCTCCCCATCACCTGCAGTCCTACCCCTTGGGCTCCCTGCAGGTGATGACAAGGATGAGGAGGGAGCTGTGGGGAGAGCCAAGAGCTCACAAAGCTTCCGCTGTACTTGGTCAGGCCTTCCCCAGGTTCTGCTTGCTTGTTTGCTAAGAGGGAAGGATCTGACTTAGAAAGGTGACTGCCGGGGACTCCAGGCCAGGACTGCTGGCTGCTAGCCCAGCACCTCCACCTCAAGCTCCTCATCCTGGGGCCTCCTCATTTCTTTTTATTTTGGTGCTCTGGATTAGACCCAGATAGGATTCCACAGCCTTGAACTGAGGACTTACTAAACACTAGGGGCCAGTACTCACTTGAGGAATAGGGCGGGGAGAGAGGCATGCCACAGGACTGGCTCAGTGGGTACTTCATGGAGAAAGAAATACATGGAGGCTGCCCTTCCCTGAATACTTACTATATGCCAAGCACTGGGTATTTATAGCATTCACATTTAATTCTACCTAAGGTAGGTATTATCACCTCCATTTTACAGATGAGAAAAGAGTCCCTAGAAAGGCTAAGTGACTGGGCCAAGGTCATCTAGTGAGTCAGTGGTAAGGCAAGAATTCTTTTTCAAGTCAGCCCTGCCTATGAATCTGATTTTTACTTGACCTCTACACTGCTTTGTGCAGGAAATGACCCTGTGTCTTACATGTTTCTGGCGCAGAGTGGGGGGTCCTATAAATATTGACTTTATCATGCACTTTCTCTGCTAGGGCTCATGACACTCACAGCAACCCCCTTCAGGGTCAGTAATGTTCCTCTCACTTTAATAATGCAAGCTCAGAGAAGCTGAAAAATTTGCCCAAGCTCACACAGCTTATAGCATAGGGTAGGGTATATTGGGGGAAATTTGAAAGAAGGGTGTAGGGTGGAGCAAGCTAGCCCAAGGAGTGCTAGGAATTTTCAAGAAGCCCAGGATGCCAGACTGAAGACTGGAAGGGTCACTGGAAGCTATAGATCTGAGGGCTGAGTAGGAGCTGGGGGTGTAGTGGTCATGGAATATTCAGCCCTGACCTTCGATAGCCTCTCAGCTATCAGAAGAGTAACTCTCAAAGGCTGGGTTTGGGCTTGCCTTGCCAGGTGTGCTCCTTGTGTGACCTTCAGCAAAAAGACCTTCGTTGGGCCTATTTCCTCTTCTTAGATGAGGGAAGCTGGGATAGGTCTGATTTTCCTTTGTAAACAGTGACACCTTTCTTTAAAATAATCTTGAGCTGAACTTTAATAGTCTTTCTTCCAATCAACGAATATTTATTGAGAACTTACAGGTGCCTGGAACATATGGTTGACTGGATTTTATTCCTGCTTTGAGACCCTCTGACATGTGGCAGAGAAATTTAGGGTCCCTACCCCTCTGCCCAGGGTAAGAACTGGTCACCTGGGCTGCCAGGGTTCACACCCTCATCTGGAGCCCTCCCAGTTGAAAGGCTCAGTGTCTGTGCTGACAGGAACCTCAGAGATACTCACATACACATATGTGGCCATTTCACAGATTAGGTGACAAAGTCCCAAAGACCAGGCCACAGGTCCCCTGAAGCAGCCTCTTCATGGCATAATTAATCAAAGAGGCTTCATTGAGTTATTGGAGACTGGGCGTGTCTATGAGGAGAGAAGCAGGGAGGAGAGCAACCTGAGCAGGCCCTCCAGGTAGAAAAGAAGCCTCCTACAGAGGCCAGCCCCCACCCGCTCCCTCCTCTGCCTAGGAGAGCCTTCCAAAAAATCTCCTCTCCTCTACCCACCCCCACTGTCCTCTGCCCAGAGCCAGGGTGTCGGCCTGAATTTGGTGACAGCAGCACTGAAAGGTGTTAGATGGCTGAAGTCCTCCATTGTAGAAGCTCTGGCATCTTCTATGAGCCTAGCCTTGCCAAGTTGTCCTCCTGCCAAGCTGGAGAGTGGTTGGCTCCTAATGGGGACCCTCTCCAGGCAGGTAATTTGATCCTCTGCAGCCCAGCACCAGCCCAGCTCTGGCCACCAGAGCTGGAGCCCTGAAGAGTTTATGACAACATGGCAGGACCTGTGAGCAGGAGCCCCAGAGCCAGGGTGGGTGGGGAAAACATGGAGCTGATAGGACAGAGACCCAGGTTCTAGCCTCAACTCTTCACTAACTTGCTGTGTGACTTTGGGTAAATCACTTCCTCTCTTCAGGCCTCAGCTTTCATATAAGGGAGTCTGACAAGAGGATTGGGTTTCCAAAAGCTTGTGGTTGGGCTGACTGGTCAGGGTCTCTGACAAAGTTCTCCTTGGTCTGCATGTCCCTTTCAGGTAAAGGTCTGACTACTCTGTGCTGGGTGATCAGGGTACTCTCTAGTTTTGAGTCCCACCTCCTGGCTTTCTGCCCCTTAAGTGGTTGCAGGAGCAGGGGCTGGTGGCTGCTGTCTGGGTTCTCAGCCTCACTCAGCTCTCACAGAACATTCTAAATTCAGTGACTCTACATTGGTTGTGGCTTCCATTTTTTTCAAGATAACCCAGTAAAACATGTTTTTCCTCAACAACTATGATAAAACTTAAGAACAGTCTGAATATAGAACTCTGTGCCTGAATCCCTGAATTGACAAAACCAATGAGTGAGTAATATTGTGAAACAAAGCTTTGATTTCTCACCGAGAGTGTTTTTACTATCATACATGTAAAATGTGATATTGTAAATTTACCACTGCCCTTTTTTAGAAGGACTGAGTGTCCTGTATTGGGATTATGTCTTTCCCATTTTATAGTATTAAAATGTCTTTTTAAAAGATGAAATGATGGTGTACATGGTTGTTTTCTGAGTAAACTTTTTACAAAGTCTAACACATAGAAAGAATACTCTTGCTCACAAGTGTATAGTTTGATGTATTTCCACTTAGTGAACACACTGAGTAGCCACCACTCAGATCAAGAAACAAAACATTGTGATATTTCTTTTTTTGATGTTCTTTTCTGAGCGAAATTAAAAGTCGGTTGCATCAAGTTGGTCTCCCTGCTCATTTATAATGTACTCATTTGTAAAACTTAGAGTGTGGGGATCTTCTGCGCTAGCTGATCTAGTGTCCCGTCTAAGTGTGAGCACTCTGGATTCTGCTGGAGCCCTTGGAACTGGTGTCTTTGGTGATGCACCAACCAGAGGGAAGCATGCCTGGCCTGGGACTCCACCCAGCCAGCCCCAGGCGATGGGGAGAATCTGGCAAAATGTCCCTCTGAATGCAGGATTCTGCTCAGCACCACTGGCCACTGAAAGCCAAGAGACAGTGAGGAGGAGTGGCTTTGGGTGAGGGATGTCAGGGGATGAATCATTCTTCCCACCCAGGTCTCTCTCCAGCGGCTTCTCATTAGTTATTATGCTTCTCTCGCACCTACCTGCATTCCCCAACACCTATGAATCCTTGGGGGCTCTTGTGCACCATCATCGCCATCTCCTCTGCCTCCACTCAGTTTCAGGTCATGACTCCCAGACCCAGGACATCATTCTCTACCTCTTTTTTCTCTTTATTATATATGAGAAAATCCTGGTACCTTTCGGAATAGTTAAGAAATTTGTCCAAAACCATACAGCAGGCTGGGAGTGCATGAGGCCACACCCACTCCACCAAGGCAATGCACATTTATCAAGAACTTGTTTTGTAACAAAAACATAGGTAAGGGTTACTCTAAGGAAGATCCTTTCTGTTGAATAAGTATTATTACTCTGTTCAATAAACACATCCCCAGCCCTCACTGGATACTGATCATTTATGCATTCAGCAAATAATTATTAAGCAGCTTCTCTGTGTCACTTGGCTGAAGTCACTGTCTGGTAGGAGAGATGAGGTTAGATATCTATAGTTGAAACTAGGCAGTGATCACAGTAGTGAGAGTGGGATAAGGGGTAAAGGTGGAAGAAGCATCATATGAGGTTGCAGAGACCAAGGAAGGCTTCTGGAAGGCATGCCATATAAATTTGCCCTCAATAGCTGAATTGTATTCCACTTACTCAGCTTAGCTCCCTAAAGTCCCCCAGAATATTCATTTCCTGCTAGCATTTCAGAGGTGGTCAGTGTTAGGCTAAGCCTTCTGATGAAAATGACTGCCCTCCTGCAACTAGTGGCCTTGACTTTTGGGCTTGTTGTCACTTAATTAAAAAAAAAAAAAACTTTAGTCATACATGCATATGATTTAGAAAGTACACACACACACACACACACACACTCACACACACACACACACACACACACCATTATCCACTCTACAGAGGCAATTGCTTTCAACACTGAATTAATTGCTTCTATTACTTGAGGTTTTTTAGTTTTAGACTTCTCTCTCCCTCTCTCCTGCCTCCCCACACCCATATGTTCATTTTGTGTCCCCCACTATATTCCTAATATAATTACATCACAAGTTTGGTTGGAAGAATATTTACTGTTTGCATTATTAGGCCATATAAATACTGTTCACAAGTGAGCCATATAATAGTCTATTATTACTTTTCCTTTCCTGAATAACAATTACAGTTATGTAATCTCTCAATATGTTTAAATGTGTTGGATGGTCTACTAATTTTACCTCCCTGAAGGAATCGCTTCCAGAGTCTCCCATCCTGTTCTAATCAGGATTAGTTGCTTTCTACTGCACAACCATTGGCCTGGGGATTCCTCTGCCCTTCCTTCATAGCATCTTCTCTTTCTTAGATGACATGTCCTCCTATTTCTTGGTTTACTCACTCACTTCTGCTGAAGCACATCCTCCAGCAGCTTCCTGAGAAAGCATACAAAGAGACCTTATATTACTAAATATGTTTCTAGTCAACCTTCACTCTTAATAATCATTCGGCTGGGTATAGAATTCTGTGATGGAAATAATATCCCTCAGAATTTCAAAGGCACTTTGCCACTGTCTCCTAGTTCCCATCTTGCTATTAAGAAATCCAATATCATTGTGATCCTTGATCCTTTGTATAAAGCCTGCCTTTTTTTCTTTCTCTTTGGAAGCTTTTGTGATCTCTGTTCTCAGGGTTCTGAAATCTTGATGCCATGGTATCAGTCACCATTGTTATTGGGTCCCCAGTGGATCATTTCAATCTGAAACTCCAGTATTTCCATTCTAGGACATTTCCTCTAATCCCTCTTTCTAACATTCCTCTTACTGAGATGTTGAGTTCCCTCGACTAGCCCTCTAATTAGCTTGTCTTTTCTGTTTTCCATCTCGTAGACTTCTGTTCTATTTTCTCAAATTTACATTTGAACCATTTTTTGAGTTTTTAATTTTCTGCTATCATATTTTTAATTTCCAAGAGTTCTTTTTTATAGCATCCCATCCTTATTCATGGATGTAATGCCTTATCTCTTAGGACATTAATGATAGTTTTTTTAAGTTTCATTTTTTCATAGTCATCATCTTCTAAGTTCCTTTTCTCCCGTTTGTTATAACCCCTGTCTCTCTTATTAGAGGCTTTCCTCAAATGTTTACTCATCCTTTGCTGTCTGTTCATATTTAAGAATAGAACACTAAAACACAGACTTCGTACCCTATAATCATGATTGGGGCTGAGTACATGGATCTGGTTGGGCCACTCCATGTCTATTTTATCCAGATGGTCAAAAGAAAAACTCTTCCAATCTCCGCTTGGAGGTACTTGATATTAAATGCATAAGCATTCACTTGATTCCCAGTTTTAGAGTACCCCCAGAAGAGAGATCCACTCCTAACTCTGTCCTGAGGATAGACCTTTAGTGTTCTACCAGTGGGGGAGGGTGTCTGGAAGTCTGATTCCTTCTTAAATAGATTTTCAAACAATCTTCCTGTTTTTCAGTCTCCCCGCCCACCCATTTTCCAGAAGTATCTGGTACAGCCAATTCCTGAACTATTTGGAGGTTTTATGGTGTAAACTGGGCTGCTTTTCAACCCTGTTTAGGATTCAGGCGATTTAGTTTGCAAAGTGCTTTTACACAGATCTCTTTGATATTACAGAACTTTGTGGGCCGAAGGTTATCTCAATTTTAGGCAAATGAAAATCAAGGCACGGAGAGGTTAATCACCAGCTCCTGGTTCCCCAGCGGAAAATGTTAGATTCGGGATTCAAATCTACCCCCTTCACGTCCAGGCTCTCTGTTTC
Organism: Macroglossus sobrinus; assembly: GCA_004027375.1. Lineage (NCBI taxonomy): Eukaryota > Metazoa > Chordata > Mammalia > Chiroptera > Pteropodidae > Macroglossus > Macroglossus sobrinus. The sequence goes on from PVKZ01000193.1 coordinate 662,510, forward strand.
CCCAACCCTGTCCACGCTTGCTTTATTCCAGCCATCAGTTGAGGAGAGACTTCCTGTTCCAAAATATCTAAAAGCCGATTATTGGGTCCACCCTAGACCCACCTGATCTCTGGGAGATAGGGCCTTGTGATCTGCATTCAACAACTAACTGTCCCAGTCATTCCTGTGTTCACCTAACAGTGAGCTGATCTCAGCCTTCAGTGATGCCAGATGGGGCAGTGGGCAGAAAGGGGATCCTGGAGTCAGCACGACCCTTCTTGGCTCGGTCTTGGGAACATGTTTTCCGCTGTAAAGTGGGCAGGGTCTCTCCAGGCTCTGAGGGCAGAAGTGCATGGACTGCCCCGCGGTTGTCCAGGAGAGCTCCACACCTGCCCCCTCCCCAGGCTCCTTCCCACCTCCAACCGCGCCGCGTGGATGGAAACCGCTGGGGGCTCTCTCGCCTCCTAATCGGCTGCGGACAAACCTGAGGCTGGGGGTTCTTGGCCTAGGACTCGACTGCGCGGTGTTTCCCGCTCGCCCGGCGGCCGGCTTCCCACCTCCCTCCTCCCTGCCCTCCGGTAGTCCATAAATATTCTCTGTGTCCAGACGCGTCGGAAAGGGACTTTCCAGCGGGCCTCTGGCTTTGGCCCGCCTCCCCGCGAGCGGAACCGCGCAAGAAGTGTGCACGCGAGTCAGCTCCTCCACCCCGCGCAGCCCGAGGAGCGCATGCGCTGCCCGAGAGAGACCCCAGGCTAACGCTGGAGCCCAGAGCTCTCTGTGCAGGCGGCGCAGGCAGCGGAGGAAAAGAGATCCCCGAGGGGAATCTGCAGGAGGGCTCCCGCTCGACCCAGGGATTCAGGGAAGGCTTCCTGGAGATATTTAAGCTAATCTCTGAAAGATGAAAGAGTACCATGAACAGATGGAAAAGAATATGCAAAGGCCAAGAGGGTGGCACTTGGGTAAAATTACCAGTATTGTGTGTCCCTGAAACACTGAGTTCAAGACGAAGTGACACAAGACAGGGTTGGAGAGAATGTCAAGAGCCATTCCAAGGAGGACCTTGAAAACCATGCGGGGCAGGCACTGTAGGGTTCCAAACAGAACACCAGACTGGGCCACATTATTTGCTTTTAAAAGGAAAGATCATTCTGGTTTAGGGCAGGAGGTGGATAGAAGAGTTGCACAGACATGGGTGAGGAGTCTGTAGATAGAAGTAATGGTGCCTGGGCCATGATAGTCACAGTGGGAGTGGAGAAAAGGGGATGGACAGGAGGATTTTTTCTAAGTGGAATGGGTAGGACTTGGTGATAGACTGGATATGGGGGTCAGGAAGTAAGTGATAGGTGGATGGTCTAGCCTTTCCTAAGTAGGAAGCATGGGAGTGGATTGTGCCTCCTCTTGCAATGTGTCTCACCTGGAAAATCCTCCTTCTTCCCTATGGATCCAGCTTGAATCCAAGCTTCGCCCAGTGCCCTACGCCACCACCTTCAGGAAGCCTTTTCTGCTCCCTATGGATCTCAGATGTCAACGCTTGTATTTGGTTATTTACTGTTTCGTACCATTCTAGAACTAATTTGTGTGTATTAGCCTTCAAGGGAGTCCAGTGTGGTGGTTAAGATCACATTAGAATTCTAGCTCTACCACAGACTTTCTCTGTGACCTGAGAAAGTCATTTATCACTCTGAACCTCACTTTCCTCATCAGTACAATGGGGATAATGATCTCTCCCTCGAAGGATTCTATATGCCTGGCATATGGTCTGTGCTCAGTGAATGAACTTTTTTCCATTAGAGTTGGTCAGCCTGGAAACTAAACAAGGGCCTCTCGAGTGTCTCCTATAACTTCTTCTCTGGAGCTTTTGGATAGATGTAACAGAACAGGGTAACAAAGATTTTTAAGGCCAGGGATTGGAAGGCATGGGCCTGCTATGGACTTCCTATGTGACTTCGGGCAAGTCAGGACCTCTTTATACACCTTGGACAACAGGGAATGGGCAGGATGCCCCTGAAGTCCCCATTGCTGCCCTTCAGTCATCCAGTTTCCAGTGGAGTTTCATAGCTCCCAAAAAGCCCTGAGCACTGTGGGATAACAGTGCCCATACCCAGGCTGCCACAACATCTAGCCTGTAAGTCTGGCTTCCTCCTTGGCCACCCTGATGAGGAAGCAAGAGTATTGTCCTCCTACAGACCTTCAGAAGCTAGACCTGGGTCCAGCCTTCCAGTGGGGCTTTGAGTCCAGTGGGATTGGGCCTAAATCTCTTTAGCAGACAGAAGCATCTAGGAGACAAGCCTAGAACTACAGATCGAAGACAACAGGTTGGCGAGGGCCTGGCTTGGAGTAGCTGCAACAGATATCAGAGAATGGGAGGTAAGCATCTTGAGAACAGCAGAATAAGACATGTGAGCAGAGTCATGGGATTTGGGTGGGCCCCAGCTGAAAGAACCATAGCAGTGGTGTCATCACACTCTTTTCTTTGCCCAGATGAAAATCAAGGAGGCCAACCATGGTCATGCAGCAGGCTACTGGCAAGGCAATATGGCTGACAGGAAGAGCCAGAGCAAAGTGGTCAAGGCTCCCATGTTGATCACAGGTGAACAGAGTCACTGTAATAAGATAAGGCATGATAAAGCATCTAGTTCGATGCTACTTAATTAACACCATTATCCTGGGGAGCAATGGATCACACACAGTCTCTTCCTTCAAGGAGCTCAGAGCCTGGAAAGGCAAGAAATGGACATAGAAACATTCCTGGCCTATGGCAGGACAGCCCAGGAATCCAGAAGAAGATAGGCTTGAACGCCTGTTGCAGGGGAGGCTCAATACTTGGTGGTGAACTTGCAGAGACAAGTATGTTATAGAAAGCTTCACAGAGAAGGTGACATTTGCACTGGTTTTTGATGACTATGCAGGAATTTTTTAAGCCAAGAAGACAGAGAGGCAGAGAAGGGTATTTCAAGTAGAGGCAGAAGCATATGCAAAGCTTTGAGGGCAGGAAAAATGTAGGATATTTAAGGGATTAGTGAGTATTTGTCTGTATAGGAAATGAGGCTGCAGTAGTTAGTAGGGGTTGGAATAGGAAGAGCTTTGAATGCGAGGCTAAGGAGTGTGCATGGAACCTGAGTGTAGTGGGCAGCCATGAAATGTTTCTGAGCAAGAGCATGATACGGTCCATTAGAATCCATTAGAGAAGACAACATCTGTGTTTAGTAAGCCACCTGGAGAGGCCTGGGGGAGGGGGCCATTGGGGCCACTATTGCTATGCTTCAGTCCACTGGGACTTGTATAGGTCAGAGCCAGGCTCCTGGGACTGGAGGCCTCTTCTAAGGTGAACAGTAGGTGGCGCTGCAGCTCCGTGTATCTAGCCTCATGGGCGAGGCTACCTGCCTCTCACCTAGGCGGCTGAGACCTCTTGCTGTGCCTGGCCCTGGTGCTTGGGCTCTATCTCTCCTGATAAGGCTCCATAATGGGCCAAGGTGGGGATGGGGGTGGGCTTTGTTCCCTCCCTCCAATAGCCAGGAAGAGTACTTGCTTTGACTGACAGAGCCACAGGATGGGTAAGCAGTGAACACCTCCAGGGCTCTTTTGGCCCATTTCACGTGTGGGAAACGAAGGCCCAAAGAAGAAGGGGCTTGTGTGAGTCACAGAATGGGTTAGTGCGCAGGAGTTGTTCCAATGTGTCAGATATAGAAGATCCTCCTGTCCTTTCTTCCTCCTAAGTTGTTCCCTAGTCCTCCTTGTCACCCCCACTGCCCCTTCCCTACTCAGTCCTCAGCCATCTGCTTGGCCTGAACCATTATCCCCTGCTCCTCTCAGGTCTTTGCATTGTGGATCTCTTCCATGCCTGCCTGTGCTTATCCCCACCCCATTCACCCCAAGGATTTTTCTCACATAGAGGGCCAACCATCTTCCTCCTCTGCAGAAGCCTTTTCCTGCCCATCACCACCAGGGGCTCCTTAGCCTGGCAGTCCAGGCCCTAGGAACAAGGCCCTTCTCCCTCTCACAGGCCTCAGTGTACGGATATCCTCTGGGCCCCTAGCACCTTTGCCCACACTGATCCTCCCTTCCCTGTCCTACTGCAAAACTCCTACTCATCTTCCAGGACTTGGTGAGGCCTCTGAGATGTGGGGGTTCGGGTGCCCCTCCTTGGCTCCTATGGCTGTGACTGCATGGTGTGACTAGGTACTCCTGTGCCTGTCTCCTCCTAGCTGGGTGACCCAGAGAGCCTCTGAAACAGAGAGCACAGAGCTTGGTTTCCAGGTGAAGATCAGTATAGCCTTTGTAAGGAGAATGACTGAAGTGCAGGTACATTCTGGGAAGAGTGTTGCCAGATCATTGCATACTGCCATGGGCCAGGAGATTCTGCACGTGCAGCGCCTCTTGATTCTCACCACAAGCTGGCTAGGACAAAACTGCGATTATCATCCTCATTTTGCAAAAGAGGAGACAGAACTGCAGAAGGTCACATGGCCAGTGAGTGAGTAAGTGAGACCTAGCTTGGCAGGCTGTGGGCACAAGGCATTAGGCCACAGCTGAAGGGGGCTACAGAGGAGAGGGAGTCACATGTGCCTGTAGGTCTCATAAGGCTAGTGTGGGGCTATCAGGAGACCACTTGGGGTACCTGGGGCAGAAGGCCCTCAAGAAGTGAGGTCCCTTCTTGTCTTGGAGCATGGGGAGCCCCCAAGCTGTTCTGTGCCAAGTGGAGACCTGGATCCTGATACAAGTGTTTATGTGGTGTCATGAGGTTGAGACCAGTGGCTGGAAGCCAGGGAAGAGGTGATCCAGGGAGAGACAAGGCCCAGCTGGGTGGGTGGCTCCTGGTCTGGGATCAGACTGAGCCAAAATACCCAGACTTTCCAAGGAGCCCTGTGGTCAGCAGGCTGGATGCCGGGAAGCCAGAGGTAAGGTTGCCCACATAAGACAGGCGGGCAGGACGTGGTAATGAGTTGCAAATATTTGTTGCAGAGAAACCCAGGGCTGGGGATAGGCAAAAAGAAAGACCCAGAGAGTGTCTCAGGCTTCTGGGTCACAAAATCAATGATGTGATTTGCTGAGTGATTTGCTGAGTGACTTGCTGAGTGACTTTGACCTGGTATAGACACCAACAAAGAAAGTTCTAGCCTGGAGTCTCCCAAGGGGTCTCTGCGTCTGGGTACCCAGTCCTGAAACTACACAGAAGTCCAAAATAGAAGAGCCTTTGGTGCCTAAGCTCAGGCCCTACATTCCCTGAAGGAGAAACTGAGGCCCAGCGAGGGACTGCACCTGCCCAGCCCCATAAGCCTGGCCCAGAACCCAGGTCTCCTGATTCCAGTCTGATGTGATGAGGACTCAAAGCACATTCCCTCCTGATCTTCCAAGACTTGTACTCAGATTCTTTGGGGGAAACTCTTTGGGGGTCATTTGGTACATCCCTGTTGCTAGGCAGTCCACCTTTAATACTCACCTCCTAGGAGGGATTGTTCACAATGCCTTCCTGGTCTAAATCCAGTCCAGACTGTGCTGGGGAACTTCCTTGAGTCTATCTCCTTCTCTCCAGTTGCAGCCATCCTGCTTGGGGATGTGTCTGGGGTAGGGCATTGTGAGGAGTTGCTGGGAGGGGGGCAACTCTACCTCGCGGTGACACCCTGCTCAGCCTGATGCCTGCCCGCCCACCTGCAGTTGGTGAGGTCATCCTCTCTCTGGGAGGCTTGGTCCTGGGGGCTCGCATGGGCTTCTAGTGAGGTCTTCTCCTAGCAAGCGGTCCAGCCACTTCTGAAAGGCAACACTTGCCCTGGGTCAGCAACCTCAGGGTCTCAGGGTAGGGGCTGCTTCCAGCCACCCAGCTCTGTATGGTGGGGCCTCTGGCCACTGTTCTGCAGCTGTGGGCTGCAGGGAAAGTCTCTGCTGGTTACTTGATGGGAAAAGTCAGATCAGCCTCTGGGATGGTGCCACCAGCTCCCCTCTGGAGACATAAGGGGTAAAGCATCATCCCACCCCAGGGGGGAAATTAGGCCAGTCTTAACACGCCCCGGAGCCTCTGCTCTTGCCTCTTGGCTCCTCCTCAGGCCCTGCCTCATCCCTAAAACATGCTTGTCCTTCCTGGGAAGGGCTAGTGGAGGGCGCGCCATGCTGGTCAGGATGAGAGGGGACAAACATTTACAGAGCTCTTGCTTGGTTAAATATCTCCTCTGTCAGTTCTCAGAGCCACCCTGTGTGGTGTGGGCGTCACCATCTCTAATGACGAGCCAAGACCCCAATTTGCCCGGCTACTATGTCAGGGAATAAGGACTTGAACGTAAGTCTTTCTGAATCCAAATTCACTCTTTTTCTTTTCCCATTTGTGGATAGGGAAAGGCCATTCATTGTTATTTCCTTCAAATGATGATAACTGGTGAGAATAACTATATATTTCAGCTAGCATGTAGTCGGGGCTCAATAAATATTTGCTCAGTGAAAGAGTGAACAAATGAACTAGTTCTCAGGGGGGCTGGATAAGAGGACCTGCCCTTATTGGCATTTAGGTTCAGCCCATGAGCAGATGCACCCTGGGGACCTGAGGGCAGAGCCACCCTTGTCTCTTGCAACTGGCTCAGGTGTCATATCCTTTCCCTATCCTCCCACTGTTGAGAGATAAGCAAGGCAAGTCTGAGGAGAGGATGACAACCAGGATTTGGGTGGGGGCTGAATTAACAGTGAGGTGTCCCCTCCGTGAGCTCTGGGGTCTTGCCCTTCCACATGGCTCTCAATCCTCTGTGCTCTGTGTTCTGCTGGGAATACACCCCTGGGAGCCCCTTTTCTATAGGCTTTAGGAAGCCACCTTGCACCCGAGCCTGGACTGGACCTGATTCTGGGCTCCCCTACCCTCGTGAGTTGTCGTACAAATTCCATGTTGTCATTGACCAGTTATGTGATTGTTTCCTCATCAGACCAGGAGTTCCCTCAGGGCAGGGCTTATCTGATTCCTCTCTGAGTGTGCAGCTCCCATGACATAGCCAGAAAGGAAGGTTGTTGAATGAATGAATGAGCAAATGAATTAATGCATGAACGAAACATTGCAAATACCCCCCAGCTGGCAAGCCTTGAGCCTCAGTTCTGTCACCAGCTGGCAGGGTGACTTTGGGAAAAGCCCTGTTCCATTCTGGTTTCAAATATCCCATCTATCCACTGGGGCAATGGGACCCTCCATCTGCTGCTCAGAAATCTGGAGTTAGGATGGGGCTAAGAGCACAGGCAGGTGCTCAGCATGAAGCTCCTGCCCCACCTTCCATCTTCAGCCCTGAGCCCCATGGAGGGAGGGTGGGAGAAGGACCCATCAAGTTGTTTTAGCCCCACGGCTTCACATCACATCATTTCAGAGATGTTACATCTTGACTCTAATCTCTGCCCTGAGCAAGACTGCTTGGCCAGCAGACCAACTGACATCAGCCAGGCTTGCTGGAAGCAGGTCCTGCAATCCTCCCCCAGGGTCAGACAGCATCTGCAGTGCTCTGCAGGTGAGCAAACCTGCACCACGCCCCACTGCCTCCCTGCAACAGATAGGCTGACCTCTCCATCTTCATTTGGTCACCCAAGAAAGCAGGACACAGAAGGAAGGGCTGGTCTGGTCCTGAGCACTCAGTGACCAGTAGCCTAGCTGGGAATCTGAAATCAAGTCTTAAACTCCAAACTGGTTTATTTTAATTCCCAGTGCTGCCTGAAGGTATGAATTTGGGTAAGTAGGTGGCTTCCTCTAGGCCCCTTTTCTTTATCTGTTCCAGGAAGATAACTGTTGTTGCCCAGTATTCCTGAAGTTGCCTGGAAAGATGGAGGGGTGACCTGGCACTAAAGAAAAACTGCTAGACCAGAGGCCAGGATGGCTCTCCCCATCTCTGGGCCTCAGCAACCTGTCTGTACAAAGAGGGTCCCTGGATATTCCCTGTTCCTCACCCTTCCCCTCACTCTCTATCAGCCTCATAGTGAGGGTGGTGGCTACAGGGACATCCTGTGTACCTGCCACTTTCCAGGCCTGGACTGGGCTGTGGGCATCAAGAGAGGGCCCAGTTCTCATCATCAGGGAGCCTGAGGTTCTCCTGTGGAAAACACATCTACCTGTAAGTCCAGCCAGCCAGACAGCCAGCCAGCCACTGTTTACCCAGCAGCATCATTGTCCCAGGCCTAGGCTATGCTGAGATTATAGAGAAGACCCCTACGGGGTGTCTCCAAGGTGCTCCCACATCTCTGTCCCCAGACTGGACATTTCTTTCTAGGTCCAGATTCTTATATTGTACAGATGCCTAAACTTTGCCACTTGGGAATTTTACAGGCTCCTCAAACTGCAACACTCGAGTACCAACACCCCACCCCAACCTCTTTGTTTCCCAGTTATCCCCAGGTCAGTAAATGACCCCTCAAATTTCAGCATCTTTCCAGATTCATCATTCCCTCTCATGCACCTCTGACACCAAAACAAGCAATCAGTAAACTCTGAGGATACCACATCCAAATAAGTTCCTGCTATTCCTAGTTTCCTTCATCTCCACTGTCACTATGCTCACTGAACCCTCATCACTCAAGTCTTACCTGGAGCACGAGTGTTGCCCAACTGGTCTCTCTCTCTCTCCTTCACAAAGCAGCAGGTATCTTTTCAAAACAGAGCTGACCATGCCTCTCTCTGCTTAAAATTCTTCCAGGCTCTCTGCTGCCCACAGGCTAAATCTGTGTTCTATGGGTCAGCATATGGCCTTGCCCAACATTCTAGCCTCCTTCTGTGCCCCTCTGCTCTTTACACCCAGCCTCATTTTAGGTCCTCAAACTCTTTCCTCAGAGCCTTTGGCCTTGTTGTCTTTGCCTGGAAGAATACATCTTTCTGCCCACCCCCCCTCCTGGCATCCACTGCTGTCCAGTTTCCTCCCTCCTTCCACTCTGTGTAAACAGCCCACCTGGAGCTATCTAACTTGACTTTCTGAATCTAGTTAGGTTCCCCTGTGTACTCCCTGACTGCCTCCCTCCCTCAAGACCATTTCATCTTCTCCATTTCTTGCCTTCTCTCTCTCTGCTCCTATTTATTAAGTACTGACTATGTACCAGGTATAGAAATACAGTGAAGAACAAGAACAAACATGGGCCTTGCTCTCATAGACTTGGAGTCTAATGAGGGAGCCTTACATTAAACAAAGAAATGCTCAATAAATAACTCCAGATTGGGACAGACATTCATCACTTCTCACATAGTATCTGTCACATTGGCTTCCCCGAGAAGTAGTCGCTGAGGTAGAGACTGGCATTCAGGGTATATATTAGGAATGCCCTGGAGGTACCTGCTGTAAAAGGTAAGGGGGAAAGCAGAACTAGGCAGAGGGAGGAGTGGGCTGTGCAACAGTCTCATGAAGGCCTCAGCTTAACTCATGGGGAGCTCTGGAACTGGGATGAGCCTCAAGAGTTGTTCCTATTTGGGGTGAGAGGATGGGCCTTCCCTCCCCACAAGTTGATCAGTCCTGGATGAAGGCTGCCCCTGGAACGGGCTGTGATGTGGGTGAGGCAGTTTCCTTCAGCAGAGCTAGGCCCCAAAGGTCTGACAGCAAGACCTCTTTCAGCAGCAGTCCCAGTACTTCATTTCTGAAGACGGACCTGGCCAGCCCCGCACAGCCCATGTGAGGTAGATCTCATCAGCCACACATGACATGTGGGGCAACTGAGGCTCACAGATAGTTCAAGATCTGCCCATGAATGTGTGGCTTCTGGCCTCAGTTTGTCTTTCCTCTCCCAAACTTTATCTGCCCTTGGCACTTGCTTGTTTTATCTTTGAGAACTGCTAAGTGCCAGTGAGTCCAAGGATTTGGTCCCTCTGCCAGGGTGTTTGGAGGAGTGTTGCAGAAGTCGTGTATGACGGACACAGAAAGGAGGGGCTCTCAGGCCTTCTGCTAGTGTTTTTACAGTCTCAGAACTATCCTCACTTGCCCCTTGGTGCAATCTCTGCACCCTCACCCCATACCCTTCAAAGGCAGCCCGGATTCTGGCTGAAAGCCGGCAGGTGATGTAAGTAATATGTTTTAGGGGAAAGACAGGTGAGCCAGAGCTGGGTCCTGCCATTCCCACGATCGTGGATTAGTCAGGCTAAACAACAAAATAAAACAAAACACCCAATTCCCTAACCATCTGGAAATATTTATCAGGTGCTTTACTTGTGCCCTATGTACCCTGCAGGGAGTTCTCACAATTCTGAGGAGGTACAATTCATTATCCCATTTTAAAGATGAAGAAACGGAGGCTTGGAGAGCTGCAGTGACTTGCACAGTGGTATCCAGCTAATAAAGGGTAGACAGTAGAAACTCGGATAGGAGGAAGAGAATTTAAAATGGACAGTATGAGTGAGAGCTGGGAGAGAGTTCCTATCTTGAACCACAGTCAATTTTTCAAAGCCCTGGTAGAACTCAGGAAGGTAGAAAGGAAGTCCCTGCCCCACCACCCAGACCCGACCAGGTTGTCTGAGTTCAAACTTGGGGGTGTGTTGGAGGTGGACAAGTTAAAACTGCTGTAGCCAGAGCTCGAGGTGAATCTTGTCTGACCCTTCAGCCTGGCTTCTGCTGAGCCCTGGTGTTGAGGGAAGAGAATAAGGGGGAGTAGAGCCATTGTCCTCCAATCTCCCAGCATGGCCACTGACTACAGAGCAGGGGAAGTTCCACCTTTGGTGACAAGGCTGGGGCCTGATTTCCCGCCTCCTGCCCTGTGGGGAGGGTGTTCTTCTATGGTTGGATGTAGAGAACAAGGGCTTATTATCAAGAAGCCTCTTATCAGAGTTTGGAACTCGTCAAGAGCCACTTGAATATTGTCCTGGTTTGGTGGCTCTGGAGCTGAGTTCAGATCTGTTTTATCTTGTGTGTACCTAATACGTGCCTGGCCCCTGGTGAGAGCTTATAAATCAGCGGTCTCATCCAATCTACACAGTGGCCCAATGAGAGAGGTTATCACTCCTGTTGCCCCGATTGGGGGTATTGGGGGCAAGAGAGGCGAAGGGACTCACCTAGATCTGTTATCTTTCAACCCAGGCTTCTCTGGAGTCTTCTTAGCTCCTCCAAAAAATAACACTCATTTCTTCTAATCCTTGGAGTAGGGAGCAAATGTCAGTGGGGAAGAGCCTTTGGTTTGGCTTTCAGGCTTGTTGGGGAGAGATTTTGGTTGGGCCTGACAGCCCTCACTTTCCCAATGCATTAAATGGATATTAGTACCAGGAGGAGTGCTAATCAATAAACTACCTTGTGTGATGCTGTGTGACTCAGGGGTTTGCACAGGCCCAGGGCCTGCAAAGGTCGGTTGGTATTTCAGGGTGGGTAAAGGAAGGGGCAGGCCAACCTGTAACTCCTCAGCCTTCTCACCTTCTTTAGGGCCTGCATACCCTGCCTCTTTCTGACAAGGTCCTCAGCAGTGTGGGAGCCCGCTGTGGGTGTTCAGCATGCATGCCCGCATTCATGCATGACTGTGCTGCTTCAGCCCTCAGACCAGGGCTCCCAAGGGCCCCCAAGGCCATGTCTCCCCTTCAGATCAGGCTCAACCCAGAGGGTTCTGTTCATGGTGCCTGATTGCTTAATGAGCTTGGCATTGGGGCCTGAATAATTGCTCCATAAGGTATGTAAATCTAATAACAACATCATCCTGGGCAACTCGCATTCTCTCAGCTCTCAGGTGCCCTGGTCCTGGGACAAAGCTTTCGTGGGAACCACACCACCCAGCTCCCTCATACTTTTCTGAAATTATAACTAAAATGTGTACCTTGGCTTCAGCAATTGCAATTGCACAAAGGGCTCCCTGCCCCATTGCATCTGATTCTCACAATAATGTGTGAACATTTATGGAGTGCTTACAGTATGCAAGGCATAGTTCTAATCATTTTACATATGTTAACTTATTTAATCCTCCCAATAACCCTGTGAGATAATTACTGGATTCTCTGTTTTACAGATGAGGAAAATGAGTCTCAGAGGGTTTTAATCACTTGCCTAGGGTCACACAACTACTAAAGTGAGAAGCCAGGAAATTCTGCAGGAAGGAAACTGAGGCACAGAAGGTGAAAAAGCCTTGACCAACAACATCTCATAGTAATTTGGGTTTTGCCAGGTCTCCTGGGACTCTTCAGCTATCTTTTGGGTTTGTGAGGGCCCAAGTGTCACCCCAAATGTTTGACTATGTGGCTGAGTGTGTGTGTATATTGGGGGTGTGGACCGGGGCCTCATTCTGGGAAAGTCAGGGGAAGCAGCCAAGGCAAAGAGCTATTTTAAGGCCAGTGCTGCCCGCCCTACTCCCCACACAGCCCCTCTGCTGAGCCAGGCTGCAGTGGCAGGGGGCCTGGGCCAAACGAGGAGAGTTTTGTTCCGAGCGGAGGGAAGTCTTGGCTCCAGGACGTTCACACCCAATGAATTACTTCAACGCTAGATTAGACTTGCAGGCTTGAAGCAAAGTGATAATAGGGCTCAATTAAATTAATTTATATGGACTCTATGCTCCGGGCCCATCCCTTGGTGGTGGGGCGTCCTGGCCCACTGCACCTTGGCCCGCAGGACTAGCCCTTGCTGGGAGTTCTGGATAGCAGTTGAGAGATCTGGCGGGATCTGCAGAGAGAGAGGCCAGGATTGTTGTTTTGTTTTTGTTTCAGTCTGATGTTCAGGTTGGAGAAAATGACCCTAATTAAACAAAGACTTCAGGAAGCTAATTCCTGGTTAGAGAAGGTGAGGTCTGGTAGGTCTGCCTAATAAGGCCTGATTCCCAAAGTCCTAGGGAGGGAGCTTGAAGAAATGATTTAGGGAGGTCCTGGGCCTGTGTCCAGGCCTCTGTCCCTCACTATCCCAGGCAAGGGGACATGTGGCTCTCTGTGGTGAGTAGGTAGGCACACGAGAAGGCTGGGTATCTGGGCTACAAGCTGGCTTCTGCCAGGAACTTGCTGTGTAAAGGATATACTTGAACTTTTCTGGGCTCAGGATGAAACCTACCTCCTTCATAGGCTCAGAAAGCCCTCATGATCCAGCCCTTGCTTGCTTCTCCTGCCTCATCTCCTGGGCTTCTTCCTTCCAACCTGACTCCCACCCTATACTCCAGATGCTCTAAATCCACCTGCAGTTCTTTGGCTGGCATGCTTTGCCCCCTTTACACCCACCCTTCCTGGGCCTTTGCCTTTGCTGTTCCCCTGCCCAAATTGTCCTTTCCTCTCACTTTCTCTAGAAAGCAACTGACTTTCTGAATGTGGTAGTCTGTCTCAGTGTCTGTCTTGCCAGGAAATGGCCTTCTGGAGGGCAGGGGCAGATATGATCAACCCCCGTGGCCCCAGGCCCAGGATGGGGCCTGGCACAGAGGTGGCACTGGAGTAAATTAGATAATTTTCAGTGTCACCTGCAGCGTTAATGCTGTGATTCTGTCTTGGTCTCTATCCCAGTTCTGTAGTGATCACTCAGCTGCATGGGCTGCACTGGATGAAGAGCCTAGTGCCTTGTTTGTGACAGCTCGGCCATTGGCCTGAGATGAGTTACTACCTTTCCCTCACTTTCAGTTTCCCGTTATATACAAAGTGGGATTTGGTATCCTGCATCCAGTGGTACTCAGGTTTCCGGCAGTTTCTGTTGTAAGTCTTGCTGCACCAAGCAGAGGCCAGCGCTGAGGCCCTGGACCTAGGGGTGGCAGAGGTGGTCCCTGTAAGCTGAGCGCCAGCAGGAGGGATTTCCCAGGAACAGGGCCTCTCTTGCTGGCCTTTCCTGGGTAGATGGGGCTCATTCCACAGTTGTTCATCAGGTACTCAGTGTACTCTAGCTCCCATCAGCTTCTGCCAAGGACACTCCGCTTTGGCGTCCTGGCTGTCATCTGCAGGACTGGGAGTATCTGCCAGGCCTGCATGGTACTGAGCCCCAGAGAGCCCCCAAAGGGTTCTGGGGATAGGAGTCAAGCTTCTTTCTCCCCTGACCCGACCCCCTGTTCTTTGAATCCAGATCAAGAAGCTTGAACTTCATCAATATGGGAGTCCGAGCAAAGCAGAAAATGGCTTGGTCAGATAGGGGTGCAGGTGACAAGCCTGTCCTGAGAAGCCTCCACATGGGGTCCCTGTGGGCAGGCCCTGCTGTCCCCAGACCAAGCCCATCCCTTCCCCCAGCATGGAAGAACCACTTAGTCTCCCTCAGACTTTCCAACAAGTCCTTGACTCTGGAGGGCTATGGGGCCAAACTTGGAAAAAAACTTTCCTTCCCCATCCAACCCTAGCCCACCCCACCCCACCCTACCCCCATCCTGGAGAAGGCAAGGCATTTTGGGGACTGTAAATTTATTGCGGAAGCTGAGGGCTGGCGCCTGCTGCAGGCAGCCTTTGAACCTCAGCCTCACACTCAGCACCCGGGGTGGGGGGTGGGGGAAGGCGCGGGACAGGGAGGCTTCCTCCAGCCAGCAGGAGGACTAGGCCCTTGGCGGGAAAATGAAAGGCCCCTGTGGGGGGGCAGGAGCCTGAGTAACTCCTCCAGCAACTCCTCCTGACCCCTAGCTCACCCCTCCAAGGCCCCAGAGGCAGGCCTTGCTAGCTAAGCTGTAGGACTGGCTGACTTGACGACTTGACGGGAGGAGACTGGGCCCACTCTTTATCCTTCTTTGGTAAAGGTATATAATGGGATGGGGAATCTCATCCTCCCAAGGCTGCCTTGTTTGGTCCTCAGTTTCCTCTTCTGTGATAGTAGGGGGCTAGATAACGTCATCTTTAAGTTTAATTGGGGGTCTAATATTGCACTGAGTTCCACATTTCTTTCTCGGTTCTTCATCTGTGCCAATGCCAGGGTCAAGAGAGATGCCAAGGACAGGGCCTGCTGGTGTGTGTGTGGTGGGTGGGTGTGGATGGTGGTGGAGAAGGTTGCGGGGAAGGGAATGGCGCTGAGGGAGCGCAGTACCAGCTTACTTATCCTGAGGCAGGAAACTTTCCACAGTGGGTGAGAATTGAGTTGAGGACTGGAATTACTGATGTATTCATGTATTGATTAGACAAACATGGAGTGCCTACTATATGTCAGAAAACATACTAGATATGGTGTGTGTGTGTGTGTGTGTGTGTGTGTGTGTGTGTGTGTGTGTAAAACAGGAATGAAGAAAGATATAACCCTGAAGACAGAAGTCTTCAAATGGACACGAAGGGAGAGCATTCCAGGCAGAAGGAGCACTAGGAGAAGGCAGTGACTGATGAAAGAGCATCATGGGTTTGGAGAAGGATATGAAGTTGTGTGTGGCTGAAGCAGGAAAGAGGTGACTGTTCTGGTGTAAATGGCTTTGGCACCAGAGAAACACAAGCTCTATCTGAGCTCTGCTTTTACGGGCTGTGGGAATTGGAGGAAGTCATTTGACTTGTCTGAGCCTCAGAGTTTGTAGAAAATAGGATATAATTTTTATTTCTTGGGGTTGTGAGAATTAAATGAAAGAAGGTAGTTAAAGCACCCAGCCCAGTGTCTGGCAGATGTCAGCACAGATGTAACTAGTGGGGGATACCACAAATAAGTAGAACTTTCATTCAGCCCAAATTTGCTTACTGTTGGAAGCAGCTGCCGGGGGAGTAAGCTCCCTGTCATAGGAAGTATGCGAGCTGAACTATGCTTTATCAGTCAGGGGAGCTATGGAGAAGAGATGGAACTAGAAATCTCTGAGGTCTTCTAGCTCTTAGGTCTATGATTCCAACAAACACATATGGCCATCTGTTCCAAGACATTCTTGTAGAGGTTTGGAACTAGCATCTTTGTCCCTGAGTTTGTTCTTCTCCAGGCTGACCTGGCCCAGAAAGCTCAACATTCTCTACATGTGCTAGGTTCCAGGAATCTCATTTCCCTGGTCACTTCTTCTGGTCACAGTTTTACTCCCACATCAGTCACCACCTTCTAGCCAGTTTGAAGTAGAATGAGAAAAATCACCTCCCTGGATTTGGGCACAATATTTCTAGTGATGTGACCAAAGAGGTCAGTGGTTATTTAGCAGCCTGCCTTCCACTCAGCTGCAGCGGGGAGATCCACCCACTTTGGCTAGATGCTCTCAGACATCTTAAGATTTGTAGCACAGAGTGTTCCAAAGAAGCAATAAATCCTTCTAAAATGAATAAATGAAGTGTCTGACTTTTGGCTCAGGCCAGCCTTAAGAAGGAAAATCCAGAGAATTAGAGGGCACAGAGGGATCTTCTCTGCTGGGGGCTATGTTGCAGTTTTTCCTTGGAAGCTCATAATACTTCCTGTCTCCCTATTCATCATCACCCCACTCTGCTGGTTGTTTTTTGTTTTCATAATACCTCTCTCTAGGGGGTGGAATAGCAGGTTAATAAACTCATAGAATCACAGGTCCAGTTCAACCTCCTTATTATACAGATGGTGAGACTAAGGCTGGAGTAAAGGGAGGGAGAGAGAGAGACAGAGAGAGAGAGAGAGAGAGAGAGCTGACAAGGTTTCCTGGGTTCACCATACTGGATGATGTGAGGGTGGCCCCTGACTGTGGGAGGATAACTTGTGCCCCCTATTTGCAAGATCTTCAGGTTAATCTCATCCACCACCACCACGCAAGAACCCCACAGAAACTCAAAAAGTCTCTGGGTTCAATGACCCAGACCTCAAACCTCACTGGAGGACCCTGGCAGGGGACTGTGAGAAAGCATCCAACCTAGGTGTGATCACAAAGCTGGTGAGGGAGTGGGCCTCCTGCTCAGGTTCTGGTTCCAGCTTTGCCCCTGCTCTCTGTGTGACCCTTGGCAGGATCTACCCGTCTCTGGGCTTCAGTTTCCCACTCTGGGAAATGGCATTGCCAAACTTGACTCAGAGGCCTCCGAGCTTTCACTCGCTGTTTATCTGAATGCTTTAGCAGGGGGAATCTGCACGCAACTTCAGTGTTTCCTGCCTTGGCACACGCCAAGTCTCCTATCTAATCTTGGGGTCCCAGGTCTGCCCCCCAGGGAGAAATTGCTGTGATTTAAGGTTCCAGATTTCCTGAACCATTAGTGTCAAGATACTTTATATCTGGGCCTTGATTGCTTTTTAATTAAAAACGAATCCCTCCCAATCCCTGGTTTTACGTGTGTCTCCGGGGAGCCTATGGAGGCTCCACTCTGCCAATGCTCGGCGTAGCCCTTCTCTCTGCTCTTTGGTTTCCTCCCTTGAATTTCCAGCTTCCCTTGTTTTAAAAAGATAAGGGTCTGGAACTCTTTATGGACTTTGAGTCAAACTATTTTTTGAGTTAGGTGCTGAGGCTCCGAATGACATATCATGAATGCTCGGCACCCCACATTTGAAGGCGTCTGTACAGGACAGGAAAAAAAGATGACTCCAGACCAGCTCTGTGACTGGCGCTCACCTTCAGCTCAAGTGCGAGATGAGGCAGGGACTAGAAGGACAGGCTTGGGGTGCAAGGAACATACCCTCATCATGACAAGTCCTAGAGTTTGGGGGCAGAAGGATGTGTGTCTGATTCTTCCCTGAAACACCATCTAAAGCCTTGAGGCTGGAGGGAGAAGAGCGGGGTTGAAGGGTCAACCTTGCCCTTCAGAGTTTTTCTGTGGGTGTAAAGTGCCTACTGTGAAGTGGAGTGGGGCTCACATCATTTGTCAAGAACCAGTCCAAGGGGTCTGCTGACCTCCAGGGGCACGTGACCCCAACAGACGGTGTCTGCCTGGAGTTGAGGTAGAATGAGAGACATCAGCTGGAAGAGGGGCATCACCCACTTTGACAGATTGTTTCTAAGCAAGAAGTGGGTGGTCACTGAAAATTCTACAGAGCACCCAAATCGAGAAAGCTGGGATTTGGAAGCTGCCACAGTGAGAGGCCCCCATGCGAGGTTCTGACAGCCCCAGGTGAGCTCTACTGTCTTCATTTTATGTCTATCCATCCTCCCACTCAACCTCTGTTCCACCTCTGAAAGTGAGGGTGACACAATAGGGGAAACCCACTAACTCCTTTTCCCCTCACAGTGGCTAAATCTAGAAATGGTCCTGAGCTGGAGAAGGAAGTGAGAATGACCTACTGAAGTCAGATCTGGTGCAGCCATTACCACCTGAACATGAGACTGTTCCTTAATACATAACGTTGAGCAAAAAGGCTGGGGTCCACCCTGTGTCCCTTTCAGGGCTGGAAAGGGAGAGTCAACAGGACAGTTTTGAGAGACAGTGGTGAAAAAATAAAATGTTTTCACTTGCACACTACAGAATTCAGCCTGTTCCACGTGCCAGTTATACACACATTGTTTCTTTGAATCTCACAGCCGTTTGCAGAGGTCAATTTTATCATTTCCAATCTACAGATGAGAAAATAGAGATTCAGAGAAACCTAATGACTTGTCCAGGGGCCCTTGATTCAGGATTTGAATGGGTTCCAGTGTCTGGGTAGATCTTTCTAGTTGAGCATTTCTTCCCAACCATCAACTCAACCTCCAGAGATTCTGATTCAGATCGAGAACAAGGCCAAGGACTCTGCATTTTCACAAATATCTGGGAGACTCTGGTACAGGTAGGTGATCCAGAGAGCACATTCTGAGACTCCCTATCACCACCACCACCACCACCACCACCTCATTCCTTAATGATGAGAACATCAACATTGCAGGTGACTGGGGCAGCTCCAGAATGCCCAGGCCAGAGAACACTACTCTCGACCCATGTTCCCTGTGCCCTCCAGTCCCTATTCATGACTCATGAAGGAATGCATAGCATGTGCCAAGAATTGTTCTTTGGGGCTCTGGAGCCAGACTTCATAAGCTGGAAACCCAGTTCTTCTACCTCTAGTTGTGTCATCTTTGGGCAAGTTACTTCTCTCTGTGCCTCAGTGTCCTTGTCTGTAATATGGGCTAATTTGGGTACCTACCACATAAGGTGGTTATGAGAATTAATTGAGTTGATATATGTAACTCAGTGATATGTCATATGTAATATATGGGGAGTAAGCACCCTACAAATACTAGTTATTATTGTTCTTATTAGTATTAGTAGTAGTGGTAGCATTACCTGTGTGAGTGAAGCATATTGGGTCCTTCAAGGCTGGGGGAACTGGAGGGTGATGATGGGTCTGCATGGGCCTGGTTGAAGAGGGCCTTGAAAATCAGGTTAGACAGTTCGAAGTGGGCTGCTGGGTGTGGGCAGAAGATACTGGAGCTGAGGTTTCTGCTGGAAGCTCCTTGGCAATCCAGGGACGAGAAGACCACCAGCTGGACTGCAGTAAGCCCCAGAGAGAAGTGGCCCTTGGTGATGACAGAATGTGCCCATCCTTTGGGTTGGTCAGTGGTCAACACCATCTTGCCTGTAGGGCAAAGCAGGGATAAAATAACAGCACCTGTTGGGTACCTTTATCTTACTTGATCCTCATAACAACATGAGGTGGAAATAACTTACTATTCTGACTGTAGAGATGAGAAAATTGGGAGCTGGCTGGCTGAAGTACCTTGCTTAAAGTCACAGGGCTAGTGGCAGAAACAGGACAAAACCCTGGGGCTAACTCTAAAGTCTGTACCTTTAACTGTGGCCCCCCTTTAACCACGGACCCCTTGTTAATCATGGTTCCGCCTTCCCCTATGTAAGGGAAGCAGAGGGAGACCTCTTTGACACCCTTCCTATTACACCTCTCTGAGAAACACAGGGGTTCTGCCTAGGTTGAGGACAAGGCCAGTCCTTTAGCTCACCTGGCACACAGGTGAGTAATCTCCCATCACTTTCTTGGTTGGATCTGGCTGGGTTGAGAGCCATTCCTTGAGTCTCTTGGGCCACAGGAGCAAGCAAGGCTGGCAGGGGGACTTATCTCAGTGGCCCAGTATGGTCGGCCCTGGCAACTCGTCCTTTGATTTTGGGGCCTACTTGCTACCTGATGAGCTGAGGGTTCCTGGGTCAGGGGATCCCAGGTGGTTTCAGGGCTTGTAAGCCATCAGCAGTGACTTATTTTATGGGGCTGCTGTGTTTTCAGAGCGCACAAAACACATTGAGTCTGAAGCACTCAGATTTTCCATGTTTCCCTGGACAACGGCCAAAGTGAGAGGAAGGAAGAGCCTTGGTGGAAACAGCACTTGGTGGTGCCGACCCCAGGGCACAGGGGCAGGGACCATGGGAGCCAGGCCCAGGACAGGTGCCTTCCAGCCATCTTATCAGTTCTCACAGCCCCTGTAGCAGGTGGTGGACCATTCCTTTCTTAAAAACTACTTTTGTCTGGTTTTGATTTTGTAAACAGTTTTATATTCTCATTTTATAGTAGAAGAAACTGAGGCTCAGAGAGGTGAAGGGACTTGAAGAACAAAGTGGCTCTGGGGAAAATGAGAGTGAGAATGTGCCTGTTCAGGGGGCCACACCCACTCCAACTACCGAGAGAAGCTCTTGTACCTAAGGAATTATATACAAAGTTAAGGTGTTTTTTCTCCACTGTATACAAAAGAAATCATGTAAATGCTTTTAGGCTGCAAAGTCAAGGGAAATAGAAATTGTTTTGGCCTCATTACAGCTGTGAGAGCAGATTTGGCAGGTGAGGCCACTGAGCGGAGGTGAGGGCCCTACAATAAGACACACCAAGATATGGTTCAATAGTGTAGTGGTTAGCATGTCTACTTTATACAGAGAAGGTCCTAGGTTTGCACCCTAGTGGGGCCACAGTTCATGGTCTACAGCCATGCCACCCTGAATGTGCCTGATCTTGTCTGACCTCAGAAGCTAAGCAGGGTCGGGCCTGGTTAGTACTTGGATGAGAGACCACCTAGGAAGACCAGGTGCTGTAGGCATAAATCAGAATTAAAAAAAGAAAGGCACACGGTGGCAGGCTGGACTGAGCTGTTCAGGCAAGGGCAAGGAGGGCCTCCTGTGTGGAGGCCTTGAGCTCTGAGAGGCCCCCTCCTCCTTTGGACCATCAGAGGGGTCGCGTTTCAGCTGGCTGGATCTCTGGCTTGCAAGCATTTTCCTCCTCCCGATAGGAACCATCTCTGGTCCTCAGTGGCTCTGTGGAAAGAATCTCAGGACCAGAGACATCAGATCCTCAGGAGGAAACCCTGGTTCTAGCAGTCCTGGCCAAGGGCCCTCTAGAAAGTGATTCTTCCACCCCTCCTTTGATGGGGAGCTCACTCTTCCCAGGACAGCACCTTTGTGGGAGAAGGTCCTTGCAGACACTGCTTCAGATGTTTTCTTCCCTGTGCTGCCTTTCTATTGGCCCTTGCTTTGCCCACTGGGACCCCACTCCTTCCTTCCTTCCTTCATTCATTTATTCAGCAAATATTTATGAGCTTAGTGTGGGTTGAGCCTGTGTCTACCATCCCCTCTGTCTACTTGGCCCCTCTGGGATATGAATACTCTAACTAGATCTTCTTGGAGCTTTCTCAGATGTCAATGGTCAGTTCTTTCTTTGCTTCTATTTTCTTGCCACCCAGCTGTCTCCCTGAGTATTTATCAAAGGTCCACAGGAAGCTGTGGGCAGAGTACAGGCCAGAGTCCCAGACAAGGGTTATGGGTGCAGCTCTGCTTCTGCTCCCTGCATCCCTCTGTGGTACATATATGTAACCCCCATTCTGAATAATGGGAATTCAAAGTAGATGGTCTTGAGGAGTCATCCTCTCTCCCTGCTCCTCAAAGCTCTATACCAAGGCCACCACTAGCACTCTAATGCCTCAGCTCAGATTCTACCTGTTCCTTCTCTGGGGATGACTGTCTCTTTTTAGTATTGCCTATGTGTGAATTGGATCTTCTCTGGCAGAGCTCTGCAGGTTTACCTGCACCCCCAACCCCAACACCAGGCTGGGAAGAGGAGAGTTTGGTTAATATGGATATGAATTGAGAGGTGTGTGGCACTGGGCAGGGCAACAACCCATACTACAGGGGTGAGTGGTGGTATCTGAACCCTGACCACAGCACATGCCTTCTCTCTGTGACCCTGAGCAAGTTTTAACCTCCTTCAGCCTCAGTGTCTCTACCTGTAAAATGGGGATAACAGAGTTAAATAATGTAAATATGTCTCATTATTGTAGGCACTCAATAAAAGGCTGTTATTATATTATTATATTTTTCCCATACAGGGAAAATTTTACAAAGGTATCTGTGCATTTATGGGAATGTGCTATAAAATGTACTTGTTCAACTCACCTGTCATTGGCTGGGCACCCACTCTGCCCATGCTGTCACATTGGGCTTCTAATCATGCACACCAAGCCTCAAGGTCTTCACAGATTTAGGGGCCGAGCAGGCTCTGTGGCCAGTGGCAGCTGGTGGTAGTTGACAGGCCTCTGGAATAATCTGTTGTTGGAAGCCTGGCAGTCAGCATAGCAGGCTTGGGGAGCCAAGGCTGCCTGCCAAGCTTGGGTAGGCTCGATTGCCTCCACCCACCCTCCCAGCCTGGCCCAATTAAAAGTTTCTGCCCCACTGGACTTGGAGCTCCTGAGGGTTGAGGAGGGGAGGCCCCAGTTTGGGACGGGCTGTACACACAGAGGGCCCCTTCCCTCTAAGCCAGTTCAGTTCATTCTCTAGCCCTTTCTAGAGCACCTACTGTGTGCCTGGCTCTGGCTGCGTGCTTTGCACACATCATCTCATTGACTCTTCATTGACCTGTAAGATATAGATCACTGTTTGTTCTTATTTTAGAGAAAGAAGCTCAGAGAAGGGAAGTGACTTGCCCAAGTTACACAGTTGGCAGGGCTGTGGAGTCAGGATTCGAACCTGAGTATGTGTGATTGCAGAGGCTGAATTCGCTCCTGCTACTATACCATGAGTGACAGGTTATGATAAAAAACATCTTTCCCTCCCTCCTTCCCTTCTTTCCTCCTGTTCTTCCTCCTTTCCATAATCATGCAGTGAGAGCTTGCACCATCTGGGGAGGGAGCTGGGTAGCTATATAAGGCCTCTGCCTTCAAGGAACTCATCATCTAGTGGGGGAAACAGAGAGCTGATAAATACTCCATGAGGAAGAGGGGTTGAGAAAAGGGCTGCGCTAGGTTAGAGGACATGTGCCTGGAGGATCCCTTCATTAGACAACTTTTGTTAAACCTTTAGATTAAGCTATTTCTAGCCCACCTCATTCCAAGAGAGAGATGGCCTACAGAAATATATAGAATTCAACCAGTTTTTAGAGGAAGAAGGAATAATAAGGTCAGAAAACAATACAAGGATGTAAGGAATAAGGTCAATCACAAAATGCTGTCTGGGAGGTTCTCTCTACTTACCAAACATGAGCCTTGAACAAGCTCTGAGCTTCCTACAATGCATACGAGGCAGGAAACACATCAGATGTTTTTTCTTCTTGTTTTTCGTGTTACATGACATTGTCCAGATGAACTCTTATGCAGAACCCTGGTGAATATCTCTGATAAAAGGAGAAGTGCTCTAGTTGAAAGGAGGTGAGGAGGACTTGGCACCCCAACCATTCAGCCTTCCCTCCACCCTTTTGGCTGCTCCCTCAGCCCCTCCGAGGATCCCGAGGGTTCAGTTTAAGACCATCGGGCTACACTCATCTTTGTCCACCAGAAGAAAAGTGAAATGAGCAAGGGGAATCCATCTGTGGCTGACACTGAGCCCAAGAGAGATTCTTCCTGTGAACTTGAAGTCCTCCTCCATGCCCGACTGGGCACTGGGACCCAGATGAGTCAGACACATTTTTACCTAGGATCCAACCCCTCTGGTGGGAGAGACAGAAGTGTGCCAGAGACTTGGAGGGCTGAACCAGCACTGACCTTGCATTTGCCGAATATCTGCCTCCACATACCTGTTTATAATTGCAAAATGGGTAGGAAATGTTGAGTTCCACAGTGGGAGGAGGGGAACAACCTTGACTAGAGTCTTGGTTAGTGCAAAAGGACCAATTCAAAAGTTCCCAACACAGCTGAGCACTTAGTATGTTCCAGGCAGCATTTGATCCAGATTTGGGGGGCCTGAAACATGTAATTTGGGAGCCCTCTTTAAGAAGAAAAATACCAAAAAGATTCTAAATTAAGTACTAAAGTGAATATTTAGTTAGAATGAGAACCAAGATCACAAACATTTGTGAAATTTTAAAAGCAGACGAATATCAAACATCACCAAATTCAGAAAAAAATAATATTTTTTTCAATTAAGTGCTGGAAATACCACTGTAACTCTTATTTTCTTATAATTTTGGACTATATGCTCTTTATTTGCCTCCTTGTATTACAATATCTGTTGTGATAGTTTCTGTAGAAAGACTAGAAAAATAATTTAGTCTTTCCTCTTGTATGACTAGTTGAAACTAATTTATTATTATTGATAGTTGGGATACATAAAATATACAACTTTAGACACAGATGTACTTGCTGTTTGTAGTATTGCTATAGATTGTGTCCTACCAGTACAGAACTTCTGACAATTTCTATTTCACATGATTCTTATCAAGAAAAAAAGATGTTTTTATACTTTCAAATTATATTGGCTTCGTTATCAGTGACATTACTGATGGGAGAGAATTTCTGTTTTGATAAGGCCTAAATTCTTTGCCGATAATTTAGCACATCTGATGCTTGAGAGAATATTCCACAGACTAACTTCCAGTTCTGTACATTTTATTTTATTTTTTGGCGAGGCAACCTTTGGTTGACCTCACAGATTGCAAAGATCTTGTCAGTTTATAATCACTTACTTTTTAAATTTTTTATGCTTACAGCACCTGGTCTTCCTAGGTGATCTCCCATCCAAGTACTAACCAGGCCCAACCTTGCTTAGCTTCCAAGATCAGATGGGATCGGGCTTGTTCAGGGTAGCATGGCTGCAGACTCAGGTCTGTACATTTTAAACCTTGTTTCTTTCCCACTATCCACACACCTCTGGGGCCACTCACAGTTCTGATGCTAAATGAGTCAGCACAGTGGGCAGTAGGGGTCTTCATGCTGGAAGCTGTTCTTTCACTAGGACGGCTAGCAATAACTATACACATAAGTGATGGCAAAACATAAAAATACACACCACTCATCCCAAATTACTTAAAATGTATCCTCAACTCAACCTCCCTTTACGCCCAAAGCGCCTCACTCACCGTAACTCATCAGCAAAGGAGGATGGTGGGGGGATTCTGGAGACAAACAGTGCTATCAATACTTTGTGGCTAAAATATCTTACTTTTTACAAGATTTTACAAAAACATATGACCATAGAAACACATTTTGAGACTGTCTCCCAGAGAAGGAACGAATGCAAGCAGAAGGTCCAGAAACACAGACCTCACTACCTTTTGGGCAGGTTCGCTTCAGTGCCGGCACTCTTCTCAGATTACTTGCCTTGTCTCAGAGGATCTCATGACTACTCCGTGAGTGTGAGGTAGGCTTTTTTAATGACAAGGAAACTGAGGCCCAGAGAGAGAAGCCAAAGACCATGCAATGAGGGACAGTTTTGAACTCAGAACCATGTGACCCCAGAGCCTACACTTTGCTCTCCAGAAGCTGGTGAGACGGTTGTTAAGAGATGGATAGATAGATGGATAGATGGATGGATGGATGGATGGATGGATGGATGGATGGATGGATGGATTGACTGACAGACAGGTGGATAAATGGATAGGCGGGAAAGTGGAGAGATTACTTATCCTCTGGCACACTGAGTACCCAGCTGTTTCCCTGCTAGACATAAACTTCCCAAAGGCAAGACTGAGTCTTATGCTTCTCTGGTCTTGAGAGCTCAGCACAGGGAAAGGTCCAGAGGAGGAACTTAGAAAAGGGCCAGGCTGAGAAGAGAGAGATGAGTTGACCCAGGTCCCTGCCCTCCGGAGCTCAGCAACAATATGGGGAAAGAAGCCACAGACCAGGCAGAGGTGATGTGTCAGCGAGCCATGCCCACTGGGCACCCATGTAGGGTTCTGCTGAGAGACAGCATGCAGGACAAGTCCAAGTCCTTCTCTTGTCAGGCCATAGTGCAGCCTGCAGGAAATCCTTGCATGGGGCTGAGAGCTGGACAAGATGACGTCCCATGTCCCCAAACCCTACAAATCCATTGTTGTCCATTTCTCTGCTCCGAAGCATTGCCAAGCTTCCCTCTGGAGCTTTTCAAGTTGTCAAGGGAATGAGATGCTCACCCAGGTGGTCCATTCCAAAGTTCAAGAGCTGGAACGGGATAATGCCAGATTGCTCCAAGCCAAGCTCAGTTTCACTTGAGGCATTTTATGGGCCCAGCCTCGGTAAACATGAGCCCATTAATGTACTGGGGCTTCCACCTCTGCTGCTGTTAGTCTCACCTCCTAGAGCCACAGGTGCTGGAGCATGAGGCCCAAGGGCAGCTTGAAGAAGACAGAGTGAGGGCCAAAATAGGTGTGTAACACGGACCCTCAGCCACTTTCCAGTCTCTTTATTCACAGACTGGGGACTGAGGCTTAGGGAAGAGAGGGAGCAGGGACTCACTGAGGCAGAGCCAGAACTCAAACACCCAATTCTGGTCATGCAGCTCACTGTGTATCTTCATTACCCCAGCCCTGCACCCTCTGGCTGGTGCTTTCAAAAACATTAGTTGCTACACATGGTCTGATAATAGCTGGGTTCTTATGGGCATGACAGGAAAGACACTGTGAAATCAGAACTGCCTAGAAAACTCCTGGACTCTGCTCCCTTTGCTTATTTATCACTGGATTCCTCCACTCACTCCACACACCTTTTCTGATGTCAGATCCAATCCAGGCCCTGAGCCGGGGCTGAGGACCTCAAGATAAGTCAGACCTGGCCTTTGTCCAGGATGAGCTCACAGTCTGGTGAGGAGACAGGTTTGGACATAGGCAATGACAATGACAAACTGGTGTGTTCAATGCTAGGACAAAGGGGAGCTTGGGGGCCGTAGAAGCCCAGAGGAGGGGTCCCTGACACAGTTCAGGGTCAGGAGAGTTGGAGAGTTCCCTGGGAAGAGGAAGAAATGAGGTCTGATTAGAATTTTGAAGATGAGATAATCAGGCAGCTAAGTGATGGGAAGGCAGAGGGGATAGTATGTACAAAATGACCTTAGAGGGTGCAATATGGTTGGGGAAGAGCACCAGCCCATGGAAAGCACTCAGTGAATATCTTTTGAATGAGTGAATGAGTAAATAAATATTAAGAAGTTTGGTGCCGCTATAGTTAATAATGTTATATTGTAAATTTGAAGGCTGCTAAGAGAGTAGATCTTAAAAGTTCTCATCACAAGAAAAAACATATTTGTAACTGTGTGTGGTGATGGATGTTAATACATCAAAATGACTTATTATGGTGATCATTTTGCATTATACACAAATACCAGATTAGTATTAGTATATCGCATACATGAAACTAATATGTTATATGTCAATTATATCTCAGTTTTTAAAAAAATAAGTAAAAGCTGTGTTCGTCGATATGCTGTGAGAAAAAAAATTTGGCGTAGCTGGAATATGGGAGATAGCTGAGAGGGTTTGGTGTTTCCCTGTATGACATGATACAGGAAAGTGCCTAAATCATAAATATACAGCTCAATAAATTATCAAAAGTGAACACACCTGAGTAACCACCTCATAGGTCAGAAACAGAACAGTGCCCTGCGCCCTGCCCAGTCAAGACCTTCTTCCAATGCGACTGCTCTCCTGCTTTCTGTCGCTGCACGTGAATTTTGTCTGATTTTGGACTTCCTAGTGCAGTGTACCCATTTGTGTTCAACTTCTTTCATTCAAGACAGAACATATGCGAGTCATCCACAGTGTTGGCGTGTGTAGCTGTGGTTCGTCCCTGCCCATGGCTGAGTAGTATTCCGTCGTGTGAGTATACCACAGTTCTGACTCTTTCTTCTGTCGGTGGGTGTTTGGGGAGTGTCTGATTTGGGGAAATTAGGCAATTTTAGTGCTGCTCTGACTGTTCCAGTCCATCTGTGTGGGACATATCCGGCGGTGTGCTGGAGACAGCCTGTACCCGCTGAAAAGAAACCTGCCCAGCGCTGCATTCAGTGACATCACACTAATATTTCAAAATGGCCATGGTGGGGTTATTTACACCACAGAAACTGGCAGTGCCACAAATCAGGGCTTGTTTTTTAGAGACAGTCAATATTTATCAGACCACCACTGGGTATACCCTTAAGAGTAGATTGCAGGCTCCTAGAATGTAATTGGCTTTAACTACAACACAGTTGTCCAAATTGCCTCTGCCAATTTGCCCTCCTCCAGCAGTGCGAGGGTTATAGGCTCTCTGCATCTTCACTATAGAGAAGTCTTCATGAGGTGGGGTTCCTAGACCCTATGGCCAGGTTTACTGGTGGGGACAGGGCAGAAGCAGCATGGTCGGGGGCCACCCAGGCTCTGGCTGGGCTTCTGGAGGGTAAGAAGTTACCAGGGAGAGAGTAAGCACAAACGGAGAGTAGATTTGGGGGTGGGTGGGGAGGCAGCCTTGGGGCCTGTGGGATGTCCAGGGGTTGTTAGAAGTTTTATCAACACCCAGGCTCTACACCGGTGAACCCCCACCCCACGACCTAATCCTCTGCGGACCTCCCTCCTTTCTTATCTTTCTCTTCTCCTTCATCTCAGTTATGGGGGCACCTATAGTGAACCTGGGTTCAGTGCCTCCTCCTGGCCCAGCCACTTGGAGCCACACTGACTCAGTGTGGGCCCTGGGACAAAGTCCTACTCCTCTCTGGGCCTTAGTTTCCCCTTCTGTACAATAAGAGGCCTTGACTGGAGGATCTCATTAGCAAGAGGCAGACTTCTAGGCTCCCACCTCTGGGAGCTCAGTGCAATCTCAACCACTTCAGCACTTCCCGGAGTCGATTGTTCACTTAGCACCGAGTATTTGTGGTCTTGTAGCCTGGGCCTGGCATGGAGAATATGCTTGGTGGAAGTCTGCTGAGTAAAAGAACGTTCTGCACCTGCTCTAGTCCTCTGTGCAGGGTTGAACAGACAGAGGTCCTGGGATCAAGTCTGTGAATGCGCCGAGTGTATGTGTCTGTGGGGAGGTATGTGAGTGGGGGGTAGGGGTTAGGAGGAGAGGAAAAAAGAGGGACATATATCTGACCAGCTGGACGATGGAATGAGACCATGGCCCATTTCCCCAAGCAGTTCTCTGCGAAACCAGGAAGTGATTTGTATTTTCAGAAGGAAATGAACAGGTTTTGCTCATGGAGAGAAGACAGCTCTGAGAAATGGCTCCAAGTGAAACAGGCCATGGGGGGCGGTGGCAAAAGGCCAGAGCCAGCCTCTCTCTGCGAGGTGGGCAGGTGTCAGCCAGTGGGCTGACAAAGGTGCTGACTGGTCTCTTCCCTGATGATGTTGAGAGATGCCTCCCCAAAAGCGCTTCTCTGCTAGAGATCCAAGGGGTGCACATGGGCCAGGCTGGAAGGGATGGGGAACTCAGACTCCTGTAAGCAGGAGGAATGAGAACTAAAGTGTTAATCAAGCTATCTTCAGAGACTACAATATGCTGATCAGCCCTGCAGCCTGGCCACAAGACACCTGCAGATTTCTGCTGGGATTGCTAACAACCCATTTCCCCATATGGGTGAAGGGAAGACAGGAAAAACAAAGCCTTTAAGTGGAGCCCTACACAAAATAAAATGGTTCATTCTCTGTGGCTAAAACCAAAGGGGATCTTTGAATTAAAGGCTGGTAACTGCCAGCAGGCCTTTCATGCTACATATTCTTACCATTTTATGCTGCCTACTCTTATCCTTCCTCATTGTATGTCCATATCAAAGAAAATGGGTAAACAAAGTCTTTAAATTGTAACTCACAGGAACTGAAGAATATAGATAAACTGAATTCCTCTGAGGTTCCTCTCAGTGTCTCTACTCTGTCCCTCTCACTGTCTCTACTCTGTCACTCTGAGAGTCTTTACTCTGTCTCTCTCACTGTCCTCATCTCTCTATTGTCTCTGTCCCTCTGAGTCTCTCTCAGGCTCTCTTGCTCTCTGCCTCTGAGAGGAGACCATGCTCTGTCTATGGAGCGTTACCTCTTCTCTATTAAACTTTCCTTTTGACTCACAATTTGGCGTGCGTTTGAATTCTTTCTACACTCTCCACCAAGAATTCTCCTCTCTCTCAGTGCAGGGCTTGGTTCCTGCCCCGGCTCCACACACACTTGGGGAAATTAGCCCTGTCCTGCATCACTTTTTACCACCTCGGAGACCTTACAAATCAGGGCCAACAAGGGGAGGTCAAAGCCCATTGCTGTCTTGCCTGGAAGACTAGGACAGGGGTGTCACTGGGGTTGGAGGACTGGTTGGAGGCCATTTGGAGATTGGAGGATTCCTGTCACTGCAGTCATCCATCCTCCTTCTACCATCTAACCGTCTAGTTAACTCCAAACCCAACTGAGGGCTTCTCACTGGGAGCCCAGGCCTGGTGTCGGGAGGCAGGATTGTCTGGTAGACAGCCAATGTATGATACAAGGTGCCCTGAGGTGGGGGCGAGGAAGGTCAGAGTGGTCTGAGCTGGCCCAGCAAGTCTCTGGGGAGATGAACGCTGAAGAGAGGAGGGGAGAAGAGAGCTAGGCAGGGGACAGCATGGGGAACAGCAGGGAGCAGGAGCACATGGATGGGGAGCAAAGAATGCAGGAAGTGACACAGATGAGGGGTATTTTTAGAAGGCCATTCCCCTTTGAGTTCACTGTGGCCAGGCCCTGAGCTCTGTGGGCTATGGACATCGCTCCTTTAAACCACACAGCTACCCCTGAGGTAGGTGCTGATACCATTCCCATTTGATGGAGGGGAAAGCGGAGGCATGCAGAGGCCTGTTGACCTTCACAGGTCGACACCAGGATCAAGGCCCAGGGGCATCTGACTCCAAAGCCGGAGCTCATGACCACCACTCTACTGTTTCTGCCCCACTTTACAGAGGTCTCAAGGGGGCTGTGGCTTAACTGCGGCCACCCAGCATGTCTGAGGAAGGCCCTGGCCTCGGGCCTGGGTCTAGCTCAACCATCCTGGCCAGGCCTCCCTAGCTGCACCCTCAACCCCAGAGCCCCCTCCCCAGTGCCACTGGACTAACTCAGAGGTTCAGCTGGCAGAGCAGGGAGGACTCCAGGCCCAGCAGCCTTTCTGAAGGAGGCTGAGGGCAGAAGTGGAGGCTGTGGAATTATTGGAATGTGCACTGTCTCCAGAGCTCTAGGATTGGAGGGTGGTCCCAGGAGGAAGGGTTCTAAGAACAATGGGGGCCTGAGGTTGGGGTTTCTGGAATAGACAATGCAGGGCAGGGCAGGGAAGAGCTGGGCTCTGGGCTGGGAAAGGCCCTTAGAGTGCGGGTGGCACAGTTGAAACCGCAGACGAGACAGGGAGCAGGCAGTTGCTCTGGGCCAGCGAGTGCCTAGCACATGCAGCACTGAACCCCAGTGGATGCCGGTCGTGATATCCTCCTTGTGCAGATGTTTCGAGCCCCCACAACTGCCCTCACCTCCATAGTCTCTGCAGGGCCCAGGCAGCCGGTATAGTCAGCTTGGTGGTGATCACACTACTTTATAGGCTGGGCTAAGCTCAGAGAGGCATGGATTACCCATAGTCACTCAGCACACTGGGAACATGCACCCTGACTCAGTCAGGCCCAGGAGTCCCAGGCTTCAGGATGATTCCGGGAGCACAGGGCAAAAGGAACACATTCAGATGTTGCCAGTGCAGCATGATCAGATCTGGGAGCCCAGGAGCTATGGGGACCCAGAGTGGGGAAAGCTTAGGGAGGCTCCTGGAAGAGCTGTCCTTGACTGAGTCTTAAAGCATGAAGATGAATGCAGAGGAACCAGAGAGGAGGAGGCTTTGAGGCAGAAGAAACAGGCCTTCACTGGGTGCCATAGGGATAATGGACAGAAGGGTGTATCAGCCTCCAGCTGAGACAGAAGACCTTCAGTCCAGAGGGGTGAGGAGGTAGGGGTGGGGCAGGGAGAGAAACGAGTGGCTGATGTCAGAGGGCTTGCATGCTGGCCGCTTGGGATGGGTAGTGATTGCTCTTGTCCCAGGCCCTGCCTAAGTAGATTTTTCTAGACCCTGAACACCACCATCAAGGCTGCACTGGGCTCCACATTCTGAGGCTACTGAACATCAGCTCCCTCCCTGCCTGCCTTGTGGTGAGAGATCCTGGAGCCCAGCCAGGCCCGCATCCAGAGTACCATCCTGAGACTTCTGTTGAGGCTCTGAGATTTGGATCCTCAGTCGTACTCTCTGGGTGGGCCCACTGCCCCTGGTTTCTGCCTTCTTGGATCTGTGCTGTATCCTCCATGCTGTGGACACAGAGCTCCTTCTTGGGGCAAATGGGTCCTCTGCAGTGACCTCCCCATTATCAGACCTCAATATAACATTTAAGACCTTCTCAGTCTGCCCCAAATGCCCTCTTCAACCCCTTCTTCTGCCACTTCTGTCTCTACCCAATCCTGGTCCTTGAGCCACACTCATACCTTGAGCCCTGAGCATTTCACATGTTGCTCTCTCTGCCTGGAGTTTGTCCTTTTGAGGATCATCTCCCAGGTGCCTCTTCCATGCCAGGCACCCATCAGAAACCTGACCTTGAGGAGTCCTGTTTGTTTCTGTGCGGATGATGTCTGTACCCTCTTGGGGCAGAGAGCTTGGGGAAAGATGTAGCATGGTCTCAAAGAGGGACATAAAGGAACAAGCCACAAGGTGATGGGGCTGGAGTGAGCTGTGAAGGCCTGAATGAGTGGCCCTAACTCTCCCTGGGACTGTTTTAGCCACAGGGCCCAGCAAACATTAGCCCTAGCCTCTGTCAGAATCACACATGTTGAAGAATTAGGGTCAGAAAGAAACTCCCCACAGTACAGATGAGAATTCTAATGTCCAGAGAGGGCCGGGGACCTCCGAAGTCAGACTCAGTGGTCTTCCTAGGCCAGCCCAGCCCAGCCCTGCTCCAATGCACTGGTGCCCCCACCCTCACCCCAGAGTCCGATCCTAGGTGGAGGTAGGGGTCACAATTAGGTGGGATAAACCCTGTGCCAGGCTTTCTGTGAATACTTACCTGGGGTCCTAGAGCAGGTAAGCACAATGGCAACTGACCTTCACCAGCAGCCCCCACAGGCCCCACCCCATTCGTGGTCTCTGGCAACAGGAAGGAGCAGGCAGTATCATTCCTTTCCTGGCTTGCCTGACTACTATGATGGCCTCTATAATCATTCAGTGGTGCCTCTGCCATTCTGTTTGGGATTCAGGGGGCCCCTTATCTGAGAAGACCACACCTCTGCTCCCAGCTGGGATAGACACACAGGGTCACCCTGGGTTACATGTCAACAATAACTGTAAGAATAACAAGGAAGCACCCCCATGTAATATTTATACACATTGTCCCATGGGACACTTTCCCTAACCAAAGGGCAGAAACTGGAGCTCTGAGAAGATGAAGGTCACACCCAAGGCCAACTCACAGTTGCCAAGCTCTGTGGCCATCACCTGGCACCCTCTCCTCTGCCCCCATCCCAGGGGCTGAACAGTGCACAGGCCTTGACCTCATTGCTCAAGACCCAGTTATTTCTTCTCCCTGCCTCCCCCTTCTCTGTGGCCTGGGCAGAACCTAGATGGAGGCCGGAGGCTAGGATTCTTTCCAGCCCCTCGAAACATGGCAAACTATGTGAGTTCCTCTCAGTCTTAGACTCTTAGTTGCTCTGAAGACCCTTCCTCAGACATGGTAGGATTGCCCCCTTTCACACCCGGGCCTCCATCTCTCCACAGGGGCACGAGACCGCCTTCCCTTGCTGCTGTGAGTGGGAGGCCAGGAGAGAGTGGACATAGTCTTCATCCACAGGACCTCTCTTGTGACCTGTTTAAGGACAAGAAAAGGCAATCAGTGGTTCTGGGCCCAGGTGGCAAGCTTCAGGGAGGAAACTGCCAAAGGATGGACAGGGTCCTGCAGCCTGACTGGCAGGCCCCAACGCTCCTGTCACATGCTGGCTTTGCACCTGAAGAAATTCAACCAGCTCCCAGCATCAATATCCTTATCTTTAAAGGAAGGATAGTGGCAGCACCTACTTCATGACCTTGCCTTGAAGATCTAGTGTGAGGGCTTGTAAAGCACTTAGCATGTAGCTGGCACTTAGTAGATGCTTAATAAGATGTAGCTAGTATTATGAATATTTTAAACAAGTGGTGGACAGGGTCAGCTTCACACAGGAGTAGCCATGGAGCTGAAGGCTGGGCTTAATTTAGAGACAAGGGTGACTTCCACTCTACTGAGCACCTACTGTGCGTCAGTTCAACATCACCTCTGCTCTAATACCTCATAGGAGTGGCATTGTTTTCTGGCTTGTAGGAGTGGGAGGGGGACCTCAGAGAGGGTTAGTGTCCTATTGAGGCTACACAGATTCAGAGGTGAAACTGGGACTCTCTGGGACTCTGTCCAGTACACTGCACAGCTACACCTCTTCCTCAGGCAGACCCTAATATGCTACACTTCCACCAGCCCTCCATGCTCACCGCGACCCCCTCTGGGGTCTCTCTAGATATCTGGGCTTTCTCAGAATCTGCTGGCATCCTTCCCTCACCCTATTCTGGAGCTGTCTCCTCATGCCCAGCTCTTTCCTATTCAGATGCAGCTGTGAACTCACTCCAGTCTTTGCTGACATCTTCACTCATGCCCCGTTGTTTAAGTGTCCCATCTGGCTCTGATTTTTTCCCTCAGTCTTTGAACTTGACTGGGGTTGGGGTTGGGTCACTCACTGTCTGGGCCTTCCCACAGGTGTGAGGCTTTGGGCAATTCCTTCCCCAGCCACTGGCCCCTGTTTCACCTCCTGTGCACACAGACACCTGCTGAGTGGTCTTCAGTGACAATGCATTCCCTCAGTCAGCAAATATTTGCTGCCTGTGGTTCAGCGCACCTGCAGGCCACCCAGCATAAGAGCAGAGAGGACAGTGGCCATGAGCCAACAGTGTGAGGCGGCAAAGGATGCCAGTATTATCTCTGGTTCATCACTGAGAGGCATAGGGGCCAGAACCATTGAAGGGATGTCCTGTTCTCCTTCACCCCATAGAAAATGTCAGTTCTCCTTCACCCCATAGAAAAGCTAGATGCATGAAGATGTTATTGCT
Source organism: Macroglossus sobrinus (assembly GCA_004027375.1). NCBI lineage: Eukaryota > Metazoa > Chordata > Mammalia > Chiroptera > Pteropodidae > Macroglossus > Macroglossus sobrinus. The sequence continues at coordinate 697,358 of PVKZ01000193.1, forward strand.
GCTTTTCGACACTCGGAGGTTTGGTGATATGTTCTAAAGAACCCAGCCACTGGGCCTAGCTGTCCCTCCAGAAGGCATTGTTGTTGGTGCTCCCTGGGTGAGGGACATGGAAGCTGTGTGCTGCATATGGGCTGGACCTCCCTGGGAATGGGCAGGGCTTTGGCACTGGGTATGCCTCCAAGTGAGCTCTCTTTTTGGAGGGAAGTTGAAACTTATCAGGTGGATGCAAAGCAAGAGGTAGATGAGTACACTTTTCCCATGCCTCATTCCTGATTCCCCAAGCCTGCTCCTGCCAAAGCCCACCTCCCATCTGGCCATTGCTCTCTCCAAAGCCTTCTGTGCCTCCCTAGTGCCCACAGCATTCTTCTATATCTATAGGACGTAGCTATCTCCTGAGCCTGGCCTCCCTCTTCAGCCTTGCTTTCACTATTGTCCAGCCACATCCAACTCCTTCTCTGCAGTGTCTCCCTTCTGGCTCTAGTTCTTGCTGCTTTCTTCACTTGCAATGCCTTTTCCACTTCACTCGGCCTGTTAAAATCCCATCACCAGAGACTAGAGAAGGCTCGAAATACGGGCTATGGATAGGGAGAAAATGAGTTAATTAGGTCAATGTTTTTGGAGTTTTGGTCAGTGTTGAATGTCTCTTTGAGCGTGGTATAAAATTGTAGTGAAAACAATTTGCCCTACTATGTGGCTTTCTTTCTTCCACAGCACTTCACTACTTGGGTCTAGGCATTAAAAAGTACATAGTTGGGGTCATCCACTGTTGAATTTTTAAAATATTTGATGCAAAGGAAAAAGGCAGAAGTGTTGGGGTATTAACAAGAATGTTATGAAATGATGGATAACGGGGGAAGCAGAGAAAGAAGAAAGCTTATTAACTGAAAATGGAGAGATCAATTTGTGAAAAGACCCAATTAAGTCAGAGAACTGTTGATTAGTGGGACAAGTTGCACAGACAAACAGAAAGGTAAAGTGTTTGCAGGCTGAGAGGTGGAGTTTGAATTTAGACTTTGAAGGTGGAGCCTTTATGGGTGGTGGCAAGGTCCCAGGTGAGACTGTGGGAGTAAATGCTGAAGGGGACTAGAGACGTTGGTGGGAAGAACGGGGAGGCATAGAGTACTGTTGGACAGTACTCTATGTGGTCCCAGAATTCACCTAGGACCCCCCAGGGCTTGGGTTGGAGAGGAGGATTACAACCTCGATAGCAAAGCATCGAGGATGAATAATGGAGGATGATTGGGAGATTAGCACAGGGGTCAGCAAACTTCTCTAAAGGGCAGATAGTAAACATTTTAGGGTTTGTGGTCTACATGATCTTGGTGGTAACTACAATACTCTGCCTGTAGGGCAAAAACAGTCATAGGCAATATGAAAATGAATGGGCCTGGCTGTGTTCCAGTAAAACTTTATTTACACAAACAGGCAGCAGGACAGATTTGACTCAGGGACATAGATTGACAACCCTAGATTGGAGGAAAATAGCAGTGAACTGGGTAAGAGAGGAATTGTCTAGTTTTTCTTGAAGACTGTTATGTATAGTTGGCAGTACTTGACACAATTTTAGGTGGTTCATGAAAAAAAACTTTAAAAACTGTAATAGTGTAAAATTTAAAACATGTACACAATTATATTCAATTCTATAATGAACTCCCGACTTCAAAACTTCAACAATTATAAATAAACATCCAGCCACCTCCACCTCCAGCCTTCACTCAATCCCAACATTCTGGCCACAGTGTCGACTTCTCCAGGGATGCTTTAGCTCATGGAAAGCAGAGACTGAGGCTGGGGTAGGTGGGTCCCCAGCCCACACTAGGGCCTAATTCATTTTAGGTCACACTAAGGTGGTCGGATTAAATTACCAAGAGAAGGAGAAAGAACCATTGTCTTCTGAGCACCAACTCTGGTTAGGGAGCTCTCCCATGGGTCATCCCATGTGCCTATGAGAGAGGAGTTATTATTCCCATTTTACAAGCAGGAAATGGAGGCACAGAGAAATTGAGTGTCTCACCCAAGTTCACACAGCATTAAGTGAAAGAGGTATGTTGGGAATCCATGTTTGTCTGGCCTCATATCATACTATAACCCTTGTCAATCCACACCCAGAGAGAAAGACTCTGCCATACTTTTATTTTTCAAAGAGAAGTAAATTTGGGGAGCAGCTTGGGGTGCCTCAATCCTGATCCTGTTCTCATTTCTGAAGGGCCTGACCTTAGTTGTCCGGGCAGGTGACAAGGCAGAAATGATCTTCCACCCACCCACCTACAAGAACACCTCTTCCGCTTCTGCCACCACTCTCAAGGTCCTTAAAAAGATCGTCCTTCATTCCTGCCCTCTGGGGAAACTCACTTGTCCTCAGCCCTAGATGTGTTGGTCACCTGCATACTCCAGCTGCCACTGCTTCCCCAGCAGTGCTCAAGGCAGGCACAGGGCATGCTGTGCCTAAATATGAGTGACTTAGAGACTTACTAGACTGACTCACTGACTTTGCAGATGGAAAGACTGGGGCCCAGAAAGGGGAAGGGATGTTGGAAGCAATTCTAGGGTAGCCCTTCTCATGCAAACACTGCTTCTTTATTGAGAGGAGACCTCGGTCCTGATCCCAGACCTGGTCCTGACCTGCTGGTTATGATGGTTAGTAGTTAATTGACATAACGACTTTATGAGGTGAACATATATATTGGCAGTCAAGATATTGTGTATCAGTTGAGACATAGCGAAGTACAGTGGCTTGCCTAAAGTCACTGGGATTTGAGCTGCCTGGGATTTGATCCCAGGAGTGTGGTTCCAGAGCCCCTAGGTTTAGCTATTCTGCTCTTGTTAGTTGGAACTGACTCTGGGTTTGCCTGCCACCTTCCAAGGGGGCTGGTCTTGAATTCCCCTTGGTCCCCTTTAGCCCATGTCTCCCCAACCCATCTGGCTCACCACCCGTTTATCTGCCCAGAAAAGGCAGCTTTGTTGGGCTATTTGCCTCCACCCCACCCATTCTACTCTAATAGGAAAGAAGCAGGAGGGCCTAGGTTGTGCTGCTGTCTCCCCTAGCTCTATCAAGAGTCCTCAGCCTACTCGAAATAAAAGCCCCCAGCCCAGGCCTTTCCTTTCTAGCTCCAGATGGGCCTCCCCAGTTCATTTTGCTCACAAAGCCAACAGACCATGAAATCTGCAGACCGTGACCTCTTCCCAGCAGACAGCATCTCCGTCATCATCATCAGGAGCTAAAACGCCTCAGTTCGCTTGGCAGGGCCCAGATCCAGGGTTCAGCTCCATGCCTTCCTGAGCCCACCCACATGCACCAGAAAAGGGACTGTCAGTAGTGAAGGAAGCGTGAGAGAGGCAAACTTGAGTTCCTGGTTCAGCTGGGCTGCAGCAGGGCTGTGTGACCTTGGGCAAGTTACTTGAGCTCTCTGAGCCTCTCTCACCTCACCCTTTCTTTTGTGCATTCAGTGAACCAAAGTGTGGAAATCGATTTTGCAAGGGGTAAACTGCAGTGCAGAGGGTTGGGGCTCCCGTTATGCTCCTGTTCTCTCCCATGACCCATTTCTCTTGTCTTTTCCAAGTAACCCCTGTCTTCACGTCACATTGGAAAGGAATGCCTTCTTGAACTTCAGGGACCATTGCCCTGGCTTGAACTCTAGGTCTGCACACACTTCTGTGTAGAAAACCCAGACCATCCCAGGCAGACAGGGGCCTTGGAATTCCTCATTCAGCCCCTACCTATATAGTAGAGGTAGAGAGGCCTGGACAGGGTATGACCAGCCCAAGTAAGAGAGAAGCAAGTCCAGGAAAGTGTGTGCATGGCAGGGAAAGGGGTCAGCCATGCTTTGGCACAAGCATGGCTTTGGAGTCAGAGAGGCCTCAGATCAGATTTTGGCACAGGAGGGCCATGTAGCTATGCAGGTTGGCCCTTTACCACCCTTTGCTTTAATATCACCTGGGATTTGTATATTTATTAAAACAATTTTCTGCTCTGAGGAATGGGCAAAGGTGCTGGCTCCCCGCTTTTTGTCATATGTCTTCCTGCATCTCCTGCATTTGCCTGGGACTACTCCAAGGCAGGAACAGATTGCCTCTGTCCCTAGAGCCCAGTACAGAAGGAACCCTTCCAAGAATTTGCTGAGTGACTGAGTGACTGTTCCCTTCCCCCTACTGCATATGCCCTGCAGTAGAGGACCCTGTTAGGGCCTGAACCCAAAGAAGAGGCTCTTCAAGCCTTACAGATGGGGGACAACAGAAATGCCTAGGTAGGAGAACCAGTAGGTCAGGAAGGGCAATCCCCACCAGTCCAAAGCACACAGTGTGGGTGACATCCCCTCTGCCACTCTGGGGCACCCCTGCCAGGGTTGTGTAGGGGTGTTCAGGTTGTCTACTGTATAAAGGACCAATGGAGGGGTCGGGGGTGGCAGTCCATGCCATGCTCCTGTGCCCTGGTGTGAGGCTACGCTACAGGGGGAAAAGAGCAGATTGTTCTCATTTGCACTGAGGTACTGCACGGGCCAAGCGCAGCCCTGCTTCTGCCCTTTGTCTGAGCTCAGACCTCTCTCCAGAGCCCCTCAAGCCTCCTGATCACTCCCTGGTTTGGCAAATTGGAATAGGCCTGGGGGTATGGGTAGAGTCACTGTGATGCTGACATGTGACACAACAATATGGCAAGGGTAGTGACTATGGACTCCAAGGTCAAACCGATCCAGTTCAGGGTCTAGCTCTGCCACTGTCTAGTTGTGTGATTCTGAAAAATTCACTTAACTTCTCTGAGCCTCAGTTTGTTATTTTTTTTCTATCACATCATTTTAAAAAATGAAAGTATGCTTGACAGAGAGTAAGGTATACCATCTTAAGTGTACCTTTCAATTACTTGTTTCATATGTAACCACTACCTGAATTAAGATGCAGGTTTTTATTCCTCTAGAAAATTGCCTTGTTGAGTCTCAGTTTCTTCATCTGCCAAATGGGAAAACAGCTTCACAGAGTGAAGATAAAATGAGTTGAAGCTTGTCAAGCAGTTTGATGTGTGGTACACAGGATGTGCTCAGTCAATGGTGGGCTATTATGTCCCTCTCACATTAAGACATTTAGCAATTTCTACCTTATTTGAGCTTCTCCTCCAGCCTGTACTTTACCCCTTGATGAGGCCGGAGCCCTGACTTTGCTGTGTGACTATAGGAAAGTTACTTCCCTTCTCTGGGCCAAGGAAAGAGTCAAAATAGATGCTCCCTGTGTCTCATCTGACCTTTTGGGTTCTGTGTTTAGGTTCTGTGATGTGAGGTTGGGGGCCCCTGACTATGCCCACCCAGTCAGGGGGTGTAGGCCTGAGCCTCTGTGTGGGTTTTGTGTGTGGGAGTGGGGGAGGCAGCTGGGTTTTGGCTTTCAGCCTGCTGGGCCAGCCCCTGGGGATGCATCCACACAGCTCTATCTCTGTGTAAACTTACTCTCAGCCCACAATTGCACACCAGGCACTTTTAGGAATCTATTTACCTCCCCTGTGGCCCCAGACCCATTTCACATTTGTCAGGGAGAAATTGGAGGAGCTGGAGTTGCCCTTTCCCACCTCAGCCACCCTGGGGACATTCCTGGATCAGACGAGAGTGGAAGTGACAACAGGGAGAAGAATAAATCATAAAAGACAAAGCTGTATACTTCCTCTGTTTGATACAATATTCTTATCCCTTCTCAGTTCATCTGAGGGGATCTTGGAGGCTGGAGACAGGAGAGGAGAGCAGAAATCTAGATTTTGAAAAATACCTGCTCCCAGAGAGTGAGGAAGCTCAGCTGAGCCCTGTTACCCAAGCAACTCTGTCCTCGATTTATTGCCCACTGGCTGTCCCAGAGTTGGCATTCTAGCTGCCATCTGTTGGGCTGTGCCATACATCAGGACCTCGCAGGGAGTGAAGCTGGGAAGGAGCGGGGGGGTTTGAGGCAGGAAGATGGCTTTGCAGAGCGTGAGCACCCTGTTATTGAAGGGTTCACACACAAATGAGAAGCCCACTGTGCCGGGAAGTGACATAAGGACTCCAGCATGGCTCAAGGTCTAATAGACGATGCTTTGAATTTTGGTCTCCCCTTCCACTAGCTGATTGACTTTGGACAAGTGGGCAGTTACCTGAGTCTCAGTTTCACCAACTGTGGCATAGGATGATCACACCTACCTGCCAAGATGGCGAGGGGACCAAAAGTGGCAGTATCTGCGAAATGCCCAGCCAGAGGCACAAAAACAGGATCGAAAGGAGTATTGTGGTAGTGGGGTTTGTTGTTTTGTTGTATTCACTGTCTGTGGCTACTGTAATAAATTACCATAAATTTAGTGGCTTAAAACAATACAAATTTATTATCTTATAATTCTGTAGGCCAGCCATCCAAAATGGGTCACACCAGGCTAAAAGCAAGGTGTCAGCAGGGATACATTTTTTTCTGGAGGCTCTAGGGAGAATACAGCTCCTTGTCTGAACCTGGAAGATAACTTCACAGTTATCTTTCTACCACACAAAGCCTAGGAATGATGCAAACATAGAAACCAGCAAATCTAGAGATGGGGCATACAAGTCTTGGGGATTAATTTGAGCTCCTGAATAAAGCCATGACTGAAATTCTCATGCCCTTCAACTTTTCAGTTACATAAATCAATAAATTTTTTTCTGAAATCAATTATTGTCACGTTTATATGACAATGGAACTGTGATTATAAATAATAGCCTTACAGTACTCAACTATTTAAGAACTTATACATGCATGACTCTATTTAATAATCACACTAAGCTCATGAAGTAAATATTATTAGCCCCATTTTGTAGATGAGAAAACGAAGCCTGAGAGAGCAGATTTGATTTGTTCATGGTTGCACATTAGCTACACAGGGCCAGATTTCCTAAGTTGAAATCTTATGCTTTTTCTCCCTTCTCATGTCACTTTTCCAGAAGGTGAGAAATCAGAATAAGTTCTGAGATAAAGTGGAGTTTGATCTGGGCCTTGAAGAATGGGTAGGATTCCTATAGAAGAAAGTGGGAAGGAGAATTTAGGGGGAAGAAGCAGGTGAACAAAGGCCTGTAGGTGGAAATAGGTGGGTGTGATGGAGAGTGATAGGTGATCTAGGGCCCACTGTGTACAGGCACACAGATTGGGGCAGGTGACACGGGAGGCCTTGATGTTTGAGAAGACCATCTTTGGAAGAGCAGCACATCTGCCCCAAGTCCCACAGATCATACAATGCAGAGTGATGCCACTTTGCTCAGTTTTCAGAGGTTATTGCTCTGTTTCGGATTGGGGGAAGGGGTCTGCTGTCATCTTATCTTGAAGTCAACATCCTTGGTTTTGTATTGTGGCCCTTCTTCAGAGATGTGTGATGTTAAGCAACTCACTTCACCGTTCTGAACCTCAGTATCTCATCTATAAGTTAGAGTGTGATGAGGATTCACAATAATGAAAGTAAAGCATGGAGCTTGCTACTGAGTAGGTACCTTGTGAATGGTAGCTATTATTATTATCCTCAACATCATCATTAACATTGTTGTTACACGTCTGGACCCATGCCTTCTTTTGTTCTTCCTCCCAATGCAAATTTCTGCTTCCCTGCAGATCTGAGCTTGGTATTTGGTTCCTACTCTGCAGAAAGAAATACTCAGTTCTTTGACTCAGGGACATTACTACTCTTACCACAACTGCAGTTCATTACTTATCCTTCTGTGATTGTCTCTCCTATTCTGTTTGCTTCTCACGGGGTGGGACTGTGTCTGTTTTGGTCAGTATCTTACTTAGAGGTTGGTGTATAAAAGAGGCTCCCTAAATATTTGCTGAAAGAAAGGTTGAATGAGGGACCTGTAACTGAACTCTTGGAATGACTAGGTAGCAGCACCTGGTGCCATGGGCAAGGCCTCCAGCCTCTGAGGCCACCACTGATCATTTGTAAAAGAATTGAAGAGTGAGTTGACTTCTCTTGGCAGCTCTCTGAGGTAGATTGGATTTATCCCCATTTTAAAGTCGAAGAGACTGAGGTTACAAATATTTGCTAAAGATCAGCCTTCCAATAAGTGGTAGGCTGGGCTCAACCCAAGATCTATGACTAGGGCCTATCTCTCAAGCCCATCTGATACTAATTTCAATGCCCACAAATCTGCATGTTATTCTCTTCTGAATGTTTTATTTATTTCACTGATGATTTTTATTTGCAATAGAGCTTTTTGTTCTTCAAAAAGATGTTGGGAAAACCTAGAAAAAGGGGCAGTCATTCTTGAAGTGTTTTCCAAAGCCAGCTATGATGGAGGACAATATTGGGGTGCCAGCCCCTACTATTATTATCGAAGACCCTAATGAAAGTCATTCTACGAGCAAGCTGCTAACCTGTAAGCAAATGTGTCAACTTATGAACAATCCCCGATCCTGGTTGGATATTAGCCAAGTGCTGGATATTAGCCAGCTGAGCAAGTTGCACAACATTCTCCCTGGAGGGGGATTGTTGGATGGGAGGGATTTTCCAGCTCGTGACTTGGATGAACCTGGAGTTATTTCCCTGTTGAGCAGCCCCAGCCTGAGAGGCACCAGCAGCCTGGCTTAGGGTGGCTGGGACAGCGTGGGAGCACAGGCAGACCAATCTCTTAATGCCTAGCCTAGTGGTGTGGCTCTCAGAAGTCTCAGTAGGATTTAGGCCCACACAACAGCCCAAGAGAGTCCCCTAGAAACCCACGAGCTGGAGTGGGTAGGGAGCTGGTTTCCAGGGAAACAGGATATCCTCTGCCCAGCATGGAGATAGGGCCAGAGACTAAGGGGAGGCCAAAGCAGCAAGGGAGGAGACCCCAGCCCTCGGAGCTGAAGGGTTCAGGTGGGGGAGGAGGACGCCATGTGAGAAGAGGGCAGGCAGGGGGGTTTGGCACAGGCCTCTGTTGCCTGGTCTCAATTTACTTGTGAGGAGCCTCCTCATAGCCGGGTGAGAGCCGTGCACGCTTTCCTGAGAGCCTGCTAAGTGTTTATGGAATGATTTGTGAGGAGAAGTTTCTTTGGAAGCAGCTTGGGGAAGGTATGTTATTAAGAGCTCTCTCTCCAAGTTTCCTTGGCCCACTTCCCCCCAGGCCCCTGGGGTCTGGGCAGCCCATGGTCATAGCAGCTGTTTGCTATTTTGTAGGCCATGGGGCCAGGGCGTGTACTGGGGCTGAGGGAAGACAGGGAAGTGGGGCAATTTCCTTCTCCCTAAGGTGGCGTCACGCAGCAAAGGAAAGCCAGAGCCAGAGTCAGGAGCCTGCCTCTGAGGGAGGTGCCTTGGGCCCAGGAAAATGTGGAGTCTGTCACAGGGATGGAAGAAGAGGGAGGTCACAGGGCCAGAGGCAGAAAGGGGTCGTGGATGATGGGACTGAAGATGGCCATTAGCCATCTAATAATATGGAAATCATTAGGGAGTTATATGGATGAGCCAAAAGTCTGGGAAGGGGCCAATGATCCAATGACGAATTTGCCTTCTCAATCAGACCGAGGGCTCCCTGGAGTTAGGAACTGTCTGGCTTATCTTGATCTCCCCAACATCCTGGGACATCAGGGCTGGCCCAGAGCAGGCGCTCAGCTTGGTGAGTGGTGGCCCCTCACCTAACCAACCATCCCATCCAACCAGACAAGGGCCCATTAAGGGCACTCGGCTGGAAAAGTTCACTGTGCCTCCTGGTTGGAGAAGCCCAGGGATATATACTAATTGTCCTATCAGCAGAAATATACCTAACCTGGTCTCAACAGAACAGCCTCTTTACCTCAGAAGGTGGCAGCTGGCTATACAGATCCACTAGAAAGGACCAGAGATTGGCTACTTCTGATTCTGAGGCCCCTGCCAGGGCATGTGAGCCCATCATGAGTTTTGTCCCGATTTATCTGCACAACAGTCTTCAGGGTTTAGGTTTTATACTTTCCCTGATTGTATAGCTGAGAAAAACTGAAGCTCCGAGTGTATGGTCACTCTGCTGAGGTCACACAGTGAGTACCTGCCCAGGTAGGGATCGCAGTGAAGTGTTCAAGACCAAACTATACCAGCCGAAGATGCTCACCTCTATCATCCTACTTGGAACACTGCACTGTCATTTTCTGTGATGACTCTCTCTATGTCTGTCTCCCTACTTACCTGGGAGCTCCCTGAGGATGGGGGTCAGGTTGTCTTCATCCCATATCCTTAGGTCTCAGTACTGGGTCTGACACAGAGGAGATGGATGGACGGTTGGATGGATGAATGGATAGATGAATGGATGAATAAATGGATAGATAAACTCTAGGTCAGAATTTGGAAGATCGAATCCCAAGTGAAAGAAAGCACATGAGCAAATTAACAAAGCTCCTGAAGTGGCAGGGGCCTTAGAGAGTGGCCTGTCTGGCATGAGGCAGTAGATCGCAACAGATGCCAAATACCAGAAAAGAGTCTGTTTCGAAATCTGTGGGAGTGATTTTTGGATGTCACAATGATTGGAGATCTCCACTGGCATTTTGTGAGTGGGGACATATGAAAATCTGGTGGGACATTTGGGTGGATGAAAAGCTTGTTTTAATTGCCTGTGCCTCAAACCTAACTCTGTTTTATATATAAGCACAACGATTGTTTTTGTTTTTGTATGATTCTAATATACCCTAAAATTTCCAGGAATACAACTACCTTGTGGGTAGTTGTAAAGGAAAGACTGTGCTTTGTTCAGAGCATTATTAAGACTGGCTTACCATTTCAGAAAAGTCATCATGGATGACAGCACTTCTCATGATGTTTGAGTGACATGGCCCAGTCCGTATGCACAGCAGTGGCGATCACAGTGGGTCTCCACAGAGATCCTCTATTACATCTTCTTAGGGTAGCCGACCCTGGGCATGAAAATAGCAAAATGTGTCTTTTTTATTACAAATCATTATTTATTTATTTTATTGCAATTCTATTCAGTGATGTGCTGGAGCCAAGTCACTTAAGAGCAGATTATGTGTGTTTCCTCCCAAACTTTGCATTCAGTGTTGTCACTTTGGTAGTTTAAAATAAGCTCCGGTGGAAGTATTTATACCACAAAATTGTCAAAACATAGAAATCAAATTTCTTTTTTTTCTTCAGGAATTTGATTGTTAAACATTTACCAGCTCACCACTGGTTACACCGGCTTTTCCATTGTGTGTGAGGAATGCTGTATTATCTATGAAGACCATTTCAGTGTAATAAAGAGGTCATGGGCCCTGTACAGAGAACCACAAGTGGAGGAAAATGAGCCTACAGATGGTTATAGGTGAAGACCTCCTGCCCATGGCAGGTGAGAAGTGGTCTCCTGTTTGTTACTGAAGGAGCCACAGAGCTTTGAATCCTTGTGAGGAGGCCTGCGAGGGAGTAGTGAAGCAACCACAGAAGCTTCTGCTCTCCGCTCTTCCTCTGGGGAAGCAGGAGCCAGACCAGAGGCAGCCCCTGCTTTCTCCCTCTAAAGACTAGCAATTTTGCATGACAGACACTGAGGCTGCTATGTTGTGGTAGGCTATTTTGTTCCTTGCAGTTTTGACAGATAAAACTGGTCAGAAAAGAAGAGGCCAGGTAGGTGGCTTAGGCAGTGACCAGCCCTTTGACTTGCCCTGCTGGGAATTTTGGCCCTCCATCAGGTATTCCCTGCTGTCAGCCTAACTCTCCCCATCCTGTTGCACTCCAGCCCACTCAGGGGCTCAACATTTACCTAATATTAACAATGTCCAGGTTTTGAGCTTCTCCTGTATGCAAGCATTATGCTAAGTGTAGCTCATGAATTACTTCCTGGTATTCTGCCCCATCCACCTTCTGTTGGGGGTCATCTTATTTTCCCCATTTTTTCAATAAGAAGACAAGCTCAGAGAGCTTGCCCAAGTCACCCAGCCAGCAAGAGGTAGAGCCAGGACCACAAGCCGGGCTGTCTGACTCTCAGCCAGGCTCTTAACCCCACACTCAAACACTTTCAAAGGGAAGATAGTATCTGTTCAACTCCTCCCTTTGATGAAGTCCAATGTGTAGGTCAGAGCTGGAAGGGACCAGAGAAATGACCTAATCCTATGATTCTCAACAGTTCATAAATCCACCCCACCCCCCGACATACACCAGCTTCACTATCAAAGAACCTGTTTCTACCCCAAGTAAAGCAGAGGCCCTCTTTTCTCTAAGAAGGGATGTTTCTGCTGGTCTGTTTATTATGTAGGTAGGATTGGGCTGAATAATGGTGATTTCAGCAGTGTCACCAAGAGCCAAAGTTATTGCTATGGCTTTAAAACACAAACAGAAAAAGAATCTATTAGTCACTGAGGAGCATAATAAGCCTGGTGAGTAATCAGCCTGCCAGCTGTGGTACCTGCAAACCACAAGGATGATAAATGAAATACCAGAGCCAAATTCTTGGACAATTAGGGATGGGTGTGGGGCTTGTGGGCAGGGAGGTCATGGGCCTTATTCTGGAAATGCCACTTCCTAACAGTGTAATTGAGGACCCCTGTTCAATTTCAACTTCCCAGTTCACAGATGGGGAAACCGAGGCCTAGAAAAAAGAAATGATTTGTGCAAGGTTACCCACCGAGTTCAGGGCTGAGTCAGGGCTGGAAGCCAGTTCCTGCTAGCTGTCCACAATCTGGGAGGACAGCAAATGCTTGTGAGCCATGGTTGGGGTCACATGGGGTGTTCTCCAACCCTCTCTGCCCTGCTTTCCTCCTCCTTCTGACATTCTCTGGCTGACTTCAGATCTCCTTCACCCTCCCCCTTTTGCAGATAAGGCTGCCAAGGTTTCCAGAGGGACTTAGGGATAGGGTGTGGCTTCCAGAATGTCCAGACTTGGGGACGGGCTGGAGAGAGACCAGTACTCATGTCTTCTTTCCCTGTCCCCAGGCCTGTCTACTTGCAGCTGTGTGGGTAGATCTGGACACTCTGGAATTTGCCAAATGGGCAGAGAAAGCAAAATTTTCCCCAAAATCCAATCAGGAAGGGCCTCTTTGGAAGTAATAAAGACTGGAAAGTATGTAGCCAGAGCTTTGACTTTTGAGTGCTCCAAATACTAGCCACCAGTGTGAGCCATTCACTTCCCTTGCACAGGCCTCAAATTTACTTTTCTGTAAAATGGGCTTAGGGCTGCTCATCTGTTCAGCAAAACTTTACTGAGCACCCAGTCATCAAAGGCAACACTTCAGTGCTTACCAAGGTACTGAGCTAATCGCTCTCTATGCATTCTTGCATTTCATTCTCGTGAAGACCTTCAAGCTAGGTTTTATATTTCCTAGTTTAATAACAAGGTAACTGGAGCTCAGAGTTTTAAGGACTTATCCGGGATCCCACAACAGATCCAGGATCCATACCCAGAGGCTGATGGAAACAGCCGGTCCCATACTCTGAAGGTACTTGAAGCTGGAGCATGGTGACAGCTGGAGCAGGAGTCTTAGGTCCAGCTATGGCAGATCAAGGGAACTCTTAGAGAGGATGCTGCTCACTGGACACAGAACCAAGTCCTGGTGCCGGGACACTCTGAGTCAGGGGGCAGTGCATCCTTCATCAGGACATCACTGGTTTGCTGCTGGTCTTTCAGCTGCTGGGGGTGGGCGCATTTGAGAGCTAGAGAGGTATAGGTCTTTCCCAGTGCCTAGCCCTTTGGCTCGCTCCCTGAGTATCAAATGTGTATGCAGAGGGGGAGCTGAGTTCTAAGAATGACAACAGTTATAAGGCCAACAGGAAACAAGCCAGGTATTTTACAGACATTTGCTAATTTGATCCCCCAACAGCTCTGTGAAATGGGAATTATTAGCCTAATTTTATAGGTGAAGTAACTAGTTCAAAGTCATCCAGGACAATGATTTTGGGTCTGTTTGCCCATAGCCCATGGCTTTTCCGTGTCCCTAGCACCAGTCTATATTTGTTGCATGACACCGCACGAGTCACTACACCTTCTTGGGCCTTGGTTTCCATAAAATGAGAAAATTCATTCCTGCCCTTGTTAAAAAGTGTTGAAAGATTTCAATGAGATCATGGATGGAAATGTGTTTTGAAGTTCTGCTTGTGACTGCTATTTTGCTATTATCATGACTTCACAGGGATTTGTGACTCTGTAGCCTAAAAGTATCATCTCCTCCAGCCTGCCCCATACCTAAAATCCCACCCTTAGAGATGCTTTTTCCCAGGCTCTGATTTTGTCTCTGGTAGGTCTCCTAGAAGAGCAGTTTGGTTGGAGCAGAACTGTCCACCATCATCAGACACTAGGACCTTTATAACGTTGTTATATGGTTGGGTCAAGTTCAGTCATTTCTAGGAAGGCAGATGGTCTGGGACAGATGAGCAGTTACTCTAGACCTTGGTGAGGTCCCATCTGATAAACTCATCCCCATCTTATTGTAGGAAAATATACTACTTCCCATGAAAGGCAGAAGTGACCAAAGAGAACTTCTGTGGCCACACTGCTTTGGGCCCCAACAAGTCTGGTGACCCAGGTCTGGGAGTCAGAGAGATGAGATCTGGGAGGCCCGGCTGCCTGGAATCTAGACAGATAGGAGGCATTTGGAAAAGACCGAGAGCCCCATTGGGTAGGCAGAAGCTGCCCAGAGAGGGTGTGGCCAGAATAGAGATAAGAAGCCCATGTGAGTCAATGCAGAATGAACAGACAGAATCAGGTTAGAGGCAGAATATAGGTGGCAAGATGTCTTGATCATTAGATGCAGGATTTAAATTTATAGACGTAACTGAGTATTCAAGACAATGTCAAAACTAGCAGCGAGCTTCTGGGCCAGGGCAATGTTCTCTGGGGTGTAAGACTAGGGTATCCTTTCCGGTGGGTACACACTGAAGCTGACATGAGCCTCAGCATATGCCATGTTTGGTCGAAACAATACTTATTTGAAAGGTTTGGGTCTCTGGACCCAAACAAACAAACAAACCCAGACCAGTAGAAATAAGACCAGTCACTAGAATAGTGTGCAGCTGACAGGTTTTTGTTTTGGGTGAAAGTTTAGGTTCAGATGGGTCCCATATAAGATGTTTAGATGCCTGACCTGTGGGACAATCTATGGTAAATGGGTCTCAGGGGAATATGTGCCCTTGGTTTGGCCACCAGCCCTTAAGGATACGGAAAGACTAAAAATTTGTAAAGCTGGATTAAGGCCTGGGGCAAGATAGAGACTCATTTAGGATTTATTTGCTGGATTGGAATTTTGAAAGGAGTTGTTTGAGGAGATCGTTATGTCTCTCAATTAAATATGGCTGTCTAGGACTCGTTAGGGACATGAAAGTTCTCTTGAATGTCTCTTCTAAGAGTCAAGCATTGTGTATTTTGAGAAGTGAAATGTGTGGCTTGGTTACTCCCAGTAATATCTGTAACTCTGAAAGGAATAAGGAGTGTCCTGACAGGGCCTATTATTGTGGCCTTGTATATGTGTAGACATGTGTGATTTTGATTTTATATTGTGGTTATATGTGAGGCAAGAGATTCTCAGAGTTCTTTATCTTGAAGTGGACAATTTCTAGGTAATGGCATGAGAGTTTATAATAAATGTGAAGATAGAACCATTTATTTGTTGGCCAGAGCATCCAGGGCTAAGACCACTGACTGCCTGAAGTTCGGCCAGGTATTGTTTCTTGGGGGCTGTGGTTCATTAAGGACATTCAAGGTGAGGGTGGGAAACTGCAGCACTCACTGAGTTCTGTCATGTATGCTAGCTAGCAGTGCCATTCTCCTACCGCTGTTCACTCAGTTCGTCCCAAGGGGCTTTCCAGGTAACCAAGGGTCTGGGGAATGGTGATCTCCTTCAGCACCATGTCATCTGGCAAAGAACTGAGGATGGAGGAAGCCACCCCTCCCTGCAAGTGGAACGTGCCAGAGGGTCCAGGTTTGGCTCCATCCTCCTCTAAGGAAACTTTGGTAGCTGTGTTGAGTTTCTAGGGTAGTTTTCATAACCCAAAGCATAATGGGCACTGGGCGTGGAGGCTCAGGATCTGTGAGAATCTCTATTTCCAGGAGAGCCCAGGAGGTAGTCAGGCTGGGTGGAGGGAAGAACCTGGCAACAAGGGTGAGAGCAGGAGGGACAGGCAAGTGTCCAGAGTGGGGTCACCAAGGTGGGGAAGTGCGAGAGCAGCAAGGTAGCAAGGGCAAAGGGCTGGCCAGTAGAAACTGCTGCCTGCCCCTCAATTTGTTCCAGGATCTGGTTTCTGTATAGTCCCCTGGGGAGGCCAGGGCAGACCAGCCTTTGGGAAGAGCTCTGTAGAATGAGGTGGCCATGTCATGTGCACAGGCTTGCTTTAAGGCCTTTGACCCAGCTTGCACCAGCAGCACGGTGACCTCTGCACAAAGGCAGAACTCTCTGATTTCATCCCACATGGATGGGAGTGTGGGAATGTGTGCCCAGTGCCACATTGCGGGAAAAACATTGTATGTTAGGTGATGAGCCCCAACACACTACAAATCTCAAGAATGGTGCAAAACAATTCTTTATTTCTTCCAAATAAATCTAACATTCTTATTCTAGAGAATTCTAATTCTAAAATTCTTTGCCCCTCTCCCCCTGCCCTGAGTCATCTATCAGTGCAGACAGAGTGCCCCTCAGAGTGAACATCAACATCCGCCCCTCTCTTTTCTCTCTCTCCCCATTGCCCTCTCCATTATTATTTTTCATTAATTTTTTTTATTTTAAAATACCTATAGATTCACAGGAAGTTGATCTATAGGTTTATTCCATTCCTATCAAAATTCCAGCAAGGTTTTTTAAATTTTTTGTTTGTTTTTGTTTGTTTGTTTGTTTGTTTGTTTGTTTGTAGGTATAGACAGGATTATATTTATAGGAAAAGACAGAGAAACTTGAATGAAATAATTTTGGAAAAAATTATAAAGTGGGAGGAATCACCTACCCGATTTTAAGACTTTTATGTAGCTTTAGTAATTAAGACTAAGTGTTATTGACAGAAAGATGGACGTATAGATCAATGGAACTGAATGGAGTCCACAAAAAGACCTTCACAAATATGGCCCCTTGACTCTTAAAACAAACAAACAAAAACCCTTTTTATTTTGAAATAATTGTAGCTTTACAAAAAGTTGCAAAGATAGTACAGAAAAGTCCTGTACCCTTCTCTCAATTTCCACTGATGGTCACATCCTAGGTCATTAGCATATGATATCAAAACCAGGACCTTGACATTGATATAATGCATGTGTGTAGTTTTGTGTCATTTTATCACATGTGGAAAATCGTGTAACTCCAACCAAAATCGAGATACAGAACTGTTCCATCGCCACAGAGATCTCCCTCATGCTGCCCCTTGTAGTCACACCAACCCTCCCCACACAGCATTTGCAGTAGCTGCCTCACTGTTCTCTTTTCATGATCTCCTCACAGTCTCCACCCCTCTGGATGCCTGACTGCCCCTCCTGGTCCCACCAGTGATACTAGATTCCTTCTACCCACCCAGCCTGACCACAACCCCTAGTAACCACTAGTCTATTCTCTATTACTGTCATTTTATCACTTCAAGAAAGTTATATAAAAGGAATCAAACACTATGTGACCTTTTGAGATTGGCTTTTTTCACTCGTTGTGGTGTCCTCGAGAGCTGTCCAGGTTGCCGCCTGCATCACCAGGCCCCCCTCGTTGCTGAGTGGTGTTCTACGGCCCTTTCTGTGCTTCACTTCTTTTCTTCTCCCCGACTTCTTTTCCTTCCTTCTAAGCCAGTTATTCCCACCTGTTTCCCTGTCATCCAAGCTGCGAGTGAAGAGGAAAAGGGGTTCGTGCCCTCAGGCCTGCAGGAACCTGCTGGGGATGAGGGCAACTGTGTCTTTCTTGTTCATCTTCAGAGTGAAGCATGCACAAGCCATGCACACCATCTTGTGGCTCTCTTGATGGCTTCCTGTGGTTCAATTCCACATCGTTCGTTGCTATATGGAACTTCTGGTCTTTTCACCCTTTTACCAACAACCCATTTTTGGGACTGTTTGTCATCATGGCCTGGTGTGGCCGAGGCCTCGGTGCCAAGGGTATAAATACTTCACTGAGGGCTCACATTGGGAAACCTGGGTCCCCCCCCACCCCGAGGCAGCCTGTTCCTGGGCCTGCTGGGTAGGAGACAAGGAGGCACAGGTGGGGGTCCTGTAGTCAAAGGAAAGGCCTGTGCACTGGGATTCGGGCAAGGGTGCCGAGGGGAAATAGATTTCAGGGGGATGCTCACTGTTTTGCCAGGACTGCCTGTGCCAGGATCTACTGGTGGGGGTGGCCTGGGATATCTCCATAGTTCTGTGATGATGTGCTGGGTGGTTGTGAGCAATCCTGCTCTCTAGGCCTCGCCTCCTCAGGAGATCTAGTGATCTCCCTCCACCAATAAAAACCCTCTCTGCTTCCCTACTGTCCTCAGAGCGGAGTTCAAAATCTTCATCATAGCAGTGAAAGCCCTGTGTAAACTGACCCCTGATGACTGCAACTCCAGCTCTTGCCACTTCCTGCCTTTTCCTTTTAGGATTCAGCCACATGGAACCAGCTGTCACTTCCCAGACTCTCTGGTGCCCTTTCCTCACTGATCTGCTGCCCTCAACTCCTGGTGCAGAAATCACCTCCTCCCGGAATCCCTTCCTGACTGCCTTCACATCCCCTGCTCCTGTTCACATCCAAACATCTCATTGTTCCTGTCTGCTGTGTGTCCTTGCACTTGGCTAGCCACTCCTGACATGGTACATGGGACCAGAGAAAAGTGACACAGGGCCCCTGTGTTCAACACAATGCCAGACTCTCGTCGAAGGAGATGGAGCACTGGCCACCTCCAGCCTGGAAGGATGATGCTGCTCTTTCCTCCTCCCCACTCCTCCCCCGCTTCTCCCTCTCTCATTCTTCTCCTCCTCCCCTGGCTCCATGGACTGCCCTGCCTCAGGCGAGTGAACTCATACTCTGATGTGGCTTGGCCAAACCCAGATCTTTCCTTTGAATACAATGAAAACCAAACAACACATTGCTCCTCATTGTTAGAAAAGTCAGTAGGATGGAAAAGCTACCTCTTTACACTGCTTCCCCACCACTCGGTACCACCCAGCTGGATTTTCCTATTCCTCAGAGCCCAAGTTCTCAAGGGAACATGGAATTCTAGGATCTTGGAATCACAAGATCATGGAATCTTAGACTAATGTAATGCTGGAATCCTATAATCATTAAATCATAGAAAGCCACAATAATAATGTCTTAGTATTTTTATGTTAAGACCAGAGATTCCTTTTACAATATGAAATCTTTGCATATGTACTCTTAGAATCCCCAGCACGTGGGTACCAAGAACATCAGGATGGGCTCCAAGAGTCCACTATTTGCAGTCCCTATATGCTATGGACTAAATGTTTGTGTCTCTCTAATGTATCTGATCTCCTATGTGACAGTATTTGGAGGTGAGGCCATTAAGAGATATTTAGATCATGAGGATAAAGGCCTCATGAATGGAATTAACGCCCTTATAAAAAGAGACACAAGAAATATGATCTTTTTCTCTGCCGTGTGAGGACATAGCAAGATGATGTCCATCTGTGAACCAGGAAGATTGGCCTCACAGGACAGCAGGTTGGCCAGCACCTTGATCTTGGACTTCTCAGCCTTCGGAACTGTAAGAAATAAATGTTTGTCATTTAAGCCACCCAGTCTTTGGTATTTTGTTATAGCAGCCCGAGCTAATTAAGATACCACAAGAACCCCAGGGGCATATAGCAAGTAAGAAGTCGGGAAGACCATGGTCATCCCAGCTGGGGCTCCTGCCCTATAAAAAACCTGAATGAATGTTCTCAACCTCTGTGATCCTGGACAAGGCACTCAACCTCTCTGACCTTCAGTTTCATCACAGCAAAGCATAAGAATTTTAGTTGATCAATAAACTGGTGCCCTGTGTCTTATCAGTATTCTAAGCTTTCTCCTGATTGAGGCATTCAGGGATTTGAACAGTGTCAGGCTCTCTGGAAAGCTCTGGTGACCTGACAGGATTCAGAGGCTGGGGCGGGAAGTCCAGGTGCCTAGGGACAAAACTGGGCAGAGGCCACAAGCCACGCTGAGGACATTGATCTCAGGCCAACAAGGGAAGGGGACAGATAACATTTCTAGTTAAGCCTTTCCTGGCTGTCCACCTCTGCTCCACCAGCCGCCCCCTGACAATAAATCTGTGGTGTTCACATGACTGCCTGAGCCTCAGTTTCCTCATCTGTAGAGTACAGAGAGTAACATTCTTGATTCACTGCCCAGCCTACCTGCTTCTAGGTATGTCTTTGCTCTTTGAGGTTCTTTACTCATCTAGGACTTAGTCTCCAGGTCTGAGGTTTCTTGAGGGCATGGTTAAAATGTATTCACTTTTTAACCAAAGCACAGTGTGGGCCAGAGGTATTGATACATATTAAAGACAAAGGATATTAATCAAAGGATATTAATCCACTATGCTTTGAAGAGATCATGGTGGTCACCTGGTCCATCTGTCAGTGTGCCTTCTCACAGGTGAATTATTTATCCTGTTATTTTAGTTATCTCTCAGAGAGGTGTGTCTTCTTCTAAGTCGCATAGTAAGGAATTGATCAATAGGTGTCTCTGACCCCAGCTATTCTGTCTCCCTAAGGCTGTTCTTTTCTTTCTTTTCTTTTTTCTTTTCTTTTCTTTTTTCTTTTCTTTCTTTCTTTCTCTCTCTCTTTTTCTCTTTTTTCTTTCTTTTTTCCTTCCTTCTTTTCTTTCTTTATTTTCTCTTTCTTTCTTCTTTCTTTCTTTCTTTTCTTTCTTTCTCTCTTTCTTTTTTCTTTCTCTCTCTCTCTTTCTTTCCTTCCTTCCTTCCTTCCTTCCTTCCTTCCTTCCTTCCTTCCTTCCTTCCTTCCTTCCTTCCTTCCTTCCTTCCTTCCTCCATAGAGTGGCAATTCAGCTTCACAGTCTGACTTATTTACTATTTAGGAGAGGGGGTTGAGGCTTGGGGGGCCTTCTTTCAGGACTTCAAAGTATACTGAACCTCCAATCCCCTTGGTGGGAGGTCTGGAGGAGCCTGCCCTGTCAGCATTCAACAAAGTCAAGCCCCCCCTAGAGGGGTAGGAATTGCCGGGGACAGTGGGAGGTTGAGGCTGGGTTGGGATCAAATTGCCTTAAATGGAAACAAACTCCAACCCCAAACCAAACCCAAACAGAGATTCCAGGAGGAACTGGGTGTCCCAAACATCTCCAGGCTAGGCTGGGACAGGGAGGGGTCAAACAATGAACTCAGAGCTCCACACTCCCCAATGGGGATTAAGGTTCCCAGGCCTGTGATGAACGGCTCTCCCCTGGAGATCCAGGCAGATGGAATTTCTATCCTCTGAGCCAGCAGCCAACAGTGGTGATTGCAGCTCCAGGCCTGTGTTTATGTCTGTCAGACAAACATCCACACAGAGCTTGCTATCTCCCAACAGCCACCAGAGAATGAGGCTGGTGAGGAGACTACACCAGCACAATGCTTCTGGATTAGCAACGTGAATGCCATGGGCACATTAAACTGATGGTAGCTGGCCTTATTAGGGCCCTCATCATCAACTAGGTATAGGTAATGCCCAGGAACCCTTGGCCAGCAGTGCACACGAATGTGAGCACAGTGCAACTCTGTGCTCACATTTGGATGTGCTTCTGAGGCTTCCACGGGAAATAGCAGCTGAAGGTAAACTAGAACTTGACACTCATGAAAGGGCAAGGAACACTTCAAGTTGATCTTCACCAAGGGAGCAGAGCCTTTATTTAAAGTTTGTGGGACCCTAGTGGAGGAGATAAAAATGGAGAGAACTGGCAGTGCTGAGAGCCTGTTGTCTATTGGACTTTAGGCCAGCCCCTTAAAATTCATCCTCTCATTTAGTCTTGGCCACTGCCCTGAGAAGGAAGCTGATCAGTGCCCCCATTTGTCAGAAGAGGAAATAGAGGTTCAGAGAGGTGATCAGAAAGGCAAGGGGCACAGGGGTGAGTTGGGAGAGTAGGAGGCAACCACCCAAGGGTGGGTGGTTGAGGGATCATCACTATGCTAAGCAACCAAGCCTGCTACTCTCTGCTCTTTCCCCCTTCATTGCCAGCGTGGAATGCCAGCCCTGGAGACGCCTAAGCTGTGGGCCTAGATGCCCTTGTGGTTGGGCTTTGAAACTTCAGTTGCTTTTTCTTTAGCCTACTTTGTGGGCCTCCGTGCCTAAGTTTTTTTTGTTTTGTTTTAATGTATTATGTACACTCCCTTCATACCATTGTGAACTTATTTTCCTTTAATTTGATTAATCTTTGATTTTTGCTGGTACGCAGATGCCTTCTGGGGTGAGCTCAGCCCTCCTGAGAACGCCTCTCTGTAACACTGAGGGCAGGGCACTGGCGGCCTGTTTACTCACCGGAATCCTGATTCCTGATTGGATCAGCATGGACACCTGACCCAGGCGGCCCAATCACATGTTCCCTTGCTGAATTAAGGATTCAAGCTTGGAGTCAGCCCTGGCCCTCCGTCAGTCTCCAGGTGTGGCCGATATTGAGGGACAGAAGGAGGGAGGGCTAAGGGCGTCTGTCCGGCCTCAGGAGTCCAGGAAGCCAGCTGCAGAGAGAGGCAGTGACAAGAAACACCCTGACTCAGTACCCTCAGCTCCTGGCTGCTCAAGACACCGAGGTTGGCTCCCACTCCTGCCAGAGGTTCTAGGGACACTGGATCTTAAAGTAAATAACCCTTTTGACCCGAGATTGCCTGAGAGACTTAACAGAACAGCTGATTTATTGCAATTTAAAACTGGGGGAACCACTAAATACCACTGAGTCTCATTTCTGAATTCACTACAGTAGCACCCACCTTCGGCTTTTTGGGTGGTTTCTGAGGTCTCTCCTCTCCAGAGGGGCATAATTAGTTGTCCTCCCCACAGATTAACCCCTTGTCCTTCTGTTGGTGCCCCTCTCCATGTCCCCTATACTCGCATGCGAGTGCGCACACGCACACACATTCCTACTGCCCTAAGCCTATTACTTTGCCCTTCCACCCAGATGTACCCTCTTCTACCCCTATCTGATGCTCCCCACCCTTCCAGAGGGGTCCACTTCCCACTGCCATCCCCACCTCCTATCAACCTTGAAATTCTTGGTTTTACAGGATACTTGCCCTGGCAGGGTTAGGAAAGTAGACATTTCTTTTAATTCCACAAGCGTTTTTATGTCCTTATCTCTGGTGCATGGCCCCACCCCCAGGCATTCCTTCCATCCTTCCTCCCCAGGAATGTAACCACTTCCCTGTCCTGTGTTTCCAGTGAGCAGCCTCAGAGGACACTCTCTATCCAGGTCTGGAAGCACCTGTGGTGGTGGAAGCACCAGGTCTGGAAGCACCTGGGGTGGTGGAAGAGCTATAGGCTGGGAGGGAGGAGGTGGAAGGTCCAGTCCTCTACTGTGTCACCTTGGAGGAAGTCTCTGTCTGCTCTGGGCTTCCTTCCTGGCACAGATAGAAGTCAGTTCCATATGACTCTGCCTTTAAGGCTGCAGAGAGGAGGCTGAGGGCCTTCCAAAGATACTCCTTCATTCTTGTAATCCGTAGCAGTCAGGCTGACTGCTTAAAGCTGCCCATGGCCAGCTTACCTTGCCCTCTTTCCACCCCCTGGGCTTCTGCTTTTTGCTTAAGCTCTCCTAGAAGCTGATCTTCACTCATGCTCTGGCTTTGCTGCCCCCAGAGCAGCTGATTATGAGATCTTCACTCTCTGAGAGCTTCAAAGCCACCCCTTCTCTCCATCCCAGGGGCCACCCTGGCTTTGGCTTCTCATCCCCACTGTGGGCTGTAGTTTCACTGGTTCCTCTCCTCCCTTCCTGGTCACTGCCTCACCCTCCCCTGCTTCCCTGCAGCTTGCTATGTCCCCTAAACCTTATAATTGCCCACACTGCTTCTAACCACCAAGAGGGACACTATTCACTGAATGAGTCCTAGGATCCAGAGCCCTGCGGCTCCTGTATGACTGAAGGACTGAGGACGGAGTATTGGGGCCTGTTTTGGGTTGAATCATGCCCCCCCCCCCACGCAATATGCTGGGGTCTATAGATGTAATTAGTTAAGATGAGGTCATACGGGAGTAGTGTGGGCTCTAAATCCAGTGTGACTGGTATCCTTATAAGAAGAGAAGACACACGTGTGGCAACAAAGGTAGAGATTGGAGTGATGCAGCTACAAGTCTCGAAATGCCAAAGATTGCTGGCTGACACCAAAAGCTAGAAAGCAACAAAGAAGGTTCTTCTCCAGAAGCTTCAGAGACAGTATGGCCCTGCCAACACCTTGATTTTGGACTTCTAGCCTCCAGAACTGTGAGATAATAAATTGCTGTTCTTTTAAGCCACCCAGCTGTGGTCCTTTGTTATGGCAGCCCTAGAAAATATATGTGGAGCCTTCCAGCTGATTCTGCAGCCCAGTGCTTTTTGCAAAGGGTGGATTGGATTGTGTCTTTCTTCAGCTGCAGTCTCTGTAGCGCCCTTTTGCCCTGGTATTCACCACCCTTCAAAACTGGGCCACCGACTTCTCCGGTATCTCCCTCTCCCACTGTGGCCTGCCTCCTTTTTTCCATTTTGACTGCAGCACTGATAGCTGTGGTTTTCACCCTCCACATCTTTGTTCACATTGTGCCAGAAAACACACCTCTTCATCTGGTTCACTTGTACTCATTCTTTAAAACCTTTCTTGAACAATCATCTCTTCCAGGAATAATAGTAAACATTTATTAAGTCTCACTGTGCGCCAGGCACTGCTAAGTGCTTGCTCTGAATTACTTCATTTGATTCTCATGGCAGCTCCAGGAGGTATGTGTTCTCCTTCCCATTTTCCAGATGGGGGAAACCAAGGCCCACACAGGGCTCCATGAGCTTTCCATAGTCATGAGGGGCATTGGTGGGGTCAGAACCAGGCCTGTGGCAGAAACAGTGCTCTGCTGCTGCCCTGTGATGCTGCCACCCCTGCCTGGGGAGCCCTCCCCTCTCCCAGGAACATCTGCTCCTCTAGACCTCCAGCTGCTGCATGTTTCAGGCTAACAAATTATGTTGTAACAAGAGGTGAAATCGAATGTGGTCCAAATAGTGTTCCACAGCTATTTCATGCAAAATAATTCCAAGGCATCCGTCTTCCTCACCGTGTGGGGCTGGAACACGTGGAGCCAGGAAGGACAGAGGAGCCAGACCCCAACCTGGCTCTCAACAAATAAATAAAAGGCGCAAGGGACATGGTAGCCAATAGGCGGTTACAGTGTAAATCAAGGCTTTTATGAGGCAACCAGCCTGTCTGGGCCCAGACCTCCTGCCTGGGCTCGGAAAGAAAACACCAACGGATACCCTTGTGACCGAGCTGGAACCACTCACCAGTGTGCTCACCCAGGGTACCCCGCCCAGCCCTTGGCCTCACCTGGTAGTCCCGCTCACCCCCAGATTCACGAAGGGCCAGCTGCCAATATACGTACCCACCCACTGATTTTCTCACTCATTCATTCATTCACTCTGTACTTGGTGTGTAGTATAAGTACTCAATAAAACTTCCTTGAACGAATAAATTTACTCTTTCCTCTTTCTACTCTTTTCTCCACCTCCTTCCACACTGTTTCTGTACACTGAGTTACTTCAAGATGCAAAGCCCTGGCCAGGATGCCCCATTGGCTGAGCCTGGACCCCTGCCACACCTTTGATACAGGGAGGGGTAGGGTTGAGGGGAGAATAACTGACAGACCTGAGGTCTATCTTCTGCCAAGACTTGTTCAGGGAGGGGTCTCCCCAGACAAGAAGGGGGTTTGCAGGTGGGCAGCAAAATAGCATGTACTCCCTTGTCCCCTTAAAGTATTATACTGCCTACATCTCTGAGCAGGATTCCTACTATTTGTGCCTACAGTTCTAGGAGGATCCCCTTCTCCTAAGAGCTCAAGATTTGCTGATTAGCCCAGTGGTTCTGTTACATGAAGCCCACCACTACCTCACCCCTCTGGACCCTACATTTGGCAGTTAGTATGTGTTCAATGAATGGCAGTTATTGCTGCACCTGCACCGCCCCCCCCCGACTCCCATTTTCTATCACAAGAGTCCTCACAGCTGTTTTTCATTTATCCATTAATTTAAAAAATTTTGATTGTTTTAAAATATACAAAACATAAAAGTTACCATTTAGTACATTCACAGTGTTGTGCAACCATCACCACTAAGGTTAAAGTAGATGCCTCTCAGAGGACTCTTGGCTTCTTTCCTTGGTAGGTGAGAAGTGAGAGATGGTGCTGTAAGTTTAGAGCTCCGTCTTAGTCACCCAGTATTGATCAATGGGCTGAGAAGACCTCGAGTGATAGTGGGAGTTAGGTAGAGAAGGTGGCAGGGAGGGCGCCCAGGGTGTTCCCTGAACCTCTGTTGATTTTGGGTCCAAAGCAGTTCATACAGTTCTCCAGGGCTGGCCTGCAGGGTCTGATTATACACACTACACCCCGACCCTCCACTCATACCTCTAGTCCTTTGCAGACACTGTTTCTCTATCTGGGCTTTCTCTTCTCTCTCAGACCTCTCTAGGTCCCAGGGAAGTGGGAACCCCATTGTTTTAGGGCATGAAACTAGGCTGGGCCTCATCAGGAGCCCCAGAGAGCTGAGCTAGGGCAAGAACGCTTGACAGAGGGGAGAGGAAATAGAACAGGGTCCCCAGGCCATGTGGCTCTGGACCAGTCTGGGCCCCTTGCAGAGCTTCGGTTTCCCCTTCTGGCAATGGGGTTACATGCAAGGCATCCAGGGCCCTTCCAGCAATGAGTTTCCCTGACACGGTGTGAGAACAGGGCTGAAGCTGGGAGGACTGGGGGAGGCGAAACTAGAAACTTCCTAGTCGGAGTCTTTCACGTCCCTGTGTGCAAAGTTGGTCCTCAGCAACCAGAGGGATGTGGCCCCAGCTATGCAGACAAAGTCCCTTGGGACAGGACAGTGGGCTGGAAACCCCAGGGTCCCCAGGGGCATCTTGGGGGCTTTGGACCTTCCAGACTGAGGCCCTTTGTCAGGTCCAGTAGTGATTTCCCTTTCTGTTTTTAGAGCTGCAGAAAATACCCCAGACTTAGTGCTGGCCAGGTGAGCCTCCCTTGCTGCCCAGCCCGAGGATCAGGATTTCTGTGGCTCAAGAAGGCAGCGCCATGCTGGCTCTGTGCTATGGGCCTTGCAGGGCAAGGACTGGTCCACCTGATCTGAGAATTAGACAACCAGGCCTGCCCAATGGGCCATGTTGACCAGAAAGTAAGATAATAGAGTTGTTAAGAACAGACACTGTTCCTAGCACCAGCATTTGCTACTTGTGACTTGAAGCAGTGATTTAACCTCTTTGGGTTTCTGTTTCCACATCTGTAAACTGAGAATAAAACTCCTATACCTGTGGAGTTGTTGAGAGGTTTAAATGAGATGATGTGTGTATCGTGCTTAGCTGTGGACCTGGCGTGGTCTGTGCTCTCAGAATAGTGGCCATCACTGCAGCATCCAGACTGGGCCTCTGGAGTCTGGGGTGTGCAAAGGATGGGCAGCTGGGAGCAAGGGGGTGCTGGAGAGATATGCAAGAGAGGTAGGGTTCCCCTGAAGTCATGGGAGAAAACTCTCCTATTCACTTTGAGGGATCTCTTGCCTCACAAATTCCTTTCTGTTCCAGCTTCCCTACCTCACCCCTTCCTGTGGAGGTAGAGGATATCTGGTCCTGCTCACAGCAGCCACCGGGTGCCAAGGGACAGGGTGACAACCCCAAGCTCCAGGGGCAGATTCTAGCTCCATCACCTGCATACTGTGTGGTCTTGGCCTGTTTTGAAGGCTCAGTTTCCCACCCTATCAAATAGGGCTAATGTCATCTGTTTAATTCAGATGGGAATGAAATCAAATGAGGCAATGTAGGTGAAATGTGTGTGCACTAGTAAGGGATTCAGATCTGGCAGAGAAAACCCAGAGGACAGGCCTCAGATATTATCTCTGTAGATGAGGATATTGAGCCACAGAGATGAACAGGGAGATATCACCACCAGGAAGTGACAGAATGAGGCCTTCGCCAGACATTGAGCTCAGCCCCTAGCAGGCCTTCCTCACCCCTCACTTCTTCCTGGAGGAAATCACAAGTGTGGCCACCACCTCATTTGATGCATCACCTTTCAGATGGGGCATCTGGGAACTGCCTGTCCCAGAACTTGGGGTCAGCCCTGCCAGACCTCCCCTGTCTCAACCAAGCTGCATAGATCTGCCATGGGGCCACATGGTACCTGAATCATGTGAGGATTCCAGAATTAGCCAAGGGCTCTGTTATAGCCCCATCTCATAGATAGTGTCCTCAGCAAGGCCAGTGAACACTCATCTCCACTCCTTGCACAGAAGAAAATCAGATTGTGTTTTGAGAGAACAAAAGAGAGGCAGTCTTGGGCCCTGGTAGGTTACTGCCTTCTGGGCTCCTGAATTTGTTCCAGGGCCCCTTTTGCTCTCTTATGGCCCCAGGGCACCTGCAAGCCTCTATGATGCCTTTGTGAGAGTTAGAAAAAGGTGCTCTGTCTGGGCAGATGCATTCCCATGCCAGAATTTTACCACCTACTCACCCCCTTAGCCTGACACCCTTGTACAACTGGGCCCTCCCCAGCCCCTGCAGTATGCCTCTCTCAGCTGGGCCGCACTCTATCATTGGGGCTTCTTCAGAGTGGCAGGCAGGGGTACCCTTTCCTCAATCCCCTTTTCTTCCTCCAGTCTGGTTTCTTTTCATTTCCCCAGGTTATCCAAAGAAGTCTCAGCTTTCAGACCCTGCCATCCGGTCTGCTGCCAGGCTCTGTCAGAGAAGAGTGTAGCCCCTACCCTCCTTCCTCCAGTCTGGCCAGTGGGCCCCTCTGATCCTCCTTCTTTTAGCTGTGTCTGATAACCTCATGCCCTAGTTGGGTAGAAGATTTGAGTAACTGACCTTTAGAAGAATATAAAGCACAAAATGAAATGACTTGGGGATAGCTGGTGTTTATGTCTTCCTTCTTCCCTCTTCTGGAAACATCTACTTAGTCCATGAGAATACTCTTTTAGCCTTGAAATGGTGGGTACAGGACCTTGACCTGACCAATCAGAGCACCTGAGGCTACAGATAGAGCCAATGAAATAATTCCAGGACTTTGCTGGAAGTTTCCTGTTGAAGTTGCTGGTAAAATGTGAGTTTGGAGCTGCCAGGGGCCAGGGCGTGAAGTGACTCTTCTGAGAATCTTTGAAGCCAAAGCAAAGGAAAGCAGAGGTCAAGAGATCGATGACCTCTTTGAAGGTTCTGATCCAGTCATGCCTGAAGTCACTAAAATCATTGAAATTTTTAGTTAAAAAAAAAAAAAAAAGAAAGACCAGCCCAGAGGCCCTCCTGAGTCAGGATGCTCCAGGGGCCTGGGTGGGGAAAGGAGCATGTGCAAGTTCATGAATCTTCTAGACATCTCCAGCTTAACTCCTGGCTTATGGCTTCAGACTTTACCTCTGAAGGGCACCAGAGCTTTCTCTCCTCCCACTGATGAGACTCAGCAGCCCTCACTGCCCCATGGCCTCTTCTTTTTTGCAGGCCTCCATATTCTTGTTGGAGACAGCTGAGCTGACCATACATGCTGCCATGCAGACCTGGTCCTCTAACTTCCCACTGGAAATCCTTTCTTTGCTCCTCAACACCCAAAGAATGAAGTTGGAGCTTCTTTACCCAGCTCCCATAGCCCTCACAGCCCAGCCCTCTCTTTACCTCCAGCCTTACCCCAAGTCCCTCCTCTCTTCACCTCTCCAGACAGAATCTTGCCATTCTGAGATGACACCAAGTGACTTCAAGCCTTCAGGGCACTTGCCTCACAGTGATCTCTGCTCTGGAAATGAATGACAATCCTGTCCCATAGCTCAGATCCCAGCAGTTTTCACAGAAGGTTCACAACCGTTAGCTTATTTGAATCCCTCCAGTCCTGTGAGGGAGCCTGCAGGGCAGAGTTTTTATGTCTATGTCACTTACTTTGACATCTAGTAATGTACTCTCTTATAGATGCTGGATGAAGGTAAGATGGATACAATGGATAAATGAGTGAGTGAATGAATGGATATGATGGGAAGATGAGAGAGTGGATGGATGGGTATATGGGTAGATAGGTGAATGGATGAACGGCTCAATGGGTGGGCAGGGACTAGATCTGGACACAGGGCAAGAAAAAATGGAAATTTGATAGAATCTATATAGCCCAAGGGGTCCCCTGAAGGAAGTTCTTGTCTATGCAACTGAGTAGCCTGGGGTGGGAAGGGAGACAGCCAGTGATCTCTGGAGGACAAGACAGGGAGGAAAGACCTCCATGAAGAAGCAAGGCATGATGAGAGGCAGACAGCAGCTTACACAGGCCCCTGTTTTTGGTTAGTCTCCTGGCACTGACCAAGGATAATGAACTTAGAGTCTACCAGGAGTACCTAAGCCACCCCAGTCAAATACTGGGGGGGCCTTGCTCAGCTCCAGCTGCCCACATCCAGCTCTGGGGTTCCTTTCCCAGGAGTGCTTGGGTTATAAATGAAGAATGGGAGACTGCGGGGGAGGCCCTAACACCAGGCAGCCTACCCTGGATGGAAGTAAGGGTCTGAAATCCTCCATCATGTGGGCCTGGGACTTAGATTTCTCTGCCCTTCCAGCTCCCACAGAGGGGTGAGTCACAGCTTTGGGGGGACAAGGAAAGATAGTCTGAAAATCATTAACAAAGAACCCAGTCCAAGGGAGATGCAGACCAGAGGAGTGTGGTGCCTGCTGGAGAATGGGAGTGGGGAAGTAAAGAATGATTGAGAGCCAGAGGGCTGGGGGGTGGTCTTTCAATCATGGGCCGCTCCCCACCCATTCCCCACCACATGCTTCCCCAAGTCGGATATGAACTTGTGCCTGTCTGTATATCCACGCTTGCTTGCATGTCCATGTGTATCTGTTTGTGTCTGTGTGTCCAGGTGTATCCATGTGTGTCTGTGTGTGTAATCAATCATATCTGCTCATAGGGTTGTTGTTGTAAGGCTTAAACAAGTTAACACCTGTAAAAGGCTTGGTGCAGTGCCTGGCACTTACTAAGTTCTCTACAAATATTAACAGCTATTATGAAGGAAGAGTGTAATGGTTAGGAGCTGACTCTGGAGTCAGGCTGCCTGGGTGTCTATCTAAGTGTCAGCTGTGATCAACACGGCGGGTTGCTGCAAGTCCGGGTACATCCGTGTTGGGTCCTTGGTGGTAACATTTCTGTGTTCTCCATCAGCTCCCTCTCCCTCTCCTCTCAGTAGCAAGATTTTGCTCCTCAAGGTACTCCACTTTCCTCAGACAGGACTCTCTTTGTTTCACAGGGAATGTGCCCTAACTTCCTGTTGCCCAAAGTCACTTACATCTGTTCCCATTCTTGTTCCCCATGGCCTGTCCCATGGAGACTTCCTGAATCCCATTGCTAGGCTCCCACAGCCCACTCTTCCCTCCTGCAGGCTCCTTTTTCACCCAACACTCCCTCCTTTGTGCTCACCCCTTGCATTCCTTTGGAAACACGTTTAAGCTATACCCCTGCCCCACCTCTACCTGCTCCAGCCCCTTTCCCTCAGCAGGCCTCCTGTCCCCACTTCCCCCTGAACCTCAGGCTTCATGTGTTTCAGGGACCCCAGGACTGAGGTAAGACTCCTGGGACAAAGCCACATGCTTTATTCTCCTTATTCCAATATTTTTCCTTTCTGGAAAAAAAGGACCCTTGGGAGGAAGCAGGAGCAGTTGTTAGTCAAGAAGGAGGCCTTGTAGGGTAGGCTTACCTTAGCAGGACTTTCCTGATGATGGAAAAGGGCTCATGCCAGAATTTTTTGGTTGTTTTCTGTTTTGACCTCTAAGACATTGTTCTCTCACTGCAAGCTTGGATAACACATGGGAAACAGGAGGGGCTCCCCCAACTCAGATGGGCCATTGGAGCTCTAGGACCAGAAGGGATCCTGGAGTTGTGGGGTCAGGGTTCCAGACTGCCTTTAGGGGACAACTTTGGGCTAGGCTTTCTTCCTTTTTAAGAGACTCAGTTTCCCCTTCAGAGCAAGGAGAGCTTTGGACAACCTGAGCCCCAAAGGCCCTTTCAGCCCTAACATTCCAGAGCCCCAGGGGAGGGGAGGTAGGTGGGGAGCATTTCCACATTCCAGGCTATTCTCTGCCATCTGCTTGTTGTGTGGCTTTGGATGACTCTCAGCCTTTGTGTCCTCAGTTTCCCTATCTGAACAATAAGTGAACTGGCCTACATGGGTCCTCTCCATTGTTTTGAATGTCTCCTGGGTTGGGAATCTTGACCTCTTTCCCTGAGAAAAGAGTTGGGGGCAAGAGTGAGAGGTGGGAAATGAGAAGGGGAGCGGGCAGAGAGGGCAGGACTTCAGGCCTGGAGATTGGGCCCAGGATATGGTCTCCCGCAAGGCCACTTCAGAGACAGCAATGCCCCCTCCCCCCATGTAGCACGCAGGGCCCCATTTATACCGTTGTCACAGAATCCTTGTGAGCTGGCTGGCCATGGGAACTTTCTATGGGCAGGAGGACCAAGGCTCCAGGGCAGAAAGGGATCTGCCCAGATTTACACCGCTGGTCAGTGGTTAAGGTGGAACTCCAGGGTGGAGGGGCCTATGGGGCTCCATGGCTTCTCAGCCTCTGTCACTGACCACAGAAGCCCATCCTCCACAGGATGGTCATTGAATCTCACCCCTTCATGGTGCAGAAAAGGAAACTCAGGCCCAGAACAGTGCAGGGATGTGTGTTCTCCCCACTGACTTTAATCGCAGTAGCTGCATTAGTCCACAAAGCCCAAACACCTCTGCTAGCAGCCTTGCTTGCTGCTTAAAACCCACTATCAGATCCCCCACATTTGGGCAAAGCGTGTGTCCTGAGGCCCGTGTGTTGAGAGGGGCAGAAAGACAAGAATTACAGGCATGTGGTGTCTTCAGTCTCCCAAAACAGCAAGAAGGAGGGAGCCCAGGGATCAGTGAAGGGCAAGGGGTCCAGAAGGGGTGAAGCACTCACCTGGGTCCCAGTCAGACAGCCAACCCAGGCTCTGTTTCCCCAACCCAAGTAGCCCCTTCCTTCTGCCCCTGCCCCCAGCCCCCTGGAAGGTCTTAGAAGGAGGCAGACCTGCAGTAACAAGCCCGGTCCCTCTGGTTGGGACAGTGGGTGGGGGCTGGGAACGTTTCCCCACCCCCTAAACCCAGACCACACTTCCAGAGGGTGCTACAGGCCTCAGCGGATTAATGGTGCGGAGGCCACTCATTTCCTCTGACCGGGAGAGAAGCTGCACCACACAGCCCCCCATTGTTGGCCACCCTTATCTCAGGAAGTTCCGCAGGCCCCATCCGGAGGAGGTAGCTCGGCCCCCACACCCCCAGCCTCACTTTTCTTTGCCTCTTGGATGCTGGAGAGCTTGGCCAGGCTTCGGATCATATAGACTTTGACCCACCCTCCCCCCACCCATGGGAAGTCTGGATTTTACCTGGGGGCACTATAGAGGGAGGAGCAGGGCAGGGCCTAGGGCTCAGCTGGGTTTCAGAAGTGGGGTCCTAGAGAGGTCAAGGATGAACTGGAAGGGGTGAGGCTTGAGACAGAGAAGGTAAGAGGAAGTGGAGGGAAGAAACCCAGCCACACTTGGGACTAACTGGCATAGAGCAGGGCAGGGCACCATATTCCTCTCTTTTGATTTCCCTTGGAGGAGTACACACAGCCCCTACCCATGCCAGCCCCTCTGGCTCAATGCCTTCCTCAAGGTACTGACACGCACTTTAAGATGCAGCATGGGCAGTTTATAACTCCTTCAGGAAGCCTTCCCTGACTTCCAACCCCCAGCTAGTCAGGGTCCCCCCACCCGGGCTCAGTACTCTCCAGCCCCTGTGCTTCACCCCATTAGAGCCCTGAGCACCCTGTGTGGATGTGGGTCTCTTAGACTGGACATGCCTTGACAAGTCCCTCATGTCTCCAGGACTTACACCACTCTTTCCCTCTCTGGTCTGGAGAGGAGTTGGACCCATTAGATCTTGCTGCAGTCTAGCCCCCTCCCAAGCCCACAGACACTCCAGGTTCCCTCCTCACAGACCTGCCTCTCTTATCGGCGCATTTGCCGCCCACTCCCGGCTTTTGGGGAAATATGTCCCTCTACCTGGAATGCCCTTTCCACATCTCTCCCTGGCAAAATCCCAGGCACTCATTAAAGACTGCTCTGGTGCCACTCCTTGGAGCCCCTCTGAGCCCACCACTGGCTTCAGCAGATACCTCTCTCCAATTTAGACCAGAGCAGCTCCATTCAATAAATTGTTTGATTAAAAGGGTCCACAGCTACGCCACCAAAAAAGTGTAAAACAACTAGATTTATCCATCTTAACACTCAACAAATGAAGACACCACTCAACTGCTATTTCACAAGAAGTCTAAAAAGTAGATTTTCATTTTAACAGAGGCTTTCAATACCTTAACCCAAAGAAGTGATTTAATGGAGAGTGATAAAGTGATAATATTTGCAGATAAAGGGGTTGACCCATTTGAAGTACTCTTTATATCCTACCCTGAAGGCAGCTTTCATAAAGCCAGGCTTTCCAAAAGCCCTCATTCCTGTCACACAATCTACCCGTGCCTGGAACTGGCGGAACTCTTAGGAGAAATCAGGAACTCCTGGCATGGTCATCTCAGTGCCTCCAGGAGGCACAGCATCTAAGACCCCGAGGACCTCACGTGGCTCACAGCCCCAGGAGTGAGGGGTGCTGCAGGTAGAGGAGAGCCCTGAGGGATGACCTTTAAAGTGTAAGTCGAGATTGAGGGCTGGGCAGAGTGGAATGGGAGTGGCCTGGGATATCTGGAAGATTCCTGGAGGAGCCAGGACCTGGGCAGAGACTGTAACTGGGAAAACTGGGGTGGGGGCATACAAAACCCACCAGGCCTCCATAGTCAACAGCTTTTGAGCATGAGATTTTTCCATTTCCCACCCACCAACAGCCCCTGAAAGGCAGCTCCATGCCTGCAGATGGTGAAGTGAGAGCCCTTGGAGGCTTATTTGCTCTTAAAATGTCATCTGCCTGTCAGGAAGAGCAGAGGAGGGAAGAAGGGCCAATTCACTGAGACTGAACAGGTGAAAGCAAGCTGGTGCCTTGACTGCCTGGTGGTCAAGGGTTACATGACAACTGGAAAACACTTTCACTTCCATTTCTTCTCTCTTTCACCCTAACCCCCTTAGGGGACAGCTACTTTTTAGATTCCTTTTATAGATGAGGAAACTGTGACTCTGGAAGCTTGAGTGACTTATTCAAGGTCACTCATTTGATGACAAAGGGGCTGGGAAGGGAAACTTAGCCTTGAAAGCCAGCTCAAAGATGGCCAATGTCAAAGCTCCACCTGACTTTATCATAAACACAGGCACGGACAAACTTGTGTGTTCATGGTTGAGGGGATGTGGGGTTGCGGGGAGCCCCATGGCTCGGAGGAAGATGCAAGGAAGAATAAACCTGCCATTGGGAATAGACTTTAAGTGGCTTTTCATTTTCTGGGCTGGGTCCCGAAGTGAAGGATGGTTGTAGTTCTGTATGCAGCCTAGCAAGTGCCTGGATTGGGGGTCTTCATTGCTGAGACTCTACCATAAGGGGACTCTTAGAGTGAAAGTCTAGGAGGCGGTCAGCCTGGGCCAGGATGGTGGCTCCATATAGGCCATGGAGAGGTGACCTCAGTCATTGGGGCAGGGAGTGGTGGCTGGAGGCGACATGACCTCTTGGTGCCCAGGCCTTTTGGAGCTGACGTGATAGTGATAGTGTAATCCCAGCCTGCTCCAGCTCTAGCAGCCTGAAGGTCAGGCCTCATGGTTCTATCTTCATCTTAAAAAGAGGGCAGCGATGGCTACTTAGCCACACTTACCCAAAGACATTATTTGAAAGTCAGGAGGTCAATGAGGTGATCATTGGCATAGTCCAGAGGAGAGATGGTATGGTCTGAGCAGGGCAGTGGTTGGGATGGTTGCAGGGGAGTGATATCTGTCATTATCTTCCAACAGCACCTATCCTACAGAAAAGAAAACCGAGGTCATCCAGCAGCAAATCAGTGGTGTAGTGGGGTCCTAAGGCAAGTCAGAGCTCTGTCCTCAGTACCTCAGTTGGGGCCTTTGTGTCTGAGATCTCCTGCTCAGTTTTGCCCCACTTCTTAGGAAGCCCCCGGGACAAATCCCTCCTGTGTGGGTTGGAAGGACAGCAACAGCCTAACCCTTCTCCAGCCCCTGCCTTCCTGGGTCCAGGAAGTCTGGAGCCCTGTGGACTCCCTGGAACATCCTTCTTCTAGGCTGGCCTGGTTCTAGAGGCCTGGGCCTTTTAGGGCCTCTGAAGTCTTAGACACTGAAAATTTTAAGCTCCTCAATACCAAGCCGGGAAGGAGCCACGAGGAACCTTAGTAGTCATCTGGGGCATCAGAGAGGAAAAGGTCACAGAGAAGACAGTGTCTTGCCCAAAGACACACAGAGAATTTGAGGACACTTAGTGGACAACTCTGAAAAGGCTGTAGCTTTCATAACCATCTTCTTTACCCAGACCTTCTTTGCACGGCTGTGAAGGAGGCAGGGATCTTGATCCCATTTTATAAAGAGAGAACTGAAGTTCAGAGAGAGGCATTGATGTGCCCAAAGACACACAGTGACATAGGCTATATGCAAGCCAGGTCTGTCTCATTTTTTATTCTGAGTCTTTCTCAGTTCCCATTCTCTCTCTCACTCAGTGATTGCTTATCAGTCAGCAAACTTTTCCCAAGCACTTAGCCTGGCATAGAGTAACTAGAGAAGAATCAGCTGCACACACAGCCTTCAGGGGGCCCCCTGATCGGAGTGGCCAAGGAACAGGTATATGTAAAAGAGAACAATACAAAAGAGGGAGGAGACAGGGTACTGCGTGCTGGAGCAGTCAAGGAAGACTTTCTACAGTAGGTGACATTTCCAGGATGATTTGAATGAGGGGAACTAGAAAAGGAGTTCATAAGGTGTGTGTGCGGAAAAGGCTGGAGAAAGGAAGCAGGGAATAAACTACTAGAGTGACAGTACATATACCTCACAGAGGGGAGGGGAAAGCAGCATTTCAAAGGCTGTAGTATGGTGGAAAGAGCTCTGATGCCAGATCAGATAGATCCAGATACTAATAAAATCCTAGAGGGAGAGGCTGGGTCCCCTAACCTTGAATCTTCAGTCCCTAGCACTGGGTCTGACATCAGGAGTCGGTTAAATAAATGACCCCGATTCCAACAAATTACTAGATAAGTGCCCTTAGGCAAGTCACTCCCTGTCCATGGCCTCAACTTCCTTATCTGTAAAATGGGGAGAACTATGAAACACCCTCGACATGGCTGTTGAATTAAGTGAGCAAATATCTGTAAAATGCCTTATATCATGCTTGGCATATGGTAGGATGCTTAATATTTTATGATATTCTACCTTCCTTTATTCACTCCTTCTCATGTGCAACTTAAAAGTACTTTAAAAACCACAAAGCTGTTGGCCCAATCCATGAGCCTTTCTCCAAGGTTCAGATAGAAATGTACATAAAATGGAAGCCTTGCTGGGACAGGCTGAAGTAATGTCATTTTCAGAAGCAGCAGAATGCAGCAGAGCCAGGAGTTATTTGGGGTTTAGTGACTCAGGGACATATGAATGTCGGGAAACATATAATGTTTCCACACAATTTCAGATAATTCCTGGAAAAAATGTGAATATAAATATGATGTAAACATGTACATGGAAATGTACACATGGAGGAAAAGCAAGGCAGGCTGT